>OY754958.1:68967819-69666498 GCA_963576555.1 Ferdinandea cuprea
CACCAGCTTTCTTCTATTGACCTCCTACTTATTCAAGATTTTATTCTAGTTTTAACAGCATTAAACTCTAAACGTCTCAAGTCGCAGGAACAGCAGTATCTCTGAGTTAATGGAAGAATAATTATCCGCCGTAAAAAAAAGGAACTTTGATAAGTATCTCCGAAATACTCAGACACCTACAGGCTAATAGTCAGAACAAGCAAAAAAAGTAGATGAAAAACAGCACCCGAAATACGCGCCGTAATAATGAAACACGGACAAAACTGCTGTCAATGTATTGTATTTTAATTTTTATTTTGTCGGATGTTGATACCATCCGCTGGACGCAACTACTGGTCCATTGTGCTACCATGCAGACGCCTTACAGTTTTCCAGTCACATTCTATTTTGAAGGAAGATGAGAAGAGTTTAGAAGTTCGGCACATGTTAGCAAGGCCGGGCAGCTGCATAGGAAGTGTTCTGCTGTGTCATCCTCCTCACCACAGGTAGGACAGGTGGTGGTTTCGCTCAAGCCCAACACATTTAAGTGTTTAACTTGATGGCCCGAAAGGACGCTTACAAGCAGGCTGCCGTCGATTTTCCTGAGAGATAGAAGGAAAGATGCAGACTTTTTGTAAATGTCCAGGCGCAGTAGTTTGGTCTATCCAAACTACATCCATCGAAGTCACGCCGCCGTATCTTGTATTTGCAAGAAACCCAAGCATCAATGGAAGACATGACTACAGATTCAGAGGCAGACCCAACTCAGGTTCGGGTAATGAGAAAACTTCTTCTAAACATTTTCTAGATCACATTTACCTGAATGCCAGTGGGACCCAGACAATATCCACTGTGATCAGCCCTCCGACGAAATTCAGAGAAAGCTTGAGTTCCAGTTACTAACTTGGAAAAGGTAAGAGGGCTTAGCAGCGCCTTTAATGCAGTTTGGCTGTCGCTGCAAATGCAAATGCTTCTACCCCTACCCCTTTTGTTCACAATACAGCACATAGCCATTAGGATCGCCATAGCCATTAGCATGTTTACCCAATCGGTAGTGAGTCTAATAGTTTCGCATTCTGTATGCATAGTGTGCAATATCACACTTACTTGATTTTACTTTTGATGGCACTTATAATCCGCCAGCCGCTTCCAGTTACGCACAACAAGTTGGTTGAGGTCGTTCACCAATTGTGCGAGCCACCTAAGGTGGGGTCTTCCTCTGCTGCGTTGTCCTTCAAGGATGGTTGGAGACTCGTCCGGCTAAGGCGATGTTGTTAATACGCTCTACTTGTCCCTGCCATCACAGACGTTGTATTTTTAGTCGTTTGACCAGGTCAGCGTCACCGTATAGCCCGTATAGTTCGCCGTTGAATCTTCTTCTCCACACTCCTGCGTCACAAATTGGGCCAACTATATCTCAAAGCATCCCAGAAGGTTTTTATCCGCTTCCATGCTTCTGCACCATACAACAGGTTATACAGGTGGCGCAAAAGTAATCCTCCTATCAGAAAATGCTATAAATTTTGCGATTGGCCCCTAATGTCAGTTCGGTTTTGACATTTGTGTAGTAAACACATGCGAAATACACGTTAATAAACAATGTTACGCTACACTGCTCCCGAACGCGGAATATTGGTGACTATTTATTTGAGCAATAATCGGTCGGTGACTTTGGCACAACGTGAATTTCGTCGCAGATTTCCTAGCCCTCCAACGCCTACTGGTGAAACACTGCGACGTTTAGCCGCTCGCCTCGAAGAGACTGGCACAACACGAGATGCTGCCAGGCGTGGCAGACCCCGGAGATGTCATGGAAGCGCCGTCGACATCGACCAGACGACGTGCCACGCAAATGGGTATCTTTACAGCGAATTTTGGTACAAGATTTGAAGATGTTTCCGTACAAAGTCCAGACGGTGCATCAGCTGTTAGCTGCTGACCGCCAATCGCGTCTAACATACGCTCAAGCCATCCTTAATCACCACCAAGAGAAAGATGATTTTTCATCAAAAATAATCATGAGTGATGAGGCCCATTTCCATCTTAGCGTGTACGTAAATAAGCAAAATTTACGCTTCTGGGGCACTGAAAATCCGCGTGTAACCATTACACCCGCTCAAAGTCACTGTATGGTGTGCTGTTTTCGCAGGAGGAGTCATCGGACCTTTTTTCTTGGAAGACGTCGCGGGCCAAACGGTTACTGTGAATGTTTAGCGCTACAGAGCAATGATCAACGAGTTCTTTTTGCCGCAACTTGATGAATTGGGATTGGAAAACATGTGGTTCCAACAGGACGGTGCAACGGCACACACTGCACGTGCCACAACCGATATGCTGAAGGATGCATTTCCCAGCAAGATCGCCTGATTTGACCGCTCCAGACTTCTTTTTGTGGGGCTTTTTGAAGTCGCGGGTTTATGTCAACAAGCCTCAGACTCTTGCAGCTCTTAAAGACAATATCCGTCAAGAATGTGAGGACCTATCGCCGGAAGTTTTGGCCAAAGTGATGGAAAATGCCATAAAAAGGGCTCAAATAACAATCAACTGTGGCATTACATAACATCATATTCTCGACTTGATGTAAAAAAATTAAAACACAAGAATTAGGTTTTTCATTTTTTTTTTAAATTACAGCCAAAAAACATCGGAAGGTTATTTTTGAGCCACCTTGTAGAAGAAGTTCTATCTCTCCATCGTGATGTTTTGTCTGAGTCGACGATGTTGGGAGTCCTTTCTCGTTGACGGCATAAACTTCCTTATGTCCTCATTATGCAATATCACACAGAACCCATAAAGGCCCCTTATGAATATCTGACCGACAAAATCATTCCGACGATCATCCCTTACTAGTTCAAAAGTGTTCTCATGCTGGATAAACGTTTATCTAGCTGCTGAGAAGTGTTATAAGACATATTCCACCGATTTGTTGCTGAAGAAGTGTCCTTGATCGTTGATAATGGCGAAACCTCTAATCTCGTCTCTCTGCGTCAACAGTAAGTCCCCAGTGAAAGCGGGTATCGTTCCCCTCCAATCCAAAAATTCGTAGAGCTCAGCAAAGAAGTCCTGTCTGATGTAGTTATAATGCTTGGCGTTGAGAAAGGATTACATTATGTCCCAAATTTGACGGTGAAACCTTTGTGAAAGATCAAATATAAGTATCATATCACTCTCAGTTTCTTGCTAAAAATAGGTTGTAACCTACAAACTTGACACCGCCTAAAGCTATTTTGTCTTTTGCCTACGACGACCTTTCTTTCTTCCAGTTAACAGCCCATTCTCGCACAATATTGCTTTTCTTGAATAATAGAGCTTCCAGAGCTAGAGGTTCATTTTCTATAAAAAAAAAAACCGAAAAAAAACCTCATCTGACTTTTCGATTTCCCTTCCTCCCAAAAGTAATAATTGAGTCACCCCCACCAACCAAATCCTCGCAATGCCAATAGCTACTAACAAAAACACAAAGCAAAATTAATTCACGCTACTTGTGTTAACTTCGAGGATAATAACCAACAAAGTGGGTAGAAAATTATGACATTCTGCGCCCCTATCGATTGACAATATCGATAATGATCTCCCACCACCACCACCACCACCATCACCCTTTCGCCCCAATACAGCCCATAGCTGCTTGTTGTTTGCTGTGACATTTAATTTACGATACATTTCTGTTTTATTGCATTGCAACCAATAAAACACATTTGACTGAAATGTAAACGAACCCTTTGCATGGTCTGCTCGCTCGTACAAGAGCACACCTTTGCGTGTCCGATTGGCCATTTGAAGATTGTGTAGTTTCGATAACTGTATATATGCATACCTAGTTCTGACTCCTGACTCCTGACTCCTGACTGAAGGAAGGTCAATCCTATGGATTTTTAATTGTGTAAACCTCAATCGGTCGTCGCGTCGTTTGGCTGTGCTGTGACACGTTCGTGTGCTATCGATGAATGTATGAAAAATCAACTTCCGCGCGGCGTTAGCAGCGCTTGATAACTCCTCCTCCTCGCCGCCCCCCTCGAATACGAATTGTACACAGCGTTTTATAGTAATTTTATTGATAGCGCCATTGTGGAACGAATTATTGTCGATCGGCACGCTAATTCGATTCGAGACGATGGCAAAAGCCAAAGCACTTTTTTTTTCTGTTTTTATGTTTTATTGATTGTTTGACGAATTTGATATCTGATTTTAGAGGTTGGCTGGCAAATTTCCAGCTCGAATGCTAATGACTTTGATTGACATAGCAATAGCATGGAAGTGACTTATTTGATTTAGCCAGCGCTATTGATTTTTTTACCGCCAGCCATACCAATTCTATTCATTTCCAAATGGGGTTTTTGTTCGAACTAGCTTCATTAATTAATTTAGCGTTCATGTCCGAGAGATACAAATCACACATGTAATGCATCCACCACATTTAGTGCTGAAACGAAAACGTATACTGCAAACTGTTGTGCTGTTTTGCTCGCGACATAGTATCCCATATACCAACCCAAGCACCACATGAACCAATGAGCAAACTCTATCACATTTGAAGGTAATTCATCAGCTGCTGCTGGCTATCCATATGTGAGTTGCGCCTATCCTACACTACACGCATCACTTCTATACAAACACTAAAATATTAAAAAACAAAAAAACAAAAAAAAAGGACCTCATTATCCCATAAAATGCGAGACAAAGACCACGTTGACAAATGATGTTATTAATGATGGAACTTTATGCGTTGTCCGCCGAAGAAACAAGGTGCGGAATTTTAATTATTTAATTAATTTGAATCACTGATTCACGCAAGCCAGCAAATAATAAAAATGATAATAACAATAATTATGAATATTATCCGATTAGAGGTGTCCTCTCCTTACCCATTGTGCAGCAGGAGTGGACATGGACTTTAACGCACTTCTCCAGCACACCACACACTGATCAAACATCCTGATACTACGCTACGCTACCACAGATGGATTGAAATGCGTGCAGTAGAACAATTAATAGTTATCTAGTTATTTAGATGAAGGTGTGACCCGCGGCGATGCATGTCAACTTTTTGAGTGACGAATGATGTCATTTTCGTCAGATGGTCTCCCTACAACACTATCATAGTCATGGTTTTGAGTATTTCACTCCGATATACGATACTAAGTAGTTTATATTTGGGCCGCCTTCGGCATTGGAAAGTTTAGCATCCCTAATTTCAAGTTCGCATAGATACATCATTCAAAGCCTTAAAGCCCCCACCCCCCACTGTTTCCTTTTTGAATTATGATGAGAAAAGCAAAGCTGTCAATAGATGGGAGCGGCGCCGGATTCGTAATAAATTGCCTAATCCTGGCAGGAGCCCCGACTGTGTGAGCCTGAGCCATATGTAAATTTCCGGGAGTGGGCCTGTATCGATATTCAAAATTCGTTCCATCGTTCTATGCTAGCAGCAGCAACGACGACGACGACGACGACGACGATGGGATAAACTCTTTCGATTCTCACCCCACACAAAGTTTTCGTACGTACACCCCCTTTTTGGAAGAATATGACATTCAAATACTTTGGCATATTCAATTCCATTATTTTATGAGATCACTATATGAACTTCAGCATAACAATAGACAGTTTGATGAAGCAAACCAATAAATCAGTTTTTTTTTTTGGTTGTCGTCTCGTTGGATATAAGAGAGTAGTAAAACCCACAAGATTTCGAATGAAAGGGGTGGCAGGCAGCAAAGTCCTGTGTTGGTTTTTTTTATGGACGTCTTTTATTGCTCTTTTAGTCGTGCTCGCTGCCTTCATTGGAGAGTGTTTGTGATGTTTTGTATGGCTGTGAAGTACTTAGTCGCATTTAGGCATTTTGCCGATTGTGTGAATGTCAATTTCAATATTTCCGAAACGAAATAACAATATGACTTTATGAGCTTCAAGTCGATTGTCATGCATGCAAATGGCCTCATTGATGAGCTGCGACGTGGGGGAAGCGGCCATGAGAAGCTCACTTAGAGTGATTGAAAGACAGACAAATGGGTAAGAAATATGAAATGGTTGAAATGTCAAAATCAATTAACTTAAGCAGAGCGGAGCTCAAAATAGTAGAGCTAGCCGGAGAGATTGACGTTAAAACGTGACGCCGGCAGGCTTGACTTCACGGACATTGGAAGAGTAGTATTAATTATTAAATTATAAAGAATAGCCAATACATTTGTGAGTCCATTAGTCCATGAAACTGTTACGAATAGGCTAAGGCGTGATTGCAACATTTGAAAAGTAGATTCCATCTAGAAGGCCCCATTCAATGTTGATTTAGCTCCTTCTCCAGGAACAGTACTCTTAAGAAAGTAAAGAATGCGAAGTTCGCATAAAAAGGGGCATTATTGCCAGAAAACAGAATACAACCTCCATGTCCTTAAGATTCTATAGGCTACGGATTCCTCGAAGATCTTGTTTATGCGGCACATTATTGGGACCAAAAATCTATATTCTTGCTTTAAAGATCATGCTTATTTCACTGCCCGATAGACTGTCACTTAAAGAGTTGCTAACACCTACAGTTTCAAAGTCCCCCGGATACTTGAAACAAAAGACTTGAGTAGAATAGCAAAGGCACGAGTTTACTGTAACATCGAAAACTTTAAATTTAGATGAGGGTTTCATATATTTTCTTGAAGGAAAATTACTCCACATTAGTTTGGTTGCCGTTTTTGCACGTAAGTCTAGGTTGTGGGACTATAGAAAACTCAAATATTTAAATTTGCTGAACCACATCTATTGGTTCCCTTTCTAAAGTCCAATGTTATGGAGAGCTTCTTTGAAGTGTTGATACAAAAATCATAATTTTAGACTTTGATATATTGATTTGCAAGTTTTAAAGGTCGCAGTAGCACTTCAGTTTGTTGATTACAGAATTATCTGCGAGAATTACAAGGTCATCTGCATACAGTAAGACCTTGACCGACAGATCCCCGAACTGTATACCCCCAACTAGCAAATATTCACATATATCATTAATGAACAGTGCAAAAAGAATAGGACTTAAAATGCAGCCTTGAGGAACCCTCGTTTTTCTAGTTTTGACAAGGCACTGCCATTACTAACAGCAGCTGAAGTGTTAGAAATAAACTTCTGGAAAAGCCTAAAAAATTTAGTAGACAAACCTAGAGCTGCTAATTTGTAAAGCGTATATTTTCTTTTTCTTGTCTATTTGGCTCCAAGCAATACTTGTTGAAAGCGTCGATTTGATTAACTGTTGAGAAACCGGGCGAAAACAAGCCTGAAAGATGCTTAAGCGGTTGTTCGTTTCTACCCAGTTAACTAACCTGTTGTACTACGAACACAGAACAGAAACCCCCATATATTTTGGACCAATTGGGAATGATGGAGTTTTGGCAAGACCCAGACATTGGCCTCGTGAAATCTTTCAAAATCGAAATTATTTGCAAAGGTCCTTTAGAGTTGACATAAGTCAACCGAAATATTACTTCCAATAGATGAATTGTTGAAGTAAAGCATATCCATACATTAAAAAATTTTCAAAAACGTGATTTTCACAGAAAACTGAAGGTGCGGGCTTATAGTTTTGATTGGATATTTGTTTGAAATTTTAACTTCCATAATGAACCACCAAACATTCTCTTTTTTTACTGAAGCTTAACTGTAGGGAAAGGGAAGTTGAAGCATAGTGTTCAGTTTTTAAGGGAAAATTTAGAATGGATCTTCAAATATTTTTTAGAGAATACACCGAAGCGAAGAAGATGTGACTGATTACCGAACAGACTTTAAATGCAGATAATTTTATAATTACTTATCGAATTGAACCTGAATTTCAGTTAGTTTAGAGTGCGTTTCATGATTTTGAAGTTCAGCTCGCTGCAGAATTCGTAACCGCTAAGCACTTAGAAAATGAAGTTAAGAAGAAATTTGTTAATGTCAACAACAAAATTTTGTCCTAGTTAATTCAAAAAAGCAGAACAGAAATTCTTCCGTTGACGACAGACCTAGCATGTGCAAGTCATACGGTCTAATCCTGCTAGAGAGACCCTTAGTATTCGTGTTATTAGTTATATGAAGTGTATTTTTCAGTCACAAAAAATTCAAATATTAACATAAAGTACTTGTGATTCGTGTTCTATTATTATTTACGCTGACTCGATTAAAATATTTTTCACGTCCACAAAATTTTTATTTCATAAAACGCGTGTTAAAAATAAATTTTACATTTTTATAAGGCGTAAATGGCACATACAGGGTGCTGTAGCCCAGCTTTTCCGACCGCTGTGTGTGCGAGATATATATTTTTTGACACGAATGGAAGGGACCTTCAATTTAATGCCGATTCCGAACGCCAATTAATTGTTGAGAAGCTTCCCATGGCAGCTCTTACTCTTGGATCTTTGTCAGACGTTCGCAAGAGGTGGTACATGTCCGAATTTAAACCAGCGACCTCTAGCGCAGTGGTCCAACGCACATAACCACTAAGCCATACACCACATGTCTCAAAAAATTCTATTCTTTTCTACAGGTGTAGGGTTTTGACATTTATTTTTTCTAAGGGTAGGTGGAAAATCTTCCATGAAACACTATGAGGCCGCGTGTGCTGATAACAGTACGAGATTCTTACTCACTAAAAAACAACTCCCACCAAAAAATATTCTTACTACAACTAGGCCAATTTAGGCCTGGTCTATCAAGCAGTTTTAATTTAAATTACTAAATAACGTTTGGGAGGAAACATCCCAGCGGAAGCACCCGCTTATACCTGCACTAACATGCGGTTAAATTTTATTGCGCTAATTCAAAAGGTTTTATCCTTTGCTTTCGGCGGTCAAGATTTCTTTGGTTTAGAAGTTCTAATCATTGCAATGGCCAAGAAGGCGACTGCGTTGCTTACACGCGAAATTTCGTATTTCATCTTCCACGGTAGTTAAACCTAGATCTAAGTGAATATCGCCGTTTCTGATATACTACGAAGCATGGACGATTTGTTTAAGAACCTTATTTTGAAAAATTTGTAAAATTTTAACATTACTTGGTTTGGTACAACCCCAAAGTAGTGTACCATACGTCCAAATAGCTTTGAGCATTTACTGGTATAAAAGCAGCTTGTTTTGCACGCTGAGCTTTGAGAATTTGACACTCAGCCAAGGCATTTGATTAAATCTGATAACGAGCTTCTCACGTTCTTCTTAACATGCGATTCCCATTTTATTTTTGCATCTAACGTCATTCCCAAGTATTGAGCCTCATTTGCGTACTGAATTTTTTCCGAGTCCATAAAAATGGTTAGATTGCTTACATTTCTGAAGTTAAAATGAACGTGCGCGGTTTTTGTCACGTTGAGGGCAATACGTCAAGTTTTTGTCCACTTAAAAACGATCCCTTCGCTCGTTGAAACTTTTATGTCGCGGATTGAATCGAATCGTCTACGGCTAATATGGCAGTATCATGTGCGAACGTCGCTACGATAGTATCCGTTTCTTTTGGTATATCTCGAGTGCATACAAGAAATAAAATTGGACCAAGAAGGTTTCCTTGTGGAACTCCCGCCGCAATTTCGTTGAATTCGAAATACTCGTTCCCGTGTTTAACACGAAAGAGTTTGTCCGCTAAATAAGAGCTTAGAATTGATTTGGTAGATTTTTTTTTTGTTTATATTTTAATCCCTTATTGAAAGCCTGAGAGACGTCAAGAAAAACACCAGAACAAATCTTTTCCTCCTCCAGTGCCTTTTTAATTTCGTTGTTTATTCTATATACCTGGTCAGTGGTAGAGTGCTTCGTTCTAAATCTGAATTGGTGATCCGGTATTAATCGGCGTTCTTCGGTAGTCGCTTCAATATAAGTTTTTCCAATATCTTCGACGTTGGTGGTAGAAGGTTTTTGACATGCTAAAATATTTGTAATTACTTGTTAAATACAGGAATTCTGTAAAATTTATTTTCTACAATTTTTTTTAAAAAAAAGTGCCTGTAAATAGTGAGTTGTAGTTTCCTTAAACAGGACCCTGGCTAGCGAAGAAAGTGTGCGCCCAAATTCAAGAAAGGTGTATGGATGGCCTGTCTCGTGATCTGGAATAAATATTATTTTCGCTTGCTTAAATGAACCAAACTACACGCGACCTGTGATTGAACAATTCAGACATGGACACATCTTTCTCGGCACAGAGAAAGAGAAATGCTCAAGAAATTCGTACGCCATTAACAATGCTCAAGTCCAAATTCTAGTCGATGACGAACAAATCTAAAACGGCAACGGTATTGAGAAAGATGTTCAAACATTCTTTCAGAAAGTACTTTTAAACATGAAGAAGTAACCGACGTCGCAGTCGAAGTAGTTGGGAAAGCGGTCAAGTACTCAAAAAAGTGAAAAGCTCTGGGACCGGAAGGGATACCATCTGATATTTGGTAAATTGTGGGAGGCATTGGGTCCAAGTGGCCTATAAGGAAATACTCATTTCCAAACTTTTAAGAGGCGATCTAATTTCTAACCGTTGTATTAATTGTTCGTCATGCTGACACGGTTGCCAGTGTTGGACAATGTATGAAGGTGAATCGATAGCAGCGGAGGAAGCCAACAAAAACTTATCGGAAAAATTTGAGCAGGACCGTCTCATTTAGTTTATTGTCATGTTGAAGTTGGAAGGATAGACTCTACGTACTCTACGAAGGCAATGTCAATCAACCTTCATGTGCAAGCTTAAAAGTGATATGGGTTCAAAAACGCCTCGATCACACAATAATCAAGTGATACAAAGTCGGGAGGCCTGCAAATCTGCCCAACAAACATATCAGTAGGGCTATGTGAATTCTGATAATTTTCGTCAATCCAAAAGGAGAGTTCCGTTCTCTCTGAAAGTATTGGCAACGCGATACTTTTTGCTAAATGCAAATGGTGACACCATGCTACGTTTACCATTCTATGATTTTAGTCATAACAAACTTGTTGCTCCAGTTGCACCCGTGACTCACTGGGCATAGAAATATGAATTTGTAGTGCAAGATTGCGCCACATCTAGAAGCAGTTTTTCAGTCAGATCGGAACACCATTGGGCCGACTTAAGCTATCTTTCAAAACAGAATTACCTTCCGAACCGTACATTGTCTGAGATTGATTTAAATTATCCCACAAATTCAACTGGTTGATAATAAAGCTATAACTGCATATTAAACTAGAGTCGGCAACTCATGGTAATTCAATTTTTTTCTTCGTGCAATGGACGTTTTCTAATGCTGAAAATATAAACAAAAAATTCTCAATAATGTTAACAACTCAATTTTTTACTAATTCGACTTTGGTGGTTATGGTTTGCGGCCACCGAAAAAAAGAATCAACAATCGAACGAATGTGTTTCAGAGTTCGCCTTAGATGATGACATTTCTACAAACAACTAAAGGGGGAATTCGAAAATAAGGATCCACAAAATTATAATACTCAGTGAGTGTAGGCATTTTGAGACCTAAAGCTGTCCTTAAATTGAATTATCTCCGTTTGTCTGTTCTGTTAGTTAATGAGTTTCATCTTTCAACAGATGGTTCATATGGGTTTGTATGCACTAAGGCTATTTTCACTCAAAACCATAGAAACAGTAGATATATGGTCTTGTATGCATTATAATAGATTCTTATTATGGAATTTTACTTATTATTGTTTTTAACTTTCTCGTATATATTAGTATACTAAAGAGAAAGTTATTGCGATCGTGGGGAAATTTCGATCTGAAACTAAGTATGAGGGATGATTTTACAACTACAGAGAATTCCAAAAAAGTGGATCCAGCAATGCCGTCCGTCGGTCTGTCTGTCTGTCTGTCTGTCCGGGCGCCGTATGGCGAAACGGTTCGACGGATTTGCTTCAAACTTCGTATATAATGTTTTTGGGATTAAATTTCGGGTCAACTTTTTATTTTTTGCTTTATCGTTTGAAATAACGGTATCTGCCATACAATTATTTTTGTGAAAATCACATCACTATTTTTCTGTAAAATGGATCCAAGGATTTTGGTTCTCTTTTATACTAAGGATAATTGGGATGGTGTCAAAAATTCTGCTTACTCAGTTTTTGGAAAAAAAAAATCGATTAACGGTAATTTATAAAACTATTTAAACCATTCATGGGCTCATAGAAAAAGCCGTATTATCACAAAAATACAAATCAAAGTTTACAAAAGTGAAAAAGAATAAAAAAAAAGCCATATGATTACATTTTTTAATTCGATGAACTTATAAAAGGAAAAATAACTTCCCCACACTGAGTTGAAATTCACACTGGCTCTTGGAAGAATGATGTTATTAGTGAATTAGTGCTTTTCCAATTAAAATAAAACCCGGTTTCGTATCATGAAAAAGACAAAGTTATAGTGCAGATTTCACTTTGTTGTCCATCGTGTAATATAACTAAAACTAAACCAAGTTAACTTTGGCTATCCATATGTGGGCTTGAATGCGATGAGAGTTAACTTGCCCACAAAAGCATAAGAACTGGCTTTGAGATATCAAACATACCTTTAGAGCACGGTAAGCAACTTTATCAAGGGCCAGGAGATTTTTTTTTACCAAGAAGTGTTTGTGACAACGTATCCTTAATATAAAGGGACTCTTTCACAAAATATATATTAAATATATTTTTTTCACTTATTCTTGATTATAATTTCGTTTATAACAAAATAAATATAACTTAAAAAATTAAAGGTTGGTTCATATAGTGGTGAGTAACACAGGAAATTTTGCAAGTTAAATTGCGCACATCATGTAATTTTACAACAAGAAGCTACATGGCAATAACAATCGACGCTTACAACTTCTTCAAAACCTTTACTTCCTACGTAAATATGACTTTCTAATTTAAATTTTATAGAAAATTTGTTGGGGATAGAAAGAAATTTATTAAGAACAGCAAAATAAACAGATCACTGATAACTGCGAGAAATTCGCGTATTCCGTATAATTTATGGCTACCCTAACCTAACCGAAGTATTATTGACATTTTTTTTTTTGAATAATACCAGAGATTTGTTTCAGTCAGCCATCGAAAAATAAAACCTGATATAGGCTAACAGTGCATATACATATGTTCAAATATATCCCGTGATCAACGTTCAAGTACCTAATCGATAAGCTGCCTCTTAAATGACTCGGTAGTTGAATTGCAACTACCAGATTCTGATTTTGATGCTGATTATAGGGGTTTTTGCGGAAACTCAGATAGCAGTGCGGTGTGAATGGAGTATGAGTTTGTTCCCTAAGACGTCAAAAAACTTCATAATTTCCAAAGTATTTCAAGCAAAATGCACATGGAAAATGGAACGTGCTCAATTGCAGTATTGGGTGCATTCTGTGTGGTACTTAGTTGCAATGCATCCAGCATGGACGGATTTACTTTGACATTAAGGATACCATAGCTAGCTAAGTTCGTCGAGAAATATTCTGAAATCTGAGGTTTGCAGAAAAAGGTTTCTAAATCTCGTTAAAGCATTCACACCGAACACTACCTGGGTTTTGTTTGACGTTTAAGTCAATCAGGGAAAAATAAAATTATTGCGTTCAAGTTGCAAGTGCACTGCAAGTCCACTCTTAGCTAACAATCCCTATATTCTCATAAAATTCGCGTGACCTTCGTTAAAGAAATCAGTAAGCTGACGCTTAGGTGACTTAGATGACTTTTAACACAGTTGTAAATCTGTCAGCCGCTTGTCAACGGCTTTGTGGAACTTGTGTTAAAAATGCGTTTGCTTCGACAACCTCATCATTGGAACTAGATTCTGAGGAAACCTTCAGATTTAGATAGAGAATTCAGGAGTTTTTGCGAAACCTCAAATTTCAATGCGGTGTGAAAAGAGCTTAGGTTAGTTAATACTTACGAATGCTAACAAAATTTCAATCGCTGTAAAATTATATTATATATATTATAAGCATTTAAAACCTGCAGGCCCGGAGATAATTAGCTAGGCCCGCAGCCCGGAGATTAGAGTAAATTCCCTGAGTCTCCGGGCCAACATACCGCTGTTGGTAACCCTACTTTAGAGCAACAATCATCTCTAAATGACTTTTTTTCTCTAAGGACTTCTCTGTAATTGTCTTTCAAGTCCGCATTAAACCAATAAAAACTTGTGAGACCACTTAAAAGACTTATTTCAAATCGATGTTGGTTCAATTTCAAGTTGCAAGGAATTAACCAAAACGGGTACAGGTACCTACGAGCGCATTGCAACCGCACATTTTCGTGTCATTTAATCCTGCTTCGAGAATTCACTGTCATTCCACCACGCATACATAGCTATAAATACAATACAACTATGTATTGGTTCCATTATATTTATTATAACTCCACGTCCTCATGACAGTTCAATTGAATTCTAGAGAAACGACCATAAAGAGCACCTCAATATAGCACGCAATTCTTCGAACATCCGAACATCCCCCCAACATGTTGTCTGAGTGTGCGTGCGTAATATTATTTGAAACTCAATTTTCCCCAACTGTGTTGGCGGCAGGATAAGTAAGAGTCACCCATCGTTGTCTCGGAGAGAAGAGTGCTCCATCCACCACACCGACAGTGTCGACGCCACATTGCAAGAGACCCAAAGAGAAAAGGACTATGCACAACTTAAGCTAACCATGGTGAAGAGATTCTCTTTTTTCGAAACAACACCAATTTAATCCAAGTGATTTTTTTTTTTTTTTTATTCCTTTTATTTCGGTTTTATGCAGAAATCGACAGACGAAAGGAAAGCAAAAAAAAAAAAAAAAAAAAATACATTTTTATGTTTTCTTTTTGATTTTTTGTCTCATCTCTCTTCGATGGAATTCTTTGCTTGGATGCTGATGCAAACGTTTTTTCTACACCACGCCTCCTTTGATTTTACTGCGTTAAGGTGCCGGGGCACCGGGTGTATGGGAGACAGACGTCTTTGCCGTCGCTGTTGCTGGTGCTCAGCAGAATTGTGTGCATGGATAGCTTGCAGATTTAAACTGTGGGAGTAAAAGACATTCAATGTTCCTACTATCTAGCTAGGATGATGTTGTTATTGTTGGCTGGCAATTGTTAATGTTTTTGGCTACGGTCCGGGGGTAGGCGGCGGTAGGCGCACATTATGATGGAGGAACCTTTTGGTGGGTGGCTAGGCTATATGGGTATAGTGTAGCTGGTTGAACGACGACGACGCGGTCGTGAAGTGCACTTTTTTGATGATTTTCCGGAGCTTTCTTGGAAATTTGCGCTCAGACAAAATGGCATGAGTGAGTATCGTTGATTGGAGGTGTGATGGAGGTGAGTACGCGAGGTCAGACGCCGATTTGCGCTTTGCTTCTCTTTGTATATGTTGCAACATTTATTTGATCATTTGCAACGTTTTAGGTCTATGTGCCCGTCCTATGTACTTTTTGTGGTTTTTTTTTCTGGATTCTGGTTCCCTTTAAGTGTGAATTTAAGGAAATAAAAGTAGGTTCCTTGTGTTGTAACTAGGGACGGGTCAACCTTTTTGGAATATTGACTTGGCATTTTTGACAGTGGCATCTCCACAGATGGAAAGTGTTTAGCACTCAATGTTACTTTTTTAACGATGTCCAAGCAAACGGGAACGAACTAGGGATACGTACCTATTTGTGTCCTATTTGTGTGTATTTTAGACGCTCTGAACTGTTTTGAGTTTTTCCATGATGTCTTTGATGTTACAAATTTGGGAACCTTACCGAAATGTTTGCGTCGACAAAAGCTTCAAAAAAATGTAATAAACTTGGAAACCACAATTTTGGAAAACTAGTTGCATATTTGACATAAACATTAGAATAGCATAGCGACCTGTCAGCTGCTTGCAAGGATCAGATGTTTGTTGTTAATGAGGACAAACCAAGGATGTAAAGGTAAACTGGAATAGGACTGACAACAAGAAGGGACACACAATAATCGAATAATCAGAAAAATTTCAGAGTAGGTATTGTACGAAAAGTGGTTAGAATGCCGGACACACCCTCTGGGTCTTCAAAAGCAAATGAAGACATCGGAACTAGTTTCATGATTCTTATCTCCAAAGAGAGATATTTATTTCTTTGTTCAAAGGAATAATGAATAATGCAGATCTTTGACAAGGTTTAGTTGGCATCAAGAATACGTCCTCTTAATGATGATGGATAACCAGAAGTGACGTTATGAGAAACGCTAAGACAGAGAGTCTTTCTTGAAACAACGAACAGAATATCCTGTAAAAGTTCGAGAGAGCTAAGACAATAATAAGGTTTCCCACTGGAGTCACTGAAGAATCTAAATCGAATTCCTTTTGCACAAGGATAGCGTCTAAATTAGTTTTATTTTTATTGCAGTCCTGTATTATCTTCTTGAAGGAAAAGTGACGGACTCTAAGGTCTTGGCTGACGATAGAGCCTTCATAAGCTAGAATCAAATTTGCCTGCATAGAGCACTTTATATTTTGGTGGATATTTTTGAGGGAAAGGGCATCGTATGAGCCCAAAAAAGGCTTCCCGTTCTTAGATCTATTGATCCCAAAAAGATAAAATATCCTAGATTTATAATTAGTGGTACAGCACCCGATTATTACGACATCAATTTTATGCAAGCGTCGCGTGAATGAATGGAGAGAAAACTGATTTATTCTGTGGCCGTAAATAGCTTCATAGACTGAAAGGAAGACCCTACAATGTCTTCGTTCGCAATGTTGAACGATGGATAAAAAGTATGAGAGCAAATTAATAGCAATAGGGATGAAAAAAAGGTTCACATGACATCAGAAGTAACAGAGCTTTGATCATGCTTAAAATTTTAGGTGGATCCGTCAAAGACTTCAGGTTAAATAATCCAACTCAAAAAGTTGAAGACCGTATGGCTAAGTTGGTATTGTCCTTTTTAAAAAAAGAATACTACGAACCCCTTCAAAAAGTAATGCCAATTCAATTCATGGGTTAAACAAATGCCAGCGATTTACCACGGTTACTTGACAAAGGCATCAGAAATCTGGTGATCTGAAGATTTGGTGTCAAAGCAGCGAACAGATGAATCAGTAACGAAGCAGTTAATTGTGATGGTTATGACTCTATAATCCAGATCTTAACCTCGTCAGTCAAAAGAAAACAAACATTAAGGAGGAAAGTTTTTGAATTTTAATATGGCACCTAGACATCGATTTTTTGGCAACTAAATTTCCAGCCATTATGGACACTATTTGCTTGAGGAAGAGTTAATTCTAGTTTTTTTAGGATACGAGTTAAAATCAATCCTTGACGAGAACTACGCCAATCGTTGGATGGTAAAGAATCGATTCCATAGACTTATATAGATGTTAAGGTAATGACTTTTGGCTGCACGCGATAATAAAGCGAGAAATCGATGCGCTGCAAGAAGCGTTTACATGCGATAAAATTGTTTACATGCACGTCGCTTTCTCGCTAGACTGCTTTAGGTTATATCTTAAAAAAATATGTATATCGCAGAAAGTACTCGTAAGGGACGAGAATAAACGGTGGCGAAGATTTTAAATTCCAGAAATGTTTACTGAATTTAAAAGATTGAGAAACTCAGTTAACTTAATTTAATACCAGCCGCCCTTCAACTTTTCTGTGGAGGGAAATTGAAAAGATCGGATTGTGCAATAAAAATAACTTGCATTCCAATGATGATATAGATATCGAACAGAACGTTTGTTAGGGAGCCGTTGGTATCTGAAGTGTCTTACCCTTTATCTGACACTGTAATAATTAATACCGCTGACAATCCATTTCCTTTTGATAGAGTAGACTCCTTTTCTGTCGCGAAAACTATTTTCTCTATAAAATCTGATAGTATGGGTATGGACAATATTCACCCGAAGTTTTTAAAAATGATTTTACCGCATATACTAAAATATGTTACATATATTTTCCATACCATCCTAATGTCCTCGAACTATCCGAATCAGTGGAAGCAAACAAAAAGTATACCTATTCCAAAAAATAGAAAAGGCACGGAATATCGACCCATCGCCATCCTACCTTTTCTTTCTAAGGCTTTCGAGTTAATTATAAGCGCTCAAATTAGGCAATGCATTGAGTTTAATAATTTGCTGACTCCAATGCAGTCAGGCTTTCGTTCAGGTCACAGTTGCATAGCTGCTAAGTCACAGGTAGCTATTGACAGAGATGAAGTCACATTGGTTACATTATTGGATTTTTCTAAGGCTTTCGACTCTGTCCGTCCTGATATTCTCTGTAACAAGCTTATAACTTATCTTACAAATAAAGCGCAGCCTGTCTTTTGCAATCAATCCTATTCGTCGCTCTTAAATGTTAATTATGGTGTGCCTCAAGGTTCAATAATTGGTCCTTTGTTATTCTCTATGTTCATTAATAATTTACCACTTGTTATACATAATTGTCTTTTTCATATTTATGCTGACGATGTACAAATTTATTTTCACTTTCCTGTTGGATTGATGGACGATGCTGTTGGAAATATGAACGAGCTAACTTCAATAGTTAAATGGTCATCAGAAAACCAGCTTCTTTTTAATCCTTCTATGACTAAATCAGTTACAATCTATAAACATTTATTAATTTCCCGTCTGGCTCCTATTTTATTATGTGGAATTGAAGTTGAAATGGTCTCTAAAATAAAAGATCTTGGTATTGTTATTAATAGTAACCTTACTTTAATTCGGTGGTTTCTAAAATCGATGGAGCTTTGCGGGGTCTTTCAGTATGCCAAGACACTTTACTTAATAATGTATGGCTGTGAGTTATTTGCCTGCACTGATGCTATCTCAAGGCGAAAACTTACCGTTGCATTCAATTCTGTGGCTAAATTTGTGTTTAACTTGATATGATCATGTTTCGAGCTATTCTCGCCAAATACTAGGATGCAGTCTGGACCAATTGCTTAACTATAGAGCTTGCGCTTTATTTTCCTAAAAAATTTTAAGTGATAAAAAACCTGTTTATTTTATAGTATACATTTTAGAATAAGTTGGTATGTTACTATAGTTTTTAAAATTTTAAAATGAACTACTAAATAAAATTCATTTGGTGGATTTGTCATATCCATAACTTGACCCGGACCGGATTATATCCGGATCCTCCAACCGCCAACGAAACTATAGTTTCGAAAGTGATGATTGTTACGATGCTTATTTAAAATCAAACGAAATCACAATTTTTACAGATGGCTGGGATTTTCTCAAAAGATCCAGAACTAAGAGTGTCTATAAGACACTAGAGAGGTTCCTCGAGGCGGTTGAGCAAATGCAGATGGATCGATATCCAGGGGAGATTGCTTTCTACATCGACAGCCAGGCCGCACTTAAGGCAATGAAATCAACAAACATCAATTCTGATATAGTCAGGAAATGCAATCAGAACCGAGTGAGACTGTGCTGGGTGCCAGGACACTGGGCAGGCGGATGAGTTTGCAACAATAGGAGGGCTACTCATAAGTAGCAAGGTTGGTGACATAAAACATCCCGTCTGCATAATCAGGGGTTTTATTGACGAAATAACCCTAGGGACTGCTAATCGAAGGTGGTCAATTCTTGGGAGACACACGGTGTCAAAAGCTCTATGGCTATTTCTTGACTGTAGAAAATTCGTATACACTTGTACGGTATCACGTAGGCAATTTTTCATTTTTGTCATTCGCCTTTATAACCAACTTCCTCTCAGAATAAGAACTATGGTCGAGCACAGACGTTTTTTGTCGTTAGTTTTTTCCCATTTTAGTACGCGTCATTGATGTTAGCCCAATTTTACTTTTAATTTTATTTATAATTAATAGTTTACAAAACTTAATTTAATATAAGTGTTTTTTTTTTTTAATTTTCCCTTGCTGTTAGTTTAACTTTAATTAACCTTTTTTTTTTCCTTACTGAATGTTTTACTATTACATATTATTATTTTTACTATTTAATTTTCAAAAACCTTATTTAAACTGTGCACTCTTAAAGCATTTATTTTCTTATTGTACAGAAAATTTTAAAAATAAATACAAATACATATAACCGAAGAAAAGTTCTTTAACTTGAGTGTACCCCAAGGCTCAGTTTTAGGACCAGCTTTTTTTTTTTATTTAATTGACATAACAATTCGCATTTTGCATTAAACAGCCAACAAATCTTTTGTTTCTCTTTAATGATTTTCCGAACATTTGTCCCCACTGAGGCTGAAATAAGTTCACGTCTGTCCCGATGAGCAAAAAACTTACATATCACAATAAAAACTAATTTTTTGAACCTTACTTTCTACCACAGTTTTATTTCTGTCAATTTTAAAGTAATTAGTCTGAATTCGTCGATAAGCTCACCAACATCTACTTGACCCACACAAAAAATGTCAACTTTCTCAGAATTTCAGGCTTTCAGATATAGCGAATTAAAAAAAGATAACGTCCATTCCAACAGACAAGGGGACTCCAAAAAAATAATTTTACATATCGACGGTTAAACGGGAGGAACTTGTGAGGCGTAAAATTCAACCCCAACATATTATGTATACAAAAAAAATTGTAAGAATCTGTGCCACCTTTTGGAATTTTCAGGATAACAATGTTGTTCTGAACATCTGACAGAATTATATAATACAAAATTTGTCACTACCTCGTTAGTTTTTTGTAATTTCTGAAAAACATGTAAAAACTACTTTCGAGGTCCTCCCGTTTAACCGTCGATATATGTACCTAGAAATTGAATGATGCATAAGGGACAGTCAGAATCAAATTTTATTTATTAAACACAACCTGAAGTTGGGATTTAGTTCTGAAACCATAATCAGTGTAGGACAATGTTGACAGTTGACGTTTAACATAAACGTTTTTTTTTTTTTTTTAATATTTCATTTTACCAAATTTGGAGAAGAAACCAGAGAACAGAATAAACAAAAAATTAAGTGAAGCTGAAAATAAGCAGTCAGGAAGTTTTTTTTTCACTTTCTTGTTTTCCATTGAAATGATTTTGATTAGAAAGAAGGATTTATTTGTATATCAACGGACAAACAAAAAGTTAGTCCTTAACAATATTACATAAAGGCTCCGCCATCTAACGTTTTTTTTTTTCAACTAGTGCTAATTTCGCGAATGGTAACACTTAGCTCATGTCTGATTTGACAGATAATTAGTTTTATCCTTCCGCTGAACGAATATGGTTGTGTATACGCTTGAACAACGAACAACAACAACAACAAGGAGTGGCCGTTACAGTCAATGGCGCTCGTTATCGGGCCATTGTAGAACGAATTTGTTCACAAAAATTGAAGAGGAGGATATTGGCAACATTTGGTTTTAACAGGACGGCGCTACGTGCCACACAGCCGAAGCTACACTCGATGTTTTGCGCCCGGTTTTTGAAGATCGCATTATCAGCCGCAGACCTGATGTCGTTTGGCCACCGCGGAGCTGCGATTTGACACCGTTGGACTATTATTTGTGCGGTGCCGTAAAAGATAAGTGTTACGCCGACATGCCAGAGACAATTGACGCTTTAAAGGACAATATTCGTGAAGCCATTGGTGAAATACAGCTGCACACAATGAAATAATGTGCTTAAAAATTGGACCGATCGTGTAGGCTACTGCATGGCCAGCCGAGGCAGGTATTTGAATGAAATTATTTTCCATTATTAACCGGAAGGATTGTACTTTCAAATAAAAAAAGAAATTTGAGAAAATATTAAGTAGTTTTTTTTTATAGCATTTTCAAAAAAAAAAGTTATTTGGCGGACCCTATATGTATTTTAAATCAAATTCAAGCACATATGAACGTTGTCTTAAGTTTTGGATACATAATCGCATTAGACAGTTTGCGACATCGAATACGTGGTCATTTCAACGAAGGTTTTCACCGATACACGTACCGAAGATGGAGAGTCTTTCGGTTTCAGCGATGCAAGTGCTATTCATGGATTATGGCAGAGTATTGGGATTGCTTCTGTCATTGTTGTCATTTGGAAGACTTAAATTTCACCCTATTGGTTTTACGGAGTTTAATGAGCTTAACATACTTTACCGTCCCAGTTCAATGCCCAAAGATGAGCGAGTAAGACTAGGAAAGGAATAAGTCATCAGCGAATTGAATAAAAAGTAACAGACAAAAGATCATTAATACAAATGGGAAAGAAAATAGCAGAAATAATTAGTCTTGCATATTAACAGCGATTATTTGGTGAATTGCAGCCCAAAGTTACTTAAATTGAACTGCCTTTTTTGTGTGAATGAAATTTATTATGGAATCGAAGATTAATGCAAGAAATATATGATTGGATCATGGGGAAGATGTCGCTACCTCTCCTCTAGGACATAACTCGATAAATCTGGTGATAACCCAGCTGAACTGAACCGGTACAGGATGAGAAAATAGAGAAGTGGTGAAGAACCACTTCCTGTGCGAGGTTCCACTGCTTTCGACTGAAAATGACCGATCTAGAGAGGAATTACTCGTACCCCGTTAATTCAAACCACCAACCATATCCATGGGATGTGCAGCACTATGTTATGCTGTCTACTAACTCTAGATACCTGGAGTACTCTAGTTTGAATCGAATTCCCCTTTTCTGTATACAGAGATTAAGTACAAAACGGCGTCATAAAAAAAAAGAAGAAGAAGCATATACTTATACTTGTGATATTCAAAAGTCTACCAGGGAACGGCTCTGTTGTTACTGACCCCTAATTAGAAGTTGGGCTCTAGCATACCACCGGATAAAGCGACATTGACCAAAGGACAGCAAATTAACCGAAGCAGTAGTTGTTACTTAGGCAAACCTGGTGAACGACACGAAGTATTGGCTCGGTGCGAAGACCGTTAAAACTGGGCAAAAATGCGCGCCGTAAAACTGCTAGGCAAACTATTAAGTAGTAGAAAGCGGCTCCGCTAGAAAGGGTTCGGGATGTCATTAAAAACACCCATATTTCGTGGGCAGCAGTGAAAGACATAGAAAGCAGGAAAGCAGGAAAAAGAAAAAGGAGTTTGATCAGTAAGGCCGAAATCCAAGTGACGTCCAAGTCATGGAAACGTTCTTAGCTGAACATAGACACCGTACTGCTTCACAACGGTTCTTCGTTAGACTAAGGCTTAGAGCAGCCTTACTTAGGTGTAGAAAGGAGGTTCTATAATGAAACCAGCCATAGCGAGAACGAAAATTCATCTCGACTACGTTCGGTTTAAAACGCCCTGCAGTTGTTCCAGGAAAAGATGCGTCCCACCCTTAAGGACCTCTGGAAAATCAAAAAAAAACCGGCACGACGACAAAATCTGTCCGGTTATAGGTTAGGCAAAACAGGATTATGAAAGTTTCCGCGTCGTCCATTGAAATCCAAATAAGAGGGGACTTACCGACAACCAATGGAAACTTCTGCAACTAACTGGTGATCCAAGTAGAGCTAATTTTTTCAATAGCCTTTTTTGACAGATCACGTGTGAGTCGTGTCATGCTGTCATGTTATTTTTGTTTAGTATTGTTTGGCATTTCATAAAGAAAGAAAGACTTACGCGTGAACAACGTTTACAAATTGTTCAACTTTATTATGAAAATTCACGTTCTGTGAGGAATGTGTTTCGTGCACTTCGCTCAACTTATGGTCAACATAATCGGCCTACTGAGCGTACTATTCGCAACACCATCACCCATTTTGAGACCCAGCATTCATTATTGGATAATATTCGACCGAATAGACCACGTCCAGCACGCTGGGAAAAAAATATAGCGGCCGTAGCTAAGAGTGTACACGAAGACCGTAGAGAGTCGATTCGACGCCGTTCGCAGCAACTCGGACTGACGTATGGAACGACTTGGCGCATTTTACGTCAAGATCTTAAATTGAAAGCGTACAAAATACAGCTTGTGCAACAACTGAAGCCGCTCGACCTTCCCAAGCGACATCGCTTCGCTCTATGGGCTCTTGAAAAGTTCCAAGAACATCCGACGTTTTCGAGGCAAATTTTGTTTAGCGATGAGGCCCATTTCTGGCTCAATGGGTATGTAAACAAACAAAATTGCCGCATTTGGGACGAAGAGCAACCTGAAGGGATTGAAGAACTGCCACTTCATCCAGAAAAAACAACGGTTTGGTGTGGTTTGTGGGCCGGTGGAATCATCGGTCCATATTTCTTTAAAAATTATGCCGGTGCGAACGTAATCGTCAATGGCGACCGTTATCGTGCCATGATAACCGACTATTTGATGCCTGAAATTGAAGCTCGTGATCTCGGCGACATTTGGTTTCAGCAAGACGGCGCCACTTCCCACACATCGCATCAATCAATGGACATATTGAGAGAACATTTCGGTGAGCACATAATTTCACGTTTTGGGCCGGTCGATTGGCCACCAAGATCGTGTGATATCACACCGTTAGACTTTTTCCTGTGGGGATATGTAAAGTCAACCCGCTTCGATTCAGGCCTTGGAGGAAAACATCACGCGTGTCATTCGCCAGTTATCAGTCGAAATGCTCGAACGAGTGATCGAAAATTGGACTCAACGGATGGACCATCTGCGACGTAGCAACGGCCAACATTTGATAGACATAATCCTCAAAAAATAAATGCCAAAGAATGCTCTTTCAAATGATAATAAACATTCTCCATTAAATTTGAATTTTCTTTAAAAAAGTAGGGAACCTCGAAATGGATCACCCTTTAGAAAGCCTGGATGGTGTCAATGATGCAATTCTGAGGGCAGCACCAAAGTTCAATACAGGAAAAAAAAAAATGTTACGTGACACCTGTACGCGACTCGATATTCCTAGATTTAGCCGACTCAATGGAATTGGTCGTGGGGGAAAGTTGGTATATGGGCGCCACGCGATTTGTCTCAGCGTCACGAAGTACCTTTTTGAGAGAATCGCGACCGTCAAAAAGATTCGCGTTCTGGATACCTAAAAAAAATATACGCGACGCAGGGTTTTATTTATACTTCTAATTCACAAATTTTATTTATTTAAATATTTAGACTCAAATTCAACAGTACTAAATTAGACTAATCATACCTTATTTTTTTCCTCAACCTATCTGGTATTTTATCTTAAAACGTTGCCACCCCTTTGTTCACACTTTGGCCCTATTACCCAATTTCAACTAACTTACTAACTACGTAGAATCTTCCCCCGAAAAATACCAGAATAGTAGCACAATTGTTGGTGTCCAACAAATAAATTAATGAATGAACAATCCGCCTAAATACGCATTGGCGTGCATTTATGTCAGCAGTCTCCCTTGTCACTTGACTTTGTTGACAGCCAAACACCTCTGACAGTTTTGTTGACAAGCAACACATTTTTTTACATACTTCTGTGAAGCGCAACCACAATTGACCACAACACTCGCTTTTGTCTTCAAACAGTCAGAACTGCATACCTATCTAAATTTTCAAACACGTAATTAAGACACTCTTCCTAAAAACAAAATCCAACTTGGAACAATAAATCTTTCGCTAAGCATCATTTCCCATGCCACGTACATATACAACTTTGCAACCTAACAAATTCGGTCAGCCTGTGGCATATTTTCCTAAGAAAATTTCATCAGCTTCCCGATGTGGCATTCTCTGGGTCTAGCCCCATCATGAGCAGAAAATCTAAAAACAAAACTGACTAGATTAATTCCTATCGATAGATCATCAACATGCGCTGGCGCGATAGTGCGATGGTCCGTCGGTAGATATATATGGGGATTCCGCCTCTTCCTCACCACCATCACCATTCAGCTAATCCAACACCTTACGATGCTCGAAGATATTTAACGCTATCATTTGCATCTACTTAACACACTCAGAAGATGAATGGACTCCTTGGTAGTTTGTCAGTGCATCATCGTAGACATCGTCTTTTTCGCGTGGCATCCGAAAATCTGCTTAACTATCTGTAAGTTAGCTTGGCGCAAAAATAGAAACGATACATGTATAGTGATGCGCTGCTCCTTCCACATTTACGCTGCACACGGATGGGGCATAAGGGTATCCACTATCCGTTATGACATTTTAACTATAGCGAAGGAGTTGGAATTTACGGCACAGAAAATGTGCAATGGCCACAAAACGACCTGCCTTGGGCTATCAATTAAAACGCGCAACACTTTGCGCAAAATTTATGACGAAGCACTTAAAGTTTCTTTTATAGTTTTACATCCGGCCACATGGACCAAGCGCACGATGAGTACGGGTCAATGCAAATGGAACTAAACGACAGGCGAACGATTAGGCGAACGAACGAACGAACGTACGTACGTCTGGGTGTCAATCGATATTGACAAATGACGGTATGGTATGCTTCGCATTATACACGTCAGAGGTTGTGTCCTTTCATTTACTCAGCTCGCCCTGTGTAATTTGTTAAGAGCCAGGCAATTTATCGATAGCCTTGAATCCGAAACAATACAAATGACCGTCAATTAGAATCGACATGAACAATCTGAGATAAAAGAAATCGAACGTATTAATAACCCGAAGGTATTATGCTAATAGATGGGGTCAGAATGGTGGGACAAAGAAGACTGCTGTCCATTTAGTGGCCATCATTCGATCAATTTAACGAGGCTGTAACAATGGAAGTGAAGATTTTTGTCACCGACTAGAAGATGGTCAAGCGCGATACACACAAAGATGGGAATGGATGGGAATTGAGCTGCCGGAATACGCAAAAAAAAAATAAAACGCACTCGGGAAACATTCTCGAGGGCCGAAGAAGTCCTTTAATTAGAGAATTTTCTCTGCGAAGAAAAAACAAAAAAAAAAAAAATAGACGATGCATCGTAAGCACGTTGACAATTGATTCTTGACGTTTTTCTTTTAATTTCATGGCATTCTCGATTGGCATGAACGGAAGAGTAGCACTTGAGCAGCAGCGACGACGGCGACAACTTTTCCGTGATTTTTTTTTTCTTCGAGAAGCGCAACCCTTTGTGTCAGCTCACTTGAAGCAAAGTAACTTTATTTTTCGAGTGCTCTGGCTGCCTAGCTAAAATAATCCTTAATTAATGCAGTGCCGAATTGAAGGATGGCACACGTGCCTGCCGAACCACCTTCATTATTCGCCTATAAATGCAAAATCAAACCAAATCTCCGACCGGCAGACTATAGTCAATTACCACCACAGTCACTTTGTCAGTCTGCATCAATCCACACACACACACACACACACCATAGCCGGACCCATTCTTGTCTTGTAGTCTTGACAGTCATTCGATTTCGATTGATTCTAAGTAGGCGAAAGAAGGTGCCGCCAAACGCAAGCCAATCAAGTGAAAAACAAACCAAAACAATACAAAAGAAAACAACACAAACGATTTGCTGGTGATTAATTGCGACACACGTTCTATAGAGACATCACTTTGGCGAGTGAAAACTTAATCTGCATTCGACACGGTTCGAGATCGACGCTGCTTTCAAAGCGAGACTACTGAAACGGAGACTCGCAAAAATTGTACGCATACCAATTGAAGAGATCACTTCACCCTTGCCTGCTTAGCCAGGTGAGATTAGCTGAGATCAAAGAGTTGCGCTTGACAATAATTTTCGGGAACAAAACGCGACCAATGAGCATCGATCAGTATCGTAGACTTGCAATGGAATTAAATCACCTAGACAGTGAAGTCAGCAAAGCATAGTGCGGCCCACTGCGCGCTCGCCCAGCATACACGGTCAAAGTTATAAATTACTTCCAATTATGTTAATGAGTCGGTTTGTTGCAATAAATATTTGTCACATTGAAATTTGTCGCTTAGACACTGTTTGGTTAGTCGTTTGAGTGGCGGCCACCCACCTACGTGTCTCATTTAGACAGTGTACCGTCAATATATCACATTGTGGGTACACAACACTCTCAAGTGGTATAAATGGGCTTAATAGGTGTCAGCCTATAATGCAGTTGCAGTGGGATGATTTTGTGGATTAATAATTGCCATACATGTCTTCGAATGTGCAAAAGTGCTGCACTGGTGTTCGAATGAGATGAGCTCCAAAATTCATTTGAAGCATAGCGTGAAGGACTCTTCGTCCTCAAACTCAAATATTTTTTTATCCGACCAGAAAAGACATAACCTCTTGAATCCAACTTTTTATCGTTGGATTATAGGTTCAAGAATGGTTTCGGCCAGGCGAGGGATGTAATTGCATTTTTACTCATAGTTCCAAAACCTAACAACGTAAGACTTTTCTTCTCGTTAGACATGTATATGCATCGGTTTTTTCCCAAGTGGAGATCGTTGCTATCTCAAGGGCTGGGATGTTGCGAGGAACAGGTGGAGTTGTCGAAGTAAAGGGTGATCCATTTCGAGGTTCCCTACTTTTTTAAAGAAAAAAACACAGAAAATTCAAATTTAATGGAGAATGTTTATTATCATTTGAAAGAACATTCTTGGCATTTATTTTTTGAAGATTATGTCTATCAAATGTTGGCCGTTGCTAAGTCGCAGATGGTCCATCCGTTGAGTCCAATTTTCGATCATTCGTTCGGGCACTTCGACTGGTAACTGGCGAATGACACGCGTGATGTTTTTCTCCAAGGCCTGAATCGAAGCGGGTTGACTTTACATATCCCCACAGGAAAAAGTCTAACGGTGTGATATTACACGATCTTGGTGGCCAATCGACCGGCCCAAAACGTGAAATTATGTGCTCACCGAAATGTTCTCTCAATAAGTCCATTGATTGATGCGATGTGTGGGAAGTGGCGCCGTCTTGCTGAAACCAAATGTCGCCGAGATCACGAGCTTCAATTTCAGGCATCAAATAGTCGGTTATCATGGCACGATAACGGTCGCCATTGAAGGTTACGTTCGCACCGGCATAATTTTTAAAGAAATATGGACCGATGATTCCACCGGCCCACCAACCACACCAAACCGTTGTTTTTTCTGGATGAAGTGGCAGTTCTTCAATCTCTTCAGGTTGCTCTTCGTCCCAAATGCGGCAATTTTCGAAAACGTCGGATCTTCTTGGAACTTTTCAAGAGCCCATAGAGCGAAGCGATGTCACTTGGGAAGGTCGAGCGGCTTCAGTTGTTGCACAAGCTGTATTTTGAGATCTTAACGTAAAATGAGCCAAGTCGTTCCATACGTCAGTCCGAGTTGCTGCGAACGGCGCCGAATCGACTCTCTACGGTCTTCGTGTACACTCTCAGCTACGGCCGCTATATTTTCTTCACAGCGTGCTGGACGTGGTCTATTCAAAATAGGTGATGGTGTTGCAAATAGTATGCTCAGTAGGCCGATTATGTTGACCATAAGTTGAGCGAAGTGCACGAAACACATTCCTCACAGAACGTGAATTTTCATAATAAAGTTGAACAATTTGTAAACGTTGTTCACGCGTAAGTCTTTCCATTATGAAATGCCAAACAATACTAAACAAAAATAACATGACAGCATGACACGACTCACACGTGATCTGTCAAAAAAGGCTATTGAAAAAAGTATCTCTACTTGGATCACCCGTTATTTGTGTCTATCTTGACAGCCAAGCTGCACTTAAAGACCAGCTCGATCCTTTAACCACTTCTAAGTAAGCGCTCCAGCTCAAAAACTCTTTGAATTCAATTGGAAGGCTAAACTTTCCGAGTCTTGTCTGGGCTGATGTGAGAGATCTGCTACTCGTTGAGGTTCGTAAGAAGTTTTCTTATGACTTGAACCTGTGTTGGATGCATCCATTGATGATGGGTCTCCATTGATGACTTGGTCTCCTTTGGGCACAACATTCGATGACACAATTCTTCGGGCTGCAGACAGACCAGTTTGACCGAATGTCTCTGGGAAGTTTGCGGCATTTTTGTTATCACTAGCGGCAAGTTGCCGCCGTTAACGTACTAAGCTTTAATGATACAACAGTTTGTAATATGCCTATTAATGTCATACCTTTGCTCGAACCAGGCTCCAGGCTTAAGGTGCTGACGTGGTTGTTCCTGAACATCTAGGCTTCGTGATAATGAAATGCCTTTCGGCTTTCTGAAACAGTCTGATAAATTACTAAAGTAAAGGGAGAGAGTGAGAGTACAATGGACTGGTGGTTACTGGTCTGTGTGCTTCAGCGAAGTTAAAGCTGGCCTTTAAAGAGAGCCAAGACGTTCTTAGACGGTCCATTGTTATACCTCATGGAGAGGAGGAGGAGCCGAAGGTTACTATCGGGATACTAAAGAAATATAATTTTGTCTGCTGGTTGTAGATAAGTTCTCCTCAAAGTGCGGTGACTTGCAATCGCGCTATAAGTATATACGTTGAGTATTACGAACCACTTTCAAATTATTAATGGGAGAAGAAACAGTCGAACCCCAAAATTATCGGATCAATATGCATCGGGAATGCACCCATCTAGAAACCACCCAAAAAAAAGGGTTTTTTGTACGAAGACTACAAAGTCATGTGAAGTGCTGAGAAGAAAACTTCGCATAGAAAGAAGAGAGCATGGGCAGTTCCTTCGCTCAAGGGCTGTTAGGCTTTAAAATTGCGATATAGACCCGCTTCACCATAGCGGGGAGAATTGTATACATAGGTGGTAGGGCAAAAATAGAAACCTCCTCCAGTCACTGTAGAAAAGGAACTCTGCAAAAATGATCCATCTGTGCCGCCCGATGATAGGGAACACGCGAACTAGTCCAAAATTTCGACAAGGAGCACATTGTGCGCATAGAAGCCAATCAAATAGATTCGTACAACTGCTGAGGTAAGCGGACATTATCGGCCGCTCTCATTGTGCGGTGATAGAGGCGCTGATAAACTTGTGAATTTATTTGGTCTTGGTGTTAACGCGGACAAAATGCGAGGCTTTCAAGAAACATGGCAACACCGGCAAAAGCCAAATTTAACTATTAAAACCCCCTAGGTTAAAATCAATTTCGCAATCGACGACATTAGCTAGGCCGCATAGAGCGAATGGACAATGGTGCTTTCTCAGAGAGGATCTTCGAATCCCAGCTCTCAGGTTCGTGACGACAAGGAAGACCGAACCTGTCTTTCAAAAACCCGGCCATAGAAAAAAAATCATAACACAGATTACGTCGGTTCGGTGTCGTGAAATAAGGCCAAATCTCGAATTTTTCCATAGTGCAATAAGACCATATATCATCATTTGGCATTATTTCACTTTGGTAAAGTTGAACACGCGATGCAATGTGCAGTTTGGCAGCAGCTCAACTGAACCCTTTTAAACATGCACCGGATTTTGGCAAGGAGATGCGCTGTCGTGTGACTATCTTCAGCAGATCAGTCCAACTGCTAGGGTATGCGGACGATATAGATATCATCGGTCGATCCCAGCGTGCCGTGATAGAGGCTTTTACGGCTATTGAAGAACAGGCGAAACTAGTTGGCCTTGAAGTGAATGAGGACAAGACTAAATACATGCTATCAACAAACAAACAACAATCATCTGTCCACTGACTTGGACAAAATGTCACTGTTAATAGCAGCAACGTCGAGGTTGTTAAGGAGTAAATCTACCTCGGGGTAAACATCAACTCCAAAAATGACTTCTTAGTTGCGATCCGTCGAAGAATTACCCTAGGAAACCGCTGCTACTTCGGTTTGGCAAAACAAATTGGTTCAAAACTCCTAACTCGAAGGACAAAGTGCATGCTCTACAGAACCCTTATCCTGCCAGTTCTGCGTGCGAGGAGGGCAAATGGAGAAGAAGATACAAACGCGAACTCTATAACCTGTACCAAGATGTGGATGTAGTCCGAAAAGCCAAAACTCGTCGACTACACTGGCTCGGCCACATCGAGCGAATGGACAACAACGCTCCAGCCAAGAGGATCTTCGAATTCCAGCCCCTAAGGAAGAGCGAACCTCCGTTTTAAAGACCAAGCTTGGTCTGGACAACTGGAAGCAGCGTGCTCGGGATCGCAAAGGGTGGAAGGCTGCCGTATCTCAGGCAGGGACTATTCACGGGTCGGGAGCCCGTTAAGTAAAGTAAAGTATTTATGTTGAACAAAACCAATTTGGCCTTATTCAACAAAAATAGGTGTAACATAAAAAAACATGATGCAATTAGTCCCTTCCTCCATTATTTGTCATGTTGAACAAATGCCATAGAGGAGGTCGCTGAAGTGTCATAATGCCAAGGCAACTTTTTCAAATTGCCAAATAAAAATATTTCATTAGACGCAGGTAAAGTTTCAATGTCGCCAATAAATCCAATGATATTTTTTAAGGTAACAGGAGAACCAGTCAAAGCCAAGAGGAAGCTGGATTTAGGAGAAAAAAAATTAACCTTACAAAATGCTCCAGCAACTGAAATATTAGTCGAGTTCTCCGCCTGACTTTATTATTTAGTTCTTAAAGTTTAAATAACTCCAATATGCAATACAAATTTGTTCATGAAGATGTTTAATGCTTTTTACTTTACAATTTTCTATGAAGTTTACTTAGGGAAAAATATGTGATTGAAAAAAGTATAATTTTGGCGCCAAAAATTAGAGAAAAATATTTTGGGACCTCGGAAACATTGCATTCCAGGCTCTGCTTAATCACTAAGGCCAAACAAATGCGAATGTTGCAATATTTTCACTTACTCACTTGCGATCCTGCTATTTATCGTGTATGTTTGACTGATCTTCATTTTTTCGTTACTGGTGCCCTCCAGTCATGTCAACTTGAAGATTTGCTTCACACTTTCGAAGTAGCGTAAAGTCATTCAAATGGTTTGCTAGGCCCAACCGGCTATTGCTCCTTTTATCGAAGTGGTGGTAAAAGTATATTCTTATCTACCATCCGCCCTACTTTACTATGACTTTGTAAAAAATTCGAAAAAATTCGTTAAATCTCGTAATCTTTAAATCAAACCAAGCTCCTAGATTTGTTCCCCTTTGATTTAAAAAAAGGGAGAAATTATATACAGCAAACAGTTTAACCAAATAAGCAATAGTTTCCCTTAACACGTCGAGACGAAAATGTACATCGATTATTATGTCCCACGCTGGCAGCCACTGAATACTTTTTGAAAACAAAAAAACACACATCAAAACGACAAAGTGCCGTGATCTAGAATTAATGTGATCTACATTGTGACACTGGTGTAGATGAAGGCGCCCCCTAAGCATACAACTCGACACCATAAAACAATTTTATTTTAATTAATCGTCTGGCAGTATCGGCGGCAAATGGTGACTAAACGCACACAACACACTCACCACACTATCACATTCTTTTCATCGATGATGGTTCCCATCGTTCGAATTTAAATTTCGATTCGCGATGGGCTTATAATTCATAGCGCTATTAATTGATATCCGACAGATCGAATGCGGTCACTTAATGATCTCAGTCATTAGTCATATGATGTTTTTAGACATCCAACATGACACCAATTGACATTTGAAAGCATGGTCGCGCGGCGGCGGGAAAATTGCTGCGTACTTGTCTCACTTCAGTATTTGGTGGATGCAAAAGTTTTGGCCTTAGGACGACTAGTCACCATCAGCCACCATACCACAGCACCACCACCACCAGCAGTAACATTACCAGCTCGTGGATGTAAGTATGTATATCTACATAGCTAGGGCAATTGTGCATAAATCATTTGAGTGGTATACTGTCCCCCCGCCCTCCTCACTCGTTTGCTTGGTTGGCGTGTTTGATTTTGTTTCCTGGTCGTAGTTGGTCGCCGTGCATTTAAGAAGATGAAAGATACGAGTACTTTACAGGACCAGATAAAAATTAAAAATTCATCTTTAATCAAAAAAAAGTACCATCTTCTTGTTCGTCCTCGTCCTTCTTCTTGTGCTTGTTTCTTGTTTCCTTATACCTCAGCGCATGTAAATCATTATACGAAGCAGGATAGAGTAAAACATAATTATATACATACACAAGGTACCTTCAACCACCCGCCCTTGGTAAGGTTTTCACGGAGGATAACCTCGCATTAGCGCTTTAGACACTGCGCTCATCAGGAATCACCTCATTCTCAAACTTTCGAATTGATTTTTGTGTTTTGTGTTTTTGTGTTTTTTTTTGGAAAAATGTTTTAAAATTTATTACCAGACGGAATTATACACGCGTCATTTTAGACCCTTAGCATGACCCTCTTCTTGTATTGATTCCATATTTAGAAGGAAAACGCAGAAAAAAAAAAAAAAAACAAGTGGGGTGGTAATTATTGCGAAAAAAAAAACAGAAAACACCCTGTGTCGTTCTTGTAAGCAATCGCCAAATGGTCCTCCGGGCATAAAGATTTTCCATCGTGACGCGTACTTCTTCATCCGTATCTGTTGGGCTCATCATCAAAGCAATGGCAAATGGGATACTCTCGAGGTGGGCGCTGGTAAGTACGAGCTTTTTTTTTGTTCTGTCATATGCGCCACACGAAATGGATTTTTTGACATTAAAATCATTTGTATACCTACATAAATAATGATTGGAACGAGGACGAGGGTGCTCGTCCTTAGTCCTTAGTCAATGCAATTATCATTTTTAATTGATTTTTATGTACAATTGTTGGGCTTATTTTTGTGGTGCACTTAATTCGGTCTCTTTGATTTTGAAACAAAATCAACAAATAAAGTTAAGACGTCAAAGCAATGTACGTTTGTATCCTAATTTATGTTTGTTAGTAGCGAGTACAACCGTGAACTAGGAACTTGCAGTGTTTCCCTTTGACTTTTCATGTAGCGTTCAAGAAAATTGGGCATTTTTAGGAGAAAGCTGAGCTGAGTTAGTATTGATTTCCCTCTATTGATGCCCAAACAAGTTTAACGTATTAGAATTATTTTAACCTAGTGGAGAATGCAAGGCATTCAATGACAGGCATCAACAGGCTATAACATTGATCAACTTTCAACTTTCTTATAAGCGTGAGTGTGGAACAAAAAGAAAATAGGTACACTATAATACTCCGTCTAAGATGACTCGTAGATAGTTCGAAACAGTTGCAACTGGAGCGGGCTTGCATCTCGCCGACAACAAAAAGGAAGCCGTACTTAATACAAGTTGGGAAATTCTAAAAACGATTACGCTTAGAGTAGGGCAGCAGAAAGTAGTTTCCCAACCTTTTTTAAAATACCTTGACACGCGAGTAAGCTTTCAAAATCATCTTGAACATGTTTGCAAAAAGTCTCCACATACCGTTAGTGCGCTCTCAAAGCTGATGAGTATCACCCGGGGCCCGAAACAAACCAAGAGTGTTCTTTTTGCCAGTTCTATTCTGATGTATGCAGTCGAAATATGGTCGAGTGCAGCGAAAGTTAAGTCCTACTTTCGGGGCGTGAAATCCATCTTGCCGCTCTAAGGGTGGAGTGCGTGTTTCGAACGATGCTAGACTCGTCGTATCTTGTATTTTACCTATCGATATACTTTCTGAAGAAATGATTAGCTTAAAAAGCGAGCGAGTCCAAGGGAAGATGGACCCACAGGTTTATACTGTGGCGACGACAAAAATACTCTTAACTAAGTAAAAGGAAAAATGTAAAATAAAGATAACGGGCTAAGTAGACGGCTGGCCGCTGGTAGGTAGGAGAAAGTACAATCAGTAGTCAGTAGTCGTTGAAGTCGCAGCGTGAAAGGTCACACAAATAAATGCTTCTTATAAAGGGTGATTTTTTAAGAGGTTTAGAACTTTTTTAAAAAAAAAAACACAAAAAATTCGAAAAAATGAATGAAATATTTATTTGAATCGATAGTTTGAACCTTGCAATTTAATGTTTAAAGATAATTTCATGCAAATGTTGACCGCGGCTCAGGTAGCCCATCCGCTGAGTCCAATTTTGGCATACTCTTTCACACATATCGGCCGGTATCTCACGAATGAATGCATGGATGTTGTCTTCCAGTGCGTCAATCGAAGCGGGCTTGTCCCTATACACATTAGCCTTGGCATACCCCCACAAAAAATAATCTAATGGTGTCAAATCGCACGATCTAGGCGGCCAATTGACCGGCCCGAAACGTGAAATTAACTGTTCACCAAACTCGCCTCGCAATTGCGCCATTGTTTCGCGTGCTGTGTGGCATGTGGCACCATCTTGTTGAAACCACATATCATGCAAGTCAAGAACTTCCATTTCGGGCAAAAAAAAGTTTGTTATCATCGCTCGGTAGCGTTCACCATTGACAGTAACGCTGCGATTCGCATCATCTTTGAAGAAATATGGCCCAATAATGCCGCCGGCCCATAAACCGCACCAAACAGTGGCTTTTTCGGGATGCATTGGTAGCTGTTGCAATGCTTCTGGCTGATCTTCACTCCAAATGCGACAATTTTGCTTATTTACGTACCCATTCAACCAAAAATGAGCCTCATCGCTGAACACAATTTTTCGATAAAAAAGCGGATCCTCGGCCAGCTTTCCCATTCACCAAAAATTCGGCGTTGTGGTAAGTCGGCTGGCTTTAGTTCTTGCACCAGCTGTATCTTAAAAGGCTTTACGCCCAAATCCTTCCGCAACATTTTCCACGTAGTGCTGTAACAAAGGCCTAACTGCTGGGAACGGCGCCGAATCGACATTTCGCGGTCTTCTGTCACACTAGCTGATACGGCCGCAATATTTTCTTCAATACGCACAGTACGTAAACGTGTTGGTGGTTTAATGTCCAACAAAGTAAATTTGGTGCGAAATTTGGTCACAATCTTCCGAATAGACTGCTCAGAAGGTCGAGAATGCCGATCATAAAATGGAAGCAGCGCGCGATGAACATTTCGAACCGAGCACGAATTTTGATAGTAAAATTCAATAATTTGCAAGCGTTGTTCATTTGTAAGACGATCCATGGTTAAATTGCAAACCAAACTGAAGCTGTTTGACAGTGACACAAGGTACTAAACACACGTCAGCTGTCAAAACCAAACCAGCTAAAAAATCACCCTTTAATTGTCAATTACTTTATTCGTTTTATTTTTATTGGTATCCTTACAATACCAGTGATCGATGTATGGATTGGCTGTTACAGAGAATATCTCTTTAAACGGGGACATGGAATCAGCCCAAAATGTACACATTGCGGAACCGTGTTTGAAAACGCGGAACACTTGGTTTTCCATTGGCCACGATATGAAGCCGTGAGAATCGCCCTACGGAACCAATTCGGAGAGCCGCCAATTCTGGATAATGTCGCAAAAAAAAAAACATGCTTCAGAATGACGATAACTGGCTCATGCAAGGTTTCCACCTTCCATCGCCAAAAAAGTCAATATGCCGTCAATATGCTAGTCTTGGTCTTGAGAAGACATGTCAACAATGAGCCTTTCATGGCTACTGTATTGAAATATACTTTCTTATGTCATATTTGTTTTTATCAGGAGCTGGAAAAAGAGGAGTCCGAGATACACAACAGATAGGCAGTAATGTGACTAATGTTCTTAGTCTATATGTTTTGGCTTAAGGGCATCTACAAGGTTGACATATTCGTTAAGTTAACTTTGTTCTGTTAGAAGTTTTCCTCTATAATTCATTTTCTGTAACGCTGTAACAGTTCGTAAACTGTGAGTTCTTGAGTTTCTTAGTTTCACATATGCGTTTCGTATTCGTATTCGTTTCGTTAATGAACGTTCTTGCAGTGGCAACGGTTGATGAGTGCTTGTACCTCGTCATTAGGAAAGTATGCCGAGGCACATTAGATGTTATGCGTGCCTCTCTCGGTCGGGACTTCTATTAGCGAAGCAACCGGGTCTTTTGACATAAATTCTGGAATGCGAATAAAGTTGATATTTATATCGATAATGCAGGCCGCTCTTGGCACTTGCTCATCGCATTTGTATATTAACTTAACTGGACCCTTTCCGAGACCTTTAATTGATTACCCAGGGTTCTTGAATGAGACCCAGAGCAATCTTCTGTAGCACCTTTAAGGTATTCATATATCCTTGGATCTAGCTTGGCGAAGAAGTTGGGCCTTTTTGGGGCCTTTCCCTCTACGACAGGTAGCCTGACCAGGACGACCTGTTGTTCTGTCCCTGGCAGATGCCGTAATACCCCTTTTGTTACCCACCCAAAAGCAGCGTAAAAAGGGTTTTGTGGGTGTCCTGTTGAGACACCGGGCTTATGGGCCACTGTGCTCTTGTCGGTTTTCTGCAAGGAGCAAATCATCGGAGTGATAGCCGTTGCCTTTCGTTGGTTTCGCTACCATATCCGGAAGAAGCAGCATGCCCAACAGCATTGCCACTATCTCCACGGGTTGACTGGATTTGGCTAACAGTCGTGTCTTCGCTATTATTACATGAATTGACCTGCCCAACAGTATTGCCAGTCCAGATGTCCTGAAGCACATTTCCGGACACGTTACCGGTTGTTGGTGTAGTGGTGGCTGCTTCGCTAATCAAAGGTGTGCCGCTATCGGCTACCGGATTCTTATCGGTGTTCCTGAGGATCAGTTTGATCTGACCAAACCTGTAAGAGACCTTCCCCTTGAGTTCGAGGAGCTTTGCCATGGATGTTTCGTCAATCGCTAGAACGAGATGTAGGAGCGCACTATCGCTATATATTCTTTACAACTCTCCAGTTGATGGAATTGAGTGCGGCGTTTTGCGCGCCATGAGGGTGGCAAGCACTTTAGCGTTAGAGAGTTCCAGACTCTGTGGGAAGAAACATCGGACGATGTGTGGCTTTGGGAAGGATCCATCTTTCACCAACGCGATGTCTAGGCGATGAGTTTGATACTCTCAAAGTTGGAGCGCATCCACCCCTACTGTTGCACTATCAGCACATACAAAAATCAACCACCCCGATTCTCGAGATATCTTCGAGTTTGGAATTAGCGAGAGTCGACTGTATCTCGATAAGTCATTGCGTTTTTCGAAAATTTATATAAACAAAACCAGCCACGAGAGCCATTTAATACTTCATAGAAACTTGTCAAAGATAAAGAGCTTTCTTGAACGACGTTTATAGGATTTCTTTTCGAATTGGACATACCGCGATGACGTGGTAAATATTTTCAGGTTCCCTTCTGTTGCATAAGTTACAAGTTTGTTAAAGTTCAAGCCTCTGGGGTATGTAATTTAGATTCAGGATTTCGAGCTTAGCTTTAAAAATGGTGCTTATAACTTCCGCTGAGTAATAAATATTAAAATAGCTTTACTTCATTGTCAGTTGATGGTTTATGTTTCTGTAGATTAATTTGGAGGTTGATAATACTGCTCTCGACAAGTGTTGTTGATACAGTTTGTCATCAATTTTCGTCTGATGGTTGCGAAAAGGTCCTGCCAATCGTTCACGTTATTATTTTTGGTTATAATTATACCAATTTCGTAAGAAAGCGCCAACTGGTTCCGTAGTTTCTATTATTCAGGCACACATCAGGACGAAATCTAGATGTGAGTCGTGCTTTCCCACTGTCAATTTGTAATTTAATTTAGATATCCTATTCCATGTTGTTATTGGTTATATTTGACTGATGGATCTTTCGATATCTTCAGTACCGATTCTGATTCTCCCCCAATTGGAGATACTGTAAACTATTTCAAAGCACCGCGTAGAATGACGGAAGCCAGACTTTAATTTAATACAGGTACTATAATTGAGACACCCGACAAACAAAAAAAACAAATACATTTTTATTCGAAATGTAAATGTCGCACTTAGGCATACACATTGCTGGCAGGCAGCCCACATCAGCTCGCGGTCATAAATCCACATTTGTAGGTGTGGACATAGTTCACTTTGCTTGGGTGACAATTATTATACTCATATTGAGAATTATGGACCATTTAACCGTCGTCAGGCTCTGTTGAGATTCATTAGGCCCCATCCTGAGTCGCAAACCAATACCAAATTGCACGTGACCAATATTTTATTCAATCGAACTGGCCAGAGCACACGCAGCTCACAAACACAAACACACACACACACACACACACAAATACTATTTTCAGAACATTAAACTGGAATCAAAGTCAGCATTAATCTTTGAATTTATAGCTGCCGCCGCATGTCGTTGTGGCACAGGGTCCAGCAACAGGCTCTTGATTGTGCTCGATATGTGACCATCTCGAATAAGCCAATCGTTTGGCTAATTGTGAATCATTAAATTGCGCCCATCGAATGGTAACGCAAATCTGTGATCACCTTAGCAAATCAGCTGAATGAAGTTGAAGGGGGACTATCGATAGCTGCTGCTTCATTAACCCGGCCTGATTTATGTGGACAGCTTGAGTTATGATGTGCCTTGTTGCGGGATTTAAATTTTAATGAACGACGAAGAACAATGATGATCGCGCTCAGCATTGTGTCGAAAGGAGATCACCATCACACACACGCATACACTCTTTTTTTTGGTTTGTGTTTTTTTTTTCTTACATTAAAGTTACATGTTCTCCAGAAGTTATCATTAGATCTATCAACTCCTGTGCATGATACGATCTTCTGAGCCATCATAAAACACAGCCGATGACAATTTCTGACTGTCTGAGCATGTGATGGATGTCATATCACCTCGAACAAGGGGCACATCCCAAAAATAGCTTCCACACAATTTAATTACTCAGAAACTTGGCCAAAAAACACAAGATATAATCGATGCATGTCCTAAGAACAAGGTTAACTAGCAAAAATTCTAAAGAATCCAAACCAATAAAAATATATCCTCAATTGGAGATAAACAAAACAAACAAACAAACAAACGAACAGGCAAGAGGGAGAGAAGAGGAGAATACTTCCAGACGTGACTCTGCTGCGCAGCGGTTAAATACAACAACAAGAAGGACTGGTTCTGACCTCCTAAATCTCATCTGATCACACTCGAATGACATCTCCGATTAATTTGGAATCCAATACGGTCCCCGCACTAGTACCTATAGAGAAAGAGAGAGATCTGCTCACCCCTGCCCACTGTCCAGTCGGTGTTGGACTATCTTGACTTAATGCCTGAAGTGAGATTTATTTGGCCTTGCGGTGGTGGTAGACAAACGATCGATGCTGTTCGCTGGTGGGCCCAAGAAATCTTCCAGTATCATCTTAGCGAGAGATCACACATGTGATGGCCGCACAGATGCACAGGTGGTGGACAACACTGTGGTGTTTCGAATTCTCGATTCTTCACAACACAGCTAATGGCTATCTAGTATAATAGGCTGTGTGGATAAAAATATCGGAAAGAGGAAAAGATGACATCGCATGATAAGGTCGGAGCGCGTATATTAGGTGATTTGTTGATGTGTTCGCCTCGCGAGCGCATAGAGCGGTATGTATGGTATGGTGGTGGTCGGTCGAGTCGCCAATTTGTATATGTCACATCATTGGAACCGCAAAAATTTCCAACCTTCCTCCTCGAGTCGTTTTTTCGTCGATTCGACAGGGCCTGCCGCCATACACACCGCAAGACCATTTATCTTCTTTGGGAATTGATCCGTCGTCGTGCAAGTGCTCATCAATTTCGCTCTTAAATAAAGCTTATTTGCTCGAATGATATATGGATCTGATTCTGGTTCTGGTTGCTGTTCTCCCCCTTGGCCTTTTGTCATATTCCTTTCCCTTATGTCCTTTAGGCCTGGACATTAAAATGTGTGTTCCTAGGGGTATATGCGAAGAATATGTATTTCTCTCAATTACATTAAAATGAGACATCATATGTATGCGATGCGGCGTAGGGTTGTTCGGATTAGCTTAAGAGTTCACTCCGTTTAAAAAGGTTTACATTCCGACTGTCACGCTTGACAGAAAACAATCACTCATCCCAGATGGAGCCGAGCAAAACACCCCTTTTCTTCTTCTATCGGAAATCGAAGGAACAGGAAATTGGCATCATAACACTTCCTTCACTACGTATACGAGGGGACACAATACTATATTGACATGTCACTACATGTTACACACGTACTTGTTGTGCCCGCTTTCTCGTGGATCATTTGTCAAAATCAATTCATCTCGTGTTTTGGGGTGAATTTCTCTGGAATTCGTTCCGTGTGCTGTTGACGACGAACGATGAGATTCTTCCAGTGAATCTGGAGCAATAAAGATCACCGATAATCACTTTGGTCAGAGAATGGCGGTGCGTGTGGCTACCGAACATGAGATGCCATATCGAAAAAGGTTTCGTAGATACCTATTCGGTCACAAAACGGTGTGGACCTATCGTTTATGTAGTTCAAGGGAAATTAAATATCAAAGTGTTTCTTTTTTTAACATCAAAGGAGGATGGTCCAGATATTTATGGGTTTTGTAGCTCTCGAGCGTAGTAGAAAGTAATGGTTTTTATGTGCATATTGAATGACCATTCTTAAATTTGTCACAGGCCATATAGGACTTTTAACTAACTCCTCCCACTATTTGTTTTCGCTCAACTTTTTGCAACGTACTAATATATGACCTGTAAATAAATGAGGGACTAGAATTCCTAGAGAAGACTTAAAAGTTCGTTCCTTTTCTTTGAAAGGCATTCAATCTCTCCAGTCTTAAGTTAATTGGCCCAACGGCAAATTTCTGATTCTACCAGCATTTTGCAGCTTTTCCTCGTTGATCAGTTGAGTTTTGCAAAAAAAGATTTTAAGTGCTTCTGCACTTGATTTATATTGCTCACCATATTTCAAGCTGTGTTCAACAGCTCTTATCTGTTTTTCGTTTCGCCTCTGCTTAGTAAGATGATGTTTTCCTCTCCGACTTTAATATTGAATTTCCTGAGCACAATTTTGACATCATACTCCGGAAATGCTCCGTCCAGGACCTAGTATCTAAGGTCGGCCTTGGTTTTCACCCATGGACAGGTAATTAATGCGTCATAACCTCACTGCTCCACTTAGACAACTACAGGTCCATTGTACTACCATTCAGACACCTTACATTACTGTACTTAGTTTTCCCGTCTTTCGAAGAAAAATGTGAAGGAGTTGCAGTGATTAAGAGCTTAGATGTTCGGCACTCACCACGTCAGCCCCGAAGATCCGCCACCTGATGCGAGCATAGGCCGCACAACTGCAGAGAAAGTGTTCTGCAGTGTCATCCTCCTTACCGCAAGCAGGACAGGTAGTGGTATCGCTTAAGCCCAATACATTTAAGTGCTTAGCAAAAGCTTGGTGGCCCGAAAGGACGCCTACAAGCAGCCTACAGTCGATTCTCCTCAGAGATAGAAGAAAAGATGCTGACCTTTTGCAAATGTCCGGGCGCAATAGTTTGGTCTGTCTACATCCACCGCAATCGTGCCACCGAATCTGGTGTTCACGAGAAACCCAAGAATCAATGGAAGACATGACCCAACACATGTTTGGGTCATGAGAAAACTTCTTCTGAACCTTGCCCAGCAAGCTCATCCGAGATCTCATTTCCCTGGATGCTAGTGTGACCTGGTACACAGACAAGATTCACTGTGTTCAGTCTTCCGACCAAATTCAGAGAAAGCTTGAGTTCTAGCCCTAACTTGGACGAGGTAAGATGGTTTACCAGCGCTTTTAATGCAGCTTGGCTGTCACTGCAAATGAAGTACCCTCCACCTGTTGTTCACAATATAGCGTACACCGTATGATATATAAATCAAGGGGGGGGGGAAGATTCATTAAAGCATCCAGAGCAGAGCTCGGGGTGCTAGGGAAGGCCCCTGTGCAGCCGAGACATGCCTTTCTTTGGAGTTTGGTAAGCAGTAACACGTTTCCGCGAAAGCCTGTTCCACCAAACAACTGATGCGTATGAGAGTAGCGGTCTAATCATGGTCGTATAGATCCAAAGGACTCGTTTTGGAGACAAGCCAAATGTCTAACCAAAAGCGCCTTTACACTGCCAGAAAGTCGATAGTGCTTTATCGGATTTCGATTCGACATGTTTGGACCATAGAAGTTTTTTATTGAGGAATACACCCAGATATTTGACTTCATCGGATATAGGGATAGTGACACCTTTAAGCACGAGATGGGACAGGCCAGTGACGATTCCCCTTCTCGTAAAGAGAACAACCGTTGTTTTAAGAAGATTCATTGGAAGCTCATTACTATTGCACCAAATATTGATAAAATCCAGAGATCTCTGCGCTTGAGAGAAGACAGCCCCTAGATTTGAACCGACAGAAAGAACGGCGACATCAACCGCATAAGCCTGAGTGTAGTTTCCAGGAAAATTGAGAGCCGTAAGCAAAGAGTCTACCACCATACACCATAAGAGGGGAGAAAGAGCACCACCTTGATGGCAGCCCCTATTTACCCCTGTTATGACGCTCTTGCCACACTATGCATCGGCTACCAACGTCCTGTACATTAGGAGTGCTGCAAACCACAGCACCAAAGTTTCATCTTCACCGTGCTGTCTGGCAGAGTTACACATGCTGTCTGGCAGAGTTACACATGCTGTCAAAGGTCGCATTATCAAAAGCACCCTCAATATCGACGAGAATGCCCAACGCGTACTCCTTCCGGTCAAGAGCACTTTCAATCCTACCAACAAGGTTTTGAAGCGCAGTCTTGCAGGATTTTCCACGCTGATCTAACAGCAACTTTGCGCACATGCAGCTCAACCAGTCTCTCCAAATTTTCAGCAAGAAGGAAGACAGAATTCTGGGTCTAAAGCTTTTGGCTAGAGTGTAGTCAGACTTACCAATTTTTGGTATGATCACCACTTTAGCATACGCCAGGGGGAAGGTATATAGCTCGCGGTGAAAATTCTTTTCAACATTGGCAAAACCTGACTTAAACCTTGTTTCAGCATAGCTGGATGAATTCCATCCAGAACAGGTGACTTGAAACTCCCAAAATCATCAGTCACCACTCCCGAAACAGCAAAAAGCCAGCTGTGCTGCGTGGTATTAGTCGGTTCAAGTGTAGCCACCGTTGATTGAAAGAACACATAGTAACCTGATTTCCCGGGAAGTGAGTTTCAAGGAGAAGACTGAAAGTCTCATTGTACGTGTCATCAGGTTTAAGGATTGCATCCAGTTTGCTTGGTCTGTTCCTTTGGAGGACTTTAACAAGCCTGCTAGTTGCACTTAGAGATTCGACCTCTTCACAAATCTATCATTCTACAGCAGACAATATCTTCTAATTGATATCTTAGAAGACTGTATTTGGAGCAGTTTTATACTCTTCTACTGTGAATTGCTTTCTGCTTCAAATGTAGGCAACTGATACAAAGGAACGAGAAGAATGTGCTCGACATAAACTCCGTTGCTCACGTTTCTAGTAATTCTGTATATCCTTCATTTTGTTCACGTGTACGCGCCTCAAACTTAAGGCAATTCCAAAGTGTTTTCGCAAAGGGGCTATACTGCTACTTAAAAGGCCAATCCCCAATGCTATTCTTCTAATTAAACGGACACCACCGGCAATAATTGAAAATAGAAATGAGAAGAGAACCAAAAAAAAAAAAAAAAAAATACCCAAACCAATTATACGCACCTTGCAATGCAACCCTTTGGGGAGTCTTTACTTTCATGTTATCGAAAAAAAGACATCAACTCCCACCAGAACTACCGTCATATTGAACTGGTCACAGCTGCAGCACTAAGTAGCAACAGAGTACACAGAGCCCAGTCGAAAGTAAAGGAGTAAATATCCTTCTGAAATCACTGAAAGGACGACGAAAAAAAGGGTTGAGCAAATAAATCACTTTCTTTTATTTATTTCATTTTTTTTTTCTTTTGCTTCTGATTATTTAATTTTTTTTTCTCTTGCATTGTGTACTTGGATCATCGTCCTTTAGAAAATCCTTAATGAGTGAGTAGTAGTAAATAATCCGAAAGAAAGCATATCTCTAGCCCTAATGAATGAAATTGAATCTTTAAAGATTGTATTTTTGTTTCTATTTTGCCTGTGCGGATTTTTACGTGTACACGAGATGGTAATGGTAATCTCTGGATATCTTGAAGGATTCATTTGTTAATTTTAATTTAAAAAAAAAAAAATACAAAAAAAAAATTACAAAAAATCACGATGAAGTAACAGATAAATTCAAGTAGAAAGAAAGAAAAAAAAAAAAACCGAACTCTTTTGATGAGGGTGGTCGGCAATGGGGCGGTTTTTGTGCCATCCTCCTTTTTGATAGCCACAAGAAAGGATTCAACTTAATTAGAGAGGATTGTTGATAGAAAAATGTCGTTACATTGGTCCGAACTGACAACAGCTAAAAATCAAGCTGGAGGGTGCTTTTGCTTCGTGCTCTTTTTGTATTTGTTTTTTTTTCATTTTTTTGGTGCTGAAACTCAACAGCCCTTTTACGTTGACAGGCTGATTAATTTTCCCTTGGGAATATAGAATATATATCCCCTGAATGCGTACGTACTACGTATCTATGTAGTTTAATCAAAAATCAATTGACATGGCAGGATGATTCAAAAGCAATTCATCCGCAGTTGAAGCCATATTTCGCTGTCACCCCGGGTAACCTGAACGTCACATCAACCGTCAAACCATGAAAAATTAACTACCCCCAGCCATCGGTGTCTGGAGGATTTTTTCATTTCTTCCGCGAAAGTCAATATTGAAAATAAAATTTCCTTTGACAACGCATTATCCTTATCCCGACGTAACGAGGATAATTTTCAATATTTTAAGTCTTCTGTTGATGCCGCCCGCAGGCCAATTCAAAACATCATCGCTGAGGTGGGTGCGTGCTTGTATATATATTTCATATATGTATATCGCTCGCCTGTCACCGGAGAAATTGACAAACAGGATAACAAGGAATTCCTTTGAACATTCCTAATCGATCTGTGATTACATTGACATTTTTATGAGACGAAACTTTTCCTGATCTCTGCCTGCCTGTACCGTAATAAATACTCATATCAAAAACTCATAACATATTAATGGAATTAGGATTGATGATTATTGCGTTTGGATACAGTGTATACAGTGTAGTAGTGGCGGCGGCGACTATAAAAGTGTGGTTCCATCCCCCAAAAAAAAATCATACGTGCAGCACTATTAATGTTACCACCAGTGTCGGAGGAGGTTCAATAAAATAGCAAAAAAATATTTATTCCTTCGTCCGGCAACACATGGCGCAGTGTTCACGGCCACCACCACCATCAGCACCACCACCACCACCCCACTTGCGACAAGTACACACAATAATAGACTCAACACGTTTATTTGTGTGGCCGGCAGATTTTATTATTGTTTATGATGAAGTGATTGAGCAGGAGGAGGAGTGAAGACGACGACCACGACGAAGGAGGCTACCGAAACTTAATAGAAATTCCGCAGATATGTTGGAACTTATAAATTCAAGGCTTTCCTACTCTCCGCCCTGGCTGCTCTAGGAGCTCAGAGTGCAGCATTTATGGCCGGCAATAACTGCCGCTTTGGCAATCGGTCGTATCTTGTGAGCGCCTTCCCCCCCCCTCCCCCCAATCCCATTCGAATAGAGCTTTCTTGTGTCCTTTTATGATAAAATGTAATCATCATAAAAAAGGATTTTCGGTGGGTGGAAAGCAATCATGTCGGCCATCATACGAGAGAAAGTCGCGCGCTGACCACACCATTAAGGTAATGAAAATATAAGGATACTGTCTTGATTTGATTTCGATATTTGTGTGCGGCACATCGATGCGATGCTATTTAAAATGTTTGCGCCAAGTTCCTTTGCACTAGATTATGTAGATTAAGGGTGATGCTTACCCTTGTTTGGACTATGAAATTTATCTCTGTTCAATTTCATGTAGCTCGACGCTGTTAATGAGTTTTGCTTTCCAGAAATAACACGGAAAAAAGTTACCGATACACATCTAACCAAGAGCGTATTCTTGATCCTTTCGCAACACACACACACACACACACACAGCTATTCACTCTGGTGGATGGACGTCTGCTGAGGCAATGAAAGCAAATTTAAAATTTAAATTTGAAAATTTTTAATCGGATAATACCGAATTTTAAGTTTGCACCCCCTGCATTCGAGACACAACCCTTTCCGTTTGTTCCTTTCAAAATTAACCCTATCTTCCTCGCTGCAGGAGAGATAAACAGAGCTCTCGATATTCATTGACTCTGGGGAGATGCATATATTTAACGGCCGGTGTGGTGTGCCGTTGTAGTGATAGTGACCTGGCAGGGGGGATCCAAATAGAACAATGGAAGGCATGCAAATAAAACGAATTGATTAAAATTCGATGGGGGATGGTGATGTGGCTTTTTCTTTAGTTCCTGTTATCACGTGGCCAGAGACACATAAATTCACTCGCCTTAGTATGCAACCCCTTCGCAGAGTCGGATGTAAAAAAAAAGAGGTAACAACATCTGACGACGTTGACCTTTGTTCTTTGGGTTTTTAGTAATTTTGTTATGACTATGAGACAATAGCCGGCGGATCAGAACTGTGGTGACATTTGACTGCGATGGTTATCGCCGCCAGTCGAACAAATGGGTGTGGGTTCATAAAATCAAAAAATATATTATTATCCGGGAGATAGCAGAGGTACAATGTCAATGGGAAGATTATGGAAATTTTTTGAAAATCTATTAAACCTGCTTTTTTAAGTCCTTTAGTGTATTGAATTTTTCCTTTGTGACACAGGGAGACTCAGAGCTTCGTAGACCCGTCCATCAATGGTTGTTAGTTTTTGGTTGCACTTTTCTTTTCTAAAGTTGGGAGCATAACGACTTCGAAAATGTTGAAGCTTCCTTTTGGAGCGCATATAGGTTGTAGCTGTTCTTTGTAATCTTAAAAATGTTTTGATGGCCAATTTAAAACGATACTTGTTGTTGTGAATTTTTCTTGTAAGCGCAACTAGTCCCCTTTCCGATGTACAATAGGGAGCTTAATTTTCGTTCGCATATTTAGGAGATAATTCGAAAAAGTGGTCCAAAGAATTCTCCAACCCTTACGTGACCAGATCAATCGACATTTGCTTCTTTTTTTCAGCGAGTTCATGTATTCAAAATAGAAAGCATTCCAAGTCGTTTTCTTCGATTTGTTCTTCGAGGTTTACCCTGGAAAAATAGGGTCATGTCCACCCTATCAAGACCGCTTCAAAAATATAAATTTGAATACCCTTGAAGAACGCAGGGTTAGGTTAGGTTATGTTAAAGTGACAGTCGACTCACTTAGATCAAAAAGAGGACCGTTGTGATACCACGTGGATCTAAACTTTTACTGCTCCACTCGTAAAACCATTTGAGGCTCTGGATAAAGCGGAGGAGATCTTCAATGTCAGTAGTTGACAGTTCTTCAAGATTGTCATGGAAGAAGGCACCAAGGTGAACCTTACGTTTTTGGGAGAAAACAAGACAAGGGTAAAGAGGATGTAGGATTGTTTCCTCTTCCTACTCGCCCATGCAGCTTCTGCAAAAGTCATTTGAGTACATGCCAAGTCTAGTTGCATGTCTGCCAAAGAGACCTTTGTTGACACATATTGCAGAGCTGAAGTGCATTCTGTTTTTGAGAAATCAAACACTTAGAGCGTTTCATATCCAACTAAGGCCAAATCCGCTTTGTCGCTAGACAAGTTGTGGCACTTGTCTACCTAAGATTAGTTTTCTCATTTTACCATTAGTTTCCATGTGGCAACTGGAATGCCTAAGGAGCCTTTATCAGGTGAAATATCAGGCAGTGTGGTTCCGTGCCTTGCGAGTTTGTCGGCCTTTCAGTTCCCTTGAATATCTCTATGCCACGGCATCCAGCAAAGGTGAATGTTGAACTGCTTCGACATCTCCTTAAGAGTGGATCGGCATTCTAGGGCCAGAGTTTCAGAGAAACTAAATCTAGTGAGTGAATCTTAGTTAAATGAATTAGGAAGCGTTCGCGCCCACCAAAATTGATCTATCGGCATATAGTCTGAACATCTCTCTCTAAATAACATCATGAACTTGGGAGAACCTCAAAAGGTGGTTATTCCATTTTTCTGTATCCGATTGCTTCATCTACCTTTAGGGCTGACAGTGAATTTGCAATCGCAGATATTTCGAAATTTTTTAATGCTCCTTCTACATCCGGAAAGGTAACTATTGATTACTCCTTATTATTAAGAGAATACTAGGTGTAGCGCTTGCTAAGCTGCTACCACCGATTGACCTTTTCGCTACGCATGTTGTGCGGTAGACAAAAGTCTCGTACCTTTATGTCCCTCCATGGCAGCGGAATGTGGACCAGAACTATACAACTTTTCAGGATTATCTCCAGCACTGGCAGGATGAACATCCGAAGGCTTCTAGAGTTCGGCGGGTAATATGTCGTCTGGTTCTGTTGATTCAGAAAAGAAGAAAGAAATTCCCAAATTCGTACTACAACCCCCTGTAGGGATGAGATCATTACCGCGATCAAAGCACTGAAAACCAATAAAGCGGTAGGACTTAATGGCATAACCGCAGAGCTTCTCCGAGCTAATCCAACTGTTTCTACTACTCCTATTTATTGAGATTACCTGGCAGACCGCCAATTTTTTCGGATGAGTGGATGAAGAAGAACTTTATGCAGTGCAAAAATTGGAGAGGCGTCTGCGTTCTGCCTGCTATGGCCAAGATGGTAGCTAAAATTATCCTGGAGCGAATCAAAGACAAACTCGACGCCGAACAAGCAGGTTTCCGCTCTCGATTCTCCTGTGTCGACCACATACAAATTTTGCCGATCATCATTGAGCAATGCGTTAAATATAGATCGCCACTTCACCTGCTGATCAGGCGTTTGACAGTTTCAATAGTGAATTTATTTGGCGTGCCTTGCACAGGAGAGGCATAATAAGCTGACAGCAATTATCAAGGCTACATACGATGGGTCATCATGCCACGTTTTGCATATAGATGAATGCTGGCTGAGGATTTCGAAGTACAAAGTGGAGTTCGGCAAGGCTGCATTCTGTCACCAATTTTGTTTTTATTGGTGATTAGCGATTTGCTTAGTGCGGCTTTATCGACGGCAAGCGGAGGAATTTGATTTCGATGGACTCTTATATCCCAACTCAAGCACCTGAACTACGCTAAAGATATATGCTTGCTGTCTCATAAAATACGGGATCGTCACGAAATGACAACAAGGAAGCAGATGTCGTAGGGCTGAAAATTAATTCGGCAAAAATGAAAATGTTCAGCTCAAGACCGAACTTATTACCTCAAACAATATACATTGCTGGACAACAGGTTGAGAGAGTAGAGAAATTCCAATACGGATGGTGGAACCGAACTGGATATAGCCAGCCGAATCTGCATTTGGGATGCTATTCACAATTTGGCATAGTAATACAATCAGCCTAAACACCAAGCAACGGCTGTTCCAACGTTGAATCCGTGCTGCTGTATGGATGAGGCACTTGGAGAGTGATTACCATTATAACGAGGAAGCTGCAAACGTTCCTTAATTGGTGCCTACGCAATATCTTAAGGATTTTCTGGCCGAACTGTATCTCAAACGAACAGCTTTACCAGAGAACGGGCCATGAATTTAGGCACAACTATAAAGTTGTGGCAGTGGAATAGAAGTACTAGAAGTACATGGCGAAGAACTGTTGATAAGGAAGCGCGGCTACTGGGAAAGTGTTGGGGAGAACAGAGGCACATTGCCAGCAACCGCACACAATGGCGCGTTTGAAGAGGCCCTAGGGCCCACAAGGGGATATAGGACATAAGTTAGTAAGTAAGTATTCTGTTGCTACTAACTGCGGAGCTACTGCGGAAAATGTATAACTAGGAACAGATTAAGAATTCTTCGTTGGAAACAGTCCAATAGCTACCTGCATTTTTAAGGCAGCTTTGCTTTACAGAATATGTCGAGAGAAATTCGCTTAGTCATAAAGCCATTAAAGTGTCTCGAAGTTAGACACTTTTCCTAACTCTTTGTGAACAAAGAGAGTTTTCAGTGGTTTTAGGTCGGTTCAAAATTTTATCTAGTCCGCCTTAAGTTAGTGTTACTACCACCATATCCTGCGAAAGTATGACATATAAGAGTATGGAACTGTTAGCACAAAATTCAAGCTCCATTCCATTCGTGAAAAACTTAGAAAAACTTTACACTTATATTGTCTTAAGTCTCCGTAACGGTTTAAATCAAATTGATAAAATTTACACCCATTACTAACCCCTTCGGCTAGTCAAGGTCGCATATCCTGTTATTAGAACACTTTCGTGCCCGGAGCCGAATAGGGAATTAGTTTATTTTGCTGATCAATTAATCAGGCGTCGTCTTCTCTTCGCTGTAAACTAGGAGACCAAAAAAAACCAAGCATATCGAATATCCTCATAATTTACATTTATTACACATAAATTGCCCTGCAAACATGCATCTGCCAATGTGGGCCTCTATGCTATGCTATAGGCGAGAGCGCAGTCGCAGTCTCGGCACACCACAGCACAGCACGCACTTTTCTTCCGTTCAATGTCACCTATAAGGAGTGTGGCTGTCACTACCACCACACAGCCACTACTATTGGCAGTAACAACACCACCCATGCCCAGAACCACCTACGGAAATTACTCACAAGTCATTTAATACCCGTAAATATTCTAAGTGCGGCATTAATAGCCGTTGATTAATCGGGGTGTCTGGACTCCCCGACAACGAAGACTACGAAAACGACGACGACGTCGAAACGCAAAGGAGGAGACTAGTAACTGTGGTGTGTTGTCCTTTTTTGTGCGGTTTCTCCGAATTGATTTTCTATAGAAACACTCTCCTTGAGTCGTCTCCCCTACTTGTACTTTCATTGGAGCGGCGGTCGCTGCTGCTGCGCATGTGCACGGCGTACTCATTAACAATGGATGAGATGACGACGACGACGACGTGGAGGTGATGGTCGCGCGCGATTCAAGCATCGGCAGAGTCATCAGCGCAAACACTTCCAAAAGAGGGGCACAGATTGGGATGATTTCTTTACCACTACCAGGATAGTTGATGTTGCTGCTGCTGATGCTGCTGCCCACCTGCCGTATTACGCCAACACACATGACGTTTGGCATTGGTATGAATGGTTGTGTGCTGGCAAAAGGATACAAATGTTGCAAATGGGCCCAGAGAGCGTGCCAGAGAGCTCAAACACATCGAGGCTCATTGTGTTGGCTATAGCTGTTAAGGAGACCTCATCTCGGGATGGTCGTTTGAGGCTTTATTGTGCGATGCCGTAAAATTAAACACTTTAACCTCCTCCATGTGAATACGTCGTAGGTGGCTTTACGCTGGTCACTCTGGCAAATAGTAGATGAATTAATGGTGCGTGTGCGCTGCTCATTCTTCCTACTTGGCCGGGCAGCGCTCGCGCTCTGGCTATCGTATTCGGTAGCAATTTGGCTTCTAGGTTAGGTGAAAAATGGGACGGCGTAATGGCGTGTGGAGCTTCGTTCCGTTCGCCGTCACAACATGGGGGCGAGAATTTTTAATGAACGTATAACGAGGGACAGCAAGAGGGTCCAAGGATCGGGACGGACAAGGGTTTATGATTGATACCACTTGGTCGATGGTACTGGACTGGACTGGACTGGGCGATATCTGTCCCTCTTAGTGTGTATGTTTTGTAATCACACTTATGCACGTCTTCCGGTAGCTGTCGGACTAGTGGTTCCAACTAAATCACAATATACCTAAACAGCAGCAGCAACAACAAGATAAGCGGAAAAGTAATTTCACCTTGGAGCTATTTTAATTTCGCAGAAAATAACCCGGACCCAGAAAAATGATCTCCTGCCCCCAATTGCTTGTCACATGGCCAACATGGAATTCAATTCGAAACGACTATCTGTTGTTTTTTCGCCTCCTTCTCCTTTTCACCTTGTTTTTTATTCGTCCTGTTGACATCGTTGATGTGTTTTGTTTTTTTTTTTGTTTTTTTTTTACATTTTATTTTCTCTGCTGATGCTTTGTTAGCCTATCACCGGGGAATTGGAGATTAAGGATGAATTCTTTCTCCACAACTCTCATTTTCTCTGTCATTGCAAATGAAAGTGGACTTGGACATGAGTTGACAGCTGAAGTTGGATTGAATTTCACTCCCTGAGCAAAGAACAAGGAGAATATAATACATACACCTTTGCGGAAACTGTCCTCGTGTAAGGATCGCTGTTTTTATTGGAATTTAATTTATAGCGAATGAAAGTGGATTGTCATCGTTGGGTCTAAGTTTCAGCGATATTTTTCACGCTTCCATCCCTTGAAGTTAACCAGAAGCGGCTGTTGTTGTAGTGGGTGTTGGAGGTGGACCGGGTGGTCTGCCACCAGGACCAGGGCCAGGACCGGGACCTCCGCCATTACAAGCTGTAGAAAGCGATACAATTAGAAATTATCGAATCGAGCACTTGCGAAATAGAAACCTCTTGCTGCGGCAGCTTGGAATCCAGCATCTGCTCCTGCTGCAGCTACCAGTTGAGAGTTGGCCGCTGGGACAAGTGGTGAAGCAATCTAAAATAGCAAAAGTATTATCGAACTATTTGAACTGAAGGAGTATTTCTATACCGCGACACTTATTAGCATCCAGACGATTAGTAGAACGAACGGCTTGGACTTGATGTAAACCATTGTGGAATTCTTAGTGGTCTACGATAATTTTGTGACCGGATTTTATAGTCACAACTTGGTCGAGTTATTAAATGACTTCATCATGCATGAAGTGCCCGTAATCAACGTTTTTGTATTCGAAATTTTCCATTCAACAATCAGTTTTGGAGTAAAACCTTTATCGTAGGTGAAAATTGTCCACCTAATTGATTCGATGATTTCAGCGAACAGAATGAAACCAATTTAGGAACTAATAACAATAGTTGGACAAATATTTATCTATTGCGAACAAAAATAAAATAGGAAAGCATCCATCACCTATATCGTTAGTGAGGGGTTCTGCGGTTCACTCACAGTGGGCTTGGAAAGAAGAAAAAGTGGCAAAAATTTACAAAAAAGAGGTTAGTCAATGTTGAAGTTCGTAGGACTGAAGAATATTTTGCACTGCAATTTAGGTCAGTTATGTTGACCGCAAATTTATTTTTTCTATTGTATATTTGGCGGGCTGGACGGAAGATCTTGTGATGCAAAAAAGAAGAACATCTTCTTTCTATAACTAAAAACCCTGCGGTAGCAGTCAAATCCGTTTTATTTTTTAAAGATATAATGATTGGTACCTGTCATAAACTGCACTGAATAGAAACATTTTGCGTGACGAAGAATCACTTATCGCGTGGCAATGTACAGGGTGTTTTAGAGGTATAGAACTTCGAATTGAAATAAATACAAGAAAATTGTTTTAATGTCCATCAATTATGATAACTTGTGGCCGCCGCTTTATAGGCTGGTTCGAATAAAGACAGGTCTAGAGGTCCAATATTCAACCACTTTTTCAAGCATTTGGGGCTGTATGTCGGCAATAACGCCACGAATGTCGGCTTTCAAGCCTGGTCTGTTGGCGTAGGCGAGCGACATCACATATCCCCAAAGAAAATAATTCAATGTTGTCAAATCACACGATCTTGGTGGCCAATTGACAGGTCCATTTCGCGAAATTATGCGCTCATCGAATGTTTCCTTCAAGCCGTCTTGTTGGAACCACATTTCATCCACATTCATGCCATCCAATTCGGGAAAACAATAGTCGGTTATGATGGGTCTATTAACGGTAACTGACTCTCCAGCCTCATTTCGGAAGAAGTATGGCCCAATGACTCCCCCAGCCCATAGAGCATACCAAAAAGTCAGTTTTTGTGGATGTAATGCCGTTTCAAGGGTCTCATGTGGATTCTCTTCACTCCACTTCACTGTTGACGTAGCCATTCAACCCAAAATGAGCCTCATCACTGAACAAAATTTTGCGATGAAAATCAGCATCGGCCCATACACCAAAATCACGAAGTATTGCATAATCTCGCGGCTTTAATTCTTGCACAAGCTGGATCTTGTAAGGTCGTAAGAAGAGATCTTTGCGCAAAATCTTCCATAAAGTTGATGACAAAGCTCCAAGCGATTCAGTCGGGTCCTCTTCAACACTTTTCTGTACAGCGGCATTTGTTTCTTCGGTGCGCACTGTTCGACGTCTCTGCGGATGCGTATTATCGCATAGAGTAAGCGTAGTGCGAAAACGATCCATGGTTAACCGAATTAATTGCTCTGATGGACGATTAAGTCGACCATAAAATGAACGGAGCTTGCGGTAATCTTCGCGAACTGAACCATTATTTTCGAAATAAATTTGCACGATTTGCAAGCGTTGTTCATTTGTCAACCTGTTCATGATGAAATGGCAAACCAAATTGAACATAAATGACATTAGAGTTGCCAGATTTGACCACAAAATGTCAGCTTTATCTCTATTAGAAAAACCAACCTTTAAAAAAACAACCCTTTATAAAGAGCAACGAGGGATCAGGATGCGAATTCGGGCGGTTATGTAATGAGGGGTATAAACGGGGGCTGCCCTCAAGATAGCGTTTTGTCTCCACTGTTATGGTGCATGGACTTTGACTCCGCGCACCTCGATCAACATTTTTGGTGTCTAGACACAGGGTGATGATGTCGCTGTCGCTGTTTCTGTCGAATCAAGCTTAGCAAATATTTGTGCGAAAGTGCAGGCGGCCGGCGAGGAACATTATCGACGATTGGTGTACTTGAAATCTGCCCTCGGTGAATCCTCTTAAAAACGAGGTTGTAATGTTAACGAGAAGTAGGAAATTCATGAGTTTGTCTTATATCTAGTACTAAAAGACGTCACACTGCAGCTATTAAGGGAATTAAAATACTTTTGAGTAATCCTTGAAATTTAGATCCTTCGGACCAACCATGTCGCTTCGAAGGCCCTAAAGGTCATGTCTCGTTTAAAAAGAAGTGGTTTCTGGTACAACTCATGTCGATGAAGTGTAATAGATTTGCCATCTAATGGAATGATTCTGGAACTTCAAAATTGACTTTTTACGGGTGGTTCCAAAACCTGTCAGGGTTCAAGTGCTGGTGCTAGTGCTTTCGAGCAATTTGACAACTTAAGGCCTTTCTTTTCGTAAGTCATATATAGCTTCATGAAACATGACTCCACGAAAAATGGCCCCAAACAAAATAAAAAAAAACCGCAAAAAGTTGTGTCACGCTCCAATGAAAACTGGCCCCAAGTCAATTTGAAAAACAGCCCAAAAATAAATGTAACAAACAAGGCGGGATGACATAAGGCCCACGGACATTATGTCTGCTTCAACCGGACATTATTTTTATGTCTATTTAGTATAAGGGCATACATAAGGTACATAAGGTCCATGGATCCATGGTAGAAATCTCTTAATTCCGAGTAGCGGGTCACCAGGTACTGTTGCCATAGTCTCCTGCTTGACAAAAAGCACATTTGGGGCCATACCTACTTCGTTGTGTCCCGCAGGGTATGTTATTAACGGATCTTAACCCTCTTTCAGAAGGAAGCAGGTACCGCTCACAATTTGAAGCCATTTTCGTTTTTTTATTTGGGACCACTATTCATAAAGAAATTTGACCACAAACTAAAAAATGGCCACAAACAAAATGAAATATGGGCCGAAAAATTTGAAAAATGGCCCCAAATCAGGGAAATTTTCGCGTTTTTGTTTTCCATATAAAGTTTTGATGCCATTTTTCATTGGGGCCATATTTCGTGTAGCGCTCATATATGGATCTTTCAAGCGGAGCTATTTTAAGGGCTATCTACTACCTTCATCTTCTATCTTCATCTGTTCCGACACTCATTTACAATGACATTCAATCTGTCAGCTCTTCAGACAAAGCCAATCTGCTTGCTGCTCATTTTGCGGCTAACTCAAAGCTCCCAGATTGTGCTTTGTCTCCCTCAAATACAAATCCACTTCTGCACTCGTACTGTGGCAAGAGCACTTCAAGATCTTAATGTACACAATTCCGCTGGTCCAGATGGTAATTCCCCACTTATATATGTCATCAACCATCACTGGTGATTTGATGACATATCTAACCGAAAAATTAAACTGATCTATTCACCACGGTAGTGAAAGTAAGATCGTTGCGCTTCATATTTGAAAGGCATTTGTCAGTGTTTGGTATCAAGCTCTCTTGTCGAAATTGCGTACATTTGGGATCGATGATAACCTTCTTCAATGGATTAAACATTCTCTTTCGGAACGTTCAATTCAAATTGTTTTTGACGGTTTCAAGCGTGCAACCAAATAAATTTTGCTGTTCCCCACTCTCTATCTCATTTTTATAATCGATCTTCTGTTTGTTACTTCCAATCCTCTTCATTCCTTCACGGATGATAGAACCGGCAGCATTCCATATTTGTTTCCTGGGCAACGCCCCTTATCTTCGGGCATTGAACTAGAACGCCAATATATGTTAAGCTCTTTAAATTCCGATCTTGACTGCATTCTTAAGTGGGGTAAAACCAATCGAGTGGAATTGAATGCTTCCCAAGCACAGAGCTGTTTTGCGCCATTGAAGCGAAACCCTAATACTCCGCCATTACCATTAATATCATTGCTGAAGCTGAAAGGCTTTCCTTCCTCGGTATATGTGTTAATAACAACCTTCGTTGGAATGACCACATATTCGATGTCGCCAAGAGCGCTGCGAAATGTCTAGGCTTCCTTAAGCGGTGCAATAAAAATGTCACCCCTTCTGATCGGGCAACAATTTATAAGGCATTTATTCGCCCAAAACTTGCGTATAACGCTCATATCTGCTCCGGTGCTCCAATTACATATTTGGAGCTACTTGACAGAATTCAAAAACGTGCAGTAAAACTTATTGGCGATCGAGACATCGCGAAGTCCTCTGACTCTCTTAGTCTTCGTCGTAATGTCTCCTGCCTGTCATTGTTTTAGCGGTATTTCCACCACAAGTGCTCAAATGAAATAGCCAGTTGGATTCCATCCCTACAACATTTTAACCGAAATACCCGTCTTGCCAGCAATGCTCATCAGTTCACTCTTAAAGCCAATATTCGGACGCACAGTGAAATATAAAAATTCTCTACAAAAATGTGGAATGCTCTACCGCATTATTAGTTGACAGAGATTTAAAATCAATGTGCATCTGCAGCGGCATCTCCTTCTTTCTTCTTATCCCTAAATTTGCTCCCTTTAGGTCAATGAGTTCAAAGCTCTATAAAACACTGATCCTGGCACTGCAGGACGATAAGCAGGAAAGGTGAGCAGATACTATCGCAGACACAAATATAGGGTCCGCCAATTAACGTTTTTTTTTTTCAACTAGTGATATTTCGCGAATGGTAACACTTAGCTCATGTCTGATTTGACAGATAATTAGTTTTATCCTTCCGCTGAACGAATATGGATTTGTATACGCTTGAACAACGCTGGGAAATATTGCGACATAGCGACATAGAGAAGATGCCGATTTTGCCAAAAAAATCATCTTTTCAGATGAAGCTCATTATGATCTTGGCGGGTATGTAAACAAGCAAAATTGTCGCATTTGGGGCACAGAAAACCCGCACGCATACATTGAAAAGCCGATATACCCAAAACGAGTCACTGTTTGGTGCGGATTTTGGTCCAGAGGCATAATTGGGCTATTTTTCTTCGAAAATGAGCAAGGAATGGCCGTTACAGTCAATGGCGATCGTTATCGGGCCATGTTGAACGAATTTTTGTTCACAAAAATAGAAGAGGAGGATATTGGCAAGAATTGGTTTCAACAGGACGGCGGTACGTGCCACACAGCCGAAGCTACACTCGATGGTTTGCGCCCTGTTTTTGAAGATCGCATTATCAGCCGCAGAGCTGATGTCGTTTGGCCACCGCGGAGCTGCGATTTGGCACCGTTGGACTATTATTTGTGGGGTGCCGTAAAAGATAAGTGTTACGCCGAGACAATTGACGCTTTAAAGGACAATATTCGTGAAGCCATTGGTGAAATACAGCTGCACACAATCGATTATGTGCTTAAAAATTGGACCGATCGTGTAGGCCAGCCGAGGCAGCCATTTGAATGAAATTATTTTCCATTAATAACCGGAAGGACGGTACTTTCAAATAAAAAAAAGAAATTTGAGAAAATATTCAGTAGTTTTCTTTCTATAGCATTTTCAAAAAAAAAAGTTATATGGCGGACCCTATATATTAAGAGAACATTTTTTTCGTGTGTGCGATTAGGGCGAATGGGTAAGAAGATACAACCGCAAACCCTATGAGCTCTTCGAATCCCAGCCCCCACAATAAAGACCGAACCTTCGTTTCAAAGACCAAGTCAGTGCATTTGGTACTGGAACAAGTCACAGGCAGAGACTCTCCACGCGTCGGGAGCCCGTTAAATATATAAAAGAAGTTTATAAATGACAAATGTTATGAAGCCGTAAACATTTCTAAAATCGATAACAATATTTTAGGAAACCTTCCTACGAAACCAACCACATATAAAGAAATTAGTTCCGCTAAAATATATATATTTTTGTTTTTTACTTAATTATATTAACCATTTTAAAAAGTCGTCGCACTCATAACGACTGACCGAGTTCCATAACTAGCTGGCCCATTACATTATTCTAGCGTGAAGTGATGCGGTTCCAAAAAAGGTGTATTCACCTGATGTCCGCCTTCAAAAAAAAAAACAAAAAAAATTAACTCTTTTTTACTCACAAAATACACACGATTAAAAACTTACCCCCCGACTGCATCGCTAGAAAGGCTTCAGATATCTGCTTGATTGACTGGCCAAATTCAGCGAACTTCAAGGGATCATTACCGATCACAGGGACACAAGTCTTAATTGTAAATGAGAAAAAAAAAACCTTATTGCTGTTCGTCAAAGTCACTCACTCAAAGACTCACCACCACTGCCATGCAAATTGCGAATAAAAATCCAAATGCTAACAAATTCTTCATGATGTTTTCTTTCAGACTGACGACTTTTGCCCAAAATTATCCGCTTTTATATTCTAGGTAATAGGGGAGAAGCAGTTTTTGAAAATGATGAAAATCAAAGCATTTTAAAAGTTTATCATTCGGAACGATTTCGAATTTGCAATATAATTGCTGATGCTATCTTCCTGTAATGATGCTCCTTAATTGCTATCATTCATAGTTCACGTCAAAGAGATCAACGCCACCGATGGATGGAGGCCAACAATATTTTTGAGTTGACATAATTTTTGGGGGAAAAACATCGTCGGTAGCATAATAATTATTGGAGTCTTTACCCACGGCTGAAGCTCAAGTGTTGCTGAAAGGTGAATGGTTGCGCTGGAATGGAGCAAACGGCAACAGCAGTAAAAGCTGCAAGGATGAAAGCCTCTGTAAGACGTCATTCTCATCCATCCTCTTGCAAGTGAACCATACCCAACCACCATTGACGACAGAGTCGTTCAGGAGGCAAATCGTGTGCGGTTGTCTGAATGTTGTTCGACTTTTTGCGAATTTTGTTCCAAACTGACACACTCATACTCGTACCTGTTTTGTCGGGAGAATAAAATCATTCGATGGAGTATTTTCAGTCCAAGTCCAAGTCGAAGTCGAAGTCCAAGTCTACCACGTTCCTGTTTTCATTGTTTTAAGTTTTTTTTCGTTCTTTCTTTCTAAGAACAACAGCACTAGACTAGGACATTATGAAGGGGTGAGAGCCTCGCCCCATAAGTGTATGGTTATGGTCCTTATCGCCACGTGATGTGGAAATTCTCTCTCCTGGTTGCCGTTTGATCTTTTTGATGATTTTCACTTGTCATAAAGCTATTAAATGTTCATCTGTATGGAAAAATCACATATTAACCGTACTTCAGTGACGCGCGGGACAACTGAAGAGGTGGGGGCCTATCCCATATGGCAATGGTTTGGATTTGTAGGCAGGCAGGCAGTTAAAACCTGCACACACGGCATACATATCTACATATATATACTGATTAGTTCCGCAAGAAAAGAGTCAAGAAAATGTGCGCTACTCTTTGGAAATGTTGGTTGGAAAATCGCACACATGAATATTTTTGGAGAGAGCCTTGCCTGAGCGCATATTATAGGTACGTGTAATTTTACGGCATAGTAAGCTTTTCACCTGGCGACGAAGTAAAAGGTTGCTTTTCAGCCATTCGACTCTGAGTCTCTGACGACATCCTCCATCCCCATGCTATTTGCTTAAACACACATCAAGTGTCCTTACACTAGTATAAAAGAGCAAAGGGCTTATTAAATTTACACTATCGCTGATTTTAAATCAAAATTCATGCATGACTGCCTTGGAATTATTTTAATTAATTTGTATATATATTTTTTTTTTTATTTTAACACAATTTTGTTTTAGTCTTGTGTGTGTTTTGTTTTGTTTTTTTTTACGTATTTTGTGTACGTTTTGTGTATTATTTTTTCATATATGAATACAGGCAATTACCGAGGATCACACTAGAGGGGCATCAGCGTATATATTTGGATGTGGAGCGAAATAAAAACCTATCCCATCGTGTGGTGAAAGAAAAGAAAAACTTTGTAGTAGCAATCATGTTGTAAAACTGTCTTTTTTTGTTTGTTTGTTTGCTTTTGATTCGTACATATTTTGGAGCAGGATGTAGGTATCTATCTAGATTGAAGGGAAGGAAATTGTAGCAACATGGCGTCGTTCATGCCTCATGGTAGGGAAAATTAATTTCGATGTCAATAACATAAGGCTGCGCTTAAACCGCGGTTGAAATTAAACTACACTAAATGTGCCTGTCATTCCTTGTTATTTATAAAATCTCTACAACATTGAGAGTGGTTTTACGGTATCGCTATCGTATTGATGAAGACCTCACACCCAGCGCTGCCGGAATGGCTCATTTGCTGAAAACTGGGCTACCCTAAAAATTGAAATGGCTTTCCAAAAATCTTAGAACAAAAGTAATAAGTAAAGTCTTTTTAAATATTTGCCTTCTATTCGTTGCAAACACACATAATTTGCACATCTCTATGCAAAAATGCGAGACACGTAAAGTATGTTTTTTTAAAGGTTGGTTTTTCTAATAGAAATAAATCTGGCAACTCTAATGCCATTTATGTTCAATTTGGTTTGCCATTTCATCATGAACAGGTTGACAAATGAACAACGCTTGCAAATCGTGCAAATTTATTTCGAAAATAATGGATCAGTTCGCGAAGATTACCGCAAGCTCCGTTCATTTTATGGTCGACTTAATCGTCCATCAGAGCAATTAATTCGTTTAACCATGGATCGATTTCGCACTACGTTTACTCTATGTGATAATACGCATCCGTAGAGACGTCGAACAGTGCGCACCGAAGAAACAATTGCCGCTGTAGAGCAAAGTGTTGAAGAGGACCAGATTGAATCGATTGGAGCTTTGTCCATCAACTTTATGGGAGATATTGGGCAAAGATCTCTTCTTACGACCTTACAAGATCCAGCTTGTGCAAGAATTAAAGCCGCGTGACTATGCAATGCGTCGTGATTTTGGTGTATTGGCCGATGCTGATTTTTATCGCAAAATTTTGTTCAGTGATGAGGCTCATTTTGGGTTGAATGGCTACGTCAACGCGCAAAATTGCCGCATTTGTGAGTGAGGAAAATCCACAAGAGACCCTGGAAACGCCATTACATCCACAAAAACTGACTGTTTGGTGTGCTCTATGGGCTGGTGGAGTCATTGGGCCACACTTCTTCCGAAACGATGCTGGAGAGTCAGTTACCGTTAATAGACCCATGATAACCGACTATTTTGTTCCCGAATTGGATGGCATGAATGTGGATGAAATGTGGTTCCAACAAGACGGCGCTACATGCCACACAGCGCACCTCACAATCGATTTATTGAAGGAAACATTCGATGAGCGTATAATTTCGCGGAATGGACCTGCCATGATCGTGTGATTTGACACCATTGGATTATTTTCTTTGGGGATATGTGAAGTCGCTCGCCTACGCCAACAAACCAGAAACGTTAGGGGACTTGGAAGCCAACATTCGTGGCGTTATTGCCGACATACAGCCCCAAATGCTTGAAAAAGTGGTTGAAAATTTAACCTCTAAACTTGTCTATATTCGAACTAGCCCGAAATCATATTTAAACATTAATGGCATAAAATAAAATAAATAAGTAATAAGTTAAATTAATTTTAATGCATAATGCAAATTAAAAATATTTGCCTTCTATTCGTGTACAACGAATCTATTAAAAAACGCGAGACACGTATTTTGGTCGGTAATGTTAGTTTGCGTGGTGGCAGCCAACTGTAGACTGTTTGATCTGTGATCTCACTTGTTCTAAATTGCTTGTTCAAATTAAACACGATAATTTGCTACTAACTTTATTAACTTAATTTGTTTTATATAAAAGAGAAACTATAATACCTCTGCGATTTATTCTTGAATATCCGGCTTCTTCGGTGTTTGCAATTAGAGAGCGCTATTCTAAAACGAGGAAATAGGTTTGACGGCTAGAATTTAGGGTGAATTTCGTATGAAAATGCGTGGCTATACAAACTAACCATTGTGCCGTTAAAATTTCGAATAGGCATAGGTAGTGTGCAGTTTTTCTAAGAACAATTTGCTTATGACTGGCTAAAATGGATAAGTATATTGCTTAACGTTTTTTATTTCTTCGTAGAGCGTTATTTAATTTCGTAATTTTTTAATAAGAAAACCGAGGGAATCTTCGTAGAAAGAAATAACACCTCCGGATATAATTCTAACATCAAACGCCTTGGTTCATAGACGAATAGACGAACCTACGTTCAGATGGCTCCAAATCAGTACTACACCACTTTCAAACCCTTCAGTCACTCAGTACCAACAACAAGAACAAAATCTGGTGGGTTCCCGAAAGAACGAGGGAATTGACGGAAGTAAGAAAGTTGACGAAATGGCTAGAACGGGCCAATAAATAAATTTAAAATTAAAAAGCTGGGAACACAACATGTGCATCTGTATTAGGAAAGCATCCCAGGTCTTAGGTCAAAAAGGTTGTACAGCCTTTCAGAAACGATGCCAAAAAGATACCTAAGCTATCGAGGCATGATATAAAAAATCGTATTGGATACCTTACCGGCCACCACAGATTAAATTATCACCTTCACCAACTTAAAATAGTCGACTCACTGGAGTGTCGACTGTGCCTTGAAGAAGACGAAAGCGCAGAGCACATCATATGTGAGTGCCCGGCCCTATACGGAATAAGCTTTTCTTAGAGAAGTAATTAGCACTTATGCAATTGAGAATCTTTCCGCTGATCGCATCATCAGCTACATTAGGAAAGTAGAGGCGCTACTTGCCTTAGCAATAATTCTGACTTTTAGCACAAAAGATCTTCTAGGTCGAAAGTGCAATCCTTATCGCATCGGCGAGTCAGAAGCTAAAAAAAAACAGAAGGAAAGGCTACAGTCCGCTTGGGGCTAAATTGGCTAAATATCTTGTTAAACATTTTTTTTCGGTCACCTTTCGAAGAAAACAGCATTTTAGTAAAAAAACGCCCACAAAAGATAGGCGTGGCAAAACGCTTTATATGACAAACTTATAAAGGAGAGCAGTGGCTACATATCTTTTGAAGGTTGTAACACTCTATCTCTCTAACTATAGCTTTACAACGGTTTATTCTAAATCGTGGGCGTATTCCAAAAATGTTTATACTTAACCATTTCGGAGCCCTAGGGAATATGTGGTCCAAATTTTAGCTTCCTAGCCTAATTTTAAAGGGCTAAAAATTGCGTACGGACGGATGGACTGACATTGCTAAATAGTTTTAGGGTTTGGTCCGATCATAAATAAATATACTTTTATGGGTCTACGACGAATATTAAGGAGTGTTACAAACTATGTGTCCTTAGGATGGGGTTTAAAAATGTGATAAGAGACATTTGAATTCTTAGCTCTCTTCGAAAATTTTAAACAAATTCCTCTATCCTAGGTTAGTAGGACAACAACTCCGTATATCAAACCGTTGTTTTTTTAAACATCAATTATCTAAACTAATAGACGAGTGACTTCCCTGGCGAAAGCCACCACGTCCTTAGTTGTAGAGATTCTAAGTTCTTTCGAGGTACGGAGTCTTTTTGGAAGATCCTTCGACTTAAGCAATGAAGGGCCGGACATTTGCAGATGATATGTTTCGAAGTTTCAAAATCTTTAAGACAGAACCTGAGTTCAGTCTCTGGCCACAAGTTAATTTGATGAGATGAGATGATAGCAGAACCCGTAGTGGCCCGCCAGCTTCACGACAGGATTTCTTTGTAGGAGTACGGCTTAATTAATCTTTTTGTATTATCTTAAGCCCGGGACACTTTCGCAGTGATTCAGTCGAAGTTTTTGTTCCCAATCGTTAATTAGACTTAAAGCAGCAGCCCAATTGACCCTTCAGTAGGGTTCTGGTCTTAAGAACTCAGATTCTGATCCAGCTCTAGCCAGTTCGTCTGCAGATTCGTTGCCTGCAATACCTTGGTGGCCAGGTATCCGTTCAAGTTTGACCTTGGCTGTTTGTATTTGGCTAGGTTTTGCAAGGCATCGTAGCAGAACTATACTATCAAGGAATTCACTGTGTTAGATGACAGTGCCTGTTGTGCTGCTTGACTATCAAAGAAGATGTGAATTCTGGCACCTTCAATTGCTTCTCGTAAAATCAAATTTGCACAGATCTCAATTGCCTGAAATACCGTGGGACACATTTCCATAGGTATCGAGCGGACGGTTGGGAACCCTAACTCTATCTCTCCGTACAGTAACCTAAATCAGAATGAAGGCGTTTTCCACTTTTTAGCAATTTGCCAAAAGTGGCCAACGGCATGTGTCCAAGTAGCAAACAAGTGTTAATTTTGTCTCATTCAATTTCTTAACCATGCCAAATTTGATCGTGATGACTATAATCTGTGACATTTTGTTTTATCTGAATTTAAGCCCAGTACAATATTGCATTTTATTTAGGTTTTTAAATTTAAGATTTAAGATTTAAGCTTTTTTAAAAGTCCGATTTTGTTAACGCCCTTGATCTTAGTGGTTAAGTGCGTTGTGCCACTAAGCGAGAGGTCGCTGGTTCAAATCCCGACCTGTACCACCTGAGAGTTTTTATTCGCTGCCTCATCTCCTGCGAACGTCTGACAAACATCCAAGAGCAAAAACTTTCTTGAGAAGCTTCTCGAAAATAAATTGCCGCCCCGAACTGGCATTAAACTGTAGGTCCCTCCATTCGTGTCAAAAATATAACTTCGCACACACAATAGTTGGAGAAGCTAGGCTTTAGGTCCTGTATGGGCCGTTTACGTCTAATATTTTATATTTGAATTTTTTACTTGATCTATTTAACGTTCAGACAAAAAATTTCAAGTAGAAATAAATTAGTCTAGGTTTTTGAGGCCTATCAGGTTCCTGTTTTTCTGGATAAAATTTGTAATTTGCCTATTTATCTATTAGATGTTCTTGTAAAAGAGGAAAAAGACATGCTTATCGTTTATTTTGAATTTATTTTCTTCAAGATTCTATTTATTTAGGGAAATTCCATGGTCGCTGTGAGGTAATAATTGTTTCATTTATTATGGTTTTGTTATCTATGCCATAACGGCATAATTCCTCGAACAATACTGTTATTACTCATGCGCCTAAAAATATATAAGAAAGCACCACGTTGCGTACCTACATCTGCGCTGAAAAGTAGGCAGTGTTAAGGGTGATCGTAAGCGAATCCATAAGGCCTAAGTTTATTGCATAAAATTGGGATTCATCTAGTGATAAGTCTTGCTTACTCTAACAGTGAAACAGAAATAGCTTCAACTTGATTGAAGATGATTAGACCTAAATCGAGAAAAGTGAAGTAGATACCATCATATTTCATTTCCGCATAGGAACATAATGCTACTCATCAGATCTCTGGAGCAAAAACTAAATCGGATCCTGTGATATTCTTTGTTTCAGTAACTTTATTCTCTTATTTATTCATTTTCTTATGCTTTACTCATTTTACTCATTTACTCATTTTCTTATGCTTTAAGCAGCTTCGGTTAATCCATTAGAGGGCCAAGTGTACCTCAGTATTATGTAATTAATAAAAAAACAAATAAGGGATGGCTTTAAGTCACATGCATTTCCGGCTACAAGTTATCCAATTAAAATCTTAAGAGTTTCGCAAGATAAATCCTATCTTTGACCTGAATTATGCGATTAAGGTCGCTGACGACCTGCAAATATTTCAGTGTACAAAATCTCATCATGACTGTTGATTATTTCAGGAACACCTTAATAGATTATTAGATTGGAGTATTAACATCTTAATGTTTTAAGGTTTAGGTTAGATTCAGTTTATCTTCAATATTACTAAGGCTACGGTTGCAGTGGATGCGTATTCCATAATAACGTATAGTTTTCTTTGTTGATCTGACGTACATTCCGAACAAGGTTCTTATGGAGCTGTTTGTTGTTCGTCAGAGCAGTTGTTTGGCAGAATACGCATCAACTGTAACCGTAGCCTAATTCAACACTGAAGAGAATTCCAATCAAAAAAGATTTATGTAGTCGAATTAGTTGACTATAAACTCATATTTATAGTCATATAGGCTACCTAAACATTTGGCATTAAGAATGGGAGTATCAACAAAAAATAGAGGCCCAAGATGTCTCCCTGGTGGAACTCCTGAGGTAATACTAATTGTATCTGAGACAGTACTAGTAACCCACTAATTACGACCTCTAAAGTACGAATTCAACTATTCTAAGAAACTTTGAATGCATATAGGTAATGGGATCACAATCCCAACTCTCTGCCTGAGACAAGGCAGTCTTTCACCCTCTGCGATCCCGGACATTACATTTCCTTATTTTTTTCTGTATTGCGAGTTGTCTTGGTCTTTCAAACGTAGTTTCGGGCTACTCGAACGCTACTGCCTATTAGCTAGATGTGGCTGAACCAATGTAGGTCACTTGCTGGAAACAGCTTAATGAGTTCACAATCGTATATTCGTCGCCATTCGTCATCCTCGCATAAAGAACAAAATATTCGTCGCAGGATATTTCTGCTTATCGTCCAGCACTCAGCGCCGAATAGCTTAAACGGCAGAATTAGGTTTCGGAGTTTTGACATACCCATTGTTTTGCCAAACTGTTGCAGCAGCGGTTTGCTAGGGTAATTCTTCGTAGAGTTAATATTGACCAAGAGGTAGGAGAACTCCTTTACTGCTTTCAAGATGCTGATATCAATAGTTTCGCTTCAAGACCAACTAACTTCGCCTGTGCCTCAATAGCCGTGAAAGCCTTTATCACGGCACTTTTGAAGCCACCGATTATGCCCGCATACTGCTGAAGATAGTGCCTTCCATGTTGCCACGATTGATGAGTCTTTTATCAAACCACGGGGTTTGAATTAGTCCTAGATTTAACCCTTGGTGTATTGAAGTTTTCTTGAAACTTAGCTTGAAAAATCCGTTCAATTTCGAATACGTTATTCGTGGACGTCTCCCGTAAGTTGGGAGACATTTGTAAGTAGGATTTTCTTCTTCCTTCTTCAGGCTCAATCCTTACTTTGCTGACCTAGTTTAAAGCGTTTGTGGTGGACGAACTCATTATCACGGGATCTTTTTGTGGTTGTTCTCGCTGGATATGCTGCAGCTATGCTTAGGCATCTGGCTTTGTATTTGACGCCAATAACAAGATATTAGCGGCTACTTTGAGCTCTTACGTATCTGATGAATTTAAAATGGCTTTAAAGTTTTGCCGTATTTATGTTTAAAACCTCCTGGATTAAATTCCAGTATTTGATTGGACAGTGATGAAGAGATCCGAACTGGTAAGTTTGTCGAACTCGTAAACCTTCAGAGAAATGAAGAAGGGTATTCATGATCCCGCAATCCTAGTTACAACCTCATCGGCGCAAAAAAGAGAAGAAGTATACTTCCTACATTGTGCTGATACAAAATGGAAACCGCGTGTCACTACCACTCATGGTCAAATTCATTCTGACGCGTCATTTAGGATTCTATCACCGACTTGCGAATGACTTCCATTATCTTTATTTCACGCCAAGAACCATATCAGAACCAACGAACAATTGAAGTGGTTAAAAATTTCCATACCAAGTTGGAAAATAAATAAACAAGGATAACAACAACCGTGTGCATCTGCGAAATAGACAATCCATAAAAGTACACTTGCCACAGAGAAAAAAAATAAAATAAATCGTAAAAAAAAAAAACAATAGAAGAAGAAACAATTCAGGAAACAAGGATTTGCGGATTCGCTTTTCCATTTCGGGCAGACGAAAAGAATCCGGTAAAAATTTAAGGACTGCGGCGGTGATTCCTTTATGAGAGCCGAGAGCCCAGGAGGAGTATGGAAAATAACGACAAAAAAAAATAAAAAAATTTTTGTTGAGGTGCTCACATGGTCTGTGCAATAAAGATACAAACAAATAAAACAAAAACAAAAAAAAAAAAAATAAGGAAGACTCCAATACGAAGAACAACAACAGGCGACCCAGCGCCAGCGTGCAGTGTGCACACACCAGCACACGTACCACTAACACTCGTATGCAGATAGAAGTTCGCATATGAGCGCAAATATCGCAAACATATATTTAGGGAAAATAATTGAAGAGATGTCTTGCGGATATTATAACGAACGAGTCGAGTCCTTTTTCTTTATCATCCTTTGGATTTTTCCATTTGGTCCTTGTTCGAAAGCTAACTACACTCACACATGTTGGAGGGAGGGGGCAATACTACGACTACGGAACTCCAAGTCGGAACAACACGAACACGAATACGACTCTCATCTGTTGGCGTACGTACATATGTGTGTGTGTGCAAAATAGTATAATAAATAAAAACCATAAGGCGGTAAGGACATTAAGGATATGGGCGAAAATGAAACCAATCCGCATAGAATTATTATTCCTATTCCGAGAATGAGAGAAACGAACGAAACAGACAGACAGACAAACAGACAGGTAGAAATACATAATTATTGTTATTTCTCCTTTTTTGTAGTACCAACCTACCTACCTACCTACCACCAGAGCCTTAGCCTTAGCCCCCTGTTTGCTCAAGTTTCTGCCACCCCACCTTCCATAAATCCTTTTTCTCATTTGGTGGTCGTCGTCGTCGTCGTCGTCATCATCGTCGTCGTCGTCGTCGTCGTATGTGTGTGAGATGGTGTGTGACAAGAATTCACAAATGCGAAACAGGAAAAGAAATTTATTTGTCTGATGGTTTTGATGATGGTAAAAATGAAACGTTGTTTTGTTGTTGTTGTTGTTGTTGCTGCTTGCCTCTACTACTGGTTCTTTAGTTGTTATTGTTGTTTTAAAAAAGAACAATATTCTCGTTAATCATCTGTATGTGTAGCTTTGTTGATGGCAAATATATTAAATTCATATATTTATGCTTTTACATACGAGTGGCGCGACGCAATCATTAATTTCATGTCATTCGAATGAGAATGAAAATGTCAAACGGGGCAAGGTAATCCTCCTTAGATCTGTCCAGATCTGTCTATGAGCAGGGTAGCAGCAGCAGCAGATGCGTTCCGAGGTCCCTTGTCCACAATTTTGACAGTTCGATTTATTTCAAATTGCCATTGTACCACTTGTAGGTAGGAAGGTACGTGGATATCTAGGTACTAAAAACAATGATGAGATGAGAGCCTTATTCGATTATGGTATAAAGAGGTGAATTTCAGGAGCTGTATCTAGTATTGAAATGAAAAGGTGATAACCCCCAAAATCAGCGTATTACCAATATTCCTGGTATTTATTTAAAATGAAACAAAAATAAGAATCAATTCTAGCAACAGGGATGTAGAGTTGTTATTCCCTACAATAACAGAGTTAAAGCCTATCTAGAGTTTGATTTTCTATTTCAATTTGGACAATTAAGTGTTGGATGGCTAAAAACCCAAAAAATATTGCAATAACTCTTTCAAAATAACACACATTGGTTAAGGCTTTGCGATAATGAAAAAATAGTTAGACCTTTAATTTAAGTAGAATTTTACCCGAAGTTGGTAGAAAAATTTATTTCGCTACAGTCCGGGGTGTACCTGGGCCTCCACCAATACCAATACGCCTCTCCAGTTAGCACGATCTTTGGCTAACTGCCTCCAGTTGCGCACTCCAAGTTGGTTGAGGTCCCCTTCCACTTGCGCGCACCACCTTAGGCGAGGTCTTCCTCTACTGCGTTGTCCCTCCGGGTTGGATTCGAAGACTCTTCGGGCCGGAGCGTTGGTGTCCATTCGCTCTACATGTCCCAGCCATCTTAGACGACTTATCCGTATTTTTCTGACCAGGTCGATGTCGCTGTACAGCTCGTAGACTTCGCTGTTAAATCTCCTCCTCCAAAGCCCGTCAACGCAAACGGGACCGAAAGTCACTCGAAGAATTTTGCGTTCGAAACGACCAAGGAGATCTTCATCCGCCTTTGATAACGTCCATGCTTCTGCGCCATACAGCAGGACTGGGATGATGAGGGTCTTATATAGAGTATCCTTGGTGTTTCTCGACAAGGTCTTACTAATCAATTGCCTCCTTAGGCCAAAGTAACAGCGGTTGGCAAGTGTAATTCTTCGCTTGATTTCTGACGACATATCGTTGTCAGAGTTAATAGCGGAGCCGAGGTAGATAAAGTCCCGAACTACCTCGAAGTTATAGCTCTCTATCGTGACGTTCTGTCCGATTCGTCGATGTTGTGCGTCCCTTCTTGTTGACAGCATATATTTCGTTTTGCCCTAATTCACTTCTAAACCCATTTTTGCCGCCTCTGTACTGATACTACAAAAGCACCAATGATCTGCCAATGATGTCGATATCGTCGGCGTAAGCAAGTAGTTGTACAGACTTTTATAAAATTGTGCCCCTGGTGTTGGCTTGCGAGTTTCGCACAATTCTCTCAAGTATGATGTTGAAGAAGTTACATGACAGCGCATCGCCTTGTCTAAATCCTTTTTTGACATCAAAGGTCTCGGTTAGATTGTTTCCGACCTTAATGGAGCAGCGAGAGTTCTCTATCGTCATCCTGCACAATCTGTCGAGTTTGGCAGGTATGCCAAAACTAGACATGGCTCTGTATAGCTCGTCTCTATAAATGCTGTCATATGCGGCCTTAAAATCGATAAAAAGATGGTGAGTATCGATCTGGACTTCTTGGGTTTTTTCCAGGATCTGCCGAAGTGTGAAAATCTGGTCAGTTGTGGACTTACTGGGCCTAAAACCGCACTGATAGGGTCCAATCAGTTCGTTGACGAATGGTTTCAGGCGTTCACACAGCACGGCAGACAGGATCTTGTATGCGATGTTGAGGAGACTTATACCTCTATAGTTGGCGCAGTTAAGAGGGTCTCCTTTCTTGTGGATCAGGCAAATTTCTCACATACCAACCGTGCATAAAAGAGGGCTTTAGTTGATGAATAAAGATTTGTAAATTCAATTTCAAACCATTTTCTTTTTCGGAGGTTGCTCCTATCCGATGGAGCGCTCAGACACAACTACAGGTCCATTGTATTACCATTCAGACACCTTACATTACTGTACTTAGTTTTCCCGTCTTTCGAAGAAAAATGAGAAGGAGCTTCAGTGATGAAGAGCTTAGATGTTCGGCACTCACCACGTCAGCCCGAAGATCCGCCACCTGATGCGAGCATGGGCCGGACAACTGCAGAGAAAGTGTTCTGCAGTGTCATCCTCCTCACCGCAAGCAGGACAGGTAGTGGTATCGCTTAAGCCCAATACATTTAAGTGTTTAGCAAAAGCTTGGTGGCCCGAAAGAACGCCTACAGTCGATTCTCCTCAGAGATAGAAGAAAAGATGCTGACCTTTTGCAGATGTCCGGGCGTAGTAGTTTGGTTTGTCTACATCCGCCGCAATCGCGCCACCGAATCTTGTGTTCACGAGAAACCGAAAGAATCGATAGAAGACATGACTAAAGATGCAGGCAGACCCAACACAGGTTCGGGTCCTGAGAAAACTTCTTCTGAACCTTGCCCAGCAAGCTCATCTGAGATCTCATTTCCCTGGATGCCAGTGTGACCTGGTACCCATACAAGATTCACTGTGTTCAGTCTTCCGACCAAATTCAGAGAAATCTTGAGTTCTAGCACTAACTTGGACGAGGTAAGAGGGTTTAGAAGCGCTTTTAATGCAGCTTGGCTATCACTGCAGATGCAAATGCCTCTAGCCCTCCACCTGTTGTTCACAATATACCGCATAGCCATTAGGATGGCGAAAACCTCCGCTTTAAAAACAGATGCATGTTTACCCAGAAGGTAGTAAAGTCTTATGTCATCGCGTTCCACAAAGACTCCAGCACCAGACCCCTGATACGATGGCATTCAATCCATGGTTCAGAGCCTGACCGAAGCCATTCCGTTACCTGTGGAAAGTAGACGTGGTAGTTTTATCGCAGAAGGATTTCTGGTGTCATTGCATCAGACGGCATTTCCATAAGACAGGGGTCAAAGGATATTTCTCGAGCAAGTTCTTCCAAATTCCAGTGCGCATGGTACCAAAAACCACTTTAAGTGAAAGATGGTTTTTAGCGTACACCCCATGATATAAAAATCCAGAGCTCGGGGTGCTAGGGAAGGCCCCTGTGCAGCCGAGACATGCCGTTCTTTGGAGTTTGGCAAAAGAAGCAGTAACACGTTTCCGCGAAAGCTTGTTCCACCAAACAACTGATGCGTATCGGAGTAGCGGTCTATCATGGCCGTATAGATCCAAAGGAACCGTTTGGGAGACAAGCTCCATGTCTTACCAAAAGCGCGTTTACAGCGCTTTATCGGTTTTCGATTCGACATGTTGTACTCACTTGTTCGATCAGATTTTGTGAGTCAGGCTTGATCACGATTCATGGTTTTCTCATGGATTTAAACGTCTCCCATATTCTCATCCCGAAAAGTGGTTAAGTATAATTTTATTTGAAACATGTTTCGTGTGTGCGTGACAAACTTAAGTTCAAATACTCCAGAGCTAAACCTTATGTTTTTTCACTTTCCCACATCTTGTAAAAGTCTGCCAGACATCTACGACTATAAACGGTTTCAGAATCTTCTCGAATACAATTTTCCAAGTCGTTTAGATGACCTTCTGCTTATTGTTTTGTTGGAATCATAAATATAAAATAATTCGCTCAAGCTATCAAACGAAAATTACTGCACTCGTATATAAAGGTTGTTTTTTCTTTTTAAACTTTCTCAAGAGCTCACAGCGTGTCGCCTTTTTAAGTGCTAATATCCTATTATTGCATCAGATCAACAACAATAATGATTGCGGTAATCTCGTCTTGAGATTGAGATATTTGCCGCAGGACAGAAAATAATAAAAAATCTGTCACACCCGGAGAAGCTGGTGTATATTTTCCGCATGAAGCCCCACTTTAGAAGATTGAGGTTCAATGTTTTTATTTTAAGACTCGTCATGTACGCATTATGCTTGCGCAATATTTTTAGTTTTACCCCATAGTGACCGACCTCTGTACGCGCAAATCAAGGGGCCAACCACTCTCGTTACCGTACAGCTGATGTGATGTGTTTTATTGAGTAAATCAGCAGCCAGCAGCCAGCAGCAGAGTGCGAATGCGGTCAATCGGTGGTGTGGTGTATAAACGGTAGATAGATATGAAGATGACCCGTTCGCTTGGGGGAGTCCAAAGCTCGAGGAACATTTGTACATGTTTCAGTTGATTGAAGAAGACGGCAATTATCCAATACAGGTTATTTATGGCAAATTGCTAACCAGCTATCGTCGTAGTCGCCGTTGTCGTTCTCGTTGTCGTCTGATCTAGTTGGTTCGTCGATCGGTCTCCGATGCTCTGCTGTAAAATGGGGTGGATTTAGCAAATGCATTTTGCATTATATTCTCCACACACACACAGTTGTATGGAAAGGTCGTCATAGTGGATGTTGTTGCTGTCAATCGGTAGGAGTAGGTACAGTGTTTTGATTTTTGTGTATTATCGCCCCCCACTTGTGTGGTAGTGGTGATGAGAAGGTCGGATCGCAAGTGACTTGTGGCGAATAAGACGAAATGATCCTCATTTTACTAATTCAGTTGTTTAACGACATTCGAGCGGGAACACGGTGGTCGGTCTACATATTGCGACGAGGTAAAGTTGATGACGAACCTATAAACGCGCTAGCGAAAGTCTGTAGTGTGAAATAATTGTCGCCGACATGACGAATGTGCACGATGAGAAAATTCGATTACAAAAGTTTGGCTGGCCAGACTATATGGTTTTTGTTCTAATGTTGCTCAGCTGCGCTTGTATTGGAGTGTATTTCGCCCTTAAGATGCGTCGGGATGGGAAAGGAAATACAAACAATAAGGATGCGGAGGACAGCTACTTGGTGGGAGGAAGAAATATGAAGATGTTTCCCATATCGATGTCGTTGATATCAAGGTAAGTTTAGAAGGGGTTTGTGTTATGGATGTCGGTCCCGTTCCTTTGTTAAAAGTGTCTTCAATTCATAACCGTTCTTTTTAAAATGACGTCAAATAAAGACTGTCATTTCTGATCACTAATCTAGAACTGACTCGGACAAAAAAACTTGGGCCCTAAATGCCTGGCTATGCTAAGAGTGTGTAAAATATGTAATGAATGATTCACCATAAAGTACATCGTGCAACTTTTTGTGGCAGCATGACTGCAGAGAGGTCTTTCTAAATAGCATTCTAATTGCATAGGTTTCTCAGTACATCGATGGCACAATCATAGGCGACTATGAGGATGCTGTGGACGCATTGTTTTTACCTCATATCCTAGGATCATTCAAAGAAGGTTAAGGTATACCGTGTGAAACCTTAGCAGAATTGACGGTTTATCCACAAAACTTCAAAATCCTTATCCGCTTTCAATTCCAAGGCACTAGGTAAAGAAAGCATATTTCAAGGCTTTTTTTTAAAAATTTGTTGCATATTATTGCATCCACCCTTAGAGCCTTATTTGGGTTCAGTTTCAACTAGGGCTGCATGCCACGCACTTGGAGGGAGTGCAACATGGTGTTTATCCCCAAACTAGGCAACAAGCCAATTGAACTGTCTCATAAGCTTGGCATCGTTTTATCTGAAAGCAATAGAAAGGCTAATTTTGTTCGTATCAGGCCTCTGCGGCCATGTCAATATACGAACAAGAAAGGCACATCAACAGAAGGTCAACCCTTCCGCTGCAAAGGGTGTGCACTTTGCGTCTTTTTTGACATAGAGCAGCAATACAGACTATAGTTCGTTTCAACTCGCTTTGGCAATTTTAAACCCTCAAACTTTTTCCATTTGCTTTTAAAATGCCGTCACTCTACAAAGAAACAGTCAGCAGAAGCTGCAAAAGCAACCATCATTGCATCAATACGAACCGAGTCAAACGATAGCAAATGACTCGGAACGTGTTACATGCTCTGTACCAGGCTATCCCATAATTTCACTCGATTTATTTGGAAAGGTTGAGTGCCTTCCAAGAAAATGGCAAGGAAGGATGAAACTAGCTAATTAGCTATCGTCTTGGGATGATTGTTTATTTAGCTGACACTGTCATATATTAAAGAATATGCCGGGATTAAGTTGGTGAGAAAGCAGGCAAATATCGACAAGCATTGTACAATTCGCGGAATACATCGCTTTAGACCATTAGGAACAGTAGCAGCGAAAATATCGAGCTGATAGCGTACTCCAAAAAAGCAAATACTACAACTTATGTCAAAATTTCACTGTTGGCCATTCCACAATCGGCTGAATATCTCATCGAAGGGCAATAGTAAGTGCAAAACCATTCTCTTTGTGAGGACACTTCGCATGCAATAAAGTAAGAAATTATTTTGTATAAACTTTGAAAGCTGCTTTAATTTAATGGGAAAATATTCCATCCCAACACTGTTAAACGTAAGTATAGGATAAGTAAGGATATACAGCCATATCAAATGCTAAAGCGAACTAATATAAAAAAACTATGCTAAAATGTTTAATCTTTTTCTTCTTCATTAGGACTTCAATATCAATGCAATTTCAATTTTAAATTCATTTTTATTGTTTCCAAAAGATCTTACTTACTAGACTAGATGCTCTAAACTTAACTATATCACTTAATACTATTACCTTTCGGCCTTAATTAATAATACTTTTTATTTTTTCAATATATATTTTTTAACAAGAAAATTTTTTAAAAACTTGACATCTTTATTTATTTAATTTTTGATTAAAACTAAAAACTAAAAACTACTTAAGACTATACATTAAAATCTTAAAATCTAACTAATGCTACTTAAAATTACCAAACTAATTTGTAAGTATAATCGGAGGTTATGTGCACTCGCCGCCTCATCTACAGAGGCAACGGTGCCCACCCCCCAACACCATTAGCAGCACCCAGCAGCCGCCAACCTAGCGCACATGCGCCACCGAGAGTCCACTGACACCGAAATGTGTCAGTCGACTCTCAGAAACACCAGACCTTGCCGCCGACATGCAGAGCACAGCCAATCAACTTAAACCACTTACTACTACTTAAAATTAAGAGGAGTTACCTAAGGCGACGCACCGACCTGGAAAGGCATTCCTACTTCTTCCAATATTTCCTCCGCAAGCCACCAATATTAGGTGAATTGCGTGTCCGTATCAATATGATCCCTCCCCCCTATCGCGGTACTAAACCGAAGGAGCTCGGGAGCATTAGCGACGTCCCCGTCGTGCATGAGCCGCTTGTCAGTCGCTCTGCGGTAGCGATGGTATAGTACCGGGACACCATCCCTCATCTGTACCAGCCCTTTTTTATCAATATGGAGAAAAGCCTCTGGCGGAACAAAGCCAGATCGGAGCGTTCTCTCCATGTATGCTTCATTGGGGTAGTATGCCCCGAAGATCAGGCTATTATCGCTGGTCATCGCCCTCGCAACGTGCCTTCGAGTCACCTTAATGAGGAAATTGTCAATCCTTTTCAAGGGAGCCCCATCATATAATGCCGTGTTGGGATAATATTTTATGTACTCAGATTCAGGTGTTCGAAACAACCCGAGACATGACCTAAGACATTGTCTCTCGAAAACCCGAATCCTTTCCATATACGACGGCGCTATATTGAACCACAATGGACAGCCATAAGTGATGATGGGCCTTATTAGGACCACGTAGCATATGACTATGCTATGAAACAGTCTTCTTGTCAGAGAGAAAAAGCCTTCTTAGCTCCAGCAAGACAAGCATCTATATATTTATTAAAATACAGATACTGATCGAGCCAGATTCCAAGATACCTGACCACGTTTTTCACCGCCAATGCCTGCCCATTCTGTCCAATAATAGCCAATTCCAGTTTTTTCTGGTATCCCTAGTGGCATTAGCCAATGGGGTCCTGAACAGGATTGTTTCCGTCTTCTGGAAGTTGATTTTCAACGTCACTTCAAGTCACTTCAAGTATACATAACGCGACAGTTCTAGACAGACATAGTTAGCGAAGTTTTAGATGCAATAAATAATCGCAAAAAAAAATATAAAATAAAACTAAATAGATATTAGGCGTAATCGGCTCATAGGGGCATAGGCTTAAAGCCTAGCAACCCGATTCCAAATGGGAATTTTATTTTTGAAAAGCCTCTTTTGACACTTCTGACTCTGGAATGTTTATCAGACTTTCGCAAAAGGTCTTAAGTGGTACGGGTAGGATTTGAACTCAAGACTCCTCGCTTACATATAGCAAATAAATATTGTCCAAGTCATAATCAAAGTCAAATTATTTTGCATCTACAATAAACGCTTCGTTTTCTTCCAAAGATTACGAAATTTACGAAAAATTTGGCGTTGGTCATAAACTTTATTCTGACTGTCGATTAGATCGTAACACGGCAAACAATCCGTAGTTCTCTTTGTAAGACTAAATTTTATGTTATGATTGAAGCAGTAAACGAGAATGATAATTGTCCTTAAATCGAATGCTACAGTTGAGGATGGCATCACCCTCAGCTGATAAAATAATTATTCTTTACTTATTTCGCAAACTAAAGCATTTTTTAAATTATTGCATAGGTTCTTCTACTTTCCCTGAGAATTGGAAGGCTTGGAAGAATTGTAACAGCAATCCCTGTTGGTAAGAAACCACGACCCTTGTTTTCTACTGATTTTCGACCTACAAGTTTCCTTCCAACTCTGTCAATTGATGGACTTCCTTAAGGCATTTGGTATGGTTAACCAAAAAAAGCTTTATCATTATTTTTGGGCAGTCAAACTGTTAAGCAATATAAAAATGAATAAAAAAATACTTAGTACTTGGGGAAATTCTCCAAAGACAACGCAAAATGATGTCCTAAAGTTACACAAAGGCCGCCACATTAAAGCATAAAAGGGTACAACTTCTTGCATACCTAGGTATTTCTAAATCTTAGCTGTCCTGTCTCACAGCACTGTGGGGTAATTGTCATTATGCAGGTCAGCCAGTCTGCTCCAAATTAAAGGCCTACGAACCCTATTCTCTGAAATCCCGGAACTTGAAATGTTCTTCGAGTAAACAGACCACCTCCAAAAAACATTGCACTTCGACAAAGATTTCTCCACTGCGATCACAGTGAAGCGGTTCGGAAAGCCTCCATTGCCTTAACAATTTTTGCAGTCGTATAAATCTTATCCCAATATATCTAAGTAAACAACTCACCGAATTTCCTCATCAAACCACTTTTATGCCTTTAATTATCCCTTTTCTGTTCTGAGATGTCAGTTCTTCTGATCGATTTTAAAATGTTAGAGCCGTGTGTAGTTCTACTAAAAATTTGGCATGTTGTGTGCCTTGCGTTAAACAAACTTAAAAATTCATTGGCTACGACCAATTCTCCTGTAAGGAGTGATGGTATTGGTGACCTACATCGAGAGGAACTTCACTGTGACACAGGTAGAAAAATTAAACGATTCGCATGTCTTAGCACTAGAGGTGCACTGATAACATCTCCTACAGCGAAGGTTTAATTTATGCTTCTTCTTCTCTCCATTAGCTCTGGGTATGGCTCTTGGCTCAGCACTAAGATGGGCAGAACAAAATATAAGTCATGAAAACATAATGACTTGATGCATCACTGTCTACCCAAAAAGGCCAGGCCAGCCTACTCAACTTGACTTTCAGATACCAAAAGAGCGGAGTAAATGAATCGCGATGTCTTATACAACGCTGTCTATATTCACAGACGTGTCCTAAGATACAGGAAGGGGTGTCTTCTAGACCTTCTACTCTTATTTAGTCACCTATATCATTGCAACGTCTTGCAGGTTCTTCTGCGATAAATACAACTTGGATTGATGAGCTGCTCACATCAAGCACAATGAGATCGAAGGCAGACTGTAAAAGAAACGCCTTGCCGGGTACCGTCTTAAATATTTAGATTATTCGCCAGCTTTGAAGCTGGTTTGCCCTAAAACAAAGAAAACGACAACAACGTATGTCATACTCCATAATTTAAAGACTCAGTCACCCTTCCTTTTATTAAGTAATACTTACTCTACTTATCCGGCCCCCGATCCGTGCAGGGTTCCTGCCTGAGACGCGGCTGCCTTCCATCCTCTGCGATCCCTGGTACGCTGCTTCCAGATCTCCAGACCAAGCGCTCTGGCATCCGCGATAGCTTTGTCTCTAAAACGGAGGTTCGGTCTTCCTTGTCGTCTCGAAACCTGGGTCTGCGATTCGAATATCCTCGTTGCCGGAGCATTGTTGTCCATTCGTAGTCGACAGTTTTTGGCACACATCCACATCTTGATCCAGCTCATAGGGTTCGCGATTATATCTTCTCAACCATTCGCCCTCCTCGCACACAGGACCAAATTTCCGTCAAAGAATTTTTCTTTCGAAGGAGCCCAGTATTAGCTCTCCTTTCCTGCTTATCGTCCAGCACTCGGCGCCGCATAGCAGAACCGGCAGAATAAGGGTTATGTAGAGCATAAACTTTGTCCTTCGGGTTAGGAGTTTTGAACCGAAGTAGGAGCGGTTTCCTAAGGCAATTTTTCGTCGGATCTCCACCAAGCTGTCATTCGTGAATTTGATGTTTACACCGAGGTAGATGAACTCCTTAACTACCTCGAAGTTGCTGCTGCAATCAATAGTGACGCTTTGTCCTAGTCGGTGGACAGATGATTGTTTGTTTGTTGATAGCATATAGGCTAGACCATAATTTCGCCTGTTCTTCATAGGCTTGAAAGCTTCCACCACAGCAAGCTGGCTGGCAGCTTCCGCATATCCCAGCAGCTGGCCTGATCTGTTGAAGATAGTGCCTTCCGTGTTGACTCTGCTCGAGTTTCCTATTCGTTACCGCCCACATGGAAGTTGCTGCTAGCGAACGGAGGGCTTTGCCCCTGTCGAACTGAAATGGCGTTTGTAAGAATAAAAAAAAAGAGATGAATTTTCTTGATTCGCAGCCCACATCCATTCACCGCTTCTCTTATTGAATAATATAATTCCTCACCGCCAACTGCCAACCGCATAATCTACGTGGGAGCGCCTAGCGAAACCGATAAGTCATCAAATTTTCTTTTATTATTCACTTACGCTCAATTACTGCTTCGAAATTCAATTACAACTTGAACTGCACTTGCAATGCAAGCCAAGAGTTTGTAAACAATCGATTAAGGTTTGACCTTGAACTGACTTGTCGCCACTTCAAAACAATCGTTTGTCTATTTCAGTTTCATTTCGGGAATCACTTTGCTCGGAACACCCACAGAAATCTATCTGTATGGAATTCAATACATCTACGTGATTGGTGCGCTCGTGCTCATGGGATTCGCAATGTACTATGTCTATCTGCCGGTGTTTCACGACCTTAAACTTACATCTACGTATCAGGTAAGGATTTAGATAGACGAACAGAAAAATGAATGCCTCAGAAATTATTTTCAGTATCTTGAAACGCGATTCGATCGTCGTATGCGTCTGTTCGGATCGATTCTATTCACATGCGGATCGGTAAGCTATCACGATTTACTCCACTTCAAAGTGAGTTGATTTTCTAAATTCTAGGCTTTGTATCCGTAGTTAATGTGGCTGCCGATTGTGATCTATGTGCCAGCGCTGGCATTCAATCAGGCAACTGGAATCAACATTCACTGGGTGACACCGATAGTCTGTTTGGTGTGCATTTTCTACACCTGTGTGGTAAGTAAGCTTTGCGTATAAAGTCGCCTTTAGTTCAATGTCATCGTCTTCTAGGGCGGTCTGCAAGCGGTTGTTTGGACAGATGTAGTGCAAGCAATTCTCATGTTCGGCGCCATGATTCTGATCATAGTTAAGGGCACTATCGACATTGGTGGACCGGGCGTGGTGTGGGAACGTGCAAGACAAAGCGGTCGCATCGAGTCTCCCAAGTAAGTTATTCATTCGAAATTCCGAACAACACTTAAGTTATATATATATTTTTCATTATCCCAGTTGGAATTTCGATGTGCGAGAACGACACACAGTGTATTCGCTTTTGTTGGGTGGATTTCCGCATTGGCTAAAGTCAAATGCGGTGAGTCAGAACATGATTCAAAGGTACTTGTCCCTTCCGAGTCTGAAAATCGCTCGTCAAGCGCTGTGGGTTTTCGTACTGGGAGTTTTTCTACTCCTCGCAATTTGTTGCTACAGTGGACTGCTCATCTATGCGACGTACTACGACTGTGACCCCTTAACAACAAAGGTGAGTGAGTCCTCTTCTGCTCAAAACAACAAACATGAACGAATCAACCCTTTTTTTTTGGAAATTTTGACCTTCCTTCCTTTCTTTCTTCGCTTGGATCGTCTCCACTGCTGCAACACCACCACCAACAAACTCATATACTCGATACGCAGCTGGCAACCCGAAAAGACCAACTTCTGCCCTTATTGGTGATGGAAACACTTGGAGATTTTCCTGGACTTCCTGGACTATTTGTGGCTGGAGTTTTCAGTGCCGCACTCAGTTCTCTGTCCACCGGTTTGAATTCAATGTCTGCCGTTGTCCTTGAGGACTTTTTCAAGTCCTTTTGTAAAAAACCACTAACGGAACGTCAAACAGCTTTCATTATGCGTGGTGTTGTTGTCGTTTTTGGTGCCCTATGCGTTGCTCTTGTTTTTGTGGTGGAGAAACTTGGAACAGTACTTCAATTGTCAATGAGTTTGGCAGCAGTTTCGAATGGTCCTCTTCTGGGTATATTCACGATGGCAGTCATGGTGCCGTGGGTGGAGGGCAGGGTGAGTTCTCCTCAAACATTTGTGTATTAACTAAAAACAAACTGGCGAGAGAATACTTGATGACATTTTTAAGGGTGCAATAATTGGAGGCACAACAGGTCTGGGAGTAATGTCGTGGATAGTAGCGAAAGCGCAAGCAGCCATCGCCACCGGAGAACTGAGTTTCATAACGAAACCGCTAACGACTAGCGGTTGTAGCTACACCTTCTTTGCGCAGAGTTCGATGAGTATGTTGGCCATGAATGCAACCATCCCAACCAGCAGTAGCACAGAACAAACAGTGCTTCCATCAGTTCTACCTGTGTAAGTTTGGGGGGTCGTGCGTTCGTCCCCGAGTACTTATTCAATTTGATCTATTTCCAGCAATGAGTCCTTCAAGATTTACCACATTTCGTATTTGTACTACACGATGCTGGGAGCAGTTATAACCATAACAGTTGGCTTGGTGTGTTCCCTGCTGTTGGGTCCGAATAAACCCAGTCAAGTCAATCAGAAGCTCTTGGCACCATTTGTGCGACGATTAATTGGAAGGAGCAGGCGAAAACGCAAATTACAACAGCGACTAGAGCCTGTAGGCGAGGATAACCTGGCGTATGCTGGCGAATTTGCACTCAAAAATATCGATGTAAATCTGTACAAACAAAACAGAAGCAATTCATAGTCAATGTCTGGAGTTTGTTGACTATTTTTTTTTTTTATATTTTTTAAATTAAATTTTTTTTTTATTCGATAAGCAAAATATAGAAATGGTGAGGTGAGAATGTGAGTTATACAGTTTTATATATTTTGCTCTTTTGCCTGCATTCACTGTGAATGGTTCCTAATTACTTGAAATTACTGCAAATATGCGGACGACTTTTGTTCATGATTCACTTGCAAAACGATGCAATTTGACGATTGTTGCAGTGCAGGCTCAGAGGAAGGAGGAAAAGTCCACTTACAGCGACGGGCAATAACACTGGAACTGAGAAAGCGGAGGACGGTGAACAGAGAGTCTGAGATGTGAAGCTCCTATGCAGATTTTCATCAGCCAAGACTACGAACGAATTCCTCCTCCTCACTCAGAATCCTGACTAGAAATATAGAGGGTATGGTGTACCCCAACAGCAGTTTGATAAAAACTTCCAGCTAACCATTCCTCCGGGACGCGGTTGGAGGCGTCTTTTAGTTCTTCACATAGACTAAATCTTTATCTCTCTTTTCGTCTTCCTAATGTTTGTAGTGCTTTCCAAGCAGAAATTATGGCGATGAAGGAAGTCTTGTCCTGGCCAAAGATTAACTTGGTATTCGTAAAGGATATTCGAATCTATTTATATCTGGACAGTCAAGCGGCCATCAAGTTTATGGATTCTGTCTCTATTAACTCTTTAGTAGACCTAGTTTTCCGATTATCTCTAAAGGAGATGGCTGAGTGTCGGGGCATAGAGACATTCCGGGTAACTGCAGGGCTGACGAACTCGCCAAACTTGGAACTACCCACTCTATCTTGCCTGAAAAAGGTTCCAGTTCCCACACGCAAGCTCTTGTTAAAACTGGATGCAATAAAAAAAAAAGAACCTTAGATGGACAGGTGGTACTACTTGTCTAAATTTGATTACCCTCAATAGATCGCAGTCTAAGGTAGAAGTCTGATAGGCAGGTATGTAACAAGGCTTGACGCTTTTGTAGGAGCTGCATGGATGAGGAAGAGGAAGAGACAACTCTACACCTTCTTTGCGCATGCCCTGCTCTCTCCTGGAAACGAAATCTCTATCCAGAAGCTTACTTCTGCAATGATCTTAACGACCTAAACTCGAATGTCTCTTACACTTTATAAGCTGCTCAATGTGGTGCAACGAGTAGGCAGGAACTTCTGATACATGTGGTATCCCAATGGACCTTACATATGCCTAAGTGTGTTGGACCTCTAACGGACTGCCACTTCAACCCAACCTTACATATCTTACCTGTCTCTCCTGATAGTACGAGGACAGAAAATGACGCAAAGAACATTTCTTTCCTATGCAGATAGCTAAGGCATACTAAGAAACCCAAGATAGCAATGGGGAATGAAGCGTTGGCTAATTTTTCCATATAAACTGCAAAAGCGCTGGTGATAGAGTGAAATCATTTCCTTGGTGAAAAAGATGCTTGAAACAAAAAAAAAGAGAAAAGGAAGCTAATAGAGACAGAGTCCAGTAGTTAAAGTCTTCATTAGTATTTCATAGTAGATTTGTTCTTTTATTTGCATAATGTAAGTAGTCGTAATGTCAAAAGGTTGGTGATGAGTTTTTATAAGAACACAGGCGTTCTCACTTTAGCCTCTCACCATTAACTCCAACTACTCACCTCCGCGTTTGTGACTATTTGGTGGCTGAACCCTAAATGGGCCAACGGTAGCACTCAAATCAGTGGATTATTGGCAACAGAATTACTGGCATGCTAGGGTCTACCCCAGGCTCTGACATGTTGGGGGTTATGAACTTAGGGTAACTTCCTGACCACGTCAATAGCTTTTAGTTTTGGGAAAGTAAGCAAGACGGGACCTGCGGACAATCTACACTCCAAGTACTCCTCAGATAACTTAAGCCTATCCTAGGACGGTACAAGGCAGACGTTATCACTATCCAGGAAATTGGATGATATATTGCAGCTGCTACAAGATATTGCATGTTGTGATGAGGATTCGTGGTGGGAAATCGGCACAGGTCAGTAGTTATTGATTTTAAGCCTAATATGTGCACACGCCGTTATCGATAAGGCTAAGGACTCAAGTCGCCTGTCCTGAGTGCGATTTCAAAATTGTGCTTGGAGACTTAAATGTTAAATTCGTAAGGGAAAAACATCTTTGACGGGTTAGTTGCTCCACGAAACGACAACAGATGACAGCCACTAAGTAGCACTTGGTTTCAATGACTTCCACAGAGTAACCCTGGCGCTCTTCACATGGTCATACGGCCAACCATCTAACACTTACTGAAAGGCAAACATCGACTTTGACCACTTTCATCATCTATATTCGAGCTTAACTGTCCAATGAGAAGAAGCTGCAAAGTGCTCAGAAGAAGAAATTAAACCTTTAACGCGTTTTGCAGAACTGGGGCCTACAAAGCACCCCTGAGTGAGAAACTTTCTGCTAACATACATGACAACAACCAGTTGCCTTACTATCGTGACAACATCAAATATGTGGCCCAAGCCACCCTATTTAACCAGCCACTCTGGAAAAAGAGCCCATGGTAGGTTGATAAAAATAAAGTGACAAAAGATACACAAGGACAGTCGATATACAAAATATCGAGAAGAAGATCTTGCGTCGATTGAAAGGAGTGTACGCAGTATCCCAGCTGAAGAAAAAGAGTCTCGCGATAGAATCAACATCCAGGGATTTTATATGAAAACCAAGCAACTGACTGGTGGCCTAAAGACCGGAATGCAGGCTCTTCAAAACAACGAAGCAAACCTAATCTTCGACTCGTAGATTGGTAAGAGAATCCTCGCCCAGTCTCGCATGCACCCAATAATCATCCGAGTATGAGTGGAGCAAAGCGTTAGATGCACTATAATGAGACTTCTTCAATCTTGTTCTTAAGTAGACAGTGCCCATTTCAGGCTATTAAAGAACATGCGAAACTAGTTGGCCTCGAAGAAAAAAAGGACAAAATGATGATTTCAGCAGACAAACGAATGTGCTCAAAAACCTTGGAAATGTAAACTGTTGATAGCTGCAACATGCGAGGTGGTTAAGGAGTTCATCTTTCTCGGAGTAAACATCTAACAAATGACATCGTAGTGAAGATCAAAACTCCTAACTCGAAAGACAAATTATATGCTATACGGAAACCTTATAAGGACGCTAGAACCCTCTTGGGATGAATAGCTAAAAGCAGTTTATCTGAAATCGCAGAGAGGTCGGAGGTCAGAGGTCGGAAACCTTGTAAATAAGTACGAACCGTACATACCTGCAAAAGATAATAAGAAAGCAGTTTCCATTTTAGGGCAAGTAGAGGGCGCTTGGCCTCAGCGTGAACTCAAATAAAACAGAACTGATGCTCTTCACCACCAAAACCAAAATACTAACTAACTAACAACTTTCACACTTTCCCGTCTTAAGAACCAACATCTTACTCTATCCTCTAGCGCAAAGTACTTAGGAGTAACTTTGGACCCTAAACTTAACTGGAAGTTAAATATCGAACAACGGTTGCGAAATGCAAATGTAGCTTTTTAGGACTGCCACCACTAAATTTTCACAACACTTTTTCTGTGGATGGACAACGTAACAAAAGAATTCCAATTATCTATCTCCACAGACTGCTCTAAAATGGACTGTGGAAACAAATCTTTTCGTCTCCCCCACGTCGCTAGCGTCTTCCAGGCAGAAGTTCTTGCTATTAAGGAGGCAGAAAAGGTACTTTTAAAATCATTAATAACCATAAAAACCATCGAGGCCCTGGATTCAACCGTGACGTGACGTGTAGGGAAACACTGACCCGATCTAGTCTCCGTTTCACCATCACTCTAATATAAAGGGTGATTTTTTAAGAGGTTTAGAACTTTTTTAAAAAAAAAAAACACAAAAAATTCGAAAAAATGAATGAAATATTTATTTGAATCGATAGTTTGAACCTTGCAATTTAATGTTTAAAGATAATTTCATGCAAATGTTGACCGCGGCTGCGTCTCAGGTAGTCCATCCGTTGAGTCCAATTTTGGCATACTCTTTCACACATATCGGCCGGTATCTCACGAATGAATGCATGGATGTTGGCTTCCAGTGCGTCAATCGAAGCGGGCTTGTCCCTATACACATTAGCCTTGGCATACCCCCACAAAAAATAATCTAATGGTGTCAAATCGCACGATCTAGGCGGCCAATTGACCGGCCCGAAACGTGAAATTAACTGTTCACCAAACTCGCCTCGCAATTGCGCCATTGTTTCGCGTGCTGTGTGGCATGTGGCACCGTCTTGTTGAAACCACATATCATGCAAGTCAAGAACTTCCATTTCGGGCAAAAAAAAGTTTGTTATCATCGCTCGGTAGCGTTCACCATTGACAGTAACGCTGCGATTCGCATCATCTTTGAAGATGATGTGGCCCAATAATGCCGCCGGCCCATAAACCGCACCAAACAGTGACTTTTTCGGGATGCATTGGTAGCTGTTGCAATGCTTCTGGCTGATCTTCACTCCAAATGCGGCAATTTTGCTTATTTACGTACCCATTCAACCAGAAATGAGCCTCATCGCTGAACACAATTTTTCGATAAAAAAGCGGATCCTCGGCCAGCTTTCCAAGAGCCCATTCACCAAAAATTCGGCGTTGTGGTAGGTCGGCTGGCTTTAGTTCTTGCACCAGCTGTATCTTAAAAGGCTTTACGCCCACATCCTTCCGCAAAATGTTCCACGTAGTGCTGTAACAAAGGCCTAACTGCTGGGAACGGCCCCGAATCGACATTTCGCGGTCTTCTGTCACACTAGCTGATACGGCCGCAATATTTTCTTCAATACGCACAGTACGTAAACGTGTTGGTGGTTTAATGTCCAACAAAGTAAATTTGGTGCGAAACTTGGTCACAATCTTCCGAATAGACTGCTCAGAAGGTCGAGAATGCCGATCATAAAATGGAAGCAGCGCGCGATGAACATTTCGAACCGAGCACGAATTTTGATAGTAAAATTCAATAATTTGCAAGCGTTGTTCATTTGTAAGACGATCCATGGTTAAATTGCAAACCAAACTGAAGCTGTTTGACAGTGACACAAGGTAATAAACACACGTCAGCTGTCAGTGTTGCCAAAAACCAAACCAGCTAAAAAATTACCCTTTATGTTCCGGGCCACAGAAACATAGAGACGTGGCTCCGCTCTCAATGTATCATTAGCGGTGGAAGTCAAGCTGCCTTTAGGATACGTGAAGAGAGATATATTCCTGTAATTTTCATCACTAGCTGAGTCTAGGGGGTCGAGCTTGACAAATTGTGTCATATCAAGTAAGTTGTGGCCCACTTACAGGATATTAAGAACACAAAACCTAACACGTAGAACGCGTGTGGACGTCACCAAGCTGGCCGATAGGACGTAAACGGGAGTGAATCAGTGTCTCATCTTGTTTCCAAGTGTCCGGCCTTAGCGAAAACCGAATATCGTGCACTGGGCAAGCCCTTCTTTGATGACCTCGCGGACATCTCGAATATAAACTTTAACAACTAAATTTCCATCCCTAATACCACAGGTTGGTTTTAAGTTTACATTCTTTTCTCACAGGTCCCATGAGTGGTGGCATAAAAACGGCGCATAAGCGCTAAATACGCTTCCCTCCTTACTAGGAATCAGGAAGCAACCACTTTACCTACCTACCCAAGTAGAGGGTCTTTATTTTTAGAGGCGGAGAACTTTAAATATGTTTAAGCAATGAAATTGGCCTTATTTGACAGACATTTTTACTTGACAGGTAATAAGTTACTGCCGCATTGTGTAACAAGTCCTTTAAGTGTTGATCGCGGTGAACGGAGAGTCCACCACTATGTTCCAGTGGAGATAAAAGGCAGCCTAGTGAGCAACTTCTATGTTATCCGCATCTGTAGGTAGGTGGAGTGGCCGAATTTTCATGACTACATTGAAATACGCAAGGAGAGCTTTAGCGCCGTTTGAATACCATCACTCATAAGGACCTTCAGATAAGGGGTATTGGGTAAGAGTACTCAGATCCACCCGGTGGAATTGAGAAAAATTGTGATATCATTGAGAATGGTTTTGCAAGCGCCCGGCGTCTAGCCTTAGCCAGAGCCGAGCATCCGCTTAGGAGGTGAAAAACTGTTTCACTCTTATTGGCAATGGGTGTTGTGGGGTATGCTGAGCCTGGCAGCATGGGTGCCTATCGCCCAACGCCCTACAGTCTAGCGATACCCACACGCGTTCTGTGTATGAGGTTTTGGGTTCTAGATTTGTTATATTTGGGCCAAGTCTTCCTAGAAGTGACGCAGGTTCGTGAAGGTTCCCCATCTAGACTCTGCTCTCGCCATTTCTTCCTTCATGAAGCTTAAAGGCGGGAAAACTCCAAACGCGCAGGATTTTAAAAGGATTTTTTCAAATTGACATGCAATTTTCTTAAATCGAAAGATAATCTTCTGGCATTATAATTTGAATATGATTTCTGACATATGACCGCCACGGCTGGCGCGGACGTAGTCTAATCTGGAGGTCCAATTTTCGATGACTTTTTCCAACAGTTGTGACCGTATATCGGCAATAAAGCGGTGAATGTTGTCTTCCAAGTGGTCAACCGTTTCGGGCTTATCGGGGACTTCACATATCCCCACAGAAAATGGTTAAGCGGCGTCAAATCGTTCCGATCTTGGAGGTCCGTAATGTGAAACTATGCGGTTAGCAAACGTTTCCTTCTATAAATCAATTCTGACACGAGCTGTGTGACATGTTGCGACGTCTTGTTGAAACCACAGCTCCTGCGCATCATGGTTGTTCAATTGATGAACGAAAAACTTAGTAATCATGGCTCTAAAGCGGTCACCATTGCCTGAAACGTTCTGGCTTCCATCGTTTCTAAAGAAGTATGCACCGATTTGTCCACCTACTCCTAAAGCACACTCAACATGCACTTAAGGATTGTCATCACTCCAAATACAGAAGCTTTGTTTATTTACATATCCGTTCAAACAAAAGTGAGCTTCATCGCTAAAAAAAATTCGCCTATAAAAATTGAGTTCAAAGACAATCTTGGGAAATAACGGGTGATCCAAGTAGAGATACTTTTTTTAATAGCCTTTTTTGACAGATCACGTGTGAGTCGTGTCATGCTGTCATGTTATTTTTGTTTAGTATTGTTTGGCATTTCATAAAGAAAGAAAGACTTACGCGTGAACAACGTTTACAAATTGTTCAACTTTATTATGAAAATTCACGTTCTGTGAGGAATGTGTTTCGTGCACTTCGCTCAACTTATGGTCAACATAATCGGCCTACTGAGCGTACTATTCGCAACACCATCACCCATTTTGAGACCCAGCATAGAATAGACCACGTCCAGCACGCTGTGAAGAAAATATAGCGGCCGTAGCTGAGAGTGTACACGAAGACCGTAGAGAGTCGATTCGGCGCCGTTCGCAGCAACTCGGACTGACGTATGGAACGACTTGGCGCATTTTACGTCAAGATCTTAAATTGAAAGCGTACAAAATACAGCTTGTGCAACAACTGAAGCCGCTCGACCTTCCCAAGCGACATCGCTTCGCTCTATGGGCTCTTGAAAAGTTCCAAGAAGATCCGACGTTTTCGAGGCAAATTTTGTTTAGCGATGAGGCCCATTTCTGGCTCAATGGGTATGTAAACAAACAAAATTGCCGCATTTGGGACGAAGAGCTTGAAGAACTGCCACTTCATCCAGAAAAAACAACGGTTTGGTGTGGTTTGTGGGCCGGTGGAATCATCGGTCCATATTTCTTTAAAAATTATGCCGGTGCGAACGTAACCGTCAATTGCGACCGTTATCGTGCCATGATAACCGACTATTTGATGCCTGAAATTGAAGCTCGTGATCTCGGCGCCACTTCCCACACATCGCATCAATCAATGGACTTATTGAGAGAACATTTCGGTGAGCACATAATTTCACGTTTTGGGCCGGTCGATTGGCCACCAAGATCGTGTAATATCACACCGTTCGACTTTTTCCTGTGGGGATATGTAAAGTCAACCCGCTTCGATTCAGGCCTTGAAGGAAAACATCACGCGTGTCATTCGACAGTTACCAGTCGAAATGCTCGAACGAATGATCGAAAATTGGACTCAACGGATGGACCATCTGCGACGTAGCAACGGCCAACATTTGATAGACATAATCTTCAAAAAATAAATGCCAAAGAATGTTCTTTCAAATGATAATAAACATTCTCCATTAAATTTGAATTTTCTGTGTTTTTTTCATTAAAAAAGTAGGGAACCTCGAAATGGATCACCCTTTATAAGGACCTGTGTGATTCGTCTGAAAAGAAGCTCGCTCCCACTCCAAAGTCCATTTTGGAACCGTCAGTAAAGATGCGCATCTGTGCCCGCATTGTCCTGCCCTCCAACATTGATTGTTGAAAATGATTCGTCTTCACAATATCTAGTGGAGTTGCACATCTTCACAATTCACCTCGTACGACGGTTAATTCCTAATATAAAAAAAGGTTTTATAAAATGCTGAAATCAATTAATTTTTCCACTGTCAATCTGGCGTCTAATCTGATTTGTGAAAAATTTTTATTTAGACAGCAAAATAAATTTGGTCCTTACCCAATTACGGTGCCCTGTGCCCCTCCCGCTCCAAGATAGTCTGCTCCGCATAACAAACAACAATCAATTAAACTTCTCTACCACTAAAAAGTTGTTTGAAACCTCTTTCATCTGTTTCGGTTCTCATTTTGGAAGTTGGGTTATTGCTGCTGCAAAAATGGTGTTCATGATAGTCTTCCTTTACATTTGAAAAAGACGAGTTGGGGGCCTGGTAAGACCACCTGCTAAGCTAGATGAGGGGAACCTTATTAAAATTTTAATTATTCGACAATCGAACGAATACAACTGCTACAGGACGACGACGACGACGACGACGACGATGACGATCTAAAGAATAAAGGATTTCGACAAATCCTTTCAACTTAAGCATACTTTTCCTGAGGCACTCTTCTGCTGCTCAGTGTGTGATTGTGTATTATTGGTTGGGTACACATGCAGGTAATGTGGAATTGAGAGAAAAACTATTTTTCGTTTGATCCTTCGACCGAGACCGAGAAGTGCTTAGAAAATCTTTTTACACTATATTTACCCATGGAAACCAAATAGACTCGGAAACCCAACCCATGATGCAAAACCAAATCATCAACATGCTGCAAAGTTTCCAAGCGAGTGAGTGAGTGTGTGTGTGTTTGGTAAAAGGACAAAATAAATTTTTATTGTTTGCGTTCGAAAATACCCAATCTAAGTGTAATATCAGTCAGTGGAAGGAGCGGCCAAAGTTCAACAAGTGAAATGAGAAACTTTTGACATTTGTACTCCTTGCAAGGCCGCCGCCGCCGCCGCCGCCGCCACACTACGCCAGATATCTAGATATAACAAATGTGTACAACAGGCTTTGTGTATCTCTCTGTAGAAAGTGCGGATGATGGTTCAAACGGGTCTGGGCTGGGCCGAGCGTGGGATGGACAAGTTCTCACAAATGAACACAGTTTTGTGGTTTCTGTTTAATGAAGTTTGTAAACAGGCACAGAAGCCGCATTAACTATTTACAGTTGATTACGAAAAGGACCTCATAGAACGATGTCAACAGATGTGTGTGTGTGTGTGTGTGTGTTTGGTTCTCGGTTCAGTTTATTTACTCTGAAAAAGTCTATGATGGGCGAGGAGTGGGCGGGAACACCTACCTACTATATTGCTGTCCGGTGAAGTGCGACTCTCGAGCTATTCTGCTCATGTGCATGCATTTTTTAGAATATTTTCCTAATTATTCCCCATGGAATGTGGGTCAAGCATGGCGAATAAATTAAAAGCAAGAACTTATTCTTTTCCTATTCCGTTGTTATTGTTGTTTATATATATATCATTTCAAGTGTCAGTAGGTAATTATTAATTTTTTTCATTCATATGTATGCCAAACGGTATGCGCGTCATCATTTCATTTCGAATGTCCTTGGGTACTTGGCTTGTCCTTTTTTGTAAACGATTTTCTTTGTGTTTCAAAGCTGCCGAAAAGAGCTGAGTCGCTCGGATTTGTTTTCGTTATAGAGTCAACAAATTGGATTCAAACTTGCCGCAGTACAGCGAAAGGCATGCAGAAAAAATTGTGTAAACCCAAATAAATTCAATTGACAGCTTTCACCTATAGAGGCGCTGTATCGGCGCTTTATCGTTCTATAGGGATGTCTCTTCGGTGGTACGGCTTTAGGGTTTGCTGGTTTGACTTCAAAAAAGTTTCCTATCACTTTGTCACTCAGGCCAATCAAATATAGGTTGATTCATTGTGAGGTTTGCTTTTTAATAGGCGTTTTTTGACAGAACTGCATTGTCATTTTTGTTCAGTATCGTTTGGCAAGTCATCATGGAAAGACTCACACCACAACAGCGTTACCAAATTGTTCAGCGAGAAGTGTTCTGTGTTCTGTGAGAAATGTTTTTCGTGCGATTCGAGGAACATATGGTGCGCATAATCGACCTCCTTCTCTCCATGTAACGACGAGATTATGGTCAGGATTACAGGGATCATAACCCTCCCACTTCACTGCATTTATACTGGTCCGCCTGTGGGGTTCGCCGGTTCGACCTCAAAAGATATCTGCAGGCATCCCGATTCGCATAATCGACCTACTGAATTGAAACCACATCGTCAAAACCATGAGTCCCAGTTTACGTTAGTGGATGATATTCGTCCAAGTACTGACATTACATCCACTAAAAACAACGGTATGGTGTGGTTTATATTTCTTAAAAAATTAGGCAAATCAGAATGTTACCGTTAATCCGCTATCGCGCCAGGTTAACGGACTGTGTCCTGAAATTCAAGCCCATGGTCTCGGTGAGCTTTGGTTTCAACAAGACGGAGCCATACAGCGCTTTGAGCAATGGACTTGTTGAGAAATAATTTTGGTGAGCACTTAATTTCACGTTTTGCTACGGTAAATTGGCCGCCTTCGGTTTGGCAAAATAAATGGGTTCAAAACTCCTAACTCGAAGGACAAAGTGCATGCTCCCCAGAACCCTTACCCTGCCAGTTCTGCAATACGGCGCCGAGCGCTGGACGATAAGCAGAAAAGGAGAGTTAATACTGGGATCCTTTGAAAGAAAAATCCTTCGACGGATATTTGGCCCTGTGTGCGAGGAGGGCGAATGGGGGAGAAGATACAACCGCGAACTCTATGAGCTGTACCAACATGTGAATGTAGTCCGAAAAGCCAAAACTCGTCGACTACATTCGCTCGGCCACATCGAGCGAATGGACAACAACGCTCCAGCCAAGAGGATCTTCGAATCCCAGCCTCCAGGTTCGAGACGACAAGGAAGACCGAACCTCCGTTTTAAAGACCAAGCCATCGCGGATACCAGAGCGCTTGGTCTGGACAACTTGAAGCAGCGTGCTCGGAATCGCAGAGGGTGGAAGGCTGCCGTATCTCAGACAGGGACTCTTCACGGGTCGGGAGCCCGTTAAGTGAGTAAAGTAAAGTAAGAACATTGGCCGCCTAGATCGTGCAATATCACACTTTGGACTATTTTCTCTGGAGATATGTAAAGTCTCAGGTCTTCAGGAATAAGCTTTGGAAGCCAACATTACGCATGTTATTCACGAGATACCACTTCAGACGTAGTCGTGGTCAACAGTTGCATGATATCATTTTCAAAAAGTAAATGCCATAAGTTGTTCTTTTAACCGATAATACAAATTTTAAGTTTACTTTCAAATTTATGTGTTTTATTTTACATTATAAATCAAACCTCGCGATGAAGGGTGAGTCATGACTAGAGTCATTGGATTTGTGTGATTTTGGGGCTTTTAGGTCTGCCTCTATCACGCCCGCTTAGGAACGTTGAGTGGTATTGCCTTTTTGAGAAGGCTCCTAGGGAGGTAATACCACACAATAGGTTAGGTCATATGGGTTGGCTCGTGGTTACTCAATTTTGTCGAGCCATCCCGATATCTCCAGAAATCTGCAAAGATTAGAGAGTGAGACATCTGATAATTCCTCAATGTCTTGGAAGAAGAAACTTCCAAGTGTTCTAGTCCTCAAGTGACAGAGGCCCGGGCAATGACAAAGACAGTGAGGGGTGTCCTCGTGGAGCTCTTCATCGCCGCATCCTCTACAAATGTCGTCATTCTTGAGATTTAGTTTCATTATATGGCCTTTCAGAAAATTATGACCAAAGCACCGACCAGCTTGGACAGCTCCTCTCTTTCGTACTGCAGGAGTTTTTTGGTTCGGTTCTTATTATAGTCCCACAATACAATGAAGGCCTTTTTGGGTCTTTGTATTTCTATTTCGATCAAGCTTTGTCACCCCTGTAGCTGTATCGGCTACTATCAACTTGCCGCCATACGTTATCGAATGTTGCTCTGAATGAATAGCTGGAGTGCGCAGAGCTAAGGAGTAGTGTTTTGTGATTACAAAAGATTAATTGGGTTTTGGAGTAGTTGCATTTTTGGGTGTGCAAAAATTATAAAATGATTGGTTTTGTATCAAATAATTATAAAGCCTTTTTTAGTGTGACTGAGTTTTTACTCGACCAAAAAGTTTAAAGCGGAATTAGCCCCCATGCATACTAAGTTCAATACTCTCGAAGCAATGCCAACAATCCAGAGACGATACATGCACTAGAACAATATTGGTCCAGCTATTCATTAAAGAGGCTGAAACTATCGGAAATTTCACTTGACAAGGTATCCATTTGAATGAAAAACTTCATTTTCCATAAAACGCTTTTAGCGTTTCTGTTTCATCCAATCCAGTAAAGTGGTTTGTCTCTTTCATTAAACGTGTTTTAAGTGATCTATTGATATATGATCTTCTGAACCTTTCCAATGAAATAATAGTTTAATCTAACCTTTAGCTGGATTTCAAACCTCACGAATTTTTGAACTTTTGAAGTAGTTCCAATGCTATTTTTTTTGCACGGTTTTGACTACTTAAGCAATTCACTAAATATTCTGGCCACATAAGGTACCTGGGTCTGGAGCCTGAGACCTGGTTCGAGCAAAGGCAAGACATTCATGGAGAAATTCTTCGCTTTCTCTACAATCATCGCAGATAGTTGTATCGCTTAAGCATACAACATTTTGGTGTTTGTCAAAGTGCGTCTGACTGACGCGGGTGATAGCAAAAATGCCACGGAATTCCCATAGATCTTCAGACTAAGAGTATACCAGCGTTCCACAAGGATCCAAACTAGGTCCAATCAAATGAACTGCTACGAGTTCTCAAAAATAGCTTCTCAATAGCTTGCGCGGATTATACTTACTCGAAAACCAAAGTTGGCCCAAAAATCCTGTGGAAGTACCGGAGCTGGTCAGTGAATATAAGTATCTTTGCCACTTCATATCGCAAAGGCAAATAGATAATATCAAGGCGGACCTGAAGAGGGCTCCTTTTGCAATCGCATATTTGACACGATGTACGATATTTCAGGCACTTCAACAAGTGTTTTTAGTTGAATCGAAGCTGAGGTACGATATTTTTGCCTGGGAAAATGCAGCCGTAAGCCAATTGGACAAGCTTCAAAAACTGCAAAACACAATAATTCGATTAATTCAACAAGGCAACCAACATGGCGAACATTGCGCAGTGTTCTGGCACCCGGTACTGTCTCACCCGATTCCGACTGCATAATTCTTTAAGAAGTGTGCGACAGCTTCTAACTATATCAGAATTGCTTCTTTTTGATTGCATTGCCTTGAGTGCGTCCTGGCTATCGATGTAGATGGCGATATCCCTTCCGGATACCGATCTCATCTGCATTAGCTCGGCCGCCCTCATAACAGCCAGAATCTCTCATTGGAAGACACTACTTGTGTGCGGTAGTCGTATAGACACTCTCAGCTCTGGACCTCCTATTAATATACCAAAATCTGTTCCTTCTGCTGTTTTCGACCCATCAGTAAAAATTTCTTCGTTCGATCTGATTATTGCGTTTCTTTACCAATTCTTCCTCTTCGGATGTGTTATATAATACGAAATGTCGAAGTCAACCAAGGAATGGATAAAAACCACAGTCATAGAGCGTTATAGGAGATTATCTTAACCATGAATGACTGCAACTCCTTAAGACGAGGTAATTTTCTGATGACTTCCACTTTGCTCTCAGCTCCACTTTCATCTTTTGCGGTAACAATGTGGCTTAGATACTCCTTTTCAGTTTTCATAAAATCACACTTACGAAAATAAACTCGTAGACCATTTTCTTTTCTGACAAATGCTTTTACGCGGCTTAAAAATGTTTGACGCTGGTATTGATACAGCTAACCAAAGCTACATTGTTTTATTCTCCCTCAAATTCTGTTAACAAAAACATATGCGTCCGACAAATGCAACTTACTAAAATGTTGCCCGTGGAGGCAGTGGGTTCAGTGGTGACTTAGTGGTTAAGTGCGTTGGACGTTGGTTCAAATCTCCACCCGTAGCACCTTAAGGTTTTTTTTCGCTGCCCCGCCTCTTGCAAAAGTCTCTGACAAACATCCAAGAGTAAGAAATATCATGAGAAGCTTCTCAAGGGTAGGTCCCTCCATTCGTGTCAAAAAAAAATATATCTTCGCACACACAATAGTTGGCGAAGCTAGGCTTAAGGTTATTTATGGGCCGTTACCCTCGACTCGCTTCTAATTTAAACGATTCAAGCGTATCTCAAAAACTGATCTTATTATTTCGCGATACACAAGAATATCCGACCATCCTTAAGCATTAATTAAATAAAATAACCTTCTGAGTTAGGATATTGTAGGGTTAAGTTTGGTGGGTGTGCGATCTGAAGCTGGGCGGAATATGAAAGCTTCAAAATTAAAACGAATATCTTCGGACAAACGGGTTTTTTCTTGTTCCTTGACCTTTTGTGTTAGAAGCAACGACAGGACCATTTCTGATGAACATTTTCCTAAAATTTTATTTAAGTTTCTTTGTTTCTTATAAAGTACAAGACAATGTAAAGTTTTGAAAATTGAGTTTCATTATAGCTTTATAAATCTAAGAGAAAAAAATAGGTAGGTAGTCCTTTTACTATGAACTTATTCTAATTAAGGATTACTGCATTGCAGAATACATCGTTACAAAACAAAAATATCAAATATCTTCTTCAGTCGGGTGTGTGTATGTGTGTGTGTGTTTTTTGAAAAAAAAGAAACCTTTATTTTTTATATAGGTAGGTTGGCACCACCTTTTGCATACATAAGCACATGCGAGGAGAGAACATCAGCACGGGGAGAAGAATAAGAATATGTTTCATTTATCCTTGCACATGTTACAACAATTCATCAAAATTCCTATGCAATTACAAATAATTAAACATTCATCTAAGGACAATGGAGGTGGGCGGAGGATGGATGATGGTTTGGGTGCGGTGGGTGCTAGAAGTCAAAGTATGAAGCGCGGTATGGTGCAGCATTCACATTACTATGCGGCTATGCGACAATTTCAACGTTCCCGCGCCGCTTTGCTTTTTGTTTTTTTTTTTTTTTTTTTGCAGAAGGCACAGTTAGTGCACAGCAAACGCGCGAAATTATAAAACCAAACAGAAGATGATGAAGAGCAGCGTATAGAAAAAGAAGAAAAGAATTTTTCTGCAATTGTGCATGTAACAATTTCACTTACGGCGAATTATTTACAATTCAAAGGATCTCACAATATGCAGAACGATTTTTTCCTCCTTCTTCTTTCGTGTGTGACAGTGTATGGGTGTATGGCTGAACCATAGTGTCGCTTGTCGTGCATTTAAAGCTGCCTAAGTATGTGCACCTACCTAGTGAAAAAAAAACCCCATATACCCACCTATACAATACTATTATTTGTTACATTATTATTCCCTTGTAACCGTGTTGACGATGACGATGACGATGACGATGACTACGACGACGGCAAGAGGACGCGCACCTAGGTAGGTAGGGTAAGAAACTTAAGAGTTAACACTTTGGCTCATGGAGAAAAATTAGGATAACAACTTGAAAAATCTTCCTTTGATGAACGACCTGCTACTGTCAAGAGAATACACAAGTACACACACACACATACATACACACACGAACAATTCTGCACCTTCAGTAGGACAAAATAATTCCAACTATTATACAACAACAGAAAAAAATATATTCAATTGTTTTATAAATAAAACATTCATTGCTGATGTTCGCCAGCATATTGCCAGCAGCCGAGCGAAATCCTTGCAACAACACAAAATAAGAATAAAAAAAAAATCGTACATATTTGCTGCTGCAACTGCTTTGCATGCTTTTTGTGCTTGCTACATCAGGTAAAAGAGAGAGAGAGCGCGCACATAGCCTCGTATGTGGGCTACGACGAATCCAAAGTGCCTCGCCTTGCATTATTACTATTTTCATCATCATCAGCGTCCACATTGAGCATAGGCGCGTTCATCCCTCTCATTCTGTATTGAATTCTTGCATTGCAGGACTTTTGTAATTTTTGTTCTTCTTCATCTTTTACTGCTTCTATTTTCTCTGCATATTTGTACAATGACAACAGAGTAATCGCCTAGTTTGGAAAGGGTGGTGCCTCGCACTCCTCCTCTCTTGGCCATGGTTCCCTCTGTCAGTCATCAGTACAATCCGCATATTGCCTTCATTTTGTGCAACATACCTGGCACATGCTTGTAGGTAGGTACCTACCCTACCCGTAGCCGTTTCGGATAGGCGCGCATATACGTGGATAATAAAAGCAAGAGCGGAGCTGTAAAAAAATAAATGAGAGTTGTGTGATATTTATTTTCTTCTACATATTCATATGTGTTCGAGGGGGACAGGGTGAATACTTATTAAGAAAAAGGACACACTTGCCATGGAAAGGATGCTGCTACAATAATAACACGGATGAAAAAAAAAACGATGAGAAAAAAACAAAAAATCTGCGTGCTTTCGCCTGACTATATTTCCATTAAATTTATCCGTGTGCTGTAAAGATGCATGGAGATTTGCCACCCACTCGGCTTCTTCTCATAGTTATGGATTGAAATGAATAACTATGCATTGCATACCTTCGTTGTAGCATCGTTGTACTTGTACGGTGATAGCTTTGTGATTTGGGTACTAAAGGCGCATCTATTTGCTTCCTGTAGTCTATTGGAAACAGGACAACTAGGCACTAGAATTTGTTGAGACAACAACAAAAAAATGTGCAGGTGAGACAAAATTAAAAAATAAAAAAAAAAAAAACAAAAACGGAAGTGCTAAAGATGAAAAATTATTGTTTGCTTGTCAAGTGGTTTTTACATTCTTATAATGAACGGTAGATCTGTTCCTGATTGTAGTAGAGAACTGCCATTGTTAGTATACAGTTCCTGGTGAATTGCATACATATTTGAAAAACCCGTAAATGTTACAACACCTAGTTGTGCACAGAGGTCTGTTTTCCTGAGCTTAAATTGTTGCCTACAACACTGAAACATTTTTTTTTTTCTTAAAACTACGATTTTTCGTTGATTAAAGGTAGTTCATTGGTTCGAAGTACGAATTCATTGGTTGATTTTTCATCGTTGATTTTTCAATTTTAAATTCATTTTTTTATTATTTTCAAAAGATCTTACATACTAGACAAAAATGATTAAATCTAACTTAAAATTAACAGGATACTTATTCTAGGTTACTGGTCCTCATGCGGACGCTCTAAACTTAACTATATCACTTATTACTATTACCTTTCGGCCTAAATTATTAATATTTTTTACTTCGTCACAATGGTTTTTGCCAGAAAATTTTTAAAAACTGGCAAACTTTATAATAATTTTTTTTCTTAAAATATTTAAAACTACTATCTAAAGCTATACATAGAGACAAAAAAAAAAAACAAACAACTTAAAACTTATAACTAATTATACAAAAAACTATTACTTATTATAATCGGGGGTGATGTGCACTCGCCGCCTCATCTACAGCGGCAACGGTGCCCACCCCCCAACACCATTAGCAGCACCCAGCAGCCGCCAACCTAGCGTACATGCGCCACCGAGAGTCCACTGACACCGAAATGTGTCAGTCGACTCTCAGAAACCCCACACCTTGCCGCCGACATGCAGAGCACGGCAAACCTACTTACAACTTAAATCTACTTAAAACTAAGAGGAGTTACCTTAAGGTAACGCACCGACCTGGAAAGGCATTCCCACCTCTTCCAATATTTCCTCCGCAAGCCACCAATATTCGGTGAATTGCGTGTCGGTATCAATATGATCCCTCCTCCCTATCGCGGTACTAAACCGAAGGAGCTCGGGGGCATTAGCGACGTCCCCGTCGAGGGATACCATCCATCGTCTGTACCAGCCCTTTTTTATCAATATGGAGAAAAGCCTCTGGCGGAACAAAGCCAGATCGGAGCGTTCTCTCCATGTATGCTTCATTGGGGTAGTATGCCCCGAAGATCAGGCTATTATCACTGGTCATCGCCCTCGCAACGTGCCTTCGAGTCACCTTAATGAGGAAATTGTCAATCCTATTCAAGTGAGCCCCATCATATAATGTCGTAATCAACGAAAAAAAATATTATCCCAACACGGCCAACTGATACCTCAAAAATACCTGATCTGATAGATTTTTTCGTCGTGAAAGGAATATCTACCAACCACATTAAAGTTGAAGAGAGCTTTGATCTGTCATCTGATCATTCACCGGTTATTTTAACATTGAGTGTAAAACTAGTCTACAACCTAGAGCCAGCGAGATTAACTGGTAAAACAACTAACTCGGAAGGCTTTAGGAACGAAATTGAAGAGAATGTTGAACTGAGCGTTCCACTTACGACACCTTAGGAACTTGAAGCTGAAGTTGATCGCTTCGTTGAGGTCGTTCAGCTCGCCTCCTGGAATAATACGTCTAACCCAAGGAAAACGCCGGCCAAATACGGTTTACGATATCCGCCCGAAATAAAAGAATTGGTCAACGAAAAACGGAAGGCGCGTAAAAAATGACAACAGAGTCGCGCTCCGCAACATAAAGCACATTTTAATTATTTGTGCAATTTGTTGAAGACAGTTATTAAGGATTTTAAAAATCGTGCGACAGGTTCTTACCTTGAAAGTCTAACAGCGAAAAAAGATTCCAATTATTCACTTTGGAAAGTTGTAAAAGGCGCCAAAAGGCCTGAAATCCCCGCGCCGCCAATAAAAATAAATCAAAATGAATGGGCAAGGGAAGACAAAGAAATAGCGGACGTTTTTGCAGCCCATCTCGAAGAAACCTTTAAACCATATGATGGTCAAGCGGCTCACGACAGTACCAATAGTGGAACGGAATTACTATTTGACGAATTTACACTCACGAATGCAACACTAAGGGAACTAAAACGTGAAATCGAATCTCTAAAACCTAAGAAAGCTCCTGGTTATGATTTGATCACCGGAGAAGTTCTCAAAGTTCTGCCTAGAAAAGCATTAATTAAGCTTCTATATATTATAAATGCTGCGCTCAGATTAAAACACGTGCCGAGCCAATGGAAAGTTGCGGAAGTCATTATGGTTTTAAAACCAGGAAAACCGCCAAATGAAGTTAAATCGTATAGACCAATTTCGCTTCTCCCAGTCATATCCAAAGTTTTCGAGAGGATATTACTAAGGCGTCTACAACCGGTTATAGAAGATAATAATCTCATCCCTGACCACCAGTTTGGGTTCAGAACCAAGCATTCGACAATTGACCAAGTGCATAGAACTACTGACGTAATCGAGAAAGCATTTGAGGAAAAAAAGATATGCTCAAGCGTATTCCTTGACGTCTCACAAGCCTTTGGTAAGGTGTGGAAAACAGCTTAAAATTTAAATTACGACAAGTTCTCCCCGTTCGGCTATATGATATTTTAGAATCATATCTCGGGAATAGACTCTTCCGTGTTAGGAATGGAAGCGAATACTCGGAGCTTAAAGAAATTTCGGCTGGCGTACCGCAAGGAAGCGTCCTTGGGCCGCTTCTCTATCTGTTATATACTCGCGATATACCAAGAGAAGATTGCACTACCCTCGCTACGTTCGCCGACGACACCGCTATCCTTGCAGCCGGTAATACTATCGAAGAAACGACTGCAAAACTGCAAACCGCACTGAATAAAGTAAATGAATGGACGAGGGACTGGCGGATCGCCCTCAACGAAACTAAATCTGTTCACGTGAATTTCACGTATAAGAAAACTAATGACTTGCCAATTTTTCTAAGCATGGCCCGAATACCCTTTGCAAACGAGGCCAAATACTTGGGAATGACACTCGACGCAAAGCTGAAATGGAATTCCCACGTGAAAATGAAACGTAAAGAACTCGATATCAAATATAGAGAAATGTACTGGTTACTCGGAAAACATTCCCAGCTCAGTACCGAGAACAAACTGCTTTTATAAATACATGCAAGTGCTAAAGCCGGTGTAGACCTACGGTATACAACTTTGGGGTTGTACCAAAAAAACAAATGCCAATATTTTACAAACTTTTCAAAATAGAGTGATTAGAGAAATTGTCCACGCTCCGTGGTATATTAGAAACGACGATATCCACAGGGATCTCGGAATTCCTACAATCGAAGCTGAAACTAGAAGCATCGCGCGAAAGCATAGAAACCGACTAATCGGACATATCAATAATACAGTCCGACACATTTTGGATGAGAATAATTTATTGCGCCGACTACAAAGAACGAAACCTTTCGACTTGGCAAGATAACGATTAACCGCGTCCTAATTACGGAACATGCAGGATCTTTCAGTGGAAAGTAACCTGTCAAATGTTTTTTTATTTCGCGATAGAAAAATTGCTTGATAAGTTATATCTTAGTTGCAGTATCTAACATTCTATAGAAGGGTGGTGTTTTTAGTCAGTAAAAATCTGGCACTACTATGAGCACGCGCTTGCTATCCTCATAGTGTCTTTGGAAGATTTTCACCTACCCTCGGGGAAAAAAAAAAAAAAAAAAAAATCTTTTCAGATGAAGCTCATTTTGATCTTGGCGGGTATGTAAACAAGCAAAATTGTCGCATTTGGGGCACAGAAAACCCGCACGCATACATTGAAAAGCCGATATACCCAAAACGAGTCACTGTTTGGTGCGTATTTTGGTCCGGAGGCATAATTGGGCCATTTTTCTTCGAAAATGAGCAAGGAGTGACCGTTACAGTCAATGGCGATCGTTATCGGGCCATGATGAACGAATTTCACAAAAATTGAAGAGGCAACATTAAGTTTCAACAGGACGGCGCTACGTGCCACACAGCCGAAGCTACACTCGATGTTTCAAAACATTATTTGGCGGTCTTTAGGTTTAAGACTGGCTGGCTTAAGTGGTCGATCAGTGTCCGCTAGATAATTCAAAATTTGTCTACTAAGATCTGTTCCCTGCCAATTTAATTTTACAAATATCCGATAGTTATTGGTCACTTTTCACTCTCTTTAGTATTAACATACTAAACATGGAGTCGAAGTTAAGTAACAAGAGTGAAAACTACAATTATGACCATACAATTTGAATACATAACCACAACGGATCCAATTAACCAAAAGCAAAAATTTGCCATCAACTTTTGTTCCTATACCACACAAGGACACAGAAATATTTCCAAAATCTACACAATGTGTTCTCCTCCAAAAAAGGAGCAGGACTCACATGAAGAATATTGAACATTTTTTATTCCCTTTCATTTCATCAGATATGAAAAAGCGAAATACAAAATATGTGCAAATTCCATGTCTGTCTGTCTGTGTGTGTGTGTGTGCGACTAGTACAATATTCAAAGAAATTATCTTCCAAAATTGTTTTATTTCAATTACAATTTCTAAGAGAGGACAATAGTCGGCGCGTCCGTCCCCGGCCACTCTCCGATGAGCACGACTACGACGACAATCGTTTGCGCACAAATAGAAAATATTTCACATTATTATCCTTTCGATGGAAATTAACTATCAGACGACGCAAAAATAGAGGGCTATCCCTTGCTACTTGTTCGCTTTTACAGGACATTGGCCGTACAGAATATTCAAGTATCTAAATGTTTCATCTTTTTTAGCTAATAAACCGAAAAAAGGACATAAATTGTGCTGGTGGAAAGTCGTTGTCGTATTCGTATTCGCATTCGTATGGTGAGAAGATTACTTTACGTAGCTACATATTTATATAGCTGTGGCTTTTACATATACACGTACCTAGACGTATGTTTGTGAATACATTTCTAAGATATATATAATATTGGAGGACAAAAAAGGATGCCAGCAGACAGGACAAATGAATGTATAATGCATAGGTGCGGTTGAACGGCCCTACGGCAAACGTTTCCGGCTTTAACTGCGGGTCCCTTCGGGTGGAAAATTTCCAAATACCGACGGAAAGAAGAAGGAATGCGGAAGATATTAATCGCAATAAAGGAAATGCGTCAAATGAGTGCTGGAGCTTTTTTGATTTTTCTTCTTTCCTATTGGGAATGTCAGTGCATTAGTAGATGTCCTCTGTAAATGATTGAAATAATTCTATCGCTATATTTGGTTTAAGCAGATACATTGTTGGAAATAGCTAAATAAAAATTTGTTAGTTTTAGATAAATCAACTTGCAGGTTGCGGTTTATTCACTTGCTCACTTCACTTAGGTCCTTATAGAGCCATTGTGGGGACAGTGACTTAGCGTTCGACTATTAAGGGAGAGTTGTCGTGGTCAAATACAATTCGTACCATCTAAAAAGCCTTAACTGGCTGCCAGACATCTAGTCCTGTATGGGCCGCGTAATAATTATTTATTTTGTTTACGACCTGGATTAGCCGGTGTTGTAATCTTTTCTTCTTGCTAGAAAGCAACGATTCTTTTCAGATATAAATGAAAATGAAATCTACACAGATGGACTTATGGGCGGGCAGCTCTATTAGGCTTTCTAATAATAGTAGTGTTCTCCAAGCTGAGGTGCTGTTGATTGAAGAAGCAGCTCATAAAGCTGAAATAAACTCCAGCTGTTGCAAATGGCTCAAAGCTCTAAGCTCACAGTACAAAGTAGGTCTCTGCTGGGTTTATGGATGACAAGTCAAAATAGATCATAGCCGGACACTTCAGTCGATCAAACCGCCGCGCCACTGCAATTTCAGACATGATATGAACTGCAAGATCAGAATAAAAATCGAAATTCTTAATTACCTGTAGAATATCACGGAAATTATGGCCAGAGTATAAAAAAAAGAGAACCAATAGGGTTTTTACCTTAGGACAGAACATCGTTGTCGCCGCTAGGTGCTTTCACAGGTCATAATTTTCTAAAGGTTAGGTAAGGTTGAAGTGGTAGTTAGCATGAGAACCGAAACACTTAGACCAGTATTGGTTCGTTGTTATACCGCGATTTAGGATAAAGTTTCCCTTACTCGTTCAACCAACTGAAGCTTCTGACGAAGCCAAGTAGTCTTTTGGTGTCAATGTTTCTAAGGTCACATGTATTTTCGTAGAAGATTGCTCCGACATGGTGCTATCTTTTTCTAGAGAGAGCAGGGCATGTAACGGGTAATCCAAGTAGAGATACTTTTTTCAATAGCCTTTTTTGACAGATCACGTGTGAGTCGTGTCATGCTGTCATGTTATTTTTGTTTAGTATTGTTTGGCATTTCATAATGGAAAGACTTACGCGTGAACAACGCTTACAAATTGTTCAACTTTATTATGAAAATTCACGTTCTGTGAGGAATGTGTTTCGTGCACTTCGCTCAACTTATGGTCAACATAATCGGCCTACTGAGCGTACTATTCGCAACACCATCAGCCATTTTGAGACCCAGCATTCATTATTGGATAATATTCGACCAAATAGACCACGTCCAGCACGCTGTGAAGAAAATATAGCGGCCGTAGCTGAGAGTGTGCACGAAGACCGTAGAGAGTCGATTCGGCGCCGTTCGCAGCAACTCGGACTGACGTATGGAACGACTTGGCGCGAAAGCGTACAAAATACAGCTTGTGCAACAACTGAAGCCGCTCGACCTTCCCAAGCGACATCGCTTCGCTCTATGGGCTCTTGAAAAGTTCCAAGAAGATCCGACGTTTTCGAAAATTGCCGCATTTGGGACGAAGAGCAACCTGAAGAGATTGAAGAACTGCCACTTCATCCAGAAAAAACAACGGTTTGGTGTGGTTTGTGGGCCGGTGGAATCATCGGTCCATATTTCTTTAAAAATTATGCCGGTGCGAACGTAACCGTCAATTGCGACCGTTATCGTGCCATGATAACCGACTACTTGATGCCTGAAATTGAAGCTCGTGATCTCGGCGACATTTGGTTTCAGCAAGACGGCGCCACTTCCCACACATCGCCCCTATCAATGGACTTATTGAGAGAACATTTCGGTGAGCACATAATTTCACGTTTTGGGCCGGTCGATTGGCCACCAAGATCGTGTGATATCACACCGTTAGGCTTTTTCCTGTGGGGATATGTAAAGTCAATAGCTTATGCCGACAAACCCGCTTCGATTCAGGCCTTGAAGGAAAACATCACGCGTGTCATTCGACAGTTACCAGTCGAAATGCTCGAACGAATGATCGAAAATTGGACTCAACGGATGGACCATCTGCGACGTAGCAACGGCCAACATTTGATAGACATAATCTTCAAAAAATAAATGCCAAAGAATGTTCTTTCAAATGATAATAAACATTCTCCATTAAATTTGAATTTTCTGTGTTTTTTTCTTTAAAAAAGAAGGGGAAACTCGAAATGGATCACCCTTTACAAAGCAGGTGGGGGATCGTGTCCTCCTCCATAAGGCTTCTGTAAAAATCGTTCGACAATGCACCAAGTCTTGTTGACAGTGTCCAGTGATTAGAGAGGCCAAATTTTTAGAGCGTTTCAAATCCAGGTTAGGCTAGGACATGTGTTCCCACTTGTCCAGCAAAAGTTTATTTCCTCTGTCGCAGCCAGCCTTAGCGGTAATTTACAAGTAGCGAATGATATACCTAGATAAGATTAGATTAGATTGAGGGTTGGAGATGGTATACTTTATCCCAGATCACTGCGGCCTCAAATGGGCCTATTGTGATGTCCAACATTTAGAGCTCATCAATAGGCGACTATCTTTTTGAGTGAGCTGGCAGCTATATCGGCTGCTTCAAGGTAGAACTTACCTAAATAGCGTTGACCGGTTTGTAGCTATAAGGCAGTTGCAATCACCTACTATGGGTTCTGCTGTTTCCTCGTCCTCGTTGCACAATCCGCAAATATTGCCTTGTGCTATTCCCATAGTCATCAGGTGTTTTTTTTTGACGCGGCAGTGTCCCGTAAGGAAGCCTGTGGCTAGCCGAATATGACTTCTACTGAGTTGTAGTAGTTGTTTCGTTTTTTGTGGGAACTGTTTGGCATGAAGTTTTTTGCTTGTCTGTTTCCTTCGGCCTTCCTCCAGAAATGTAGATTTTCCTCTTTTAGCCAAGTTTTGATACAACTTTTTGTAGCGTTCATAGATAGCCCGCAGAATGGTCTTGGCATCGTGAATTGGCTAATTCGTCTGCTTTTTCATTGCCATCTGTAGCGGTGGCCAGTATTAGGAGGAGTTGAAGGCAATGGTATACCTAACTCTCCTTTATTAGGTGAGAGTGGTATCGTAGTTGCCAAATTTTTGAGTTCATTAGCCTTACATTTCCCAGGAATGTCGCTGTGCCCCGGCACCCAGCAAATATCCTGAAGAGGCGATCGACAGTCAAGGGTTACAATAGAGTCTTAATTTTCTATAAAAAACTTGTAACTTTAAGAACAGAACACTTAGAGGCTTCTTTTTATGTATATTTTATTCTTATCTTGCTTGAGCTGGAAAATGGTCTGTAAAAGCCAATGCTGGGTGACATGCCGTAGGGGCTTACGGTTTTTGTCTTCAGAAGACACATTTTCAGAATCTGTGCGTATACCTATTTGTCTGGCTGTTCATCAAAGCAGTCGTAGCTACTGGTTAAAGTAAGTTTTGTATGCAGGGGTAGCACATTTAGCACCACCCGTTGGTTTATTTCGCATTGCACTAGTTGTCCCTATGAATGATAGTCTCTGTATTTTATGTGATAAACTTCAGATTGGTTGCTTTGTCTGCGACTTGATACCATACTAAGTTGCTATATATGGATAGGTGAGGAAAGGTCGGTTGCTTGCTCGTTCATTGACATTCAACCTCGAATAAAGTTTTCTATCAAAAAAGCCCTCTGCTGTGGATCCCCTCAATAGCTGCTGGTTCGAATTGTTGGATTTGTAGCTTTTACTTGTGAAAATCACTAGTTCGGCCTTTTTGAGAGTTGATGAGAATATGCGTGACGCAAGACATCGTATGTCAAAGCAACTATGGAATTTTATGAATTCTGGGAAAATTTTGGCTTCAATGTCTCTGCCTGAAGCTCTACAGCCTGGCATCGTCAATGGTCAAGGAAATGGCTATTTTTTCAAGGCACTAACAGATCGAACCGGCAATCAAATCGACAATGTGAAAGTCACGTGCCTTTTTAAATTTTAAAATTCAACATTTGTCGATTCGATTTAGTCGACTCTGTGAGCCTTTCTTTCTTAGAGCTCAATTCCCCAGTTAGAAAAAGCCTCCAGCAGTCCAGAAAGACAGTCTAAATAGACTACAAAGAGCGCCTGAGAAAGAAATATTCCATCAACGGCGGAACGTGATAGAAGATGCCCACATTAAAACCCTGTAACGGAAAATAAGGGCAGAAATAGAAGGTCCTGCATAGAAAGAAATGAACAAGTGGTATCAAAACAGCAATATTAACAGATATTTTATAAGAAAGCAAGTTTAGGTCGAGACACATAATCTTTCCATCGATTTCAAAGCCTAACAAACACAGACAGACTAGTACTTACTTTTACTTACTTTAAGACCAGTAAATGTTACTGGTACTAGCGCTCCGGCATCCACGTTGACTTCGACTTAAAGTCCTAACTGCTGCAAGTATTGAACCTGGGACCTACAATCTTAATGCTTTCCGGCAGACCTTCTTTCTGAATAGAGATCTGAACGTTTGTCTAAGTCTTACCGTCAATGCATATTGATTCAGTCTTGTCATGCAAATAGACAAGGTAAAGGGGAAAGTTTTCAAGAAGTGCGATCCCTTGGTCGAGCCATGACATAACGACCATCGAGGTTTGTTCGAGGACATTGGATCAACAAATTTGGAAGTACCTTCTACATTTGAAGGAAGTAGACGATCAAAAATCGCAGAGAAGCAGAGGTAGTGAGAGGAGTAAGGGTGGCAGTGAAGGTGGACGAGGCAGGATTGAGAACGATGATGAAATTTGGGTAATTTGAGAATGTATAAGTTTTAGTATGCCTTGATGAGAGGCTAGAATCTGGAATCAAATTAAACGATACCCGTTTGCGTTGAAGCCTGGGAGACTAGTAATTGGTCGGATGGGGGGGAGGGCGAGAGGTTGGGTGTAGGAATTATAGAAGATTTACTAAAGTAAGTTGTAAGGTTGGAGAAATCCAACTTTGAAACTCCAGTTGGGATCCAGTTTGGCAGGGGACCCGAGAAAATCATCAGTTCGGTGTTGAGGTGAGATATCTTGATATTTTGCTTGCTCCCTTAAATCCAGGTGCTTTTTAATGAGCTGGAATTTTGACTTATTTACAAATATCACTCGCGCATTCCACAGCGTTGCTTAAATCTTCGTTGGTTTTGGTAGCCTCGTATAACTTCGAAAACTGATTTTAAATTTTTTTCAAAAAGACGTTAATGTTAAAGAGCAAAATGTTCGTTGCGATAGTGAAATAAGTTTACACTCATCGCAGAAGAAAAGGTAATTGTTCAAAAGATGCACTAAAGATCTTCTTTCAATTCCTTCTTCAAGAAGAAAGGGGATGAAACGATTTTCCACAGAGACCATGGCCGTCAAGCAATTCGGCAATAGACCACTGTTTATCCATTTCTTTTATTATGATGCGTCGACGGAAGCCGAAAAAGAAAACTTGTCCAAATCAGGTAAGTAGGGAAGTCCACTGGAGAAGTCAACGAACAGCGACGAGAGAAAAATGCGTGCTAGGCGAGGTATTGAAAAATTAACAGTTGTAAGGGCGCGGAGTGGGTTATACCAAAAACTATAGGGATACCAAGATACCAAGAATGGCGGATTCCAACCTTGAAATCAGCTCTCACAGCTTTTGCTATTGAACTTTTAAATTCTTTGCTCAGAGAACTTCATAAACCAGTCCAACGAGATACACCCACGGTTGCCATTTTGGTAGAATCCTACCAAACTTGGTAGATTTTATCAGCTTTGGTAGGTTTTTTTTTTACAACTCTAAAGCATATGAAACTAATAGTTTCTATCTAATTTTTTAAAAATGTTAAATTAAGTTTTTAGCTCCCTTTTTGCTGGATTTCCATCACTTTTTTGGTCATCTTATCATCGTTGCGATGAATTCGACCCGAATACTTGCCTTGAGCTCATCAATGCTTTTCAAATAACCCCACAAAAAGTAGTCCGAAGGGATCGAATCTAAAGAACTGGCCGGCCTATTAATGTCGCCAATCGCAAGGAAATCCACGTCCAGGCCTTTTTCACACATTTGTGGGCAACATTGACTGACGGGTTCGCCTTCCCTGAGTGAAAATGGCCGAATGATGGTATTAGGGCAAAAACCGGCCCAAAGAGTCACTTTTTGGTTATTGATGAATCTCGTGTGGATTATCCGTTTCCCAAATTCGGGCCCAAATTGCTTGTTAACGACACGTAAGAGCGTGAAAAGGGCCCGTCGTTCATCAAAATTTGCTTCCAAAATTAAGATTCAGTACCAACCATTCGAGCGGCTGTCGGAAATATTCTTTGCACTTAAGATGGAAACAAATGCATTGACGTCAAACTACTTAGCGCGGTGACAACACGGGGGTTCTTAGCAACATTTTCTCTTACCGCTTCAGCCGGTTCATTGGAACGTCGAGGGCGGCATTACGACGACCTCCCACTGTCCCGAGCTTAACAAAATTTGACCCGTGTTGGCCACGATATTTCTGGAGACATGCACGTTGAGTTAACCCAACGACAGAGCTGTTTGCCATGCTCCAGTCTGGAGGCGTATTTTTTGGAATTCTTTTTGTTCATTTTGTAAGAAAATACCATTCAACGGGAAATCCTACTTACTGGCCCACAAAATCCCGGATGTTGTCGACTTCTTCATAACTAAGAATATTTCTTCAAATACTACCCAAGTTAAGGAAGGGCCAGATCTTGACTCAGATCACTCATCTGTGCTGCTTACACTTGGTAATAAAATTATAATGAAGGAACACAACCCACGTCTAGTAAACAAACTAACTGACTGGATATATTTCAGATACCTAATAGATGAATGCATCGAACTATCCACAACAATTAATACAATAGAGCAATTAGAAAGCGAAGTACAGTCCTTCACCTTAGCTATACAAAAGGCTGCATGGGCTGCAACGCCTGAACTAAATAGCAAAGTAAAAAGAAACGTGTATCCCAAAGAAGTCTGCGACATTATATCTGAAAAGAGAAGAGCTCGCAAACGATGGCAACTGACAAGAGCTCCTAGTGATAAAAATAGACTTAATAGTTTAAACAATAAACTCAGAAAAAAGATAGCAGAATTTAAAAATGCATCGATGGAAAGATACCTTACAAATCTGACAAACGATGCTAGTACACAATACTCACTGTGGAAGGCTACAAACAAAAAAATGAAAAGACCAACGGCATACATTCCGCCAGTGAAAAACAGCAGTGGTAACTGGGCTAAAACAAACAAACAAAAGGCGGATCTATTCGCGGAACACCTTGAAAATGTCTTCCAGCCATATGACGATAATGATAATTCCCAACAAATGGAAGAAATGTGTGAAGACGAGAGATCGATTCCAGCAGTAACCTCTAGGGAAATAGCCAAAGAAATAATTTCAGAATTTCACCCGATCTAATAACGGGTGAAATTCTGAAAAAACTGCCTAAAAAAGGTATGAAAAAAATGGCCCAGATAATAAATGCAGCGTTCAGACTAAGGTATGTTCCACGTATGTGGAAGGTCGCGGAAGTTATTATGGTACCTAAGCCGGGCAAATTGCCCAGTGAAGTAACGTCATATCGGCCGATATCATTGCTGCCAATCCTTTCTTAGCTATTCGAAAAAATCCTTCTAAAACGACTCCATCCGATTCTAGAAGAAAAAACACTGATCCCAAACCATCAGTTCGGATTTAGAAATAAATATTCAACTATAGATCAAGTCCACAGAATAACTAATATAATAGAAAAGGCTTTAGAAGAAAAACAAATATGCTCTACCATCTTCCTTGATGTAACACAGGCTTTTGATAAAGTCTGGCACAAAGGATTAGTCCGTAGGCTACAAAAATATCTTCCAAAACAGTACTCTGAAATACTGGAGTCCTATATAATGCAACGATTATTTAGAATTAAACAAGAAGATGAATACTCAGCATCGAAACACATTAAAGCTGGAGTACCGCAAGGAAGTGTGCTGGGACCTGTACTATTTCTCCTATACACGAACGACCTACCACAAAATGAAGAAACTACTGTTGCCACTTTTGCAGACGATACTGCTGTACTTGCAGGAAGTTACCGAAAAACTGCAAAGGACAGTAAATGATATATCTAATTGGACCAACAAATGGCAAATAAAATTAAATGAACTGAAGTCGGTGCATGTTAACTTTACAAATAAACACGTACAACACATACCTGTGTATATAAATAATAAAATGGTTCAGCATTCGAACTCAGCTAAGTACTTAGGCTTGACTTTGGACGCAAAGTTGCGCTGGAAAACTCATGTCAAGAAAAAACGTGATGAACTAAATTTACGATATATTTAAATATATTGGCTCATAGGGAGGTATTCATGCCTCTCAATCTACAATAAACTGCTTCTCTACAAGCAAATATCAAAACCAATTTGAACATATGGCCTCCAAATATGGGGGTGCACAAGTAAGTCCAACCTTCAAAGCATACAATGCTTCCAAAACAAAGTATTACGCAATATTGTTAATGCGCCGTGGTACGTACGTAACGCTGATCTACATAGGGATCTAAAAATTGAAATGGTAGAGGACGAGGTTCGGAAGGTCGCTAGAAGACATGAAGTTAGGCTTCGCAACCATGCTAATTTAGAAGTAGTCCAACTACTTAATAATACTAATTTAGTTAGAAGATTACGTAGAGTAAAACCTTTTGAACTAGTTAACTAGGTGAAAAGAAAAGAACTATGTAACAACATAATCACACTAACAAAGTGATAATGAATTAAAAAAGAAAAGGCAACAAACCAAAGTTAGTTCCTTAAAACTGTACGTTAGTAAAGGGTGATTTTTTAGCTGGTTTGGTTTTGGCAACACTGGTTTTGACAGCTGACGTGTGTTTAGTACCTTGTGTCACTGTCAAACAGCTTCAGTTTGGTTTGCAATTTAACCATGGATCGTCTTACAAATGAACAACGCTTGCAAATTATTGAATTTTACTATCAAAATTCGTGCTCGGTTCGAAATGTTCATCGCGCGCTGCTTCCATTTTATGATCGGCATTCTCGACCTTCTGAGCAGTCTATTCGGAAGATTGTGACCAAATTTCGCACCAAATTTACTTTGTTGGACATTAAACCACCAACACGTTTACGTACTGTGCGTATTGAAGAAAATATTGCGGCCGTATCAGCTAGTGTGACAGAAGACCGCTAAATGTCGATTCGGCGCCGTTCCCAGCAGTTAGGCCTTTGTTACAGCACTACGTGGAAAATTTTGCGAAAGGATTTGGGCGTAAAGCCTTTTAAGATACAGCTGGTGCAAGAACTAAAGCCAGCCGACCTACCACAACGCCGAATTTTTGGTGAATGGGCTCTTGGAAAGCTGGCCGAGGATCCGCTTTTTTATCGAAAAATTGTGTTCAGCGATGAGGCTCATTTTTGGTTGAATGGGTACGTAAATAAGCAAAATTGCCGCATTTGGAGTGAAGATCAGCCAGAAACATTGCAACAGCTACCAATGCATCCCGAAAAAGCCACTGTTTGGTGCGGTTTATGGGCCGGCGGCATTATTGGGCCATATTTCTTCAAAGATGATGCGAATCGCAGCGTTACTGTCAATGGTGAACGCTACCGAGCGATGATAACAAACTTTTTTTTGCCCGAAATGGAAGTTCTTGACTTGCATGATATGTGGTTTCAACAAGACGGTGCCACATGCCACACAGCACGCGAAACAATGGCGCAATTGCGAGGCGAGTTTGGTGAACAGTTAATTTCACGTTTCGGGCCGGTCAATTGGCCGCCTAGATCGTGCGATTTGACACAATTAGATTATTTTTTGTGGGGGTATGCCAAGGCTAATGTGTATAGGGACAAGCCCGCTTCGATTGACGCACTGGAAGCCAACATCCATGCATTCATTCGTGAGATACCGGCCGATATGTGTGAAAGAGTATGCCAAAATTGGACTCAGCGGATGGGCTACCTGAGACGCAGCCGCGGTCAACATTTGCATGAAATTATCTTTAAACATTAAATTGCAAGGTTCAAACTATCGATTCAAATAAATATTTCATTCATTTTTTCGAATTTTTTGTGTTTTTTTTTTAAAAAAAGTTCTAAACCTCTTAAAAAATCACCCTTTACATATTAGAACAAAATTGCTGATTAGTCTGACGACTAGGTGCGATTATTGGAAGGATGGTAACACCATGCCTTCCCTGGGTGTTTTTAGTGGGTGTTTCCAGTCCCACACTATCGCAAAGCTCGCATGCGATGGCTTTCAACGATTTTCACCTAGCTACACGCAAAAAAAAAAAAAAAAATTTGTAAGAAAATCATTGACAAACCCGGGTATGAAAAAAGCCTCCCCCAGACAACATCAGCCTTTTCATATGTTTATTTATTAGAAATTTCCCACTCGCACGTCGATTTTGGAAGACCTTTCGATGCAAACATTGTTTTTTTTTTTTGGCTTGAAAGTCATGTAGGAATTTTATACCCCAGAGTGCGTCTTACATGCAAACATTCCACGAAAACTTCTCAATCTCTATTATCTCAACAAATAATTTTCAATTAGCTAGATTTGAATTAATTAACTTGCAAAGAAGAATACGCAGCAGATTCCTCCGACCGGTAGCGCTGCGGGAGTTCATATGAGTTTTCTGATATGTATTTTTAAAATATTTACTTAGTCGCTGAGAGAAGAAGCAGATTGTCACTTATGTCAAATAGTACACCTGTAGTCTGGCATTTGGTGGGGATTTTAAAGTTTCCGCTACACTGTACAACTGCAGATTATATTTGCTCTCGCTAAACTAAGGAGTAGCAGTAGAAGATGTTTTTAGCTTATCTTTGGAATCGTTAATGTATTTTCCATCGACGTGCTTCGTACTACTGCTACTACTCTCAGGTGCATTAAGTGGCAGACACTCAATTCTTGGTTTTAATCCTTTTGCTTGCCTTTTAATATTCAAAATGGAAAATGTTGATATTCAAAAAGCCCTTCACTTTGATGTGAATGTGAGCACTTATCTTGGAAAGTAAAATAAAAATATATTTGTATACTTACAGGATCTTGTGTGTGTGTGTTGCGTCTTTGAATTCCTTTGATTTATTGTTTCCCCAATAAGTCGATCCTGGTATAAATCTATACCGTGGGATTCTTTTGTCCTGTCTTCAAATAGATATAGCTTCAAAGGCAACGGCATCAGTTTTCTTTTACTGATTCCGCGGGTAAAAGACACCAAAAAAAAAATCCATCTAAAACTGGTAAAAAGAACTCAAAACTGATGATAATAATATGATCCTTACTGTTGAGCAAACGCAGATTATTTCTTCCTTTTTTCGAAGCTTCTTGTCTTCGAAACAAAACAAAACAAAAAAAAAACGACGACACGAAATCCTTATTGAAAAAAAAAATTCACTTTGGAGATAATCGCCGGTAAGAAAATCTAACAATAGGGCGCGTTGGGTGGGGGCTTCTCCATCGTTGTTGTTTTTTTTTTATTTTTATTTTCCCTAATGCATCTATCGTTAAGTATTCAAAGGATCTCTTACAAGTAAACAAGTCATATCAGACTGTCATTTGGCTGTTTGCTTAAGACTTTATTCCAATCCTTTGGAGGGGAAAATGACATGAAGCTTACGACTACGACATAATGGGGTAATTTCAATGATGTTAGCGAAAATAAAAACGGGAATAAATATATATTTTCTTTTGTGGTTTTTTTTTATTGATGTTTAATTTCAGATAACAATTTATTATTATTTAATTTGTAAAAGTAAGGGTTCAGCGGGTTTTTGTTTATCTGCCACGTGGGTTCAGTTGTTGGTGCTTCTAATATGTCAAAAACTTAAGACCTTTTCACTGGTCCATATCTTGAAAAAGCCTGATAAACATTCATGAGTCCTTCACGATTTTTTTTGGCAACTTAATTGCAGGCTATGAATATGGTTTTGAAATATGTTAAATTTGTATTATGGCTGGTAGAGTGCCTTTAAATTTAGAACTAAATGCTAAGGTGCTTTTATTGGTCGAAACTTCCATTGCACTAATTCAATCATTAATTTTGATTTTAAATGGACTGATGATGGTTATATAAGTTTTGTTAGAGCTTCAAACACTCGAAGTTTATTCATTATTTCCGAGTACATTAGGTGCCGTCACACTATGCGAGGAAAGTGCTTGCAGCAAGCGACTTTTTGCTTGCGTATTTTTTTTTTTATAAAAAACTAAAGGGACTTTGGATAGCCTTATAATGAAGTAACACAGTGCGGGCATTAAGAAAATGAAGGATTAGGAAAAGGTAGATACCGATGCACGTTGGTTTGAAAACAGACAGAGCGTGGTAGAAACCTTATATTTCACAGTACGGCCGAATAAAGGCTTATGGATGAACTGATGTGCATTCATAGCATGCTGAGTATTGCGACTGAAATGTTGAAGGAGGTGGAATGCAACTTTCTTTTTCATTCGAGCACTTATGATGCAAGTAATGATAAAAGAACGATTGCGATGATGAGCCAGGATTTTAGAATCCTGTCAAGCAGCTCCAAAAAAGTTATTGGCGCACTGGACCAGATATGAGTCTTCTACTCAAGTTTTAGGCGAATAAACGCTCGATTTATTCAGGAGTACCGATCTGACCACCGACGCGCAAACACGTGCCTCTGTTCCGCGGCCAGTGATTGTGTTCGTCACCACACAAAAGGAAAAAAACCTTTTCTCGGTCGCAAAAAAAATAAAACAAACAAGTGCTCAGTGCTGCATTATAAAATCACAAAAAAAAAAAAAATTTGCATAAAGTACACAGTGCGTGTGGTCCCTTTACACCTATTCCATCTCGTTTGCTGCTGCTTCTGCTTGACCACATTTAGTACACAGTGATTCATATCATTTGTGTATTTTTTATGGTTGGGTAGGCGTAGTAACTGGCGCATAGCGGGTCGTATGTGTAAACTTTTGTTGGTAGACCGAGGCAAATTGCTGTAAGGGCATAACACCTGCGGTAATTTGTTTTGGTACGCTAACATAGAATTTACATTGCACGGCTCTGCTTGGGTAGCGTCAGTGTTGAATTTTGTGTGTTTGTTTTTTGTAATGTTTGGCAACTTCAGAGTAGATGTAAGCAACATTCGTGGCTTAAGAGCGAATCTTTTTTCTCTGTACGCCCATGTTTCCCAAAGCAAACCAGCTGTTTTGGCACTGAGTGAAACTCAGGTTAGCGTTGATTCTGATTCATCGGAATTTAGTCTACCTGGTTACAACTTAGTGCCATTATTCTTTCCCCATCGTGGTCTCGCCTACCAACTTCAACCACAATACGGCCAATGTTCCAATCTGGAATTTAATTTTATTTGGCTTAAATTCCACGTCCGTAGGTAATTAATCCACTACTGTTTCATTTACAGAAGCCCAAATTTGGACCGTAATCTTACTTTTAACGAGTTTGATGAGTTGTCCGATTCCATTGCACTAATTGTAACCCTTTATCCTCACACTGAAATCGTCATTGCGGGCGATTTCAATGTTCACAATTCGAATTGGCTTCGTCACTCTGGACCAACAACACCCGAAGGCAGGTACGCTGAGATCTTTGCTGAGGTAAACAACCTAACCCAGCTTGTAAATGACCCGACACGAATTCCGGACATTAGTAGTCAAACCGCCAACACACTGGACTTGTTTCTCACCTCTCACCCAGATAAGTACACCATAAATGTATTATCGCCTCTAGGTTCGTCAGACCACTGTGTCATATCGGCAAATTTCTTGTACTCCAACCACAAAGTTAAAGAACAAGCTCCTAAAAGAACCGTATGGCAATACGAGAAAGCCAAATGGGAAGAATTACGCGGTTTCTTTAGGAGTTTTAACTGGTCGCTATGCTTTCTCGATGGCGATGTGGATGCTGCCGCCGATATGATAACAAACATAATTCACTTGGGTATGAAACATTTTATTCCTAATAGGTGAACGCATGGTGTGACTTGAGCTGCAAGAGGCTATCAGGTTAAAAGAGGTGAGCTTTCGGGCAATGCCCACATTAATCGTGTGAAATTCTCCTATGACTAAAAGTTGAGGCAAAAAATACTACAAAGTCCCACCGGTAGTAAAAACTTTTGGTCGTTAAGAATATTAAAAATTCGGCCTCGTCATCTATCCCGACACTCATTTGCAATGACACCCCAGCTGTCAGCTCTTCGGATAAAGCCACCTGCTCGCTGCTCATTTTGCAGCTAGCTCAACGCTGCCAGATTGTACTTTGTCTCCCCCTGTACACGAGCGCGTAGAATCTTCTATGGGACCAACTCATTTTCGCACTCGTACAGTGGCAAGAGTTCTTCGAGATCTCAACGTACATAAATCCGTTCTGAAGAGGTGTTCTTCCACGCTGGCAAAACAACTGCGTAAGCTTTTCTATCTGTCCTATTCTTCAGCGCTCTTTCCGAGAAGATGGAAAATAGCATTTGTCCAGCCTGTCCCAAAAAAAGGCGTATCTTCCGAAATTTATCGTTAACACACATACCGAGAATGGAAAGTCTTTCAGTTTCAGCAATGATATTCATGGATAATGGCGGAGTATTAGGGTTTCGCTTCAATGACGCAGAACAGCTCTCTGCTTTAGAACATTAAATTCCACTGGATTTGTTTTACCCCACTTAAGAATGCAGTCAAGATCGGAATTTAATGAACTTATCATCGTTGCCGTTCCAGTTCAATGCCCGAAGATAAGGGGCGTTGCCCAGGAAACGAATATGGAATGCTGTCGGTTCTATCATCGGTGAAGGAATGATTAGGATTAGAAGTAACAAACAGAAGTTCGATTATAAAAATGAGATAGAGAGTGGGGAACACCAGAATTAATTTAGTTGCAGACTTGAAACCGTCCAAAACAACTTGAATTGAACGGTCCGAAACGTAATTTCTAATCCATTGAAGAAGGGTATCATCGATTCCAAATGCACGCATTTTCGACAAAAGAGATTGACTCTGTCAAATGCCTTTGAAATATCAAGCGCAACGATTTTACTTTCACTACCGTGGAGAATAGATCAGTTCAACTTTTCGGTTAGATATGTCATTAAATCACCAGTGGACGCAGTGGTGGTTGATGATATATATAAGAGGACGAGCAGCGATAGAGGAAATACCATCTGGACCAACGGATTTATGTATTTTGAAATCTTGAAGTACTCTTGCCACTGCACGAGTGCAGAAGTAGATTTCTCCAAAGGAGTGTTCTCCGCGCTCGAGTACAGGGGGAGACAAAATACAATCTAGCAGAGTGGAGCTCTGCGGGCTGGAAGTTTGGTTAGATTCTGTTACCTCGAAAATGTCCGACTTTTTGCAACCTTTTAAACAAATAATTCCTAGCAATTTTTCATAAGTCATAACCAAGTTTCAAGCTTTTTTTGGCGGACAGGAAAATCTGTAAGAAATAACTTAATTGGATTCTGATGCGTATTTTATTTTATATACTACAGTCACACTCACACATCATATGTGTCCGTTCCTTTTAGAGAGTTTTGGTCAAAAATGTTTTGTGGGCAATAAGATCATATTGAAAACTATTGCCATAGGCGCCTGCTTGGCAAATAGCACCTACCCCTAGCGGTGAAAAGAAGTTGCCTAGTTAGTATTGTCAACCTCCGGCCGCTTAGTGATCCAACCAAGAATTGACACCAAGAGTTATCCAATTGCAATTTTGTAATAAATTTAGCCCAAAACCTTAACATTTTAACTCCGTTTCGAGCCCCACCGAACTGATTTTGCTAAGGAAACAGGGTGGCATTCGGTTTTAGGAGCAGCGTTCGACGATTGATGGTTATTTGGTTATTTAGTTTATCTTAGTTTTACTCTTTTAAAAAATAAGTAAAAGTATAAAACTTAAATTCCTTAAAGAATATTATAGAAAAGTACGAAAATTTTATATGAAATAGAAATCAAAACTGATGGTTCCCATAAAGCGGCTCCAATTAAGTCGAAATTTTTTTGCAACTTCATCTTCATTCCTCCAATAACTCTTCAAAAAACAAAAAAAAAAACACTGTATCTGTATCTATACAAAGCATATTCTCCGCTTATGATTTTAATCCCACTCAACAAAGTTGGTCTCCGTCAACTTTTTAACAATATCGAATTGGCAAACTTTTCCACGTATTATTACCTAAGATAATGCAATAGCTTGTCTCCTTCTGTTTTTTAAGAAAACTTTTCTTTTGTTCATCATTTCGACTTGCTCACGTTGGCTGTGCATAGCTAGCGCTTTGTACGACTACAACTACGAGTACGAGTACGAGTTCAAATAAATTGTATATTCGAAAGAGCAACAATCATTCACTGCTCTGCTTCCGCTTCCATTACAATAAAAAAATCGTAAAAAATATGTGTGCAAATTAGTTGACTGCTCGGATCTGGGATGTCTTGGGAATTGACGACGCAACTTCTATGCCAAGGAAATGTTTTGTCATTTGTCTCCCCCTCCGTTCTGGAATGGTGAAATGGTGGAAAACCGTGCGCTATTTTCCAACCGTACATCAATCCATCGTTTTGTTAGATATACATCTACGCCAGAGTAGCGTAGTATAGGTTATAGTACCTACCTACCATACATAGTTCCTTAGGTTTAGGGCGTCTTGTTTGCGGTAATTTCGTACATCAAGGGAAGAAAAAAGAAAAAGATAGTGCGTACACCTTCAGTGATAAAGATTTCAAATATTTATAGACCTTCTCTAGGAATATCATGTGCAGCTTTGCTTTTATTTGTATCTGTTTATTTTCTCTTACATTTTTTTTTTTGTTCTTTACTTATTTATTTTATTATAATTTTCATTTTGCTTGCAGGGAAGGTACCTTTTTTTTATTTATACTTCTTTTCTTACCACAAATGTGCCTTATGCGACTATTAGGACGTTTACGACTTCATTTCTATGTTGTGGTTGTCAATGACATTGCGTGGTCGATGGAGGATGATGCATTTAAAGATATAAAAAAAAATATATTTATACCAAAAACTGTAGTAGCAGAAGCATAAGAAGAAGAAGAAGAAGAGCAAAATGTCCCATAATCGGGTTCTTTTTAAGGATGGATGGAATCTGCTTTGCGGGATTTATTCACGGGTGGGATGTGTGCGTTTTTATTTATCCCCGTTATTATCCCTTTGATATGTTGTGCGAGAGCGTATAAAATTGTCGTAAACTGTCTCGGTCACTAAATCCCTGGGAGTAAGTCCTACTTTTGTTTTCAGTTTTTTTTTATTTTGAAAGGTAACCAAAGACAGATCGTGAGTAAAATGTAAGAGGTAGCCCATTTCAGAATAGATATAAAAGTTAATAATAGATAGATGCACTTAGGAAGGTTTTTCTTTATTTCACAAGCACACATTCCTATGATAGTGCAACTTTTATTATTGAAACATCCATCTGGTGAGAGTATCAGATCGCAGCGCGGGCCACAAAAAAGACAACAATCAAAGCCCTCCCACTAACAGCATTAACATTTCAAAATGTCACCACAGCTATCAGGAGTGCCTAGGAGCGCATTTTCCTCCTCCGTATGTGGTGGGTAGGCATGCATTGCCATTATTTTTGAATATTTTGCATTCTATAGCGATGGAGATGAAGAAAGACGTGCGAAAAAAGCCGCAAAGACAGCCACAAGTCAGCACTTGGGAAGCTATTTTAAATTTTGGAGCTTATGTGTTGATGATTTGGTGTACGTAGCGAGGGCGCGCGATGCAACTGAGGCCACGATTCTATACATTTTCCTCCAGCAGCACCTTCAAGAGGAATTTTAAGTTGTCATTTAAATGCGACATGAATTTTATTTTCATTTTTTTTTTTTTTTGCCTTAAAGTGCCAAACGAAGGAGTGGGCTCTGCTTAACAATGCCTTTGAAGTAAATGATGAAAGTTATTCTGAAAGATGATGAGGTTAGTGCAAGCAAGCTATGTAAGGAGAGCACAAATCGTTTGACATTTTTGGTTCATTAGCAGCGGTGGTGGTATATCACAATAAATGCAACTGCCACGAGTATCTGATGAAAGTACTTGAATATAACTACAATACAAACGTACATACTTGTACATCTACATATCAAAAAAAGGAAAAGAAAAAAGAACTAAACAAATCCCGCATTTACATCCTTTTGACATAGTTTTCTCAATGAAGGATAAGAGGAAGAGAAGTCTGCTGATCCACTAGTCTAGGCATCGAAGAAGATGGCACAAGCATTTTACCACCCAAACACCACACATAGAAATAGATACTCGTCGTATAGCGATTGTTATGCGCCGCAAAAACTTCGCAAGCAAGTTTCATTGCATGTTCGCATAAATACACACAAGCCGAACTGAAACGCTAATAATGCTTTTTGAATTCAAATATGTTTGGCCCGCTTTATCCCACGCGCCCTTCCATCCATCCATCTATCTATCGTGGCTTTTGTTGTGCAGCATTCTAGTACCAGTAGCAGTACCAGCATTTTAACCATATCGTTGTATTCGAATGAAATGAACGATAGATACAACTACAGGGTCTGCCTGCACTTGTACGGAATACTGGTGATGTGCGCGCACACAAATAACAATCGTAGAATGGTAGGAACAGGTCACTATTTTCTCATTACAGTTCTTTTGGGGCATGTTCTTTTATTTTAAAATTACCTATTTTCTGTCTTGGGTACACTGAAAGAATAGTTTTGTTATAACAAATTCGGAGTGGGGGATATATACTATTAGAGTTGACTAGTTTTTTTTTACCTATACTGAACTTATTGATTGATTGAGTATGTGGCGTACTCCACCAAAGAAAATCTAATTTTTCACCCATTCATACTTGTAACGACCGACTGCGTGTTCCTGGACACGAACCGGATCTTTTCACGAACATTGTTTTTCGACCATTTTAAATCAGCTGTGCGCTAGTCTGCCAATTAACCAGTATTTTACAGCGAGTACTTATACTGGTGGCAAATCTGGGGAGCGCTCCTTTTCCTGGTTTCACTTTACTGGGCTTACTTACTTACTTAGGTGGCGCTACAGTCCGGGGTGGACCTGGGCTTCAACCAATACGCCTCTCCAGTTAGCACGATCTTTGGCTGACTGCCTCCAGTTGCGCACTCCAAGTTGGTTGAGGTCCCCTTCCACTTGCGCGCGCCACTTTAGGCGAGGTCTTCCTCTACTGCGTTGTCCCTCCGGGTTGGATTCGAAGACTCTTCGGGCCGGAGCGTTGGTGTCCATTCGCTCTACATGTCCCAGCCATCTTAGACGACTAATCCGTATTTTTATGACCAGGTCGATGTCGCTGTACAGCTCGTAGAGTTCGCTGTTAAATCTCCTCCTCCAAAGCTCGTCAACGCAAACGGGACCGAAAATCACTCGAAGAATTTTGCGTTCGAAACGACCAAGGAGATCTTCATCTGCCTTTGATAACGTCCATGCTCCTGCGCCATACAGCAGGACTGGGATGATGAGGGTCTTATATAGAGTCTCCTTGGTGTTTCTCGACAAGGCCTTACTAATCAATTGCCTCCTTAGGCCAAAGTAACAGCGGTTGGCAAGTGTAATTCTTCGCTTGATTTCTGACGATATGTCATTGTCAGAGTTAATAGCGGAGCCGAGGTAGATAAAGTCCCGAACTACCTCGAAGTTATAGCTGTCTATCGTGACGTTCTGTCCGATTCGTCGATGTTGTGCGTCCCTTCTTGTTGACAGCATATATTTCGTTTTGCCCTCATTCACTTCTAAACCCATTTTTGCCGCCTCTGTACTGATACTTGCAAACGCACCAGTGACAGCTCGCTGTGTTCTGCCAATGATGTCAATGTCGTCGGCGTAAGCAAGTAGTTGCACAGACTTTTGGAAAATTGTGCCCCTGGTGTTGGCTTGCGAGTTTCGCACAATTCTCTCAAGTATGATGTTGAAGAAGTTACATGACAGCGCATCGCCTTGTCTAACTTTACTGGGCTGCCCACAATATATTAATTTTTTTTCTGAAGTATCACCTTTTCACTGTCCAGTAAGTTTTTTTTGATTTAGAGTTTTTGCTTAAAATGTAAGTTTTTGTTTTATTTAGGCCAGCAAGTAAAAAAGCCAAAGAAAAGCCAAATTAAAATTAAAGGAACGAATCGAAATCCCCAACCCATAACACGCGTGGATTTTACCTCATTTTTTTTCCTTTTAAAGGTAAATTTTAATTTTAAATTGTAAGAAAGTGTTTTTAAATTAAAATTTTCATTTTTCTTCAGCTTATTGCGGATTGCTTTTGTGAAGTTTACGAGTTTGCCAGTAATCTTGTGATGTGCTCCGCACTAGGATACACAAAGAGCACAGCAGTAAGCAACCACTTGGTAACCAGCGTGCTCCAAAAGCATCCGCATTAGAATTTTTAACTGTGCTCTCAAAAGCCTCGATCTTTGGAGTTAAAAAAAAATTCCTCTTGATCGCAAAGAATCAGGGCAATTCAGACAACTGCGCCATTAATATGTCATGTGCCCCACTTGCAATCGCATGCAAACCACCCATCATAGTTCAGCCACTAAATCATCCCTCCATCAATTCTCATCTCAGTGAAACCTGGAGTGCTTCATCATCTGCAATTCCCTTCAGTGAAAAGTGCTTGTACATAAAGATAGAAATATACAAATCTTACATATATCATATATATATAAAGGGTGATCCATTTCGAGCTTCCCTACTTTTTTAAAGAAAAAAAAACACAGAAAATTCAAATTTAATGGAGAATGTTTATTATCATTTGAAAGAACATTCTTTGGCATTTATTTTTTGAAGATTATGTCTATCAAATGTTGGCCGTTGCTACGTCGCAGATGGTCCATCCGTTGAGTCCAATTTTCGATCACTCGTTCGAGCATTTCGACTGGTAACTGGCGAATGACACGCGTGATGTTTTCCTGCAAGGCCTGAAGTGTCTAACGGTGTGATATCACACGATCTTGGTGGCCAATCGACCGGCCCAAAACGTGAAATTATGTGCTCACCGAAATGTTCTCTCAATAAGTCCATTGATTGATGCGATGTGTGGGAAGTGGCGCCGTCTTGCTGAAACCAAATGTCGCCGAGATCACGAGCTTCAATTTCAGGCATCAAATAGTCGGTTATCATGGTTACGTTCGCACCGGCATAATTTTTAAAGAAATATGGACCGATGATTCCACCGGGCCACAAACCACACCAAACCGTTGTTTTTTCTGGATGAAGTGGCAGTTCTTCAATCTCTTCAGGTTGCTCTTCGTCCCAAATGAGGCAATTTTGTTTGTTTACATACCCATTGAGCCAGAAATGGGCCTCATCGCTAAACAAAATTTGCCTCGAAAACGTCGGATCTTCTTGGAACTTTTCAAGAGCCCATAGAGCGAAGCGATGTCGCTTGGGAAGGTCGAGCGGCTTCAGTTGTTGCACAAGCTGTATTTTGTACGCTTTCAATTTAAGATCTTGACGTAAAATGCGCCAAGTCGTTCCATACATACGTCAGTCCGAGTTGCTGCGAACGGCGCCGAATCGACTCTCTACGGTCTTCGTGTACACTCTCAGCTACGGCCGCTATATTTTCTTCACAGCGTGCTGGACGTGGTCTATTCGGTCGAATGAATGCTGGGTCTCAAAATGGGTGATGGTGTTGCGAATAGTACGCTCAGTAGGCCGATTATGTTGACCATAAGTTGAGCGAAGTGCACGAAACACATTCCTCACAGAACGTGAATTTTCATAATAAAGTTGAACAATTTGTAAACGTTGTTCACGCGTAAGTCTTTCCATTATGAAATGCCAAACAATACTAAACAAAAATAACATGACAGCATGACACGACGACTCACACGTGATCTGTCAAAAAAGGCTATTGAAAAAAGTATCTCTACTTGGATCACCCGTTACATATACACATATGCTTAAACGTTTAAAGTTAATGCCAAGCGTGCTCTAAAAATTTAATTTTTTTATTAATGAAATCTAAATATCTTAAAATTACATACTTAACTTAACATTAAACTAAAATTTAATCTTACCTATTTCTATGTTTAAATTGTTTATTAAAGCCACGGAAAAGCATTTTTACATACAATAGCAATAAATCCACTCGATCTACCAGCGGGAATTTTGTGCACAAACTTCAACGCATGCGGATCGTCGAAATGCATGGATATATAAGTGAGTACATATACGTTGATAAATAACAATCTTTTCAGTGGCTTACCTTTACAATTAGAGTTAATTTATTAAAATTAAAATTAAAACCTGATGATGAATGTAGATTATTTAATTTTTTTATATGTTGCCTTTCAATCCTAAAAGCAATTATATACCCGAGTTATTACTAAGGTATACATTTTTTTGTTTTATATTTTGAATCGATGAATTATTCTCTCTCAATAAAGATGATGCGTTAAATACCTTACATTTATTGAGAGGTGTTAGTGTGTAGTTTGTGCGAGTGATCGCGATTTAGGGATTATTCTCATAGTTTCTGGAGACGAGAATAGTCATGGTGCAGCCAGGTGACGTATGCAGGTTGCATGGGGAGGGTCCCTCCAAGTGTCAACACACCGACGACACCACATCTGATACAGTTCATATTCCTCCTTTTCTCTCATTTTCAACCAAGCGTGCCAACCGCTGCTTCACATATGGACACACTTTAACTTGTCCTTAATCCCATCTGACCAATGTTCAGTCGTGGATTGCCCCTTCCCGCCACAAGTATTTGAACTGAAATTCCAAATCAAAAATGTGACACATGACTTTACAACACATTGATCAAATAAGATGTTCAAAAATTCGTAAAAAAATGTTGTAGCATGATCGGCATAGTTGGCATTGCCATGTTCAAAGGAGGGACCCTACGAACCCCGTCAGGCAATGTCAATCAACGTTCATCCAATTTTGTTTTTGTATTATTTTGAGTGACAGAAATCTTTATTTGGACCTCACAATTTTTTTCTCTCCATTTAAAGACGAGGTTATGAACAGGATTATAGGGATTATAACCCTCCCACTTCACTGCATTCCTACTGGTCCGCCTGTGGGGTTAGTCGGATCAACCACCCGATTTTGAATCACTTCATCAGGAGTTTTTAGGCCTGCCTCTTTACGCGATTGTAAGGGAACGTTGATTGCCATTGCCTTTTTGAAGGGGTTCGTAGCATCCCTCCTTTGAACATGACAATACCAACTGAGTCGGTTGAACACCGATTTTTATTGGAAATTCATTGGTGATTCCGGGGGGACATCTGACTTTTGTCTTCGCTCACTCGTACATGTCCATCATCTTCTGTACGTAGGTTTCAGGAACTGCCCGTTGTCGAAGCGATCCCCAGTTAAAATTTTTTTTCTGTTAAGTGGAAAAGATGATAAAGGGTGATTTTTTAAGAGGTTTAGAACTTTTTTAAAAAAAAAAAACACAAAAAGTTCGAAAAAATGAATGAAATATTTATTTGAATCGATAGTTTGAACCTTGCAATTTAATGTTTAAAGATAATTTCATGCAAATGTTGACCGCGGCTGCGTCTCAGGTAGCCCATCCGCTGAGTCCAATTTTGGCATACTCTTTCACACATATCGGCCGGTATCTCACGAATGAATGCATGGATGTTGGCTTCCAGTGCGTCAATCGAAGCGGGCTTGTCCCTATACACATTAGCCTTGGCATACCCCCACAAAAAATAATCTAATGGTGTCAAATCGCACGATCTAGGCGGCCAATTGACCGGCCCGAAACGTGAAATTAACTGTTCACCAAACTCGCCTCGCAATTGCGCCATTGTTTCGCGTGCTGTGTGGCATGTGGCACCGTCTTGTTGAAACCACATATCAGGCAAGTCAAGAACTTCCATTTCGGGCAAAAAAAAGTTTGTTATCATCGCTCGGTAGCGTTCACCATTGACAGTAACGCTGCGATTCGCATCATCTTTGAAGAAATATGGCCCAATAATGCCGCCGGCCCATAAACCGCACCAAACAGTGGCTTTTTCGGGATGCATTGGTAGCTGTTGCAATGCTTCTGGCTGATCTTCACTCCAAATGCGGCAATTTTGCTTATTTACGTACCCATTCAACCAAAAATGAGCCTCATCGCTGAACACAATTTTTCGATAAAAAAGCGGATCCTCGGCCAGCTTTCCAAGAGCCCATTCACCAAAAATTCGGCGTTGTGGTAGGTCGGCTGGCTTTAGTTCTTGCACCAGCTGTATCTTAAAAGGCTTTACGCCCAAATTTTCCACGTAGTGCTGTAACAAAGGCCTAACTGCTGGGAACGGCGCCGAATCGACATTTCGCGGTCTTCTGTCACACTAGCTGATACGGCCGCAATATTTTCTTCAATACGCACAGTACGTAAACGTGTTGGTGGTTTAATGTCCAACAAAGTAAATTTGGTGCGAAATTTGGTCACAATCTTCCGAATAGACTGCTCAGAAGGTCGAGAATGCCGATCATAAAATGGAAGCAGCGCGCGATGAACATTTCGAACCGAGCACGAATTTTGATAGTAAAATTCAATAATTTGCAAGCGTTGTTCATTTGTAAGACGATCCATGGTTAAATTGCAAACCAAACTGAAGCTGTTTGACAGTGACACAAGGTACTAAACACACGTCAGCTGTCAAAACCAGTGTTGCCAAAACCAAACCAGCTAAAAAATCACCCTTTATAATTCAAAGTGGCTACAGCCAGTGTTAATATACATTTTTGTCCGGTTTATCGCGTTTTCCATGACTTTCCGCAAGATTTTCCTGTCAAATAGTCTCCTTAAGGGCTGCGATTGTCTGAGGCTTCAATTAGCCCCAAAGAAATCTTGCTGGCCATGATAAATAGTGAAAACGGGAGATTACGCAAAACGCTTCCTTCACAATCCGCTCCGCTCATCCAATTCCGGCCAGTAAGAAGTCGGAAAGGAGATGCGCTATTGTGTGACTTTTTCTTGAGCAGATAGTGGGCAGGGCACACGTAAACACAAAAGTCACTACCATAAACAGATCTGTAAAATAACTAGGGTATGCGGACGATATCGGCGCGAAGTGATGCTTTTACGGCAATTGAAGAACAGTGCGCCTGGAGGTCGAATGGATGAGAAAATACAACAGCGAAATCTATGAAAATCTGAATCTATCGCGAAATGCGTCCAAAAACGTCGACTAAATTGACTAGTCCAACTCGGCTTAATCAAGCTCTACACAGAGGATCTTCGTATCCCAGCCCCAGGTTCGAGACGATAAGGAAGACTGAACCTCCGTTCGAAAGATGTAGCCATAACTGAAAGCAGCGTGCCTGAGTCTCAGGCAAAGACTCTGTACGGTTCATGGAGTCCGTTTAGAAAAAGTGTACAATTAGTAGAATTGTGCTATTTCATGAGGATTCCGGGCTTTTTGGACTGAACTGAACTAGCACTACTCAGTAGAGTGGGCCGAAAAAACTAAAAATGTTATTTTTAAGTTATTATAATCCGGAAGAGTTGTTAATTGTGGAGACTAAAAATAAATAAAAATATAATAAAATCAGTTCATATTTTCCGGTCACGCATGAGCCCTAAAGTTTGCGAAATACGGGAAAAAAGTCTCAAGACAAAAAAAGTTTCCTCAAATAAAGGGCAAATGAGAATTCAGCTAAAATCTACTGCTTTACTAAGCGATCGTGTTTCTGATCGCGCGGATTAATTACCGATTCTGACATCTCTAATGACAAAAACAAAATAAGAAGAGAAAAACAAAGTCTAAGGGCTGAATTGCGTAATAAATCTGACGAATTTTCACTACAAGGTCTCTATTTGGATCCAAAACGAAGAAAGACGCCACTTTAGTGGTAGCTCCAGCTTATTCGAAAATGTTCCGCAGAATTTAAAAAGGAGGACTTTACTTCCTAATTCAGCATTTTCGGCATCTGTTTCAATACCTAGGCGGTAAATAAAGGGGTACGATATCTTTGTCAGGGCCAAGCGGTCAAAAGCTAAGTGGCTGCGCAATCCCAAATCCCAAACACAGACAGAAATATGCTCAGTAAAAATCACCAATATTTACTCCATATTCCAAGGCAATAAAGTCGGGAAATTGTAAAAGACTGAACGAAATCTTTTTCTTTTGAGAATATACCACAACCTGTTCCTTCCTCTGTTTTCGAACCATTTGTAAAAATCGCAATTTCGTTCTATCTGACTATTGCATTTCTTTGCCAATCCTTTCTTTCCGGATTAAACTGGACCTGCTACACATAAATATTTGATGAGAAACCAATTAAAAAATACATTTAAGCCTCGATACTACCTTGGCTTTTCAGACCTACTAACATATTTGTCCACTTTAAAAAAATTAAGCACAACATATTTATTTAAAAGAAAACAATCAGATCAAAACTAGTGTCAGTTTGATGTTTACCAGTTGAAAGCTACTGGCGAATGTAATTTGAAAATGTCGGTGGGTAAATTTAGAGTAAACTATAGATGTATTTACGTTTGAAGTCCTGGTGGGATGTGTTCAAGGCAAACTTTGGATAAAGGAATCGCAAAGCTATGAAGAAATTTTTCGTTTTTAAAGATTCAAAAAAGAGGAGTAGATTTGGTTTGCTGCGCTGTAGATTTTCTTTTGGACCACAACGCAGTAGATATAAAGCTATAGGAGTAGAGTCCTGCTTGGGTCCCGTTTTTTTTAAAATTCAACTGGGATGCGATCACTACCAGGGGCTTTGTTGTTTTTCATAACCAGTAGAGATGCTACCAATTGCGTGAGAGATATTGGAGAATCCAGTTCTGATACTGTCACGTCTTGTAGTGCAAAGCTAAAAGCATGAAGATTCTCCTCCGCTGACAATAGAGTTTTACAGATTAAGATATCACCTCCGAAAATTAAAAATAGTCGACTCACCCAACTCGTCATCCGGATGACAAGTTTGGATGACCGTCTGTTCGCACCTTTAGAGAAGTAATAAGAACTGATGCTGTTAAGAATTCTTCTGCTGATAGTATCATCAGCTACATTAGGAAAGTAGAGGCTTTACTTATCTAAGCAATTTTCTGACATATTTAGCACAAAAGATCTTTCGGGTCGAGGTGCATTTCCTATCGCGTCGGCGTATAAGAAGTTGGACTGTGGAATAGGTACAGGTTTATTTTTAGAGCAATAAAATATACAGGTCTATCTGACTCCCTTAATTCCCTTTAGTGTCTTCCAAGCTAAGTAAATTGCCATAAGTGCTATTACCATATTCATTAACAGCCAAGCGCCCATAAATGCTACTGAAATAATATCCAAACTAGTTCAACGCTTTCGCTCAAGGCTATTGGCTGCTCACCGCAAAGACTCTACTGGGTTACTGGACACAGATACAGGGTTTTTCAACAGGGACGCTACAAAAGAAGAGCGACAGGGACAGCAAACGACGCCATGTTTCTTGCCGCTCTTTTGACATTTCTCGTTAGTAAGGTTTGCCATTTCATGATGGAAAGATATACGAGCCAACAACGCGTCGAAATTATTAAAATTTACTACCGAAATTCGGAGTCAGTGGCCTCAACGTTAAGAGCGCTACGTACAATTTATGGTCGTCATAATCGTCCTAGCAGATCAACAATTGAGCGTCTAGTGGAAAAATTTGAATCCACAGGCACAGTACAAAATGTTCCCGTGCCAGTGAGACAAAGAAGTGCCCGTAGTATAGAGAAGGCTTCAGTTGAAGAAAGCCCAAATGTGTCTCTCACACGTCGTTCTCAAGCGTTGGGCATCTCTGTGACGTCGTTGTGGCGAATTTTGCGAAAAGATCTTGGCCTACATCCTTACAAGATTAAATTGCCGCAAGAACTGAACAGAGCCGCTTGACCACCAGAAGCGTCGTATGTTCGTGAATTGGGCTGAGCAACAACTTGAAAATGATTCGGATTTTCATCGAAAAATCATCTTCAGCGATGAGGCTCATTTCTGGCTGAATGGCTTCGTCAATAAACAAAATATGCGGTATTGGTCGGGCAGCAATCCACACGTACTCCATGAGTCATCATTGCATCCCGAAAAAATTACGGTTTGGTGTGGTTTATGGGTCGGCGGCGTCATTGGGCCGTACTTCTTCCGTGATGATCAAGACCGGTACGTTACTGAGAATGGGAATCGGTACCGTTCAATGATAACCGAATATTTTTGGCCCCAATTGGATGATATGGACTTGGAGGACATGTGGTCCAACAGGACGGCGCCACAAGCCACACAGCGAATGTCACAATAAATTTATTGGAAAACAAGTTTGGAGAACGTGGATTGGCTGCCTCGGTCGTGCGATTTGACGCCGTTAGACTATTTTCTGTGGGGCTACGTCAAGTCTATGGTTTATGCCAACAAGCCAGCGACGATTGATGAACTTCGTACGAATATTGAACGTGAAATTGCAGTAGTATCGGCCGATTTATGCTTGAAAACCGTCGGAAATTAGGTTCAGCGTCTGGACTTCTGTGCAAGCGTGCCCGTGGTGGCCATGCAAAAGAAATCGAGTTCCACACATAATGGCATCGAACGTACTTTCACAGGAATAAAAAATTTCATGGATATCCAAATTTTTGTTTTATTTAAAAAAACGTTTGCAGCGCTCTTATTGAAAAACCCGATATATAGCCGGCAATGAGATTAGTGATGAGAAATAAAATATATATAAATATTAGGCGTAAACGGCCCATACAGGACGCAATGCCCAGCTTCTCCAACCACTGTGTGTGCGAAGAGAAATATTTTGTTGAAACGAATGGAAGGGACCTACAGTTTAATGCCGATTTCGAATGGCAATTAATTTTTGAGAAGCTTCTCAAGACAGTTTTTGCTCTTGGATGCTTGTCAGACGTTCGCACGAGGTGGGGCAGCGAATAAAAACATTCAGGTGATACAGGTCGGGATTTGAACAAGCGACCTCTCGCTTAGTGGTACAAAGCACTTAACCACTAATGATTACCGATGAGCTAGAAACAAAACGATCTGAAATGGATCATGACGACCAAGCTGATACTCTGCAATCTCAAAGAATGAGTGGAAAGCTAGATCAGAATGAGAGGAGAGTTAACCATGAATATTGTGGCCAGAGAGCAATCGCCCAATAGCCTCCTATAGTACAACAGAGCACTGCTGTCTGTACTTTGTAAGGTAATAATTTTCTACTAAGAAACCACCCAAGGAAACTAAAGCTCAAGAATGATTTGATCAATTTGTAGACGCTGCGAAGGTGCTACTTCTTCCAAGATATCAGCGAGTCAGAAGCTCAAAAAAAAGGTAAAGAATCATCGTAAGAATGGGACTTTAGGGCTCATGCACGACCGAAAGTCATATATTTTTACCTCCTTTTAGTCTCCACAATTAGTAACATTTCCGAACTATTAAAACTTGGAAATAGAAATTTCAGTATTTTACTTAGTCCTTTTTTACATGAACCAGGTCTTGAAATTGTTTTCTGCCGCATGCCATCGCCTAGCATCTATTCAATAAAAGAATTGATATTTTTTTTTTGCTGTAAAAATCAAATTTATTTTTCAGTGCAACCAACCAGATCACATTCTACATGCGCCTAAGCAATGTGACTGTGAACTGGCAAAACTGCACCAAGATAAGAACTTGCAGGTACATATTTTGTGTTTTGCGTTACAAATCATCAGTAGGTAGGTAGGTAGGTAGGTACTTTAACCACGAGATTCACGTTTGATTTGCCCCAGGCAAGAGCATTGTTCTCGACGCCGCTTTTGGAAGACGATAATGATAGTGACGAGAGGACGACTCCTATGATAGATGTAAGGTAAAGATTTGCGGCAGGTCCTTGTGCTGTTCATGTTCAGCTAGCTGATGATTACGACCATGATTATTATTACGATCCTAATGATGATGATGATGATTAAGAAGAATGCATTGTTTCGCAGAACACTCCTTCTTATTGCAGATGATTATGGTGGCTGATTACGACAAAACGACAATGATGAGCTGATGATGGCAACAAATCCACCTGCAGCTAAATATCCGCATACTTATGTTCCTACTATGCTACACATTATAAAATGAGGAGAAGCAAAAAATATATATGTACAACACAGAACACAGTTGACAAATGAAAAATCATGTTACGTAATGGGAGTGGAGTGATGGCACTAGCAGCAGTTGTACTTGTAATAGTATAGCGAGCGTCGCATGAGAGTTCATCAAAAGGACTCAGTGCCTCGTTTTTGGCCTTTGGTGACTTTTGCTTGTTACTGATGTTGACGCTACTGAAAATGCCACCACCGTTGCTGCGATGCGCTGGTTATGTTGTGTGTAAATTCTTCAGTGTGCTGGACAAAAAGGCCGGTCACCATATACATATGTAGATATCTTCACTATAAGTAAGTACTATTCGTTCACTATTATCCATTCACTCTCCCCCAGGAGGTAAAAACAATTAAATTTCAAAACATAAACTTTTGTTAGTTGTCGCAAAATTCGCTATAATGTGTCGTAAAAATACGATTATCTTCATTCCACCCTCTTTTGTCAAAAAACTGAAAACAGCTTTTATTTTTAATAACCGTCGTCCGTCCTCGTATTCGGGAACAACAGAGCCTTTTATTTTATATCCTTCGCATTGTGTCGTCATTAAGGCAAATTTTTTGGTCAACATGTACAACTAATTAACAAAAGGTCGCTATCGCCCATTATAGTTTTGTGTAGGTACAGTATACAATCTCTCTCTCTCTCTCTCTATCTAATTCAAAGAGGGCATGTGTCGAGCATATGGGTGGTTTTGTCATATTCGCTTGATGAACTTTCCCGCAGTGAATTTTTTGACCCCCCCAGGCACAAGTGACGGCCAGTTTTTACTATATATATATTTTTTAACGGATCAAAGTTAACAAAAACCGGTCCAATTGGGTGTTCTCTTTGAGGATTTCACATGCAGCAGACACTAAACTTTTTACCAAGCTCGTCGTCCTTTGTGTGTGTGTAACATTTGTAAACATTTCGAATTCAGTTAGCTAGATGGGTTATAGGTAGCAACAAAAAAATAAAAAAAAAAAAAAAATCGCAGTCACCACCATTTAGTGCACACCTTTTCTCTATGCATGCGACCGACTTGCCTCGAATACCTAATTAGCAACATGTCCATTTGCAGTTTTGACAACTTTTGCGAGAAGAATTCACACACAGAGTGAAAGTTCAACAAGACTCGACGAGAAATTTATATTTTCAAATCCCCTACTTAAGAGATGATGAAACCCTTTCGATGATCCTTGTTGGTGTGCTCATTTTTGTAGCCTCCGAGCCCAAAAACTTTTCTCTCTAGATTTTTTTCTTATTGGTGTTGTTGTCTCTTGAAGCCCCTTAAGAAATAAAAACAAAAGTTTTGCACTCTCTGGAGGAGTTGTGTTTCTTGGGTGAAAAGTTTCCAAATGTACTGGACGGACTCGCATCCACAATTATATTGGTTGCTTGCCGCTTCTTGTGTGAAGTGTCTTGCACTTTTGTTCCTTTTTTGTTTTTTCTCTTAAGTTTCTAACTATATTTTAATTTTTTTTTTTTTATTTCTAGCTTAAGTTTTCAACCGTACTCGTAAGCGATAGAGTGATAGGGAATTTCAGTTGAGTCTGTGACAGAAGTAATATTGGATTAAAACTACTGTCAACCCGACGGACTGTTGCTCTGTTGGACGGAAACTTTTACCTGATTTTGAAACAGGATTATTAAAGAATGAAATGAATAATGTGTGAGTGTACAATCGGTTTGATGTAGCGACAATGTGTGTTTTTTTTCATCGAAGTGCAAAGTCGTCTTTAGCCACGCGAGCACTGGGCCACAATTCCGCGAGAGTGAATGCAACAGTTCACACGAATGTATGTATACGTGTTCCGAAGTGGTGTGAATGTGAAGCTATAATTTCTTGTATCAACTCAGGCCTCAGTTATAGCACTACGTAAAAAGTGGAACAGAAAAAAAAATGAAATAAGGACTGAGGCCGAATTACGACATCAGTTAGCGAGCCACTAAATTGTGTGTGTTTGGTATTACTGGCGCCCTTTTTCATTCAATATGTATAGAGCTGAAGTATGGATGCATTTACAACCGTTAAGATAATTTTTGGTAATGTTTGATTAAAGGAGTTTCAATAAAATAATTCCAAGCCGAAAGGAAATTTTGCCAAATTGCGCACAGGGCTAAGCCACCTTTTGAGCTGGCGCAAAATTTTAATTCAAAAGAATTTAGACGAGAGAGCTTGGAGTTGTAAGTTGTCTTTTTTTTGACATTTTCTGATAAAAAATATCAGACAAAAATAAAATGCCTTTCAACAAATGATCGAACGAAAAAACCGGAGCTCTTTCAGGAAAAACATTTAATTCAAACGGATCAACAGATGTTTGTACCGAGTGACTTAGACGAGGAAATCCCAAATCAGAACATTTGGGACAAAAAGTGTGTCAAAAGCAGTATCAGCGGCATGAGTATGAAGACATCTTATTCAACACACTGACTTCTGAAATTCCATCAACACATAATGCAATACGCAAGGTGTATTGTCTTCAACAATGTTATAATAGCAGCGTACTTTTTGCATCCAGTTTATCGCGACCAAAATTTGCAGAAAGGCGATCTGAACGACTACCTTTTTGAGTTACTTAAGGGGTTACATGGTCCTTTTAATTTCTACAACATCTCGATAATATTATCCTAAATTTTCAAGTTATTCCAAAATAAAAGTTTCAGAGATACAGCCTTGGGAAGGTGCGCACTCGATTGAATCACGAAGTTTATTTGAGGTTATCCAAACTTTAAACGCGTTTTTCTCGAAAACCACTCAACCGATCTTATGAAATTGTACCCAGGTCTTCGAGATACAATTCGCGAGGACTTAGGATGAAGGTTTTTTCTTTTTTTTTCAATCACAATAATTTAAAAAAAAAATGTTGGGAAAATTTTACCAAAATCAGAATTTTTTTGTACAAAGATTTGCCAAAAATCCAATTTTGGTCCAAATTGTAGTTTATGGTCTTAATTAAAACACAATTTTTTTTTCACTTCTGATGGTCCTGTCACGAGATCTACTGCCAACACGGACGCACCTTTTTTCTGAGGGATCACCGGAAATGACGAAGTTTTGAATATATTCCTTTGAAAATTTCAGAAATTCTATTTCAAATGTATATCTTATAATCTTTATTTTTTTCCATACCTTTTTTTCCCCGAATGTAACCCCTTAACTCAAATGGACTGGAGTCTTTACGGAATGCGTCAACATCCACAGCTTTCAGAGCTCGCGACAAAACAACTTTTGATTCCGGCATCGAATGCGCAGTTCGAGCATTTATTTTCGAATCGGTCATTTGTTGAAGTGAGACGCAAAAAAAAGTTGTCGGTTGAAACGACCAAAATAGTGACCAACGTCTACTTTTCTCTGCGATCGAAAACTTCATCTACATATATTTCTGTCTATGTTTTCATTAAATCAAAATAAAACCGATTTTAAAGATAAATTATATTCTACATGCCCAGTCAGGAAACTACGTACTTGTTCACTTATTTATGTCCTATATCCCCAGCGCCATCGTTCGCGGTTTCTGGCAATGTGCCTTAGTTTTCCTCAACTCTTTCCCAGTTGCCGTGCTTCCTTCTTGACAGTTCCTCGCCATGTACTTCTAGCAAATCCGCACCTACTAACGTACGTTTTTAGCTTCCTGTATGCAAAACATGACATGTTGACCTATTGTACGTAGCCTTGATAATTGTTATTAACTTACTGTTAAACGCCTTTTCGAAATCGATGATAGAGTCCAGGTCGACAGAGTGGGATCCAGAGCAGAAACCTGCTTGTTCGGCTTCGAGTGTGTCACCGAGGTGTTTTTTGATTCGCTCCAGGATAATTTTAGCTACCATCTTGGCCACAGCAGGGAGAACGCAGATGCCTTTCCAGTTTTCGCACTGCATAAGGTTGCCTTTTTTAGGGGGGGTCTTGACGATCACAGACTTCTTCCACTCATCCGGAAATATCTCGGTCTCCCAGATTCTCTCAATTAGTGGGAGTAGTAGCTCAACCGATTGAGTTGGAGTAGCTCCGAAAAGCTTTGCGAGTATGTCATCAAGTTCTATCGCTTTATTGGTTTTCAGTGCTTTGATCGCGGCAATGTTGCAGTGCGATTTCGATCGTTTCTTTCTCCGTACACCTCAGTCTAACTTGGGTGCAAAAGTGCAAAGTAATCTACGTAGAAAACTCATGAATATTACACATTCGAGTAATCTTCATCCCAACCTAGGTTGTGGTATTCAGCTCTCCTTTCTTTCCTTACGATTTTATCGCTTTACCCTTTAATTTGGTTGTGTAGCGTATTATACTAATTTCATTCCTATGATTGTAGCAAGAGTCCATTGCACCACGCTGGTTTTTGGAAATTGTTTAGAACATTGCCAGGTTTTGTCCCAGACTCTGACAATTTCACTGTCAGATGGTTGGCCTGTTTATAATTTTTCTGACAAAGATGTCAGTTTGAACATTTGTATGTGTCACCGTCTTGATGAAACCACATGCCAACCAAGTTCAACTTAGCCAACTGGGTCGCGCATTATGGCTCGATATCGTTCGCCATTGACGGTAACGTTTCTTCCACGGTCGTCTTTGAAGCGTTAAGCTAGCTGCAAATTGAGCAGCGATTACAACGCTCTTTTGTATGATTGCAGGTTGGCACATCTTATTTGCGCGACTCAAGCTCGTCGGGTAGGGTGGGTTCTTGCAGTTTATACCACAAATTGCGTTTCATTTGCCCAGGTTTCCCTTGTGGTAGCCGCTGGTGTTTTTGACTACCTGTGTATGCCCCCACCTTCTGACAATCATCAGCACCAATGCCAATCTGTACACCTAATTATGCAATCGGCCTCTGAAATCTCTTACGCTTCCGCTTTACGCACGCCGGTTTCACCCGCATTATTTCCTCTCCCAACCGTGCTTCCGTACCGGCACCTGCCCTGCGCATTGTGTACTCCATCTCCTGCTTTCCTTCACATACACTTGGTCGATGATTTGGTGCATGAGCAATACCAAAACATCACCTGCGTATTGAAAGTGGTAAGTTTTAAGTGGTAGAGTCAACCTTTTCTTACATCACTTACAAAGATGCCAGAGTAGCAGTTGCTGCAAATTCTGGTAAAATATTAAAATGAATTTTTTGGCCCAATTTTTGGAAGAGCCTGCCCTTGGATTTCTTGTAAAATTTGTTGTTTAGATTGCTAGACTCTTTGATCAGCTTGAGCTGGGAAACTTCTACTAATCCCTTCTCCTGGCTCGACACTCTTTCTCTTCTTCAGAGGCTCTGGCTTCTCTAGATGTGCTAAAGCGAACGTTCAAGATCTTTTCCCTAGTTGTAATAAAATAAACTGTGGGTGGAGTGACTTAGTGGTTAAGTGCGTTGGACCACTAAACGAGAGGTCGCTGGTTCAAATCCCGGCCCGTACGTAGTAAGAAATGTCATGAGAAGCTTCTTAAAAATAAATTGCCGTTCGGCATCGGCATTAAACTAAGGTCCCTTCCATTCGTGTCAAAAATATAACTTCTCACACACAATGGTTGGAGAAGCTGGGATGTTTACTCCTAATATTTATTTTTATTTTAACAAAATAAATTGTCAGAGTCCATCGTCCTATAATCAATACGACATTAAAAATCAAACAAACATTTCACTGTTACAAAATTTTATAAAAAAGTATTTCTCTTATTACAAATTTATAAGTATTTCAATCAAATCGGTGCAAACCTCCATTCAATTTAGAATAATTCCATTTTATTTCTCTCAACACATCTTTAAACGGCCGACAGTTCTGGAAAAACTTACGTAACATTGCCATTGGTAAGTCAAGGATCGGTCCAGCTGAGGACATCGATGGTAAAGCCCTCAATAAAACATGTGTTTCTGCTCCATTGAAATAGGTCCCATCGGCTAGCGATGAAGGCCCCCATTTCCATTTACTGATCAGTGCAACCGTGACGGGTGTTGTTTTAGTTTTTCTGCAGTTGATAGTGCTGATAGTGCTGATGTTGTCGAAAGTTTGTTTTCCATTAAATCGAAGGCAGTTGGGCTAGATGATATTCACAGCTCTTTTCTGTATATGACTCTACCATATTTGCTGCCTTACACTACCTTTGCTTTCAATACTATTTTGAAGGTAGCTAAAATTATACCACTCCCCAAAAAAAGGAGATGAATTTAGGTCATTCTCCGTATTACCCTTTTAGTGTAAAGTCTTTAAAAAATATTACAAACCAAATCAGTGCTTATCTCACGGCCAACTCAATGATTACCCCTAAACCTAAGCAATCTGGTTTTCTTAAGAAACAACACTTTTAAGCACTAAATGTTACTGACGACTCGACGAAAGCACTGGATATAGATGAAGTAACGTTTTTGGTTTTACTTAATTTCTCGAAGGCTTTCGATATAGCCAATCACGTTAATTTATGTAGAAAGCTTCGACAAAGCTTTAATTTTTCAAATGGAGCAACAAAGTTAATTTTTTCTTACTTAACTAATAGAAGGCAAGCTGTGCATGTTGGAAACAGCCTTTCTAATTTTATGTCATATATCACGGGTATCCCTCAGGGTTCCATTCTTGGCCTTTTTTTGTTTTCGTTTTATGTTAATGAACTTCCATCCTTGATTGCCATATGAACGCAGATGACGTGCAGTTGCTTTTTAGTTGTTCGCTTGCCGTAATTGAGCATAGAGCTTTTTGTGTCAATGAAGACTTAGAGGAAGTGGTTAATTGGTCCGGGGCAAATGGTATTTTAAACCCTAAAAATCGAAATGTCTAGTCATATCGAGAAAATCTCTAACATCAGTTAGAACACGTTTACTTCTTGCAAAGACTTTGGTAATTCCTATTTTGATACATGGTTGCGAAATTCACAATTGTAACTATGCAATTTATATAACTAAGCGAAAATGTCGCAATCAATTGTATTGTTCGTTATGTCTACGGGTTACAAAGATGCTACAGAATATCTGGTTTTGCCACGAGGTCTATTAGATAAGTAGTTTACTCGCAAGAGAGCTATCTTAAGGTCCGAAGTTTAAGTTTGCTTCCTGATATACTCGTCGATCCGTCTTTGGAACTTTTTACCGTGTTTTATAGGAGAAAATTAAAACGCAACATATGTATATAAACAAAGCCATAAAATCTCATTTTTCAGTACGTACAGATGTAGATAAAATTTTAAAATATAAATATTTGTATTTGTTTTATATATAGCTTCAATTCTATCTTAGAAGAAGATGTTATATTTTACAGATGCGAAGCATTAACGAAATAAATTAAAAAAAAATGAATGTAAGGGATGTTTTTTTTAGAGGTTGGTTTTTCGAACAGAGATAACACTGACATTTTGTGGTCAAATCTGGCAACTCTAATATCATATATGTTCAGTTTGGTTTGCCATTTCATCATGAACAGGTTGACAAATGAACAACGCTTGCAAATCGTGCAAATTTATTTCGAAAATAATGGTTCAGTTCGCGAAGATTACCGCAAGCTCTGTTCATTTTATGGTCGACATAATCGTCCATCAGAGCAATTAATTCGGTTAACCATGGATCGATTTCGCACTACGCTTACTCTATGCGATAATACGCATCCACAGAGACGTCGAACAGTGGGCACCGAAGAAACAATTGCCGCTGTAGAGCAAAGTGTTGAAGAGGACCCGAATGAATTGATTCGCCACCGTGCAGAGCAATTGGAGCTTTGTCCATTTACTTTATGGAAGATTTCGTGCAAAGATCTCTTCTTACGACCTTACAAGATCTAGCTTGTGCAAGAATTAAAGCCGCGAGACTCGTGATTTTGGTGTATGGGCCGATGCTGACTTTCATCGCAAAATTTTGTTCAGTGATGAGGCTCATTTTGGGTTGAATGGCTACGTCAACATGCAAAATTGCCGCATTTGTGAGTGAGGAAAATCCACATGAGACCCTTGAAACGCCATTTTATCCACAAAAACTGACAGTTTGGTGTGCTCTATGGGCTGGAGGAGTCATTGGGTCATACTTCTTCCAAAATGATGCTGGAGAGTCAGTTACCGTTAATAGACCCATGATAACCGACTATTTTGTTCCCGAATTGGATGGCATGAATGTGGATGAAATGTGGTTCCAACAAGACGGCGCTACATGCCACACAGCGCACCTCACAATCGATTTATTGAAGGAAGCATAATTTCGCCGAATGGACCTGTCAATTGGTCACCAAGATCGTGTGATTTGACACCATTGGATTATTTTCTTTGGGGATATGTGAATTCGCTCGCCTATGCCAAGAAACCAGAAACGGTAGGGGACTTGGAAGCCGACATTCGTGGCGTTATTGCCGACATACAGCCCCAGATTTTGAAAAAGTGGTTGAAAATTGGACCTCTAGACTTGTCTTTATTCGAACCAGGCTATAAAGCGGTGGCCACATGCCCGAAATCATATTTAAACATTAATGGCATAAAATTGTCGACGGACATTAAAACGATTTTCTTGCGTTTTATTTCAATTCGAAGTTCGATACCTCTAAAAAAAACACCCTTTATAGATGTGCTAAAGCAAGCTCTGTTGTTCTCTACTGGTCAGAGTCCATCGTCCTTACGACATTAAAAATCAAACAAAAACTATCACTGTTACAAAATTTTATAAAACAGAATTTCTCTTGCTACAAATTTATAAGTATTTCAATCGAATCAGTGCATACCTCCATTCAATATCATGTCAATCTAGTCCCATTCATATCGTGAAACAACCCTTAACAAGCAATTCAATCAAAAGCCTCTACCTTTCAATTATATCGAGCCTGCACTACGCAAACAAAAAGTCAACAATCACTCCAAATCACTCAAGAAAAAAGAAAAAAAAAAAATTCCAATTCAAGCATTCATGATCCCATAAAAATCAGATAAATCGCCTAACATTTCATTTTCATATTTTCATATCAATATTATTACGAGCATTTCGTCCTTATGCTGTTTTCTTTTCTTGCAAAATCACTTGACCAATTTGCCAAATAAAAGCACACTTTCCGGAAAGTAATATCCCTTTTTGGTTCCGTAAAATAAAATGCCACAATGTATCCAGTCACGAAATCATAAATTTATTATACGCAAATTTCCATTGCCAATTGCCAATAAGAAATTGTCTTCCGGTTTTTCTCGTTTGACAAGAAGCAACCCTTGATATTTTTTTGTATTTTTTTTTTTTTGTATTTTTTTTGAGTGCCAAGTCGACCTTTTGCATAAAGGACCATGAAGATGACATCGAGAAAAATTCCTCAAATAGGACATAATATTAGAATATTACATTAAAGGCAATTCGAGGGGGTAGGTTTTTTTCATAATATTTTTGGGGTGATTTGTCTAGACCTTGTGTTGCTCTTCTCGGACAAGGGAAAAATGGTGAATTTTTTTGTTTTCGAAAATAAAAAAAGGAAGACAACTATTGGTATTCAACCGCCAACGACGACGACACTGATACCTTTCAGGAATGAAGTGGCATAAGGCGGAAGGAGACAGGAGATAGGAGGCAGAAGGCAGGAGGGTTGCTTTATGGTTAGTTCAATGCGAGATATCAGCTGAGGGTGGCTAACGGTGATGTTATTTGTTATCTCAATGCCCTTCCATTTATAATGTCAAAATTAGGGCACGTGCTGATGTAAACAACCAATTGACCATTGAATACGACGACCGCCACATCCTTTGGATTTGTAATTCCTTTCACGCAGAACGGATTTTTTTTCGGTTTTTTTTTTTTTTTATCCTGACATCCCATGGAGGAGGAATGTTTTTTAACAAGAGTGGGTGGAAAAAAAAAAAGAAGAAAAAACCAACGAGAACAATTGATTCCCTGACTGGTTCAGTTGTTGTGTTGGCCTTTTTTGTGGTCGAGTTAAGTGATTTGCTACGTGATCTTTGTTAAAGACGGCACCGGAATCCATCTGGAAATTGATTCCCTTATTTATTGCCACATTTCTAATAAATTGATTATCATTAATTTTGTCTCTCAAATTGTTTGCTATCAATCAAACCAAATCAAACTACGAGCAATTTTCAATAAAAAAAAAAGACACACATACCCATTATGCTGCTCTACACTATCAGTAGTGGCCAGACTAGGCTGGGACAGCTTGATTGGACATAACACACACACTCTTATGTTCCGAGGACAGATTCAAGTACAGCACCGAGTCATGTAGCGTCATGTTCCGTCATTGGCAAGAGGACGAAGGTCTTAGTTTATAGCAATGAATAATTTAAGCAGTTTTCATTTGCGGAGGGACTGTACCTCAAAAGACGAAACTTTCCGGACGAACAAGTCACCCCCATTTTTGGCATTTGACTAGTAGCCCCTTCCATCGTGTGTTCTTTTATAATAACCGCCCAGGGTTGTGGAAAACGTTCACCCAACTAATAAAAATTGAATTCCCACTGACCATCGGACGGACACTTTAAATAGTGACAGCATCAGCACCAGCAGCAGGAGGAGGAGGAGGAGAAGGAACACACAGTGGTGGTACTCAATGCGGCAATTTAGTAGATTTTATCCTCCGACTCTCTGTCCATCGACGATATGGAGTTCATTTGAATGGACAGCAGCCATCATGATTCACGTTTTGTATTGGATATATTTAATTAAAGGTTTCATTCTTGCCGCACCATACCATTGGCATTGCCCAGCAAACAGTTCTGGAAAAGGGGTCAGTCCCAAAGGATTTTCGTCCCAGCAGCGCCCCATTCCTTGTCCTTGTTTTTTCATAGTTGGATTTTTGGGTTCATTTTTACTCATTTTAATGAACACACATTCATCAGAAGTATGAATCTACAAAAATATAAAAGTGAAATGTGAAATGTGGAGCTGAAAAATGGAATGGCGGTGACCCATGGGTCATGGGGTTTATTGAAGATCTGTACCCAAAAATTCGGACACACTGTCCATAATTAATAATCGTTTATGTTTGAGTTGCGTCTCTCCGTATCCTTTTGCTGACCGCAAAATTCTACATCGGATACTGTGTTGCCCGTTGCCCGTTGCCCTCTTTGGCCCTGACCAACCGACGACGACTACGTACGTAACCACCCATCTAACCAAGCCCGTTTCCAACGAAACGTGAATGGAATCACTTTTGTGTGAGTTGATTTATTTTTCAGTAACTACACTGCGTGGAAGCGAATAAATGGGAACCCCACCCACCTACCTTTACCTAACGGTTTTTTTTTTCGTTTTTTTCATTTTGTTTTTAATTTTTGGATATCAACTGGGATGGGGTAACGAACACTTGAGTAGATGCACTGTGCGCGCGCGAACGGTGACATTTGTGTGTTTTTTTTTTTTTGGTTTTTTTTCTTGAGAGGTTGAAAGAGAAATTTATCGTCCTTTTGGGAATATCCTTTTTATATAATTTACATATAGAACTGTGTTACCCACCACATTGTCGACCTTTTTATTTGGAGAATTTTGTTTTCTAATTTCGCATAGCACTTACAGAAATGGGTGAACATAGATACGTATGTATATGTGAGATACATGTGCGAAAAGCGTCACGCTTTGGTGTAGGTACATAGTGTGGGCACGGTTGCCACTTGAAAATAAAATGTGTGTCCAAAATTGGAAATAAATATGACCAACTGTAGCTAAAAATGACCAAAATAATTTAAGTCCGAAATATTTGTAAACACAGAACAATGAATTCATCACATTTATTTCAACATGTTCTTTATATTACGCAGACCACATATTATTTTTTTAATTAATAATAATAAACAAAAACAATAAAAAACAGGTACAAACAAATTCACAAAATATATCTATAAAAATTAATTATTAAATTACATTAACATAAATAAATAAAAGTAACGAATCATAAATAACGAAAAAAAAAAATATTATCTTCTCACAGCATTTTATAATCAGATAAAAAATAATAAACTAATATAAATCTCCATTTAAAACAACATTTTTGCAGACCAAACGCTATGGCTATTTTTCTCATCTTGAAGCTCTTTGGCCAGCATTACATTATTTATGGTGTCAAAATTGAGTATATTCCTTAATTTTGTTTTAATCAAACTTAATTCAAAAAATTTTCTTTCAGCGGCAGCTGAGCTGTGTGGAAGAGACATCAGATTGTAAATAAAAGTATTTAAATTTTCGAAACAATACTCGTTTAAACCATTTTTAAGAAAACTGACTTTTTCCCAAAATTCACATATGTCCATTTTATCGTTAAGATTATGATTTTTTGAAAACCTTAGCATTCTCCATTCCATTACTACATCTTCTGGATCGCCCTGAACCAAGTTAGGAAAACTATCAATTAAAGGTAATATTGAAATTTCGGAATCCGACAAAACACTTTTTGGAGTTATTATGGATAAATTTTTCAAATCATTATTACTGAGATCAAATCTATGTAGCAGCTGTTTTAAAAGTTCTAAATAAAATGTTAAAGCGCTTGTTTTTACTTCAATTTTATTAAAATTTGTGAGGTTCGATTTTCTGAAAAATTCCTCGGCTTTGCTTCCTATAAAAACATCTGTACTGGGCAGATAATTCTCTTTGTTCTCTAAGTCTAATTCTGACCAAGAATTTATATTTTTAATGAAGTTATTATTTACAAAATTGCTTAAAATAAGTTTAACTGTTGTTTCTATTTGGCCATGTAAGTATGGTAAACGAACATTTTCGGATTGAAATTCCTTATTCAAATTGTTTATTATTTTTAAAATGAAAGATAAAAATAAGAAATAAACTTTCGTTTCAGGATTTCCCATTGAATTTGCTAAGTCGTAGGATTTTATTCCGCTGATCTCTAAAGAACATGAAATGAAATATAATTGCAGTGCATCCCACTGTTCTACAACTCGATTGATGACGTTTTCTAACGCAAGCCACCTTGTCAATGAAATACCCAAAATTTTGTGCGGTGGGACTGCACAATATTCTTGAAATTCCTTAAAGTTGTTAATACGATTGGCACTATAAGCAAAAAATTTATAGATGTTGCGACAAAGTTTTTCAACTTCATTAGGAATTTTTTTACAAGCATAAGCAGAGCATAAATGCAGCGAGTGGCAAGTGCATTTGAGAAAAAACAAATTAATGTTGCTTTTAAGTTTGGCTTGAAGACCATTAACCTGACCAGCCATAACACTTGCCCCGTCAGTTGATAGTCCAATTAAATTTTCAAATGGAATTTCATTATCAGAAAAAAATTGTTTAATGCTTTCGTAAATGGTTTCAGCGTTACATTTAATGAGCTCAATCAGGCCTAGGAATCTATCTTTAATAATCTTTGATTTTTTATCAACATACCTTACAACTAGAACTAACGACTTTTTTGTTGAAAGGTCGGTGGTCTCGTCGGTAATCAAAGTAAATTTCGTGGTTTGCAATTCAGAAACAATTTTCTGCATTGATTTTGTTCCTAACGTCTCCGCAAGTTGAGTTGCTTTCGTACGTCCGCATTTAATTGATTTTGCCACTTCCGAATCGGGACAGCATTCTTTTAAAAGATTGCCCAAAAAATCCATTAAAAGAAATGGAAGATTATGAACAATTAAAAACTGCACAAGCGTTAGCTCCGCCAAATAGACTTTTTTTCCAAACTTGACTTCTCATGTTGCAAGCAGGAATCAATTTTTAATTGATTCCTTTGTTTTCCCATGTTTTTGACATGCGCTTAATTTTTTTCATGTGATTTTAGGTGTCCTAAATGATTTGTGAGAATTTTCTGGCAGGCATTGCAGAAGCTTTTATTTTCTTTGTTTTTCAGCCAAGTAAATGTTTTTAGCCATTCTTGACGAAATTTCCTTTCCACATTTTTTTTCGCTGTGTCTTCATTTGGATCACTAAGAATTTATACATACATAGGTAAATGTTGTTTCATGAGACTTTTAATTTAGTAAAAAACATTTACCAGTTGCTGGAACTGAAAGATTGGGGCTCATCTGCTTCTGTGAGACTTTCTGTTGCCTGCTCAGTTTCTTTTCGTGGTTTTTTTTTCGCAATAATAAACCTGAAATGTTATTTTAGTTTTACAAATATGAGGAACACATAAATAAATATGCACAATATTGAGTTTTCCAGTGATCTGTCAATAAATTGTCAAATGAAGGAAATGAATGCATTCAGTGTATGTACATTCAGTGATGCGTAATCAGTGTGCGTTCAATTAAACACATTAATGCACCATTTACATCGAACGAAAAGAAAAGCGCTTTAGGTTGCATACAAATTAAAGTCAAGTTTCTTTTTTCGTTTCGTGAAAAAATGACCAAATGGAAAAAAAATGACAATGTGACCAAGAGAAAAAATAATGACCAAATTTGGTCATAAATGACCAATGTGGCAACCGTGAGTGTGGGCTTTTAGCTAGAAGAGATTATAGTCGCAAAAAAAAAAAATTACTAGGTACTCAGATGTAGTGATGAGTTAAGGCAAGCCTTTAGCTGTAAATTGAACACTTGGTTTTGAGAAAGTCTCAAGTTCCAGGTAAACGTTCCTTCATTCTTTCAATGTGGGTATTCTCTAAAGTCCTGGTATAGCAGTAGTCCTAGTCACCTGCCAGAGAAGTATAAAATTCAGCTCCATAGTGTAGTCCCGATTGAGGATGGTTCCCTCTCTGATAGAGGACATTCGCCATTTGCAAGGTGCCTGCAATCATAATGAGCACCGCAGATACTGTTTGACCACCGGACCCCCAGCAATTCAGAGAGAGGTTTTCACTTTTTCACTTCCATTGCCATAGCCATAGCCATAGCCATAGCCAACCACTGGCTATTGCAACAATTAATAAGAATGAATTACAAAATTTTATTTTTATCCCATATGGTAATATATTTTAGTCTGGTAGTGGACGTGGTGGGACGGGACTTTTTGTTCTAATATATTAATGTTCGCGCAAGTACCTACTTTCCAAAAAAAAAAATGTGTTCGTTCAATCCGCAAAGGAGTATCCATATTTCAGGCTTAATCATGCATTTAGTTCTTAATTGATGGCAGCATTCGAGTCCATAAGAAAACCCTCGAAATTAATTTCACTCACCCATGGAAGAAATTTAAAATTCCATGAGTGCTTCGCTCCGATTATATGTGTGTATGTACGCAACAAAGTCATTCGTAGCGAAATATCTCAATCATTGGGATCACTTGAAATTCCAAACAACCTGCATGATTGCTTCTGATTGATTTGCAGAATTAATCTCTTCCAAAATAGCAGCACGCAGCGGGGATATTTTTTGCCAGCATATTCAAATGAGGGACTCCTTCCAGCCATTGGTAGATTGGCGTTGATGAACACATTATCCTTGTTTTCTGCACTGTGGTAGATGGTGTGACGAAGGATTAACGAGCAAGTATTTGGCTGTGGGGGAGAGGGGGAAACAGGAAGTTTTGTAAATTTTTAGTTTGAGGAATTTTTGGTGGTTGACCTCGAAGCGCGCTTGGATGGAAGAGAATTTCTGAAATTTATTTTTAGCAGTCAGAAGAGAGTCCTTACCTAATGAAGTTAAGAATTGTTAGTGTTGTCACTAGGGTGTGTCACTTCGGAATTGATTGGATAATGAGGCAAAATTTGTGGTGATATATGAAGGTTTGTTGGGATGTTTCAAAAATGGACTATGAAGTGGGTGCAGGCGTCTTTTCTGGCAGGCGCCTCGTCTTCCAGGCAGAGGTACTGGCAATTTTGGAAGCAGGTAAGCAGGGCAGTCATTTGGGACCGTTGCTATTTATGTCATTTATAAATGATGTTCATGAAATTTTTCAATTTTGTAAGGTTTTTGACTTTCGCGGATGATTTGAAATTATTTCCTCGTAAAGATATTGCTACGCGGATATGTGTTCGAGGTACTCATTGTGAAAAGCCATGAAAAGTATCAAATATAATCAAATGCATTGGTTGTTTGGTCGGTTTGCCAAAGTCAGCATGCAAAACCAGCTGATTTTATACAATTAAGTTCTAAGACCGGTTTGGACGTATGGTGTACAACTTTGGGGTTGTACCAAAACAAGTAAGATACAAATTTTACAAACTTGTCAAAATAAAGTAAAAAGGTGAATTTTTAACGACCCCTGGTACCTGCATATATCCGAAATAGTGACACCCACATAGATTTGAGTGTGGCAACCATTGTAAATGAAATAAGCAACGGAGTCGCTTTTGCGCTCATGGCATTTTGAACGATACAGATTTAGTGAGCCGACTTCAACAGATAAAATCATTTGAATTAGCGCAATAAAATTTACCCATGTGTTTTTTTCTGGCGCAAGCAGGTGCCTCCGATGGGAAGCTGCCTGGTAAATGCGATTATGAATTATTAAATTTGAACTACTAGATAGGAACTATCCTAGTTGTAGTAAAGGGTGATCTATTTCGAGGTTCCCGACTTTTTTAAAGAAAAAAACACAAAAAATTCAAATTTAATGGAGAATGTTTATTATCATTTGAAAGAACATTCTTTGGCATTTATTTTTTGAAGATTATGTCTATCAAATTGGCCGTTGCTACGTCGCAGATGGTCCATCCGTTGAGTCCAATTTTCGATCACTCGTTCGAGCATTTCGACTGGTAACTGGCGAATGACACGCGTAATGTTTTCCTCCAAGGCCTGAATCGAAGCGGGTTTGTCGGCATAAGCTTTTGACTTTACATATCCCCACAGGAAAAAGTCTAACGGTGTGATATCCAATAACCGGCCCAAAACGTGAAATTATGTGCTCACCGAAATGTTCTCTCAATAAGTCCATTGATTGATGCGATGTGTGGGAAGTGGCGCCGTCTTGCTGAAACCAAATGTCGCCGAGATCACGAGCTTCAATTTCAGGCATCAAATAGTCGGTTATCATGGATGAAGTGGCAGTTCTTTAATCTCTTCAGGTTGCTCTTCGTCCCAAATGCGGCAATCGCTAAACAAAATTTGCCTCGAAAACGTCGGATCTTCTTGGAACTTTTCAAGAGCCCATAGAGCGAAGCGATGTCGCTTGGGAAGGTCGAGCGGCTTCAGTTGTTGCACAAGCTGTATTTTGTACGCTTTCAATTTAAGATCTTGACGTAAAATGCGCGCCAAGTCGTTCCATACGTCAGTCCGAGTTGCTGCGAACGGCGCCGAATCGACTCTCTACGGTCTTCGTGTACACTCTCAGCTACGGCCGCTATATTTTCTTCACAGCGTGCTGGACGTGGTCTATTCGGTCGAATATTATCCAATAATGAATGCTGGGTCTCAAAATGGGTGATGGTGTTGCGAATAGTACGCTCAGTAGGCCGATTATGTTGACCATAAGTTGAGCGAAGTGCACGAAACACATTCCTCACAGAACGTGAATTTTCATAATAAAGTTGAACAATTTGTAAACGTTGTTCACGCGTAAGTCTTTCTTTCTTTATGAAATGCCAAACAATACTAAACAAAAATAACATGACAGCATGACACGACTCGCACGTCATCTGTTAAAAAAGGCTATTGAAAAAAGTATCTCTACTTGGATCACCTTATAAAGTAATTTGAAGGGAGGTGTTTTTAGTGAGTAAGAACCTCACACTATTATATGAGCACCGACGATTGGTCCTCGGAAAAAAAAAATGGAGTCGTTGAAGTGTCATCTGCTTCGCCGTGTGGAATATCATTAAGGCCCTTTCGCATATTGGGTTTACACTGACATTTTTAATTCGTATAAGCGTTCCACTTTTCATCCGTTTCTATAAACACGGATTTGAATGGACAAAGACACGGTTCATTTAGTTGTGTTTCTTCAAAGCGGGTCTTTCCTTTATCCGCCATCAGCTGTATTGCTATAAAATAGACATAGACTTTCCAATTCACACAGTTCCTGATCACAAGTGACAAGTTAATCCCACCTGAGTTTAAATTCGCACAGTACTATTTAATCAATATCTATCAGTAATTAAAATTAAAAATTCACTTATCCACTCGAACATGGCTGTTTTGCAGTGCAACAAGTAAAAATGTACGAGACGTAAAAATGCATTTACATCCAATTACTTTAAACATAATTGCGTATACCTAACGATGAACCTATTTTGGAACACAATAATCATAATCGTAACCATTAAACCGGTAGACGGACCTTCCTCGTGTCTACATTACGAAACTGAATGAAAGCAGTTAAAATGGAAAGCTTCGAATATGAAAATAAATTTCAAGCGATTCACTTTTGTCCAATCCTTGAGCTGTTCATGGAGCGGGATGGAGCACAGAACAAACAGATTCGGACATCATTACATGCAAAAATTCAAATACCAAAATACACAGCATCATCGGCAAATGAACGAAATAAAACCAAAAACAAACAAAAAAAAAAAATTATCACATTGAACGTCGAAATAATCGTGCAGCGCTCTTGTGGTTGGTTTCGAATTTGTTGGACACCGTTTACGCGCCGCCAACATATCCACCTATAATCGTCACACACATACGCTGCTCATGGCAATGATGATGATGATGATGATGCGAACATGCGGCAATTTTCAGTCCATTTTATTTTGATTTTTTGGAGAAATCCAGTGGAAATCGTTTCGAGGGTCCTTTGGTGCGACCAGAAAAAATCCTACTTAAATAAACAAACCCGCACGCGATTAACGAAAAAATTAAAAAGAATACCGCTCAAGTGGAGCTACACCATACGAATTGTTGTTCTGCTTTTTTTTTGTTTAATTTTTTTCTGTGTTGAATTGCAACTAAGTGGATAAGGATAAAAGGGATTTCGGTTAAGGCTGTGAGTGCCTATTAAATAGATTAACGAGGTTAATTGGGATTCAATGATCCAGGAATAATGTTGATTGCCAGAAATCACAACAGCACCACCATATTACAACATTTCGTTCGTTGGTCGTTGCCTCGCCGCCTCCCCCGCCCAACTCCAACACTACAATCCTCCGTTCATCAACACCTTAAAAGTTTATCGAGTTTTAATTATTAAGGAACTAGTTGATTGCGTTTGGAATTAAAGTTACCACCACCCACCCGTTCACTCCTTTCATCGCTTATGAATAATTGCCGATAATGTGGTGAACGGGAATCCTTGTTTCTATACCGCCCATATATTCGTACCTTCGTACACACAAGTAATCTACTTTTAAACGACTAATTTACACAACCGCACAACACCACAATACACACACACACACACACACACACACGCAGCCAAATACAATGCACACCTCCCACCGCCGCCTTCTGACGCCTTTTCTTTGCTGCAAAGTTTGCCGATGTTTTGCTGTCAAATTTTAATGAATTTATAATCGAACAGGTTTGTCGGCGTTTTGTTTCCCAGCCACAGCCACAGCCCTATTGATGGCACAACACAAGCGGGGTGGGGTTGCATAGGCACACACAAACACAACACCCCCTCCCCCCACTTCTAATAACTTTTTGGAAAATTACCCAACTTGGTTAATGATATGAGACGTGAAGTTTGGAAATTTTGCGGATTTTATACGAGTTTTTGAAGGAATTTGTCAGCATTGATTTGACGACGACCGAAATAGCATGCAGTCAACGATTTAAGGAGTATTTAACAAACCCGACAATCGGCAGTAAAGTTTGCCCGGAAAAACTGAAATCCAATTTTGATATTCGTCCAAGGATGCAATAACATTTTATTTGTTTCGCAAATGATCCAATTGGTTGTGTTGCGACAACATTTAGTCCCAATGTGCTATGGTTTCGGCCGTCATCGAAATCGCACTAAAGCACATTCGGTGCAGGGATGAATATCGTTTCGTTTGTATACAGAGCGACAACGATGGTGGAGCGCGGAAGTTGCCACTCTCTGACGGCCGTCAATAAAATACATGTCCTTAATTACACGGCTGATGTACCTTTTGCCCACAGATTAGTTGATATATTTGTACAAAGGACACGCTCTTTCACGCCCCATCCCCATTCCATCGCAATCCCTTTGCGTTATTTTAATACTAGGAATATTGTCGTCCTGTTGTAGGTACATACACATATGGTTGGGTGGTAGTAATTTCGCGCTCGTCGCAAGGAGACAATCAAATTCAACCGATGTGGCAAATGATTTCAATCGAAATTAATATCAAAGTGAACCTAGTGTTGGTAGAGAGTTGCCATAACAAGATTTGTAAAATATAAGCTACACAATTTATTTGGGAGATACAGACTCTGTAGAGGTAGGAAATCTTATAGCTCGCTTAAATATCCAAAAGGCACCTGGGACAGATGGTATTAGAGCAATAGACATAAAATCCAACGCTCATATATTTGCGCCCATAATTACGAATTTTATCAATATGAGTTTTAATACGTCCACTGTGCCAAAAAAGCTCAAAGAGGCACTTGTTAGACCTATCTACAAGGGAGGAGCCAAACATGAGATAGCTAACTATCGTCCGATTGCAATATTGCCGGTGATAGAAAAGATCTTAGAGCAAATCGTAGCAGATCGAATATGAAAATTTATTGATAAGCATAAGCTAATAAGCAAGCATCAGTACGGGTTCCAGAAAGGAAAAAGCACCAACCAGCTTCTCGGTGATTTCGCAAATTTAGTTAACACCAGTCTTAACAAAAATCACCACGTGTTAGTACTTTTCCTAGATTTTAGCAAAGCATTCGATACCCTGGACCACAACAAACTCATCGATGCATTGGAGAGAATAGGAATTAGAGGAAAACTGGTAGATTGGCTGAGAGACTACCTCAGAATGAGGACTTTTCGCGTGGGAATCAAAAGCAACTGCAGTAAAGCCAATACAGTGCAGTATGGAGTCCCACAAGGCTCTAAACTTGGTCCCCTCTTATACATTCTATACACCAATGAATTATTAAAATCCTTTAAGATGAGCTATCCCTTCGCATATGCAGACGACACAGCAATTGTTGTTTGCCACAGATCAATCGTAGAAGCAACGAGGATGATGCAAGCAGAGTTCGACGAAGCAGGAAAATGGTGTCATGATAATGGGATCGTAGTAAATGCGGCAAAAACAAAATTATTACATATTCGTAGCCCACAGTACCCAGAGTCACAAATAAACATTAAATCATACAACTGCACCAATCCAAGCAACTGCCAGGTTATAGATGTCGTAGATAAGTACAAATATCTGGGTGTAACGATCGACAGCCATTTTCTATGGGAATCACACATAAATGATCTACGAATGAAGCTGAAAGGATCCCTGTTTGCATTGGCTTGCCTGAAGTATAAGTCTTCAAGCTGTGTACAAAAACAAGTGTACCACGCTATTGTCGAGTCACGACTGAGATACGGCATACTAGCGTGGGGAGGTGCAGCAGATACACATATTTCTAAGCTTCAGAATATACAAGACAGAGCGATTAAATTGCTGTCGGGAAGAAACAGCGTAGACGGTAGAGTGAAAGTTCTCACAGTGAAGCAGATATATAATATGACAGCAGCGTTGGAGTACTATGACGATGAAAGGTTTCGAACTCCAATCAATCACGGCTTCAACACCAGAAGACGAGCAGAAGGGCTTTACCAACTCCCATCCTTCAACAATGTGTACGGCAAGCGTCAGCTGATGTACACCATACCAAACATCCTAAATAATCTTCCTAATAATTTGCGTAATTTAAATCATGTGAACGTAAGAAAGAAGAGATTAAAGCAATATTTCCTAGAAAGTATAACGTAATGTTTATGTAATTACCGTTCATAGCTGTCTTTTTAAAATGTTTATGAATGTTTTTAAAAACTTTTTTTGATCAAAAATATTACAATCAAATTTATGTTAATGCACTTAATTAAAATTACCAATCTTTTTGATGATACCAGAAATATTAACTGAATCTGAAAAATAACCTCCTGCAGATAAGCTCTCTGGCTTCGCAGGTAAGAGAACAAAATATTGTACTAGATTTAAGATGCATGAAATAAAATTGAAATTGAAATTGAATTGAAATGTTGGTAGATTCTACGATTTGGTTACCATTTTAATGTATCCCTTTTTGTACGGCTCAAGGGTGCGCCGGTTCGACATCGAGAAAAGTTGGGCAGACCTCGCAGTTTCTGTGGTCACTTTTTGAATCAACACAACACCAGTGATCTCCAGTCCTGTCAACCCACGGACTCGCATGTTCACTTGTGGGGCTGCATTAAGTTTTAGTAGGGCGCGGGCACCAAATCATAAATCAAGTTTGGATGGAGGAAAGCATGACCGATGACTGGACAAGCCGCTCCATGTGCCCTTATCTTCACCAAAGGGGATCCCATGTCTTGCAATAACTATAGAGGCATATCCCTGATAAATGTCGCATATAAAATGCTATCCAACCGTGCAATATGCAATTTGGCAGGAGATCATTACAGCTCTTCGAAACATGCATCGGACTTCGGCAAAGAGATGCGCTGTCGTGTGATTTTTTCAAAGTAGTTCTTGAGCAAATAGTGTGCAATGCAAGTGTCAATACTCAACAGCGAAGCACTATTTGCAACAGATCAGTCCAGCTGCTGCGGTGTATGGACGATATTGACATCATTGGGCACTCTCAGCGTGCCGTGTTGGAGGCATTCACGGCTACTCAAGAACAGGCGAAATAAGTTGGCCCTGAAGTAAATAAGGATAAGACTCAATCAGCAAGCATCTGTTCACACGATTACGACAAAACGTCACTAATGTTAGCAGCAACTTCGAGGTAGTTTTAGGAGTTCATCTACCCCGGTGTAAATTTAACATATAGAGCGGGAAGAATGGTTCTTTAAGTTAGGCTATTGGGATTTTTAATGTTTTTAGTTTTTAAAATGTCGTAGTGTGAACTTCATTAAAACAGGAGAAAAATCGAAGGATTTGAAAAATTTGCCAATTCAGTTGCATTGTAAATGCCGACTTCACGAAAGCTAGCCAAATGGTCAAGTTATGTTCTCGCAGTTGCAACTCCCACAATTTTAATTTCATTTCATAAGTTCGAACACTTGATTGGAGTTCATCCTAGAAGTTTAACGTTTCAGTTATTCAATAGTTCCATAGTATCTACTAAGAACGTTAAGTCAAGACATCATTTATAACTGTGTTTCATCGGTTTGCTCTTTTGAGCCTTAAATTACGCAATACGAAAACTCGCTTAAGCACTGATCATCGACTAAGCCATCAAACTTCTGAAAAGTAAGGAATGTCGGAATATTGTGCATTTAGAAATTGTGTGAGTTGGCGAAGATTTAGCCCTCTACTTCTAATAAAATTCTGTTTTAGTAATGGGATAGTTGGAGAGAAGTAATCGTCAGATATATACCCAAAGATAGGGGTAGATCTTCAGAACTGCCGAAATCGTCAGGCACATCAGAGATGGGGCCCTTCGCTCGAACCCTCTTCACTAAAATAAATATGCCTACCACCCATGCTCTTCAGAATATCTTACATCTATGATTGAAAAATCACAAAGAGATAGCGATTGGTTGTTTTCTGGACATCGAGGGTGCTTTCGATAATACTGATCACACCCAAATAACCGCAGATGTATAAAACCTCACTACACCCAATTCAGAGTATTAGCTGTGAAAGGCTGTCCTCAAGGTGGACTTCTCTCCCCTTCTTCTCTCCACTTCTGCCGGTACTCAGTAACGACGGTTTTTACGTTGAAGGGTATGCCGATGACATCGTATAAAAGTTTAAAGAGCCAATCTCAGATCGCCTCCAAGAGCGTCCTTAACATCGTTGCTGACTGGTGCAAAAAGGTTGACCTCAAAGGTATCCTTCACCTAAAGAAGAAAACTGGACCTTCTCAAAAATCCAGTACTCTTTGGCGAGACTTCTGGACTTTTGCAAATGAAGTAAAATTTGGAGGAATAACCCTGGGCCAAAAACTCACCTGGAACTCTTCTTTCAAAAAGACCGTAGCCAAGGCTAGAATTTCCCTCTGGATATACAAAGGCAAAATATGGGGCCTAAACCCCAAAGTGACAATCGCTATCGTTGCATATGCAGCACGATTTTAGTGCCAAAAAAAACAAAACAAAAATTCACATAGGCCAAGCTGCACAAACTGCAAAGACTAGCTTGCGTCTATACGTCGGGTGCAATGAGAACAGTGCCGACTGCAGCGCTTAGTCCTACTAAACCTTCCCTCTTCATCTCTTTATTCAGAAAGCAGCAATGGTAAACACCTACATGCTCATTTCATCGCAAGACAGGAATCCATCCTGACCTTGCACTAGAGCACAGTAGAGATAATGTATTAGGCATCACACTGGCCTAGTTACATTCATTCCCAGAACGACAGAACTGCGAACAGAATAAACCCACATTTGCTAGGAACGCGCTAGTCTGGAATACGGATGGTTTCAAGACAGATGACGGAGTTGGAGCGGGAGTTAATGGAGAGACCACAGAAGGCAGAAATACATACATAAGAAAGAAAAGAACTCAGAGAGAATTTAGCAGCACATTTATATTCTATCTGACAGCAAAGCGGCAGCGGCACTACCTGCTATTTGCGGCTTCGAAATCACTTCTAAATTAGTTTTTAGGGAATGAAAAGGCTGATGAACAAGCCAGGAGAGGATCTGCGGCACCATTTACGATGCCTAGACCATTCGGTCTCCATTAAATTCCGCTTCAAAAACTGGCTAGCAAAAGAAATCACTTCATTATTGGAGAGAAACTGTTGGTAACAGACAGGCGAAACTATTTCCACCATCTCCAACTATCCAGAGGATAACTACACGGATTCCTGACGGGACCCTGCAGAATAAAAAAACACCGCATGGCTATGGGAATTGCTCAAGACAACACTTGTCGAATGTGCCACGAAGACGAAGAAATAGCAGATCACATTATGTGCCACTGCGATTGCTTAGCATCAACACCTCTTCGTCTTTTAGGTAGTATGTTCCCTGAGGCAACTAATATTAGTGCCTCTTCGCCCAAAGTCTTAGACGAATATATCCACAAATCCGGCATATTAAGCGAACTCTAAACGGGGACATCACAATAGGCCCACAGTGTCCGCGGGGACCTCATTTCTCAATCTAATATAATCTGGAGTTTGAAGTTCAGCCATTAGTTACCAATTAAACACTTTTCTAAACTTGCACATTTCCATCTATCCCAAAGACTGCTGTGCATGACCTAGGTTTTCTGTTCTGTTTGGTTCCCCAAATTATTTTATAAAATTATTTTATCTACCATTTCTGTAGCATTCTGAAAATTTGAACATGGCAACGCTGGTGGCGGCGTACGTATTTTAGAAGAAAACAACTGCCGCATTGTGATTAGGACAGCAGCAGCAGCAGCCCCCTTCGCCTATGAAATCCACTAAATAATCCAAAGCAGAGACAACCAACCATCATCCGAAGTTTATTTCCAATTAAGCACAGTTGTGACACTTAATTACACCGATTGAATGCCGGATTGAGGACGCATTACACATGTTACACATGTGGATTGATTAAATTTGGAACGTTTGTTGTATTAATCGGATCGGATCGGATCGGATAAATCGATGATTCTTACACAATGATGGAATTAAATTATTTTAATATTTAAGCATTTAAAGAAATTGAAATGGTTATTCTACTTCTCAATGGTGAAGGATACTCCCATATTTCCTCACAAATTATTGACTAACCTCCTCCGTCCACCGGGCGGAGTGTCGAAACATTATTAACTTTGACAGCATGAGGTTGACTAACAATAAGATATAAATGGATTTTTTATAGGATATGTATGTATGTATGCAAAACCAGAGATTCAGCAAAAGAGAGGACATTTCAGAGGACATCCAGTGACCACCACCCGTTGTGCTGTGCCATGTTATTGTTTTGAAATTTCGATATGTATCTTCGACTGGTCAACCAGAATGAATGTATGAAGGCACCACCACCGGGGGTGAGCAAAAAGTTCTTGTAGCAACAAGCAAAGTTTTTCCATCGACTATACTCTTGGTGATATGCAGAACTTTGGGGGTCCTTTTTCTCCAGAAACGCTTGTGTACATATCTTTCGTACACAGTTTGTGAAGTTTATGAATGGGTCAATTGTTATGCATTGGAAATTGTCAAAAACATTAACTTCTGTATGCTTTATGACCAAGTGAATGGTTTCAATTTAAATAAATAGAAATTATTGACCGATGGTCGACCGTTGAGGCAGCAAAGGATCCGAGTTGTTTGGAAAGTTTTGTTTTTCAATTTTTTTTTTCTCATTTTCCTGTTTCTCCATATTCTAAGAGTGAGTATATGAGAAGGGAGAGGATTTAAATAGTGCGAAAAAAATCGTACTTTAAGCGGGGGAGGGATCATCGAAAAAGCGTTATTTATTTAAATTAATAGAGAACCGCAATATTTTTTTATGGTTTTCATTTGAAGTGAAAGCACTATACTTCGTAGCATTAAATTCTCCTACTCTGTAAATTTTCTACCTGTGAGCGGTAGCGTTCCAGCAGTAAGGTCGACCTAGTAACGGGTGATCCAAGTAGAGATACTTTTTCAATAGCCTTTTTTGACAGATCACGTGTAAGTCGTTTCATGCTGTCATGTTATTTGTGTTTAGTATTGTTTGGCATTTCATAATGGAAAGACTTACGCGTGAACAACGTTTACAAATTGTTCAACTTTATTATGAAAATTCACGTTCTGTGAGGAATATGTTTCGTGCACTTCGCTCAACTTATGGTCAACATAATCGGCCTACTGAGCGTACTATTCGCAACACCATCACCCATTTTGAGACCCAGCATTCATTATTGGAATTAATAGAACCACGTCCAGCACGCTGTAAAGAAAATATAGCGGCCGTAGCTGAGAGTGTACACGAAGACCGTAGAGAGTCGATTCGGCGCCGTTCGCAGCAACTCGGACTGACGTATGGAACGACTTGGCGCATTTTACGTCAAGATATTAAATTGAAAGCGTACAAAATACAGCTTGTGCAACAACTGAAGCCGCTCGACCTTCCCAAGCGACATCGCTTCGCTCTATGGGCTCTTGAAAAGTTCCAAGAAGATCCGACGTTTTCGAGGCAAATTTTGTTTAGCGATGAGGCCCATTTCTGGCTCAATGGGTATGTAAACAAACAAAATTGCCGCATTTGGGACGAAGAGCAACCTGAAGGGATTGAAGAACTGCCACTTCATCCAGAAAAAACAACGGTTTGGTGTGGTTTGTGGGCCGGTGGGCCGGTGGAATCATCGGTCCATATTTCTTTAAAAATTATGCCGGTGCGAACGTAACCGTCAATGGCGACCGTTATCGTGCCATGATAACCGACTATTTGACGCCTAAAATTGAAGCTCGTGATCTCGGCGACATTTGGTTTGAGCAAGACGGCGCCATTTCCCACACATCGCATCAATCAATGGACTTATTGAGAGAACATTTCGGTGAGCACATAATTTCACGTTTTGGGCCGGTCGTTAGACCGTTAGACTTTTTCCTGTGGGGATATGTAAAGTCAAAAGCTTATGCCGACAAACCCGCTTCGATTCAGGCCTTGGAGGAAAACATCACGCGTGTCATTCGCCAGTTACCAGTCGAAATGCTCGAACGAGTAATCGAAAATTGGACTCAACGGATGGACCATCTGCGACGTAGCAACGGCCAACATTTGATAGACATAATCTTCAAAAAATAAATGCCAAAGAATGTTCTTTCAAATGATAATAAACATTCTCCATTAAATTTGAATTTTCTGTGTTTTTTTCTTTAAAAAAGTAGGGAACCTCGAAATGGATCACCCTTTATTAGCATTTTACTATCCGATTGAGCGCCCAGACACACCTATTGGTCGACACATCGTGCTACCGAGCAGATACCTTAGATTAATGCACTTAGTTTTCCCATCTTTCGAATAAAACGAGAAGGAATATCAGTGATGAAGAGCTTAGATGCTCGCCACTGCCACGCCTGCCCCGAAAATCCGTCACCTGATGCGAGCAAAGGCTGGATAACCGCGGAGGAAGTGTTCATAAGTAGGGCACTTGATGCAACTCATTTAAGTGCAAGAGTTTAGCTTGATGACCCGAAAGGAAGCTTACAAGCAGTAAGCTTGTAAAGGACTGGGCGCATTAGTTTGGTTTGTCTGTATCCATCGTAGTCACGCCACCGAATCTTGTGTTCGCGAAAAACCCAAATATCAATGGAAAACATGACTACAGATGCAGGCGGATCAAACGCGGAAAACTTCTTCTAAACCTTGCTGAGCAAGCTCATGAGTTGCATCGGAGTATTTGATTTGAAGATCTAAAGGGATCTTTAACCACTCATAACCTCGAAACGGGTAACTGGTTTCAAAATATCCGGCTGTGCAGAAAAAACCTAGTCCTCCAGTTTGGAGGTTTTTCATGGGGTTAACTTCCCCAGCATAGCCTTGGTTAAGGACGGATTCACTTTGGAATACCCGGCAAAATAAGAAAGGAAAAAAACATTCACATCTGAACGTGGAACTCCCGAAATTCCCTAAACAGGCCATGTGCAGGTGCAGCCGAACAATTAGCAGAGGCCCTAGACTGCTAAAATGCTGAAGTGTGGTAATGCGTTGGGTTGGTCCGAGAAAAAGATGAAAAGCTATTATGTTTACTTCGGTGATTGCTATATGGAAAAAAAGTGCGGATTTGTTGTAAGCCTTGACTTATGCAAGCATTTTTGAGCTTCGTACACTTCAATATTCACGGAACTTGGCGGTTACCAGTTCATTAAAATGTCAATCAATTGACAATATATTGCTATCATAGACTCGGGCTAGTACCTTTTTGCAGCCAAGGTACGTCAACGGATATCTCACACGCCACAACAACGGGGAAGTACTGTGAGGAGATTTATCGTTGAACTGTGTCAATCAGAATAAGCAATAAGCAGATCTATCTTAACCTGTTTTTGTACTCATGATGTACACCATGATGAAAAGCCGTTAGATACTGGGCTTACAAAAGCTTGTAAACGCAGCAAAACATCATGCATTCCAGCTTATTAGCTCTACGAACAATAAAAAAAGTAATAGTTTGAGCACTAAGCGCACGATTTGGTCCTCAAAAAGTATGCCTGTTGAATGAAACTGCCGCCTGGCTTACTCAAAATTGTCCCAACTATAAAGACATCAGTTTCCTCAACATCGTGTTAAAGCTCTTGTACGTCATATCGTGCGAGCACCTCAAACCATTTGCTTTCAATTTGTCCACAATTGATGTGATGCAGTAGCCGATAACTTAACCGAAACCTTTAACTATTTGCATAGGCGAGTTTGGAACAGACAATTCTTAACAAGAACAAAGGCTCAACATCGACGAATCGGCCAGAAGGTCACCAACGACATCTAAATTTTGAGATAGTATGCGATTTATGGTAACTCTTCAAAACCAGAATTCCGCTTGATATTTGCTGTTTCTTTGGACTAAAAACGAGAAGACTCAAAAGTAAAGCCCTCTGCTGAACAACTTATGAAACTTTTTGTAAGACTTTCATAATTCCAGTAATGCTCTATGGATCAGAAGCATATATCGGCAGATTCTTTATAAGATATTCGATCCCATTTTCGTAGACGTGCCTTTTTTGTTTTTTAAGAAGGTGAAAAGCTAGTGGTGTGTTTGTATAGGAAAAATAAAAGATATTAGACCCATACAGGATCTAAAGCCAACCATTGTGTGTGCGAAGATATTTTTGACACAAATGGAGGGACCTGCAGTTTAAGGTCGATTCCGAACGTCAACTTTATTGTTTAGAAGCTTCTTCTTTAGAACATTCCTCTATATCTTGGATCAGCGTATGCGTCCATCCTCCTTTAGGTGTGCTGTTCCATCTGTGCTGCCATTCTGCACGTAGCGCCTCAATGAGTGCCAGTGATTTTCTAATGTCAATGTCTATTGGTATTAGACCCGAAATTACACCGATCGCTTCCGCTGATGTCGTTCTGATAGCGCAGCATACTCTTAAGGATACAATTCTGTGAACAAAGTAAATTTTTTCATGTACGTTTTCCGCTCCGTCTCAAGTGCCCATATTGGTGACGCGTACAAAATGTCTATTGGTATTACCCATTTATGCTTATCGACTTGCTCAATGTTGCCAGAAGGTTAGACACGGTTTCCACTGCCCGATTAGTTGTTTCCCCTTCATACTTCATGTGCTCTTTAAAATTGAGTCTGTGATCTAGCAATATTCCCAAATACTAGATGTATGGGCTGGATTCGATGGTTTATCCCCCACTTGTATGGTGATAAGCCCAATCTTATTTCTGCTGCTTATCATTACTGCATCCGTCTTGTGATCAGCGAGTTCTAGGCCAGCTTAATGCAGCCATTTCTTTGCATTTCTAAAAGCCTGACTGCAGTTTTCAGACTCTTTGTCTATCGTTTTAGATACTATGATAACTGCAATGTCACCAGCACCTTAGCACTTGGAAGGATTTTCCTTTACTTCTTTTTATGAGCTTTCGCAGTTCCACTCTCTTTCTTTTGAACTGTTCTCTCAGAACCTCTGTTTCTGGCTCTTTGCTGGGCTCTCAGCATTCGTAAACATTCTGCTCGTAGAATGAATATTTCGCTGCTCCAACAGTACACCGTTGCTGTCCCGTTTGTATTCCCCTTGCGTGGACACGATAAGGATATCGTGACATATTTCGCTTGCTCATCCGCAGTTCCTCTTGCTATGTCCATGTTGCTAAGCGTGTAGGCTAGTATTTCGGTGTCATCATACAAACCTTTGTACTTTCGGTGCGGGTTCTCCTATTGCTCTTTTGTTTGTAATATAATAGCGCGCTGACGGATCAGGTGAAAAACTGCGCATTGGTCGTTTATGATATCTTGGACATGAAGAAGCTCCAACTCGTAGAAACTTCGACTCTAATTGAGAGAGACAGTGCAGTACAAAGTACACGCTTTGGGTGATGCACACAAGTGAAGGGGTATTCAACCAACAGTGCGCAACTGCAGACAGTTAGTCAAATGCCGCTATGTATTCTTATTGGTTGAGGTGCAGGTCCACCTCTTGACTATTAGTTAGCTGCCTAGGCTTAAATAAAAATACCTTCAAAATCCTTACAATTCATTTTGTACTTAATAAAATTAACTTTATGTTCTTCGCGTACGCAAAAACATACAATTAACTCTCTTTGTTAAAATTGTTTGTAAACTTATTTTACTTTGAAATATCCCATGTTATATGCATGTATATGTAATTTAAGTAAGAATACCACAGGGTGGAATGTATGCTGCTCTGATGAATAAAACATGGTTTAGTACATAAATCCCATAACTTCTAAACTGTTATATACAAAAGGGCTCTGTATATTTTTGAGATACAATTTACTGGCGCAAAAAACTGTTGAATTAAATTAAGTATACTTAAATTTTAAACAATTTCCGGAGTTATGCCAATTGCGCATGTGTATTGGCTTGCTAATTCTGACATGAGTAAAACTGACTTAAAATTCAGTTCAAGATGTTTTTAACTTCTACATATTCTGCATTCTATGTCCTTAAATCGAAACCCATATTTTATAGCAATGGTCTAAAAGTCTGAACTGCCCATACAAAAAAAAAAATACATTGCATTAGGTGGCACTGGGACGAATTTGAACCTGGAACCTCCAGTTTAGTAGTCAAAAACATGTGAAGTCTTCAATCGGTTTTAAGGTTTACCTACAAATAAAAAATTAAATTAGTCTTCGGGAACTTAAATCTTGGCGTTTTCTTTTACAGCTCAAAAAATTTTATGACTCATTTGTTAGATCAAATCAGTTTTTGCACAAGAAAACTTGGGTCTGCTTTATCACTGATGTTTTCTGGCAGAATTCATTCAAACTGAAGCCAAAACTTTATTTGCTTTTTCTATATGCTCGTTCAGGTTAGGTTAGACGGGTTGACATGGAAGAATAATTTCTTTCTTGCCACAACTCAGGCCCTTGTGGGCCCATTGTGATGCCCTTCAGTGGGGGATACGCCGGTTTTGTGGCCTTCTTGTGATCCCTTCCCTTTGCTCGTGGTTACTTAATTTTATCAAGCCATCCTGATGTCTCCAGAAACCTGCAAATTCGTTATTCCTGTGAAAGTACGTTCGATGCCATTATGTATGGAACTCGATTTCTTTTGCATGGCCACCACGGGCACGCTTGCAGAAGTCCAGACGCTGAAACCAATTTTCGACGGTTTTCAAGCATAAATCGGCCGATACTGCTGCAATTTCACGTTCGATATTCGTACGAAGTTCATCAATCGTCGCTGGTTTGTTGGCATAGACCATAGACTTGACGTAGCTCCACAGGAAATAGTCTAACGGCGTCAAATCGCACGACCGAGGCGGCCAGGCGACTGGACCATTTCGTGAGATCCAAAAAATCAATAAATTGATTGTGACATTCGCTGTGTGGCTTGTGGCGCCGTCCTGTTGGCACCACATGTCCTCCAAGTCCATATCATCCAATTGGGGCCAAACATATTCGGTTATCATTGAACGGTAGCGATTCCCATTCACAGTAACGTGCCGGTATTGATCATCATGGAAGAAGTACGGCCCAATGACGCCGCCGGCCCATAAACCACACCAAACCGTAATTTTTTCGGGATGCAATGATGACTCATGGAGTACGTGTGGATTGCTGCCTGACCAATACCGCATATTTTGTTTATTGACGAAGCCATTCAGCCAGAAATGAGCCTCATCGCTGAAGATGATTTTTCGATGGAAATCCGAATCATTTTCAAGTTGTTGCTCAGCCCAATTCACGAACATACGACGCTTCAGCGGCTCCGTTCAGTTCTTGCGTCAATTTAATCTTGTAAGGAGGTAGGCCAAGATCTTTTCGCAAAATTCGCCACAACGACGTCACAGAGATGCCCAACGCTTGAGAACGACGTGTGAGAGACACATTTGGGCCACTGACTCCGGTTAGTTTCAGTAGTTAGCTCGTATATCTTTCCATCATAAAAATGGCAAACCTTACTGAACAGAAACGTCAAAAGAGCGGCAAGGAATATGGCGTCGTTTGCTGTCCCTGTCGCTCTACTTTTGTAGCGTCCCTGTTGAAAAACCCTGTATTACAGAGTGAGACATCTGATAATTCCTCAATTTCTTGGAAGAAGAAACTTCCAAGTGTTCTGTTCCTCAACTGATAGAGGCCCGGGCAAGCTCGTTGCAGCTTCTACAAATGTGGGCATCCTTGAGACTTAGTTTCATCATGTGGTTTCTTAGAAAATTAGGACCAGTTAAAGCACTGGTCTGCTTTCATACTGTAGTAGCTCCTGGGTTCGATTTTGTACTATATTCTGGCCACAGTTTACGTGATATCTCACAGGTGGTTAGAGATTTCCACCTATTGTTGGCTTTCATTTTGATCTTGTATTCCACTCGTTCTCTGAGATTGTAGACTGATGGTCCGATCCTTTTCTTGCAAGCTCGTCGGCCATCTCATTGCCGGTTATGTCCCTGTGTCCAGAGATCCAGAAAAGACATACCTTGTGCTGTGAACCTAGAGCCTTAAGATCTATGCGACAGCGGTGAACCAGCTTGGATTTGATTTCGATAGCATTAACTGCCTTAAAGGCCACTTGACTGTCAATGAAAATGGTGAAATCATTACGTGGTATTGCCGACATTGGTACAGTATGCATCGCCGCATTCGCGATTGCCAGAACCTTAGCCTGGAAATCACTACTTTGATCAGGGAGTCTGATGGAGTTGTGTATATTTAATTCCTCTGCGAATAGACCGGCACTTGTTAGACAATCCAACTGTGTAACTGTGGCTTTAGATTTAATTTTCGTTGGTTCATTCGCATTGCAGTCTTCCCTGCTCAGAAAGGAGCAGGAGAATGGTCTGTTAAAGTCCATGTAGGGTATCATGTAGTCGCAGCTAACTACGAGTCCTCTGTTCTCGTTGAGTATTTGGCTGATCCTGAAGGCGCTCTTGGCAGCTGATTCGTGCAAGTATAGATCCGCGGGTAGGTAATTTAGAATCACTTCCAAACCAGCGGAGTTGTGCAGTTGTGTTCCCATTTCGAATTCCCTAATCGAATGCACCGGATCACTACTTCTACATGACTGGGTCGTAAGAATCCTACAATCTCCATGACCACTAAGTTTAAAAATACCATTTTTTAGATCTCAATAAAAAAAACAAAATGCTGAGTATGAAAAGTCGTATAAGAATTGGAAAATCCCTGATTAGTTTCGGACATTTTGTGCAACCAATAGCTATTTTCTTATTTTATTTTGAATCAATAATTTTCTACCCTACCACCCCTCCTTAAGTGGTTCACCTAAGATTAATCTGCCATTTCAAATGTTTATCAAGCGACATCTTTCAATGGATACGCGATAAAGAATATAACCAATCGCACATGTTTTAAGAGCGTACGCAACGCACTCGTATCCATATACACGCCAATCACGCCATTACTCAAACCTTAGGCAGTTAATTCTCCCATTTTGACATTTATGAGGAAAGAATATTTTATTTATTACAAATTGTTCCCCATTAACGGTAGTAAATCTTCCGCAGCAACAACAAAAAAGTAGAAGCAAAGTATCATTCGAACTTTTATCATCATCCTTTATTGTTGACAGGGTGTGGTGGTTTTTAAAGGTTCCACAAGGAAATCTTCGTCGTTGTTGCGCTGTATTGAGAAAGCCATTTCAATAAATTTGTCAGCGGTCCGGATGATTACTCGAATAGGCGTATCCAAGGTGAAAATTGCCTCGTTCTCCAACATTAAAATTGTATTTTAATATCGCACGGTTATTTAGTGCTGCTACTGCTGCCGCTGTTGCTAGGGGTAGACATTTGAAAAGTTGCAATTTCGCAATCGTTTTCTGCGGGACACAGGTGAAACAGAGTGAACAGGAGAGATCGGAAGAGTTCACTTTAATTAGCGAAAACAGCGAAGAGCAGATGCCCAAGTTCAAGTTCATTTCCAATGGGATAACAATAACAGTTCGGAGAACTTCATGCTCCATCGAATCGTAATCACATCATTTTGAATTGCCACTGCCGACGGAAGGAAGTTGATACCGTACCGGCGAAAACCTTCTAATGCGTTTGCAACATTGTTATGGAACAACAACTGGCTACAGGCAGGGTTTAATGCTCTTTCGAAATCCCACAAAACACACGGAAAAGTCCTTCGAATCATTAGTGCCGAAAACAAAACACAAGCCGTTTTATAGCCAGTCAAATGATCCTTGATTGTTGTGTTGCCTGCTACTTATGGTTTTGTGAGGGCAAAACAAAAACGAAAGAAGAAGTCGCAGTAGTACATTCAATTCGGAGGAGAGGTCCAGGCAGGACTCGAACTCAATGTGTTTTGTTGTTCAGAGATCGGAACGTCCCTAATGAGAAATCGAAATGGAATTGCAAAATTATCTTTAGTGTCTTCGAGGAAGGGAAAAGGAAGTAGCCATTCATATCACTCTCTCTCTCTCTCTCTTCGGCTGGCTTGCTGAAGGATTAAACTCAACTGCTTTTGTTTTATCGCAACAAATTTCATGTATCGTAGTAATTACAGGAGCAATCCTATGGTTACGTCATTAAAGTGATTTCATTGATTGCTTCTGCAAGAAGGTTGTCTGTGTCTGGTACTTGATTAGTTTTCTTTGCGGGCTTCCTTCTACCCTCGGAACAGGATAGTCGTCGTCGTCGTCGTGTAGAGTGGGAGGCAATCTACTACATCGTTTTTGTGTCGTCGATTCAAGTATCGACATCGACATCGACATCGAGTCCGAAGGATGAGCCATAAAAATGTTCGTAGTCGATTTCTTCCGAATTCCGCTCTAATTACCTTCGAATCAGCCATGCATCTATTTGGCCGGCCATCCACCACACGCACCATACTCACTTGGTAAAGATCGTAAAACCTATTGGCAGTAACATGCATATGAAGCGGATATTGAATGGGTAGCTTCGTATAGGCAGGTCGTCCGCCGGCATTATTCAGTTGTGTATTCGGTTTACCGGATGGGGTGAGACTAGGTGATGCTTCTACTTGGGAGCAATTAAATTGGAACAGTTTTTTGACTGGGTCGCTTGACTGATTTTTTTTTTCGTAAACAGACATGTTGGGTAATTTATCCGTGTATGCCTGGTGGAATGGACCACCATTTGGATGCATGTGAATTTTATTGGACGGGGAATTAATGAGGAGTGAAAGTTGTTCGAATGGAAGCGGACAAATTGCACTCGTAAAATGGAAAAGCTGTGTTTCTTTTTCGGATACTTTGTTTTTATTGCAAGTCCCATGTTCCATAGGGCCTGAGGAGAAACGGTCAAGGTAACAACTATGTACTATTATAATAGTACTTGGCAATTATGGGGGCAGGACATGACTTTCTTTTACGACACATTGCGTGCAACTTTATTGAAAATAGTTTTATTTGCTCATCAAACAAGCATCTCAATTTGGTGAAACTTTCTATTGCGCTCACAGGATATAGTGTACGAGGTGTTCATGAGGTGTAATCAGCTAAGTACTTTGGTTTGTTCAAACAGCAAGGCTTCCAGGTTAAAAGTGAAAGTGAATGCATTTGTAAAGATCCTGTGAATTGTTAGACGTGTTATTGGAAATACGTCCACGTAATCGATCGGGCTTAGAACGAGGTGATACCATTGGGTACTTGGATGGTTTCCTGAGCGCGGTCTCTCTGGTGACACAATCTATTCTGGGTATTGTCGGATACAATTTTCTTAAGCCTTATTAAACAACTGTCTTTCAGGCAGATATCCTTGTGAAAAAGTGTTACCTTCTACACCTACTCGGATAGCTAAGCTTTCATCAAACCCTGCTCCATTCGTACACATCACCTACGAAATTGTGAAGAAGCTAAACAGCTTGGGGACGTGTAACTCTGTAACGCTGATAAATAAAAACTTTAAGAATTCGGCCTCATCCGAGGCCGACACTCTTTTGCAATGACATTCTACCTGTCAGCTCTTTGGATAAAGCTGCTCATTTTGCACAACGTTTACTTTTCCATCTGTCCTATTCGCCAGGGCTCTGTCCGAAAAGTTGGAAAACCGCATTTGTCCAGCCAGTAAGGCGAATTTAAAAAGGCGAATCTTCCTCTCCCTAATGGCCAATTGCATTAATGTCCCTTCTTTCCAAGATAACTTCTTAATGACCGACAAAAGATTTGTGCCGCAACGTGTCCACCTGTGAACCGAAAAGTGGAACCTATCTATTCACCACAGTGGTGAAAGTAAGATCGCTGCGGTTGATGTTTCATATTTAAGGCATTTGACAGAGTTTAGCATTAAGCTCTCTTTTCAAAAATGCGTGCATTTGTGATCGATGATACCCTTCTTCAATGGATTAGAAATTACTTTTCGGACCGTTCAATTCAAGTTGTTTTGGACGGTTTCAAGTGTGTTAAAAAATAAATTCTGGTGTTCCCCATTCTCTATCTCAATTTTATAATCTATCTTCTGTCTGTTACTTCTAATCCTATTCATTCCTTCGCCGATAATAGTACCCACAGCATTCCATATTCGTTTCCTGGGCAACGCCCCTTATCTCCGGGCATTGAACTGGAACGGCAACATAAGTTAGCTCATTAAATTCCGATCTTGACTGCATTCTTAAGTGGGGTAAAACCAATCGAGCGGAATTTAATGCTTCTAAAGCAGAGAGCTGTTCTGCGTCGTTGAAGCGAAACCCTAATACTCCGCCGTTATCCATGAATATCATTGCTGAAACTGAAAGACTTTCCATTCTCGGTTTGTGTGTTAACGATAAATTTCGGAAGATACGCCTTATTTGGGACAGCCTGGACAAATGCTATTTTCCATCTTCTCGGAAAGAGCCCTGAAGAATAGGACAGATAGAACAGCTTACGCATTGGTTTTGCCAGCGTGGAAGAACACCTCTTTAGAACGATAGCGGAAATACCATCTGGACCAGCGGACTTTTGTATGTTGAGATCTCGAAGAACTCTTGCCACTGTACGGGTGCGAAAATGGATTTGTCCCATAGTATATTCTACGCGGTACAGGGGGACACAAAGCACAATCTGGCAGCGTTGAGCTAGCTGATTGGCTTTATCCGAAGAGCTGACAGCTGGGGTGTCATTGCAAATGAGTGTCGGGATAGATGACGAGGCCGAATTTTTAATATTCTTAACAAACGACCAAAAGTTTTTACTACCGGTGGGACTTTGTAGTATTTTTTGCCTCAACTTTTGGTCGTAGGAGAATTTGACACGATTAATGAGAGCATTGCAGTCATTTCTGGCACGTTAAACTTTATTCGGTTTTCCTCAGTTGGGTTGGCCTTATAAGACCGAAAGCTCACCTCTTTTAACCTGATAGCCTCTTGCAGCTCAAGTCACACCATGCGTTCACCTTGGGTTTGATACTTTTAATCCTTTTAGGAATAAAATGTTTCATACCCAAGTGAATTATGTTTGTTATCATATCGGCGGCAGCATCCACATCGCCATCGAGGAAGCATAGCGACCAGTTAAAACTCCTAAAGAAACCGCGTAATTCTTCCCATTTGGCTTTCTCGTATTGCCATACGGTTCTTTTCGGAGCTTGTTCTTTAACTTTGTGGTTGGAGTACAAGAAATTGGCCGATATGACACAGTGGTCTGACGAACCTAGAGGCGATAATACATTTATGGTGTACTTATCTGGGTGAGAGGTGAGAAACAAGTCCAGTGTGTTGGCGGTTTGACTACTAATGTCCGGAATTCGTGTCGGCTCATTTACAAGCTGGGTTAGGTTGTTTACCTCAGTAAAGATCTCAGCGTACCTGCCTTCGGGTGTTGTCTGTCCAGAGTGACGAAGCCAATTCGAATTGTGAACATTGAAATCGCCCGTAAAAACGATTTCAGTGTGAGGATAAAGGGTTACAATTCGTGTAATGGAATCGGACAACTCATCAAACTCGTTAAAAGTAAGATTACGGTCCAAATTTGGGCTTCTGTAAATGAAACAGTAGTGGATTTATTGCCTACGGACGTGGAATTTAAGCCAAATAAAACTAAATTCCGGATTGGAACTTTGGCCGTATTGTGGTTGAAGTTGGTAGGCGAGACCACGATGGGGAAAGAATAATGACACTAAGTTGTAATCAGGTAGACTAAATTCCGACGAATCAGAATCAACGCTAACCTGAGTTTCACTCAGTGCCAAAACAGCTGGTTTGTTTTGGGAAACATGGGCGTACAGAGAAAAAAGATTCGCTCTTAAGCCACGAATGTTACTTCCATCTACTCTGAAGCTGCTAAACATTACAAAAAACAAACACAAAAAATTCAACACTGACGCTACCTAAGCCAAGCCGTGCAATGTAAATTCTATCTTAGCGTACCAAAACAAATTACCGCAGGTGTTATGCCCTTACAGCAATTTGCCTCGGTCTACCAACAAAAGGTTACACATACGACCCGCTATGCGCCAGTTACTACGCCTACTTAACCATAAAAAATACACAAATGATATGAATCACTGTGTTCTAACAATAAGTGTGGTCAAGCAGAAGCAGCAGCAAACGAGTACAGGTACCACACGCACTGTGTACTTTATGCAATTTTTTTTATTTTTGTGATTTTATAATGCAGCACACGCGACCGAAAAAAGTTTTTTTTTTCCTTTTGTGTGGTGACGAACACGATCACTGGCCGCGGAACAGAGGCACGTGTTTGCGCGTCGGTGGTCAGATCGGTACTCCTGAATAAATCGAGCGTTTATTCGCCTAAAACTTGAGTAGAAGACTCATATCTGGTCCAGTGCGCCAATAACTTTTTTGGAGCCGCTTGACAGGATTCTAAAACGTGCAATAAAAGTTATTGGCTCATCATCGCAATCGTTCTTTTATCATTACTTGCATCATAAGTGCTCGAATGAAAAAGAAAGTTGCATTCCACCTCCTTCAACATTTCAGTGGCAATACTCACCATGCTATAAATGCACATCAGTTCATCAATAAGCCTTTATAAAATATTTGGCGAATTCTATACTTTTTCCTAATCCTTTACTTCCCTACTGCCAGCCTGGGTTACTTCATTATAATTCCCTTTAGTGCGCGTTTTGAAAATCGGAATCTACATGCATTTTGGCCCCAATGAACAATGGCCGCAAAGCAAAAATTAAAAATGGCCCCAAAAATGTGTATGGGAAACCACAACACGAACATTTCTGTGATTTGGGGCCATTTTTCATATTTTTAGTTTGGGGCCAAATTCATTATGATAAATGACGCCGAACTTTGGGAAAAAATACCACTTTTCCCATTGAAAGTTATGTTGTTTCCCATATAAATTTTTGGGGCCATTGTTCACTGGGGCCAAAATTCATGTAGCCATTTATATCGGAGGTGGTAGCTTACTTACTTACTTAGGTGGCGCTACAGTCCGGGGTGGACCTGGGCCTCAACCAATACCAATACGCCTTTCCAGTTAGCACGATCTTTGGCTAACTGCCTCCAGTTGCGCACTCCAAGTTGGTTGAGGTCCCCTTCCACTTGCGCGCGCCACCTTAGGCGAGGTCTTCCTCTACTGCGTTGTCCCTCCGGGTTGGATTCGAAGACTCTTCGGGCCGGAGCGTTGGTGTCCATTCGCACTACATGGCCCAGCCATCTTAGACGACTAATCCATATTTTTCTGACCAGGTCGATGTCGCTCAAATCTCCTCCTCCAAAACCCGTCAACGCAAACGGGACCGAAAATCACTCGAAGAATTTTGCGTTCGAAACGACCAAGGAGATCTTCATCCGCCTTTGATAACGTCCATGCTTCTGCGCCATACAGCAGGACTGGGATGATGAGGGTCTTATATAGAGTATCCTTGGTGTTTCTCGACAAGGTCTTACTAATCAATTGCCTCCTTAGGCCAAAGTAACAGCGGTTGGCAAGTGTAATTCTTCGCTTGATTTCTGACGATATATCATTGTCAGAGTTAATAGCGGAGCCGAGGGCGCCTTGTCTAAATCCTTTTTTGACATCAAAGGTCTCGGTGAGATTGTTTCCGACCTTAATGGAGCAGCAAGAGTTCTCCATCGTCATTCTGCACAATCTGACGAGTTTGGCAGGGATGCCAAAACTTGACATGGCTCTGTATAGCTCGTCTCTATAAATGCTGTCATATGCGGCCTTAAAATCGATAAAAAGATGGTGAGTATCGATCTGGACTTCTTGGGTTTTTTCCAGGATCTGCCGAAGTGTGAAAATCTGGTCAGTTGTGGACTTACTGGGACTAAAACCGAACTGATAGGGTCCAATCAGTTCGTTGACGAATGGTTTCAGGCGTTCACACAGCACGGCAGACAGGATATTATATGCGATGTTGAGGAGACTTATAACTCTATAGTTGGCGCAGTTAAGAGGGTCTGAGGTTCCATTCATCAGGCATACTTTCCTCTGACCAAATCTTGGAGACGAGCTGGTGTATGCTCTCTACCAAATCAACTCCCGCTGCCTTGAAAAGTTCGGCAGTTAAACCGTCCGGTCCGGCAGCCTTGTTGGATTTCAGTTTGGATATTGCTATCCTCACTTCATTTTGGTCAGGTTGGCGGGAGTCTTGGCTTTCATCACCCATGTTGAATGGTTCATTCTGCCTGACAGCGGAATTTGTGTCGTCACACGGCACTCTTTATCGAACCATTGGTTTCGCGGGGGTGGTTTGATGCTGGCAGCACAGGACTTCTCGAGAGGTTGAGGGATACGCGATCGGAAAAGGTTCTGGCGGTTTGTTGCGCTTGTAGCCTTTCAACGTTGAATCTCCTCACAGTATTTCCTCGCTGTTGTGGTGTCTGGGATATCCGCATACCTTGGCTACAACAAGGTAGTGATCCGAGTCTATGTTGGCCGCTCGGAAAGTTCGGACATCTAGGATACTGGAGGAGTGCCTTGCGTCGATCGCAACATGGTCAATTTGATTGACGGTTTGGTGATCTGGTGACCGCCATGTTCCTTTGTGGATATTGAGGTGAGGAAACCGTGTGCTAGCTATAGTAACATTACGTCCCGCAGCAAAGTCAATTAGCCTAAGTCCGTTTCCAGACGTGGTGTCGTGTAGGCTATGCTTTCCGATTGTGCTACCAAAGATGTCCTCCTTTCCTATTTTGGCGTTAAAATCACCTAGGACGATTTTAACGTCGTATTTAGGACATTGCTCATATGTTTTCTCGAGGAGCTCGTAGAAACATTCTTTGGTAGCATCATCTTTCTCTTCTGTGGGGGCGTGAGCGCATATAAGGCTGATGTTGGCGAATTTAGCCTTGATGCGGATGGTTGTAAGGCGTTCACTAACGTGTCGAAAGCTCAAGACTTCTTGCCTAAGTCTGCCGCTTACAACGAAACCACATCCAAATAGACGCTGCTTCTGTTCCCTATAGCAATCACCGTAGTAGATGTCACAGTTTTTATCCTTCTTTTGCCCGGTACATCCCATCGCACTTCCTGTATGGCGGTGATATCTGCATTGTAGCAGGTTAGGGCCTCCGCTAATTGTTCGGCTGCACGTGGCCTATTCAGGATTCGAACATTCCACGTGCAGATCCGAAAGTCATTGTCCTTTTTCCGTTTTGCAGGGTCGTCAGCAGTGAATCCGTCCGTATCCGAGGCTTTTGGTTGCTTCGTAACCATGTGGTTTTTCCGTGGTTGGGTAGTTAACCCCACGCACAACCCCTAACCTGGAGGACCAGGCCCTAAATTGACCCTAGGACAGCGGGTAGGGTAATCCGTTGTCAGTAACCGGAGGTGGTAGCACAGAATTTAATTTAAGCCGAAGTAGTCTTAGTCGTGACTAAGCGTTCTAAGCGTCTTTGGTGAATCGACAGAACGCAATTCTCTTTCCAATTGCTTGTTTCTTGAGTAATCTGTGGATATTTGTCAAAGAGAATAACTGACCTAAGCAAAGCCTTCGATATTGCGAACATGTAACACAAAATTCTTGGCTATGCGTTTTCATTTCTTTCGAGCGAAGCCGGGCGGGTCAGCTTACATGTTTACCTTGTCACTCTTGAAATTGTGAGAGTAGTCGTACCACTCCAATATCTGTAAGGCTGAACTTCCCAACCCAATATTACCATTTCCATAACATAAAACCTTGAGTATTTACATTTCATTGAACAAGCAAGAATTATTTGGTGAACTAACACTAATCCTCCAGCACCATCCTTCGTCGAAAACAACTCCGCATTGACTTCTTCTGATCACAAATGATGAAACATCATATTAATTGGCCGGTCGTCGGTCGTCCATTCTTGTCTTCCAGTTGAGTTCACTACATCTACCAGCAATTGATGTAATCAATAGGTCCATTTCTTGATGAAGTGTAATCGCCTTATGTGACTCACTTACATCAGTCAGACACTCTCACTTGTTACTTATACATAAAGGCAAAAACGCTTCTTAGCAAAGTACTCTGCCACCGACACCGTCAAGCTAGCTTATCGCTCATCAAGCATAAACAAACCTAAAAGTTTTTGCCGTCTCCGAATGGAGATTCTATTCAATTTCTATGAACAATATCCCACAGGAGGAGAGGCAAGGCATGGCGAGATACTGGCCCATCAATGGAAACTGTATTCAATGGTAATGCTGGAACATTCCTCTTGGCACCCTTCGTAATCCACTTATGGCCTACCAATATTGTTTTCCCATTAAACTGATCATTGAACACCAAAAGCTTGGTTCTTCGGCTCCTGGGGGGACGGGACTGAGAGCCCCATTAAACCAATTAAATTAATTGAACGCTCCAATGGGCCTTTTGCATTCGTCTGGCACTGCAGTCACAGTATGTGCATCGTTCAGAATATTATCCAGGGTGGGCCCAAATTGTGTGCATTAAGTGCAGCAGCAACCCCATTCAGAGAGCACGCATTTATGGAGATGAGAAGACAAAATCAGTTGAAAGGCGCAAGGATTACTTACACACTATTGATTTCTAATTGACTCTGCTGCTTCTGTGAATTGCTACTCCAGCGGGTTATATTCTGTCAGCTCGTGGCGGAGGTGTTAACATTGCCAAAGGGACAAAAGGTAAATGCCTCAGTCATCCTACCACCCCCCCCCCCCCACGTGCAATTGATTCGAATTAAGATATGTGTAAACATTTTCGATTGAGTTGAATTTGATATTAGGTTAATTGATGGCAAACAGGGGAGTGGACACATGCAAATCTGTCACCTGCAGTTTTCCGAATTCTCTTTACCCAACAGTGGCGCAGGCAGCAGTTGAGCATCCAATGTTTCGATCTATAGATTAATGTTTAACCCGTCTGGGCCCTGCACATCCGAGTGCAAGTTCAATAAAAACAGTTGCAAATCACCCAAGAAGGTCAAGATTTATGATGAAATTCTAGTGTGCATTGTGTGCTTAATCCGCATGTCATCCTGTTTGAGTATAAATTGCCCAGTATGCTCAGACCTCAGACGACGACGACGACTTGACTACGACGACGCTCACACATGCACCCTTCAACTTGATTTAATTCGTTTGGACGATGGCAGTTGCTTTATGAAATCAACTGAGAAGTTCTCCGTCGTCGTCTCCTCCCGTCGCACCAAAGACACATAAATCAATGATTGACTAATAGTCCTTTTTGCATATTCTACCATTGAAAAGGACATCTTGGAATTGCACACACAGCACTGAGGTTTAGGCATTCATCATCGACCAATGCGTTCTCTCGTTTGCCATTGCTTCTAGTAGTGTTGTAGCTGATTTGCTTTCCGTCTCTCTTGGTTCAGTTAGCCTCCCCGCCGCGCCGGCCGTCTCCAAGTTCAGTACAGAGCACAAATCATTGCACACAAAGTTTTGTTGTGACATACAACCGAACGTTGGCCTATCCAGAGAAGAGGAATCAAGTACTCGACGACGATGACGACGACGACATTGACCAGGATATGCCAAATAGAATACGGAATTATCGGTGTTGCACATGGCAAAACTCTCCAAGGATGTGCTTGGATTGATATGCAAATTACTGTGATGGGACGTCCACCTCTCATTCCACCTCTCATTCCACCTTCATGCCGCAAATAACAAATATGCCAACAACATTTTCTTGCAGCAGACATTCAGATTTAATACATGTAATCAACATTTTTAGGTGCCTACGAGGACAGATTTGCTATGACCCAAACCGAAATATCCCAAGGAATCACCTGGAATTAACTTTACAATGCCAAATCACAAGGTGTTAAAAATGTACTCGTTTCGGAACCGGAACCAGATTAAGTGCGGCACATGCATTCTTGCTTTGTGATTTGGCTTTTTGCTAACAATCATTATTTGTATTGGTAGCTATGTATGTCCTCGAGGTGCAATTGATTTGTTTTTCCAGACCACACTTGCGAAGATGAAGAAATAAAAAAAAAACCCACACAAACACACAGATATAAGAGCAAGACAATGGAAATTCTCGCAAAGAACGAGGTATCCAACTTTCGTGTGCAGTTCCGGAACATAAACCCAAGATATACTGGCGAATAGTTCTATTGACCATGACGTCTCTGCAATGTCACAATCTTATTTATTCACTTCCGGATTTGTTTTGTTTAAGATTGGGTTTTTTTCGTTTTCTCGTTCGTGTATTCGCTTTCACTTATTTACTTTGGGTGGAAATTTAATTACCACCAGAGACAAGTGGAACGGTCTAAGTCACTCCTTAAATTTATAGGTTGGATAAGATCCAAAATTTGAAGGAAAATGGTCCCTTTTTTTATACGAAATATTGAAAGCATCTTGAAAGTGGTATCCTATCATTAGTCAAATAGTTTAAGGACAAAAGCATCATATTTGTGGGAAGATTTGGCGATCTGCTGAAGCACTAAGACTCAAATACATTGGAAACGTTGTCAATTCTGATTATATGCCTCCGCAACTAGACTTTAACAGACCATTCTCCTGCAGAGATAAATGGGATAAGAATGAGCCCACGAAAAACAAATCTTTATCCATCTACACAGATGGACTGTGGAACCTGTGCGGGAATATTCCCGGAAGAACTAAAGCTACACTATTCAATCAAGCTTCCTGGCAACAACAGTGTCTTCCAAGCAGAGGTTCTGACGATCGCGGAAACGGCCCGCAAGCTGTCATTGTTGACAGTACCACGAAATGATATTACCATTTTCATCGAAAGTCAGGCAGCTATAAAAGCAGTTTCTGCTATTGATACAAAGTCCGAGCTAGTTCACCGCTGCCGTGAAGAGGTTAAGGTTCTTTGCTCGCAGCACGCCATAAGTCTCTGTTGGGTCCCTGGACGAATTGGCGAGGTATGGGTCTGCAATGGACCATGATCGAGCACTGCAGTCGACCAAGCCACAACTCTGCGAACTTAGGAAACGAGTGGGGAACAAGATTCGTATGAAATCTAACAACAAGTGGAATGAACTACCCACCTGTGAATTATCAAGGAAGCTCTAGCCAGAATACAACAGTCGCCGAACCATCAAATTTCTACAGCTTGACAGGTCATCACTGTCTAAGCTGGTAGGGGGCCTAGGTTAGGTTAGGATTAGACCTATATAAGGTCCATTGTGATACCACGTGGATCTGAAGTTCCTGCCTACACGTTGAACCATTTTGAGGTCCTAATAAAGCGTGAGAGACATTTTGGGTCGGTTGAGTTTAGATCATTAAGATCATTATAGAAGAAGGCCCCCATATGGAGGTTTCGCTTTCGAGAGAGAGAGCAGGGCATGCGCAGAGAAGGTGTAGAGCAGTCTCCTCCTCCTCCACATCCAAACAGCTCCTACAGAAGTCGTTGGAATAGGCACCAAGCCTTGTTGCATGCCTGCCTAACAAACAGTGTCCAGTTATGACACCAATTGTAGCACCAATATGCGACCGATTAAGGGTAATCAAGCTCCTTGAGCGTCTTAGATCCAGCCTAGGCCAAATCTGCTTCGTTGTCGGACAAGTAGTACCATTTGTCCATCTGTGGTTAGTTTTTTCTAATGCATCCAGTTTAAACAAGAGCTTGCACGTGGAAACTGGCATGCCTAAGGAGCCCTTTTCAGGCAAGATTGAGAGGATACCACATTCTTTTTTAGCCAGGACAAGACTTCCTTTATCGCCATAATTTCCGCCTGGAAAACACTACAATGATTAGGAAGACGGAAGGAGAGACTGAGATTAAGTCTGTCTGAGAAGACACCTCCACCCACTCCATCATTTGTTTTTGAACCGTCCGTGTAAAAATGGATTGATTCTTCTTCCGGCAAGGCATCCTCCCAAAAGGATCTAGGGGGGATGGATATCTGGAAGTTTTTGTCGAACAGCAGTTGGGGTGTGGTGTAGTCTATATTCCTAGAAGGGATTCTGAGTAAGTTCAGAATTGCAGAGTCGCCGATTTCACTATCGGTCCATTGAGAAGTTGCTTTGAGGCGAGTGGCCGTGGTAGCAACCGTCTGTCTGCTAAAGATGTCAAGGGGTATTAAATGGAACAGAATGTCCAGTGCAGCTGACATGCTGATCCCTGGACTCTGCCTAGTTTATCGCGATTTATCGCTTTCTCTAAGGCAGTCCACCAGACAATTGTTCCATACGTTAGTATCGGTCTTACAACCGAGATATATATCGTGCGATTTTGTATTTCCTAGTAAAGAGGACAAGTTCGGTTTTGTGGGGATTGACGCCTAGACCACAACTGTCAGCCCATCTTATTAGCTTGTTAAGAGCATTTTGTAGGAGTTCTTTTAAGGTGTTAAGGTGCTTCCCCGATACGGCAATAGCAACGTCATCTGCATAGACAATCACTTAGCAGCCCTCTCCTTCCAGGATAACAAGCAGCTTGTTCACCACAAGATTCCAAAGAAGTGGGCATAGGACTCCTCCTTGCGGGGTTCCCCTGCTGACAGATCTTCTGGCGGAGGTCATACCCAGCTTTGAGTTAATAATCCTACTGGTTAGTAGTTGATTAATGAACTCGCCAAGTGTGTCACCCACTTTTAGATCCGACAGTGCAGTTGAGATCGCGGATGTGTTGACGTTGTTAAAGGCGCCTTCTATATCGAGGAAGGTTACCATTGTATACTCCTTATGGTGAAGGGAATATTCAATTGAACATACTAACGTGTGTAGGGCTGTTTCTACAGATCTGCCTTTGCAATAAGCATGTTGGGAGGTGGTAGGGGCCCTAACGGAATATAACTTTTTAAGTAATCACGCAATGAAATTAAACCTCAAGGATGACGATATATGTCAAGGATGTGGTGATGAAGAGGTCCTTGAGGGAACACCTCAATTACTCTGTTGCTGTCCGGGTCTCGGTCACTTGAGAAACAGTTTTAGCTAGTACTAATAGCTAGTATAAACAAAATGGGTCCCAAATGACTGCCTTGGGGAACACCCGACTGAGCAGAGAAAGATTGTGATAACGAACCTCTAAATCAAAGGACGCTCGAGAAACATAACAAATTTGTGACAATGGAACGGTTTTGTAAAATGTTCATCACAGATTACATTGCCACGTAGAAATATTAATTTTTCGCATACGATTTGCTCAAAAACTTTACACCAAGGCTTTAAGATTGGTCTGTAATTAGGTATATCAACCCTTCCACCATTTCTAAATGTTAGTGTGATATTCGCACGTTTCCATAAATTGGGGAATTCGTCTGTACTTATAGACAATTCAAACAATTTTTTAGGTGAGGACCAAGGGCTTGACTATATTTTTTAAGAACAATCGGTGCAATGCCATCGGGACCTGACCGGAGTAGTCGTAAGTGTCCAAATCAAATGAAAAATTACCAAAAGATATTTTGCCACAATTATTCAAGTAACTAAAATAATATTCAGGTGACTTCCACCAAATAAATTACATGCAGCTACGGAGTCAGTAGTTGTACAATTCTAATAAGAAAAATTAGCTGCGTACCCATCAGATTTTTTCTTTGGGTTTACAAAACCCCAATTCAGGTCAGGAATCACTTAATTCATACTGTCTTTCATGAAGGTATAAAAGCATTCTACTGCATCGTCAATATTCGAAAGAAGAGACAAAGTTGAGATTCCTATCACTGTAGGATAATTTACCGGATAATTTAATTTTTCGGAAAGCCATTCAGTACTCAAAACTAACAGGAAATGCTCCGCGTTGTCATAACTTTCCACACAAGCTTCGCTCGTAATTCTATTGCTTAAGCCTAGCTAATTAAAGTGCTTTGTGAAAGTGCAGTGGCCTGTCAGAATAGCGTCAATAGGTGCCTTTTATTATAAATAAACACTATCAGATCTGTGTCGTGGAGTGCTTATTAAAGGGTGATTTTTTAGCTGGTTTGGTTTTGGCAACACTGGTTTTGACAGCTGACGTGTGTTTAGTACCTTGTGTCACTGTCAAACAGCTTCAGTTTGGTTTGCAATTTAACCATGGATCGTCTTACAAATGAACAACGCTTGCAAATTATTGAATTTTACTATCAAAATTCGTGCTCGGTTCGAAATGTTCATCGCGCGCTGCTTCCATTTTATGATCGGCATTCTCGACCTTCTGAGCAGTCTATTCGGAAGATTGTGACCAAATTTCGCACCAAATTTACTTTGTTGGACATTAAACCACCAACACGTTTACGTACTGTGCGTATTGAAGAAAATATTGCGGCCGTATCAGCTAGTGTGACAGAAGACCGCGAAATGTCGATTCGGCGCTGTTCCCAGCAGTTAGGCCTTTGTTACAGCACTACGTGGAAAATTTTGCGGAAGGATTTGGGCGTAAAGCCTTTTAAGATACAGCTGGTGCAAGAACTAAAGCCAGGCGACCTACCACAACGCCGAATTTTTGGTGAATGGGCTCTTGGAAAGCTGGCCGAGGATCCGCTTTTTTATCGAAAAATTGTGTTCAGCGATGAGGCTCATTTTTGGTTGAATGGGTACGTAAATAAGCAAAATTGCCGCATTTGAGTTAAGATCAGCCAGAAGCATTGCAACAGCTACCAATGCATCCCGAAAAAGCCACTGTTTGGTGCGGTTTATGGGCCGGCGGCATTATTGGGCCATATTTCTTCAAAGATGATGCGAATCGCAGCGTTACTGTCAATGGTGAACGCTACCGAGCGATGATAACAAACTTTTTTTTGCCCGAAATGGAAGTTCTTGACTTGCATGATATGTGGTTTCAACAAGACGGTGCCACATGCCACACAGCATGCGAAACAATGGCGCAATTGCGAGGCGAGTTTGGTGAACAGTTAATTTCACGTTTCGGGCCGGTCAATTGGCCGCCTAGATCGTGCGATTTGACACCATTAGTTAATTTTTTGTGGGGGTATGCCAAGGCTAATGTGTATAGGGACAAGCCCGCTTCGATTGACGCACTGGAAGCCAACATCCATGCATTCATTCGTGAGATACCGGCCGATATGTGTGAAAGAGTATGCCAAAATTGGACTCAGCGGATGGGCTACCTGAGACGCAGCCGCGGTCAACATTTGCATGAAATTATCTTTAAACATTAAATTGCAAGGTTCAAACTATCGATTCAAATAAATATTTCATTCATTTTTTCGAATTTTTTGTGGTTTTTTTTTAAAAAAGTTCTAAACCTCTTAAAAAATCACCCTTTACAAGCAGCTGTCACGAGCAGAAATTTGCCAGCACAAGTATCCCACAAGTGCACCACAGGCTCATCATTTAGTGCTGGTGTTAGTAAATACGTACACAAAGCAAACATATATTAATAACACAAACACAAAAGATATAAAAATTATTTAACACTAAGACACTAGAATATGATTACGCAAACACATTTTCAGTTTAAATTTACTGAAATGCAAATCAATCACATGATTGTTTAAATTATAAATTCTACTCATGCGAGTAATTGGCTCATTCCTGCCATAATTGGTCCTATGATAAGTGGTTATTATTAAAAGATCAACACTACGTAAATTGTGAGCACCACCACGGAAGTTGAATGCAATGGAGGACAACAGATCAAGAGCATCTATATTACCAGCTATAAGTTGCTGTAGGAAAACTATATCATTATTCAGTCTACGTTGAGATAGGGGTAACATGGGTTGTATGGATCATCCCACGGAAGACCTCTAAGGGCAAAACGAATAAAGTTACGTTGAATGCCTTCAATTCGAATTGAGTGAATATTGTAGTACGGAGTCCAAACTTGTGAAGCATATTCTAGATGCGGACGGACGAAACAATTGTACAAAGATTGAGTAACATAGGGGTCGTCAAATTCTTTAGACCACCTCTTAATAAAGCCCAGCATGGAGTTTGATTTATTAACAAATAAAATTAATGTGACCAATAAAGTTAAGTTTGGGGTCAAATAAAACTCCGAGATCTTTAAAACTATCAACATGACAAAGCATATGATCGGATAAAGAATAATGATAATGTCATATGCTGACATTTAGATGGGTTCAAAGTTAACCCATTTTTAACACACCAAGTTGCAAAACTACCTATGTCCGCTTGGAGAAGAAATTTCTGTCATACTGATTGTTAACAGATTTAAAAATTTTCATATCATCTGCGTATATTAAAATATTGCATCATTTATAGCAAGAATGAACAAAATAGGGCCTAAGTGACTTCCCTGAGGAACTCCAGACCGAGCAGAAAAAGATTCAGAAAACGAACCTCTAAATTTGACACGATAATCCCTACCCATAAGGTATGAATTAATCCATTTTATAAAAACAGGTGGGAAACCATACGCCCTGAGTTTAAATCTGATTATTTTCTAAGGAACTAGAGCATGCACGCAAAAAACATAACAAATTTGTAACAGTGGACCTGTTTCTTACAAATCCATGTTGTTCGTTACAAATGACACTACGACACAGAAATATTAATTTTTCGCAGACTATTTGCTCAAAAAGCTTAGGAATACACGAAAGCTTAGAAATTGGTCTGTAATTCGTGATATCACCACGTTCACCCTTTTTAAATACAGGCGTGATAAAGGCACTTTTCCATAGCTTAGCGAATTTCCCAGTGCTAATGGATAAATCGAACAAATACTTAAGATAAGGACTAAGGGCTTGGCTGCATTTTTTAAGAACAATCGGTGCAATGCCATCAGGTCCAGATGAGTAGTCATTTTTCAATAGGGAAACAAATTTCGAAATAGTTTCCAAATCGAAAGAAAAATTACTGAAAGTAATCTGGGAACAGCTATTTAAATAGCTAAAATAATTACCATCGATGAAAAGAGGAGAGTCACTGAATGATACCTACTAAAATAGTCAGCAAACATATTGCTAACAGCAAAGGGATCAGAAGTTTTACTATTACAGTAACTAAAATTTGCTGGATACCCATCCGTTTTTTACTTCGATTTAACAAACTTCCAAAAACGTTTGGGATCACTTTTTGGTGAAAATTTCATATTTTTTACATAATCCCTATAAAGGTTAAAGGATAAAATTTTAAACTCATTAAATAGAATTAAATAATGATCGAAATCTGATTGAAGGAGGCTTTTTAAATAAATTTTCCAAGCTCTGTTTCGTCGATTTCGTATCGACTTAAGCTCTCTCGTACACCAAGGGTGGGACAAGTGGCCATTTTTAGATGACTTAACAGGTATAACTCTATCCATGCAGTCATTGATAAAAACATTGAATGATTCAACTGCAACATCAATATCAGAAGAAGATGAATTATTAATTTCTTCAGAGAGCCTCTGAAAATTTGCTTTCCGAAAGTCATAGGAATGCGAACGGTCATACGAATTACTGTTTTCGTAAAGATGTCCGCCTAAGTCAATAAAAATGTCCAATGGTGGATGATTTTTGTCTATGTTAGTAATAACGGGTGATTTTTTAAGAGGTTTAGAACTTTTTTTAAAAAAAAAAACACAAAAAATTCGAAAAAATGAATGAAATATTTATTTGAATCGATAGTTTGAACCTTGCAATTTAATGTTTAAAGATAATTTCATGCAAATGTTGACCGCGGCTGCGTCTCAGGTAGCCCATCCGCTGAGTCCAATTTTGGCATACTCTTTCACACATATCGGCCGGTATCTCACGAATGAATGCATGGATGTTGGCTTCCAGTGCGTCAATCGAAGCGGGCTTGTCCCTATACACATTAGCCTTGGCATACCCCCACAAAAAATAATCTAATGGTGTCAAATCGCACGATCTAGGCGGCCAATTGACCGGCCCGAAACGTGAAATTAACTGTTCACCAAACTCGCCTCGCAATTGCGCCATTGTTTCGTGTGCTGTGTGGCATGTGGCACCGTCTTGTTGAAACCACATATCATGCAAGTCAAGAACTTCCATTTCGGGCAAAAAAAAGTTTGTTATCATCGCTCGGTAGCGTTCACCATTGACAGTAACGCTGCGATTCGCATCATCTTTGAAGATGCCGCCGGCCCATAAACCCCACCAAACAGTGGCTTTTTCGGGATGCATTGGTAGCTGTTGCAATGCTTCTGGCTGATCTTCACTCCAAATGCGGCAATTTTGCTTATTTACGTTCCCATTCAACCAAAAATGAGCCTCATCGCTGAACACAATTTTTCGATAAAAAAGCGGATCCTCGGCCAGCTTTCCAAGAGCCCATTCACCAAAAATTCGGCGTTGTGGTAGGTCGGCTGGCTTTAGTTCTTGCACCAGCTGTATCTTAAAAGGCTTTACGCCCAAATCCTTCCGCAAAATTTTCCACGTAGTGCTGTAACTGCTGGGAACGGCGCCGAATCGACATTTCGCGGTCTTCTGTCACACTAGCTGATACGGCCGCAATATTTTCTTCAATACGCACAGTACGTAAACGTGTTGGTGGTTTAATGTCCAACAAAGTAAATTTGGTGCGAAATTTGGTCACAATCTTCCGAATAGACTGCTCAGAAGGTCGAGAATGCCGATCATAAAATGGAAGCAGCGCGCGATGAACATTTCGAACCGAGCACGAATTTTGATAGTAAAATTCAATAATTTGCAAGCGTTGTTCATTTGTAAGACGATCCATGGTTAAATTGCAAACCAAACTGAAGCTGTTTGACAGTGACACAAGGTACTAAACACACGTCAGCTGTCAAAACCAGTGTTGCCAAAACCAAACCAGCTAAAAAATCACCCTTTACTTTTGTGAGATTCGTCAACAACAGTACTAACAGCGTCAGAAGAAAATACTAAATCGAGAGTTTGATTTTTATAGTTTTTTATACAGCTTGTTTGCTGGAAGTCAAAAGATAAAATGTTGTCAAGTAGCGATAGCTCTTGTTGTGCAGAGTCGATGGTGGGGATAAAGCGAGATTCATCCGCAGAAGGCTCCCATTTAATATGAGGCAAGTTGAAATCGCCAAGAAGTAGAATTGTACTGTCACAACAAGATATGTCAAATACGTGGTCGCGTGCCGTGGATAGTTCAGAATATAACGAACAAAGACGGTATGACGGTGTGTATACAATAAACAAATATTTATTCCCAAATGTTATTTTCACACAAATAAGTTCAATATTGAGGTGAAATGGGAAGGCGATCTTTCGGGAAGCCTTCAGCATTTCTCGCTAGTGATAGCAAAAATGACACCGACTTCTGATAGACATTCCATTGCCTCAACTAGTAAGCCTCTCAAATTTGCACGGTCTTTGGGTAACTGCCTACAGTTGCGCATTCCAAGTTGATTAAGGCCCCCTTTTACTTGTTCGCGCCACCTAAGGCGAGGCTTTCCTTTACTGCGTTGCCCATCCGGATTAGAGTTCAAGTATCTGTGACTGGAACTCTACAAGTTGATCGATGTCGCTGCACAGCTCGTAAAGTTCGTCGTTGACTAGGGATATCTTCATCCGCTTTAGAAAGGGTCCATGCTTCGGAACTATAGAAAAGGACTGGGATTATGAGGATCCTAAATAGAGTTGCCTTTGTTGTTCGGGAGCCGAGTCTTACTAAATAGTTGTCTTTTCGGCCCAAAGAAACAGCGTTATTCTTAGTTTGATTTCTGAGGAAATGTCGTTTGAAGATGTGCCGAGGTAGACAAAGTCCCTTACTACCTTAAAGTTATAGCTGTAATTTGTGACGTTCTGAGAGTATTCTAAGGTTTCTATCTCACGTGGAGTAAATATTTGGTCAATTGTGGACTTGCCAGCCCTACAATCATACTGAGAAGTTCCAATCAGGTCGTTGACAAGTCGTAAAGCGAATCCCACATAATTTGTGCATTCCAATCCTCATCGTGGATGGTTGGTAATAAATGCGTCGTCCATTTCTTTATTCTGGTTGTACCCATTGGTCTATTTCTATCAGGATACCTTAGTACAATTGAATGGTTAATCGAATCGTTCAACGAACCCGCCTATCCATTTGCAGCGGAAAACATCGTCTTCTTACTTAAAGTGCATCTGTTAACATTCTGCCTCGTCTTATCCCAGATAATGCCAACTCTTGGGGCAATTACACTAAGCTCAGGCAACGAACAACATTACCACGACAACAACGGAAACGACAAGCGATTGCGATGCTCCCTGTCAAATATATTATTAACCCCCGCAGCGATATTATTCATTAATAAATACATTTATTTTTTTTCTTACCCGCTGAAATAAATTTCCAAACATAATGTACGCGTTCCATTATTTTCGTTTATTTTTTTTTACATTTTACCTATAATAACATTTTCAATTCCATTCCTCCCCCTTGGCAAGGAATGGCTATATTGTATAGCAGCAGCAGCACCACCACCACCACCACCACTACCACCCGCTAAAGGTGCTGCGGATAAAATTTATAAGCACAAAAAATTGAATCCTAATCTATGAATATAGATGATTATGATGGCCTTTGGTATGCTTTCGCTTAGCGGCGCATGCAGCCATGGGGTAGCGGTACTACGATTGTCATAATACGAGTAACATCGTATCGCGAAGGCATTGTTCAAGGTTCATCTGGTTAATAAGTCGGGCCCAACGACGAAATGTTCCCGAGCAAAATATGTACTACGTACATATATAAGGAAAGGTGATTGCTATTGCTTCGAATTTACATATATTCGCCTACCCAACCGCCCACCAACGCGGGAGTAGTAGATCGTAATAATTTTCCTAACCATAAATTATTAACATTGAATTTTTATTTTTATTTTTATCTAAGTGCGGGTGGATTTGTTACATCTCTTCTCTCTTTGGCGGAACGAACGTCAAGGAGGAGGATAATAGAAAGAAAAGAACAAAAAAAAACACATTAAAAAATCCGTTACGGGTGTTTTGCACCACCCTCGCCGTAAGTAAGCGAAGCGAGCGAACAGATAAATGGCTACACTTCGCGATTTTTATTCTCTTTTAAGGTGTCGTGCTTTTGGTGAGTTTAGAATGGATTTAGGAGACGTTTTAAAAGGCACGACACTTACTGGATTTTCATTACAGTCATCGAGTGTTCGGTGATCGCGATGGAGAAAACTATTTGAAGTTACCTTCTATTTCATGCATTTGGAACCTCATATGAGCACTTAGCGTAGGTCAGATCGTTACTGCTCTGTCTGTTATTTCACCAATCGATAGCCTTTCCGTATATAAATACAAGGTGGCGCAAAAATAACCTTCCGATGGTTTTGGCTGTAATTTACAAAAAAAAATTAAAAACTTTGATTCTTCTTGTGGATTATTTTTTTTTTGTCTTTGATGTCATGTAAATGGCCGCCGCCACAGTTGATTGTCATTTGAGCCCTTTTTATGGCATTTTCCATCACTTTGGCCAAAACTTCCGGCGATAGGTCCTCACATTCTTGACGGATATTGTCTTTAAGAGCTGCAAGAGTCTGAGGCTTGTTGACATAAACCCGCGACTTCAAAAAGCCCCACAAAAAGAAGTCTGGAGCGGTCAAATCAGGCGATCTTGCTGGCCAGTGCAAATCGCCAAAACGGGAGATTAGGCGCCCGGGAAATGCATCCTTCAGCATATCGGTTGTGGCACGTGCAGTGTGTGCCGTTGCACCGTCCTGTTGGAACCACATGTTTTCCAATCCCAATTCATCAAGTTGCGGCAAAAAGAACTCGTTGATCATTGCTCTGTAGCGCTCACCATTCACAGTAACCGTTTGGCCCGCGACGTCTTCAAAGAAAAAAGGTCAGATGACTCCTCCAGCGAAAACAGCACACCATACAGTGACTTTGAGCGCGGGTGTAATGGCTCTTCGTGGGTTACACGTGGATTTCAGTGCCCCAGAAGCGTAAATTTTGCTTATTTACGTAGCCGCTAAGATGGAAATGGGCCTCATCACTCATGATTATTTTTGATGATCACCTCTTGGTGGTGATTAAGGATGGCTTGAGCGTATGTTAGACGCGATTGGCGGTCAGCAACTAACAGCTGATGCACCGTCTGGACTTTGTACGGAAACATCTTCAAATCTTGTACCATAATTCGCTGTAAAGACCGTCGACTGATACCCATTTGCGTGGCACGTCGTCTGGTCGATGTCGACGGCGCTTCCATGACATCTTCGGCTACAGCAGCAATATTCTCTGCAGAACGGCTATTTCGGGGCCTGCCACGCCTGGCAGCATCTCGTGTTGTCTCGTCGAGGCGAGCGGCTAAACGTCGCAGTGTTTCACCAGTAGGCGTTGGACGGCTAGGAAATCTGCGACGAAATTCACATTGTGCCAAAGTCACCGACCGATTATTGCTCAAATAAATAGTTACCAATATTCCGCGTTCTGGAGAGGTGTAGCGTAACATTATTTATCAACGTGTATTTCGCATGTGTTTACTACACAAATGTCAAAACAGAACTGACATTAGCGGCCAATCGCAAAATTTATAGCATTTTCTAAAAGGAGGATTACTTTTGAGCCACCTTGTATTTACTAGGTTTTGTGGAGCTGTTTGATGTACAACTGATGTACTTTGGAAACATTCTGACAACATATTCAAGCTGTGAGAATAGCAACGTGCGTAGCATCATGGTGAGCGGGGAAACTAACACAAGTTTTTGTATGGCAGCTCGCATACTGAGACGTAAAGCGGTTCTCATAAGAAATCATGTATGTCTTATCAGCCCTGTCGCCGAAGCTCGCATCTCCACTATTTTCACAGTTCCAGTATGTTTTTGGGCTGTTTGGGCTTTACTCGCTTGTATCCTTCAGACCTAGTTCTGCTAAGCTTAATAATTTCAGAAAATTCAAAAGGTTACCTCTATCTTCCCATTATAGACCCTCAAATATAATAATACTTTTTTTAATTAATTGCGTCGACATAAGTAACAGTTCCACTATTGGAACATTGGAAATATAAGAGTTAGACTAGTTTACAAAAAAAAAACTTTGCGCCTTAAAGTTAGGTCCATCATGAAACAAGGATCTAGGAAAAATATTCTCCCCACTCGTTACGCCAATTGCGGACTTATAAAATGACTACCGAAATTCTGAGTAGGAAGGTGCGACTTTAAGTGCGCCTATTAAAGCTCCTTCGCAGCTTCATGATATTGTCAATATGTAACGTATGCGTTATTCGGTAGCACCAAATCTACATGTTCAAGAGACTCCATTGCATCTACTAAAAGTAATTGTGTCAATCAAAGAATCGATCCCTGCAAACGTCTTGCTAGGTTAGACAAGGCTCTTTGCCAAGGAAGGTTTAGACTGTTAGACGATCCATTGTGATACCACATGGAGAGGAGATGTAGCCATAGGTTACTATGGGCACAATATGAAGGCTTAAGTTATCCCGCTAGCTGCCTATTGATATGAGATCAGAGTGATGTGACTGTACGAATCGAACCTCAAGAACTAGCGAAATCTTTAAAGAGCAGGGCGACCACTAACCAGCTAGTCAACTCTGCATACCCCTGTCCGCTTGAATCCACAAAAAAATTTAATGTGAATTCGAATTTTTACGCTTACGTGGACGCTTAAAGTGGACGCGATTGACATTTAAAATAACATTACGTGGGGTCGGCCATTAAAACCAATATACTTCCTTATATGTGTTCAAGCTGCCCAGTTGATTTGCACGTTAACGCCACACATGCTCTGCACCGAGCTATTCCATATTTTCAATAGAATTTTTAGACTTTTCGATTTTAAAACTTGAAAGATTGAGTGCCTTCCAAGAAAATGGCAAGGAAGGGTGAATCGAACTACGAATCCTCTACGATCCCGACCACTTTGCTCCTGGTATCCAGATCAAGCGGTCTGGAGTATGCATTTGTCTTTTAAGCGGCGGTCCGGTATTCCTTATCGTCTCAAGCATGTGGCTGAGATTCGAAGATTCTCATGGATGGGCCACTATTGTCCTTGTTTTGGCTTTTTGGACTATACCTTAGTACAGCTAATAGAGTTCGCAAGTTTGTCTACCTAAGAAACATAAGTATAGAAGCAGAACTATTAGGATTCTGCTGCTTCATTCATAACATTTTAGTGCATCTCCCTGCCGGAATTCGGTGCATGTTTCAAAGACTTCAGATGACATGCAGCTAATTCATTACCACTGGGCACCGGCAATTATCATGTTAAGCTCCTTAAATGAATGTTATCATGTGCGGTCTTAAAGTGGATGAAAAGATGGTTTGTGTCTACTTGAAATTTATTTATCTTGTCGATTTTGTCAGGCGCTTTCTCTGACTGTGGCTGTGACTGCTGAAGCCTTAATTTAACCCCAACAAGTTAGTAGTCAGAGTCAACGTTTTCCTCTCATAATATGCGCACGTTGAAGACGTTAGTAGTACGCAACAATTGGCACCAAGTCGGTTAAGTTTTACTGGAAATTGCTAAGTTGATACCGGACAGTGACTACCATATAATACAACACCAAGCACTGAGCTCGTGAGAACGTTTTCTACTTCATTTCTGTCTCGTCCCCTTTCTGTGTTTACCTCTTAACTACAATTGTTATGAAACTTCGATTTAATACATCCATCCCCGGCCCAAACTACATCTAGTGTTAGACCTGAAAGGTCAACCGGTGAAATTCAGCAAACCTTTTATTTTTTATATCACGATTTGCCGCCGAACACTCGCCATGTCGTCACTCTCAGCTGCCAAATATGCCTCGTGTTATTTATACCGGACTCAACCACTCAGCAACTACTACTCTTGGATGTTTGTCAGTCATTCGCAAGAGCTGCGCCAGAAAATAAAACACGTTTAGGTGGCACTGGGTCGGATTTGAACCGAGGACCTCTCACTAAATATAAATGTATTCTGACTTATTGGTTGTTCACTAACCTTTAAAATCTAATGCAGACAAAAATCAAAAATATACCCGATTTGCTGGTTGTTTGCAGCAGACGACAAATATCAATAAAGTTAAAGAAAGCTAATGGTGTTGGCAAACTTCCGTGCCATAAGTCTTTAAGGTGCAAACAATAAATAGGGAAATGTTTGACATAATTCCTTTTTAACATAATTGCTCAAAATACAAAACAAAAATGTATAGCAATTATTAAAGTCGTTTTTCAGAAAACGAATTTTATTTAAATTTAAGAAAACCGTTATATGAAAAAAAACTTTATTAAACATTATTTTAAAAATCTAATTACGCAGATTTCTTCAACATAACATCATAAAAAAATTGTAATTTTTTTCGGAATTTCCTTCATCAGTTTTTGAGATGTTGGCGGTTTCATAATTTACCATTATTCGAATTTTTTTTTTTCCAAAAAAATGAGTATGCTGTATTTTCCGCCCCCATCTGGATACTTGGGATTGAAAAAAAAAACAATTTTCTAGAAAAGGGATAAGTGATTTGCATAAAAAAAACATTGTATGGGAGGTACCGTTATTTAAAACGACCAAGAAAAAAATAAAGAGACCCAGCAAGATGTTTGCTTAAAACCCTTATATACGAACTTTGGAGCAAATCCGATGAACCGTTTCGCCATGCGGCTCCCGGACAGACCGATGGATGGCATTGACAGACCCACATTTTGGGACTTGTAAAGCCTTTGGAATTGTGTGATATTTTTATGCGTTTTATTCTTGTAAAAACTCTCGTTTTTCGAATTTACCCTTCATTTGTCGATATTATTTCAGATTTTGTCACTTTAGGTATTGGGCCATATGCAAAAGCAATAGTAAATTCGATGTAAATTTTGATAGTGGCATAAAACCAAAGTAAATACAAAACAACTAGTATTGGTATTTACTAGCTGCGGATGAATTTTTCTAGTAAATATTTACTTAAAATGGTAGACATAAAAACGATATGCTTCTGTCGAATTTACTACAATTTTTTCAAGTTATTAAAAACGAACTTGAATAATTACATATTCGGATTCTTGAGTCTAAATTCAAATCAATCGGTCTAATTAAATAATTAAAAAGTTTAGAAAAAGTGAAGACTGGCTGGAAGTAATAATCTTAAAATGCTTTGCCATTTGAAAGAAAACGTTGAGTGGATAAGCCAGTATCGATCAGATATATTTTATCGTCGTGATATTATTTATTCTTCTTCTTATTTGTAAGTGAAATACTCATTTTGGCTTCAAAACACGCTAATAAATAGCCTTAAAGACTCTACCCTCGCCTTTTAAATGTAAAGTTGTACCGATTTTCTCATTAAAACATTATACGTTTCAAACTCAAGAGCTCGTTCTCAGTTACCAATTCACATATAAACAATAGGTAGGTAGACATTCAAACGTGAAGTAGACTTAACGGTTGGTAACGCTTCCAATTCACGGAAACACATTTTTATCGTATATAAAGGGTGATTTTTTAAGAGGTTTAGAACTTTTTTTAAAAAAAAAACACAAAAAATTCGAAAAAATGAATGAAATATTTATTTGAATCGATAGCTTGAACCTTGCAATTTAATGTTTAAAGATAATTTCATGCAAATGTTGACCGCGGCTGCGTCTCAGGTAGCCCATCCGCTGAGTCCAATTTTGGCATACTCTTTCACACATATCGGCCGGTATCTCACGAATGAATGCATGGATGTTGGCTTCCAGTGCGTCAATCGAAGCGGGCTTGTCCCTATACACATTAGCCTTGGCATACCCCCACAAAAAATAATCTAATGGTGTCAAATCGCACGATCTAGGCGGCCAATTGACCGGCCCGAAACGTGAAATTAACTGTTCACCAAACTCGCCTCGCAATTGCGCCATTGTTTCGCGTACTGTGTGGCATGTGGCACCGTCTTGTTGAAACCACATATCATGCAAGTCAAGAACTTCCATTTCGGGCAAAAAAAAGTTTGTTATCATCGCTCGGTAGCGTTCACCATTGACAGTAACGCTGCGATTCGCATCATCTTTGAAGAAATATGGCCCAATAATTCCGCCGGCCCATAAACCGCACCAAACAGTGGCTTTTTCGGGATGCCGTGGTAGCTGTTGCAATGCTTCTGGCTGATCTTCACTCCAAATGCGGCAATTTTGCTTATTTACGTACCCATTCAACCAAAAATGAGCCTCATCGCTGAACACAATTTTTCGATAAAAAAGCGGATCCTCGGCCAGCTTTCCAAGAGCCCATTCACCAAAAATTCGGCGTTGTGGTAGGTCGGCTGGCTTTAGTTCTTGCACCAGCTGTATCTTAAAAGGCTTTACGCCCAAATCCTTCCGCAAAATTTTCCACGTAGTGCTGTAACAAAGGCCTAACTGCTGGGAACGGCGCCGAATCGACATTTCGCGGTCTTCTGTCACACTAGCTGATACGGCCGCAATATTTTCTTCAATACGCACAGTACGTAAACGTGTTGGTGGTTTAATGTCCAACAAAGTAAATTTGGTGCGAAATTTGGTCACAATCTTCCGAATAGACTGCTCGAGAATGCCGATCATAAAATGGAAGCAGCGCGCGATGAACATTTCGAACCGAGCACGAATTTTGATAGTAAAATTCAATAATTTGCAAGCGTTGTTCATTTGTAAGACGATCCATGGTTAAATTGCAAACCAAACTGAAGCTGTTTGACAGTGACACAAGGTACTAAACACACGTCAGCTGTCAAAACCAGTGTTGCCAAAACCAAACCAGCTAAAAAATCACCCTTTACTAGCGATTTCAGATGAATTAGTGGTATTTACTTAAATGAATCCAATATTTACCACTAGTATAAGGTAACCAGTATAAACCTAATTTTATGCACACCAAATGAAGTAAATACTATAAATCTTGGCTTTTACTACAAGAGTACTAGCATTTGCTTTTACTTTCTACTACTAGTAAGTACTTCATGCATATGCATATGGCCTACTGTCATGATCTCATTATAACTGTCAGACTTGGACTGCGCTGATATTGTACCAAGTTCAATCATTCTCTCACATTGTGAGCAAAATGGACGCAGTAACTCAGTGGACTACAAAGCCCACTTAAAGGTTCTTATTTGCTGCCCACCTCCTGCGAAAGTCAGTAAAATGTCCAAGAATAGGAACTGTCATGAAAAGCTTCTCGCTTGGTAGCGCCGTCCTGTTGAAAACAAATGTTGCCAATATCCTCCTCTTCAATTTTTGTGAACAAAAATTCGTTCAACATGGCCCGATAACGATCGCCATTGACTCAGCGTTGTTCAAGCGTATACACAACCATATTCGTTCAGCCGAAGGATAAAACTAATTATCTGTCAAATCAGACATGAGCTAAGTGTTACCAATCGCGAAATAAGCACTAGTTGAAAAAAAAAACGTTAGATGGCGGACCCTTTACTAGATGCCGTTAAAATAAGGCTAAATTTTCACATTTTCAGTGAAATAGGACTATTTATCAACATTTGGCAACCAAGACCAATTCAGTATGTGAAATAAGATCCAATATCGCCTTATTTCTCTTTACGAAAGTGTAATAAGGCCAAATGAACATTAGTAATATGTATATGAATAGTTTTGCGCGATTGCTAATTTTTATAAAACTATCAATTTGGACCGAAGTTTGCAGCATTGAATACTCCGATCGGAGCAACGAAGTAGCGGTAACTGCCGCACTGCGGAAAAAGGGTAGAAATCTCTTAAACCCGCGAAACGTGCCACAGAGGTACTGTTGTCAAATTATTTTGATCAATATGTTTGTCATCTAATTGAATATTTATGTTTTTCACGATAAGAAAAAAAAGTTGATGTTGAAAAAGTGGGGTTAGGGGGTGGTCACGTCACATCCACTTTTGAATATTATAAAAATGGCTTCCTGAATTTCACAAGTTACATTTTCTCTCAAAACTCGATAGGCATTGAGATGAATATTTAACCGGAAAAGTTTTCAGCCCTTGTAGACTTGATTACGCTTGTGGACTAAATCCTTAATGCCGTTGGTAGAAAAAACTGGTGGAACATGATTACTACCAATGATGTTTAAATTACTAAGAATAAAAAATAGTAAGTCAACGACAGAGGACCTTTCATAGCCGTGATACCACTCGATCTATCTTGGAATTGTCTTCAAGTTGACACAAAATAATCCTTGTAAAATCTCTAAAGTGATCGGTTCTGTTATTAATCACAGAGATTCACATTGAAAAGTTAAATACATGAGATCGGGAGGAACAATAAGCAAACGTAATTTTACGCACATGGCGGCTCCCTGAAATTACGCCAAAAAATTAAACTGGAAAACAGCTTAAAAATCTCCATACAAAATTGTGTTATTTTTTTTTAGAAAAAAACCCTCAAATTTTTTGGCACAATTGCCACGAATTTTGGCCTTTTGGCAAAGTTTTTTTGTGTGTGTTTTGCATTTAAGAAAAATGAAACAAAAAACGTTAGATGGCGGCCCTTATATTTATAAAAGATATATTTTATTGTAAAAACCGTTTCTTTTCTCCTGGGATTGCTTTAGAAAAAAAGTTTACCAACTGCTGTTAGAATGGTACTAAAGCGTACAAATAGTAGTAGGTCTTTAGGGGGTTCGATTGGAAATTAAAAATGCTTACTATCCTTTTTGTGAGAAAATTTGTTTTACTTAATTCGTTGTTTTCCCAAGTAATTTTTCGAAGCTGTACGGCCTTTGAAAGCTGAGTGGCTTGTTACCCGAGAGGTGCAGGTTCAATCCCAAACCAGGAACATCGATGCCCGTCACCCTTTATAAATAAATAATATTACATTTCTCCAGTGTGGGTGCAGTGGCTAAGTGGTTAAGTGTGATCTACCCCATTGGCTCGTGCCACTAGGGATACCAGAAAAAACTGGAAAAAATTGGCCATTATTGGACAGAATGGGCAGGCATTGGCGGTGAAAAACGTGGTCAGGTATCTTGGAATCTGGCTCGATCAGTATCTGTATTTTAATAAACATATAGATGCTTGTCTTGCTGGAGCTAAGAAGGCTTTTGCTCTCTGACAAGAAGACTGTTTCATAGCAGTCAACTTGCTTCTAGAGTTAAGGTCATATGCTACGTGGTCATAATAAGGCCCATCATCGCTTATGACTGTCCATTGTGGTTCAAAATAGCGCCATCGTATATGGAAAGGATTCGGGTTGTCGAGAGACAATGTCTTAGGTCATGTCTCGGGTTGTTTCGAACACCTCAATCTGATTACATAAAATATTATCCCAACACGGCACTATACGATGGGGCTCAATTGAACAGGATTGACAATTTCCTGATTAAGGTGACTCGTAGGCACGTTGCAAGGGCGATGACCAACGAAAATAGTCTGATCTTTGGGGCTTACTACCCCAATGAAATGCACATGGAGAGAATGCTCCGATCTGGCTTTGTTCCACCAGAGGCTTTTCTCCATATTGATAAAAAAGGGCTGGTACAGACGAGGGATGGTATCCCGGTACTATACCATCGCTACCGCAGAGCGACTGATAAGCGGCTCACCTACGAGCGGGACGTCGCTAATGCTCCCGAGCTCCTTGGGTTTAGTACCGCGATAGGGGGGAGGGATCATATTGATACGGACACGCAATTCACCGAATATTGGTGGCTTGCGGAGGAAATATTGGAAGAGGTAGGAATGCCTTTCCAGGTCGGTGCGTTGCCTTAGGTAACTCCTCTTAGTTTTAAGTAGTAGTAAGAGGTTTAAGTTGGTTGGCTGTGCTCTGCGTGTCGGCGGCAAGGTGTGGTGTTCTTGAGAGTCGACCGATGCATTTCGGTGTCAGTCGGCTCTCAGTGGCGCATGTGTGCTTTGTTGGCGGCTGCTGGGTGCTGCTAACGGTGTTGATGGGTGGGCACTCGGTGCCTCTGTCGAAGAGGCGGCGAGTGCACATCACCCCCGATTATAATTAGTAATAGTTTTTTGTATAATTAGTTATAAGTTTTTAGTTGTTTGTTTTTTTTTTGTCTCTATGTATAGCTTTAGATAGTAGTTTTAAGTATTTTAAGAAAAAAAAAAATTATAAAGTTTGCCAGTTTTTAAAAATTTTCTGGCAAAAACCATAGTTACGAAATAAAAAGTATTAATAATTTAGGCCGAAAGGTAATAGTAATAAGTGATATAGTTAAGTTTAGAGCGTCCGCATGAGGACCAGTAACCCAGAATAAGTATCCTGTTAATTTTAAGTTAGATTTAATCATTTTTGTCTAGTATGTAAGATCTTTTGAAAATAATAAAAAAATAAATTTAAAATTGAAAATTAAGTGTGATCTACAACTAAGCGGGAATCGTCTAACAGGCATCCAAGACTAAGAACTGTCATGAGAAGCTTCTCAAAAATTAATTGCCGTTCGGAATCTGCATTAAACTGTAGGTCCCTTGCACTCGTGTCAAAAAATATATCTTCGCACACACAGTGGTTGGAGGAGCTAGGCTTTGCCTTTTGTATGGGCCGCTTATGCCTTACATTTATTTTTATTTGTTGGTTTCTCCAATTTACTACACCAAAAAGACCAATACCGGGTCTGAGATTTATAGGATTTGGATTTCCTCTTCTTTGGTTAAAAATGGATCCATATTGTTGATGCCAGTAACATAAGTGGCGTGTCTTAGCAAACCCTAAGCAATTGTATGTCCCTAGGTAAAAGAAAACTTCCGTCAAACAAGGGTGTATTGCAAAAGTCGAACTACAGAACTTGCCAGATACAAATACCAATATTATCTTGTATTGCAGCATTAAAGTTGTTTAAAACGATTATTGGTTTTTATTTTAATCAGCTCCATGTACAAAACTTCTGACATTCCCAAAAAAAAATAAAAAACTTTATCTAAGTGCATACCTTAAATTTAAAGTACTTCCTTCTTCTACAATGTAAAACTCACAAGTTCAAACTGAAGATGAAATACAAGACAAAAACTTTCTGGGCAACCAAAAAAATGAAAAAAAAAATCGAAAGAAATATCAGGCAAATGCAATTGCTTTATATAGTACACGAGTATACAGCTAGGGGTTGCTTCTTTCTCTCTCCATTCAAAAGAAAGGAAACAAAAAAAACGAAAATGTTTAATATAACGACGGATTCTTAGAGCTTCCTTCGTTTTTTTTTTTTTTTCGTACAAAGCTTGTGTTCAATGAATTATGAGTGTCAATAAATATTCTTATTTTATAGCTCGTTACATTTTTTGTTCATATTTCATTAAAAATATCGCGGTTTTGCGATACGACTCGATAAGGGATTCTTTATTTTTTTCGTTCGTTCATTTGTTCGTTCGCTACCCCAACAAGGGTGGATTCTATTACAACTAATGGTTTCTTTTTCTTTATCAGAAGGTTTGCTATAAATTTAAAACTCGAAGATTTTTAATTACAAAATGTAATTTTTTTAACTCGGCGGTTAATTTATTGGATGCATGAAGATGAAGACGAGTTTGCGGATGTGGGTGGGTTGGATGGGTTGGATGGGTTGGATGGGTGGCTTAGAGCGCAAACATTTTTCAATTATCAAGTAACATCTTATGTTGACGACGACGATGATGACTCCAACGACTACGACTACGACTGCGACTACTGGTGGAAATGGGAAGCCCCTTTGGAGGTCCTTTCGTTCGAGCATGTAAGATTTATATGAGTAGGCAAATAGGAAAATCCTGTTCTTCGTCGTCGTCGTCGTCGTCGTTGTCGTCGTCGCAGTCATCATCAGGGGTCCCCTGTGTCGAAATGTAATTTGAATAAAAACAAATGAAAATATTCGTTACCTTAATGAAGCACCCTTTTCTCGGTGTGCTATGGCATGGTGGCAAACAGAGTGTTTGGGCGTGTGTATTACATAGAAAGAAATTGAAAGCTTTAATGTTTTCTCAGTGGCGCGAGTCTCACTCAAGTCACCTGGAATCGAATTCGGAATGGATGTGTTGGCATATGTGAGAATTCCTCCCCGCACTTTTCTCCCATGGCATGGTATAGATATGGAGGCCCATCCGTAAGGTGAGTAATAAAACAAAATTAAAATAATACTCAGGGGATGAGACGATGATGATGATGCGATGCGCCAAACACACACACTCCCATACGAACAGAGAGCAGAGGAGCGAAATCTTGAGACGTGCAAGGAGCAAATGTTTATGCATGGAACCGGAATATTTAGGCCGTTTGTTGATAATGACAAAGCTGTACATGGTGTACAACAGATCGCAAATAAACATTGATGCGTTCTCGCATAAATTTTTACATCTCTTTTGATATTAGGAACGGAAAATGAGTGCTTTTGTATTCGCCTGCTCGACAACCCTTTCTCGTCGTCGCATTCGCATAAACTACCCTGCCCTTACATTTTGTTAATTTTCATAAAGCAACTTCTTGTGTCTCTTCTAAGAGATTGCAGTAGGTAGGTACACCTACCTGATGGGTGATTTGAGAGCTTACTTTGTGTAAGTGCATATAACAATTAGATACATGTTCCCAAAACACAACGCATTATGAAAAACTATTCAAACTTTCAAATGTGTCACGTTTCAACGACACACTCACTGAAATTATTCATTACCCCGAGGAAGACCAAAGGACGTGTCAAATGCAGTTTGCTCGCATTAAACAACACCAGCACACTTAATATATGAAGAAGGTTATTTTAATACCTACCCAAGTGGTCATTGATATGCTTCAAGACGAAGGATATTTGTTCAACCCTTGTCGTACTGATTAAGGAAAACTTTGGTCATTTGAATGCCCTCACTATGGACACATTGAGTTGTCCTTCCAACCTTCCAACCCTCCAACCAGCCTTCTTGATCTTTGATTGAATTTGAAATTGTTTAACTGACATGGGGCGAACCGAATGTTCTTTTATTGTTTCTTCAAGAATTTCCTTTTGGCGAATGTGAATTTTAATTGAATCAGGATTCTGTTTGTAGGTTTTGCTGAGTTGGAGTTCGTTTCTTGGAATTTCCCCAAATCAGGACTGGGCGATCCCCAAACTACATATATGTGTCTGTGTTTATTGATTTATGCCCGAATTATTTGCAAAAAGGACATGTCCGTTCTGTCGCCGCAATGTGATTCATGGCTTAGAAAATGTGAATTGCTTAAATTAAGTGTAACAAATTGTAATGTTACCAAAGCGGATATATCACCACATAAATAAGCAGGACATAAGCAGGAAAGACAACTGCAAAAAAAAACAAAAAAACATAGCGGTCTGCATATTAAGTTAAATGACAGCCAAAAATAAAAAAATTTACTTAACGTCCTTTTAGGACATGCACGCGTATTTTATTTTTTTTGGAAACCACATCGCGTCTACTTTAAAAACTTGTAAGCCGCAGGAGATTTTCATACTAATTTCATACAAAACTTCCCTTATTGTGCTGTACCCGTACCCCCAAAGTAGCGAAAAAAAAGAAACCAAACGGACGCGTAGATACGGAAAGCCAAAAAAATGGACAAAATTATGATATCTAAGGCCACACATTATAATAATGTCCATTTCTTTTTGTTGCAAGCTTCCTATGATTTTTCAACCAAATTTTTACATATAATATCCTTGTAATTAATTTTTCAGCTCTCGTAGCTGCCTAGTATCCGTACATATGTGTGTGTGTGTGTGCATTTTGTTGTTGGGTCGCAGAGCCGCCTCGCCGCCACGCCGCACCGTAGCGCACGTCCTCCCGCGGGTGTACGAGAGATAACACAAATGTGCACTACCTACTTCAAATTTATTATCATCTCGGGAGCCTGAGATATTCAACATATGTATCTTGTATGTTGTATGTTGACATTCTCTGAATTTCTAAACTCGTGTGCGTTCTTTACCGTTATACCCTAAGCAAATATGACAAAAATATGTCCTTTGATTTCAATACTATACCTACTATACCGCGCGTACCCATCAGTGGATTACCTAATTAAAAAAAAAAAAAAAGTATTTTTCCTTCGAAAGGGGGATGAATCAGCGGCACAGCAACAACAACAAGGGATGCTCACATTTTTTTGTTTTGTTCTCTTTGTAAATTAATATCCTTTACCTTTTGAATTATTTAAATGCGACTTTATGTGTGTGCGTTACCACACATCGCCATACATCGCCATACATCCATATATGCAACCCTTTTCTCATCCTTATTCTATTTTATGTGTTACCATCAAAATTATCGCGTTGATACTTTTGGGCATATATGTTCGACACTGGGCCCTACTTCGCCCACCCACTCCAGCGTACCGCAGAGCTCATATTGTTATAATGAATATTCCTTAAAAGTGAAGGAGAAGACAATAAAGGCGTTCACCCTTACACCCGCGATGCCACCTAATATGAATTTATTGTGTAATAAATTTGTTTAATCACAAAATGCGTGCGGCGCGGCAGCTATATGCTTGCTTATGCGAGCACACATAAGTGGTGGTAGTCGGTTTCAATTCGGGGGATGGTGGGTACTAAGATGCTAAAGATGATGACAGCCCTTCGAAGGGCTACAAAACCTGACTAAACAAATATTAAAATTCAACTAATTATCATTCGAGAAGCGTTAAGTAGAGGGCTTCTTCAATATGTATGTAGTATGTATATGCCTAGGCCGGCACCCTTTATCATTAACTATATCGCCAAATTGTCAGGGTTTATGTGAACCCTTTACACATTTTTCCTTTGACACATTCGATCTGCAAGCGTTTGATATATTTGAGATGTTTTATAGCTGCCAAAGTGCGCGGGGTGCTGACATTTTACTTGATTTACATTTAAAAACATTCTTTTGAGAATGTCAAGCGTCAGCATGGCGTTCACATGAAGAATATGAAATCGGAAACTTCGAAGATGCTAAACTTATATCGACTTTGGATCGGGTTCAAAGGGAATTTGTTGATGCTTCCAATTCACATTCAGTTTTTACTTTCTATTTGACGAATCTGCGGGTGGATACAGTGAATATCCGTTTCTAATTTATGTAGGTCAAACGGGGAAATCGGATTTAGTGGGGCTAAAAATTCTCTACATTCTGACACAATGGCCCTTAGTAACTTTGTAAAGTGTTGAAGCTAAGGCACTTTTAAGGTTTTCGTAATAATAAACCAAATCTAACAAGAGTCGAATTTCATGTAACACGTGTTTTTTTCCGAGGGTAGGCTAGCTAACAATCTTCCATAAGACACTATGAACCTACCGCACGTGCTCATAATAGTGTAAGATTCTTAAGTTACGAGCAGACGGCTTGCGAAAATTGCATATAAAGGGTATTTTTGTTAGAGGTTGGTTTTTCGAACTGACATTTTGTGGGCAAATCTGGCAACTCTAATGTCATTTATGTTCAGTTTGGTTTGCCATTTCATCATGAATAGGTTGACAAATGAACAACGCTTGCAAATCGTGCAAATTTATTTCGAAAATAATGGTTCAGTTCGCGAAGATTACCGCAAGCTCATTTTGGGTTGAATGGCTACGTCAACAAGCAAAATTGCCGCATTTGGAGTGAAGAGAATCCACATGAGACCCTTGGAACGCCATTACATCCACAAAAACTGACTGTTTGGTGTGCTCTATGTATCTGGTGGAGTCATTGGGCCATACTTCTTCCGAAATGATGCTGGAGAGTCAGTTACCGTTAATAAAGCCATGATAACCGACTATTTTGTTCCCGAATTGGATGGCATGAATGTGGTTCCAACAAGACGGCGCTACATGCCACACAGCGCACGTCACAATCGATTTATTGAAGGAAACATGCGATGAGCGCATAATATTGCGGAATGGACCTGCCAAGATCGTGTGATTTGACATCATTGGATTCTTTTCTTTGGGGATAAGTGAAGTCGCTCGCAATACGCCAACAGACCAGGCTTGGAAGCCGACATTCGTAGCGTTATCGCCGACATACAGCCCCAAATGCTTGAAAAAGTGGTTGAAAATTGGACCTCTGGACTTGTCTTTATTCGAACCAGCCTATAAAGCGGCGGCCACATGCCCGAAATCATAATTAAACATCAATGGCATAAAATGATCCTTCCAAAAGCCAAATTGATGGACAATAAAACGAGTTTCCTGCGTTTTATTTCAATTCGAAGTTCCATACCTCTAAAAAAAACACCCTGTATATGCGACTCTGGCGTAATTTTTATAAATTAATGTGCAATTCTTGCTTGCATATCGTCTGAACGCCTTCTTGGGACAGTGCGCATATGCTCGCAAATCATGTGCGGACGATATGCGAAACCCAGATCGCAAATCGATTGGCGACTTTTCCGCATGTCTTGTGAACACGCTCGCATATAATTTGTGACAATTTGCGAGCATATGCGAGCATTTGCAAGCGTTCCAACCATATGCGACCGGACGAAAACAGAACATTGCATATTCAACAGTTGTAGAGTTCAGTTAAGTAAACAGTTGGTTCTTGTGATAGAGTGTTTGATTATGAGTGAACTTGATGAGCTTGAGATGATGGACTCACCATCACAAGATTATAATTCTCTGCCACCCTAGCAATCAAAACTGCGTCAGCACAACTGGCAGGATGAAGAAATCCAGCGTTTAATTGCCGCGGTGGAGAAGCGTTCCGGGCTTTGGGATGCCGGCTCGTCCGAGTATAAACTATCCAAACTTGGCGCCTGGGGTGAGGTTGTCAATAATCTTGGCCTGAATATTGACGTGAATGAAGCCAAAGCAAAGTGGAGCTCCCTTCGCGTGACATTCAAAACCAATTTGTAGAAGCTCCGCACGAAGAAGTCGGGGCACTGCACAGAATCATCCACTGTGTCATGGAAATATTTTAAAAAATATTATGTTCTTTGAAGCTAACGACGTGAAACTGTCCACATATCTGAGAATGGTTCAAACATAAATTCGAATAATGTGGAGCAGATCTACACGCATAGAGATGATAAGGGAAACTCATCATCTCTGTTTGCTCAGCCGACACTAAAACGTCCAGCACAAACAATTAACTCGGAGATCCCCGACGACGGCGACGTAGAAGTAGTAAAATCGCAAAATGAATAGTCGCGTTCCTTTAATTATTAAACTTGGACTTATACTCATATCATTATAATAATAAAATAAAATAAAAGAACTATAAAGAGTGAAATTTTATTTCATCTATAAATCAACTTCGCCTTCTTTAGTAAAGTAGTGCGTAAATTATTTTTGAATTTTTTTTACATTGGGCAAATGCTGTCGCGATGGCAATGCTTCGAGGGGATACATTGTCTAGCTCTGACCATCGTTGCATTGCCACTCACCAGGGGTCACAATGTTACCATTGGCATTGTATTGATCAAAAAATTAATTCGGCACATATTTGAGGTTATGAAATAATTGTGAAGTACGGAACAGGCAAGTGTCACTTTCTTTTTTTTTCGTCATCCAAATTCGATATGCGATATAATTCTGGCTCATTGCCACGTAATTCCAACAACAATTTTACGCAAAAGCCTTCCGTCTCGCCAATCCTATGTCCACACACGACGCACCCGTTTCAGCTTTTCCAAACAAGCTTCTTCGTCGTTATTTTCCAGCATATCTAATGCCAAAACAGCAATAGCAGCTTTTCAACATTTTAATTAAGCACTTAAAATGTTTGAGACGAGGAACAAAAATCACCAACACAATACAAAAAGTGACAGACCTGCATATGATTGAAAATATCTGATGTTTAAATTGTGTCACATATCGTGTGAACACCTCGCATATAGGCCTCAACATATGCGAACTCATTTGCGGACATATCATATGCGGCATCTAAGTCGCAAATGCATTTGCGAGTTTTGGGACAAAAGTTGCATACCGCGTGAACATGCCTATATGCGAGTTTGCGAGCACTGCCATACGTATGGAATTTACCTTTCAAATTCCTTTATACTACACCTAGGATAGTTCTTATCTAATAGATTCGATTTAATAATTTGTATTCGCATTTAGCACACATTTACAAAAAACACGCGGTTAAATTTTATTCAAATGGTTTTATCCGTTGAAGTCGGCGCACTAAATCCGTCTCGTACAAAATTTGTAACATTTCGTTATTGCAATGGACATAAAGGCGAGTCCGTTGCTTACGGGCAAGTGTTTTTATCTCGTCGTAAACGGTAGAGCATAACTAAGTATCGGTGGATTCTTAGTACTGTGTTTTGAAAATTTTTAAAAATTTATATGTTATTTGCTGTGGTACAACGCTAAAGTTGTTTACTATACGTCCAAATCGATTTTAGAACTTGTTTGTATAAAAGCAGCTTGTTTTGCATGCTGAGTTTGGCAAACCGACCAAGCATTTGATTATATTTAATAACGAGCTCTTCCAGTACCTTTTTAACGTGCGATTTGCATTTTAGTTTAGCATCTAATGTCGTTCCCAAATATTTAGCTTCATTTGCGTATGGAATTTGTACTTAGTCTATAAAAATGGGTAGCGTATTTACATATTTGTAAATTAAATTAACGTGCGTAGCTAGATTGTGTTTCAATAAGGACAATACGCCAAGTCTTTGTCCACTCAAAAACACTATTGATAGCCCTTTGAAGCCTACTCGTTGGTGCTTTAATCGCATTTCACACGGCCAATATAGCGGTATCATCCGCAAACGTAGCTATAGTTGTGCCTTCTTCCAGCGGAATATCTCGAGTAAAAATAAAAAAATAGAATCGGACCCAGGACGCTTCCTTGTGAAACTCCTGCCGCGATTTCGTTGAATTCTGAATATTCGTTTCTGTGCTTAACACGGAAAAGTCTGTCCGATGAATAAGAACTTAACATCTCATATATTTGCTTGGGAAAGGCTAATTTTAGCTCATCTTTCAATCCCGAATGCTATACTTTATCAAAGGCTTGTGAGACGTCAAGAAAAACGTTAGAACATATTTGTTTCTCCTCTTTTCATTTCACTGGTTATTCGATAAACTTGGTCGATTGTAGAGTGTTTAATTCTGAACCCGAATTAGTAGTCAGGTATTAAGCGCCGCACTTCGATAATCGGATGTAATCTTTTTGGAATCATTTTGACCTCAGCTACTTTTTATTGTCTTGGGACTTATAATAACCTAAACGAAGTATTTATGAGATTAACAAACGTAATAAGTACTTTCCTAGGCAACTCTTTTAGGACCGTAATTAAATCATATCCAGGAGCTTTATTTAGTTTCAATTTTTATATTTCTTGGCATATCTAAGCCAGCGATACTTCTACTATCTAAAAATCGTCAGATACATGGTTGAATCAGCATCGTCAACTAACGCTTGACCATCAAATGGCTTAAACGTCACTTCAAGGTATTCCGCAAATATTTCTTCCTTTACCTTGTCTCCTTTAGCTCATCCGCCATTGTTTTTCCTGATAGGTAGCACTTGCAACTTTGGTTTTTTAATGCCTTTGATAGCTTTCCAGAGCGAATAATTTGAACTTTTTTCCGCCGTTTGGCTTTCAACATGCGTAGAGACTTCACGACTTTTTAAAATCCCGAATATCTCTTTTCAGTTTGCTTTATTATTTAAGATAATTTTATGCTGGGGAGCACGAGATTGTTGCCGCACTTCGTTTTTCTTTTACTAATTCAGTAATTTCTCGGGGAAATTTAATTTCGCTCTTTTTATGAGGAGTACTGTTCCACGCTGAACTTAGTAAAGCTTCGATAAATTGAACTACTTTGCCTTCGAGTTCGTTTGGTGTTCGTAGAGATACCTTCAGATCGATTTAATGTATGCAGTCATTTCTAAAGGAGTCCCAATTAGATTTTGCGCTAGCCAGCATTGGCGGACCGTCCTTTTCTCGTAATTATTAGACTGACGGGCGTGTGGTCAAAAGATAGATCAAACCTTTCGTCAATTTTGACAGAGCTTTCCGATATTCCCTTTGCGATAAAGAAATTCCTGAGGTCTGGTATTTTTGGCAGTTACTCGTTTGGCAAACCAACAGCCAAATGAGTAAAAGTCGACCCCAAACTCCATACCGGCTTCGTAAAGAATACGACCTTTTGGTTTTGCATTGAAATCTCCGCCGATTACAAAATTCTGCCCAAATAAAGTGCACGACTGCGTCATACGAAACTTTTTCGGTACATGAGATTCATCCCAAAATGAATCGAAAATGAATGGTGACAAATTAATTTAAATTAGGTTATGAAAAAATTAGATTTTCTCGAAAACGGCACCTAAGATATTGATGTAATTTCGCACATTGGACACTTTTAACATAATTGTTCAAAATATAAAAACTTATCAATATCGTAAGAGCCGTTTTTGAGAAAACGAATTTAATAAAAATTTGAGAAAATCCTTACATGAAAAAAAATTAAAAAAAAAAATATTTCAAAAATGCAACTTAACATCATAAAAAAATGGTAACATTTTTCGGAATTTCCTTGATTAGTTTGCGATATTGGTGGTTTTATAAATTACCGTTAATCGATTATTTTTCCAAAAATTGAGTAAGCAGTTTTTTTGGCCTTATCCCAAGTATCCTTAGTACAAAAAAAAACCAAAATTCTTGGGAATCATTTCCTAGAAAAATAGTTATAAGTGATTTTCACAAAAAAATCGTATTTCAGGTAGCGTTATTTGAAACGATAAATCAAAAAATAAAAAGATGCACCGAGATGTAACCCCAAAAACCTTATATACGAACTTTAAAGGCAATCCGTCGAGCCGTTTCGCTATACGGCGTCCGGACAGACAGACAGATAGACAGACGGCATTGGCGGAACCCACTTTTTTATCCTCCCGTTAAGCAATAACAAATTAAATCGAAAGTGTTGCGAAGAGTAGGCAAATGTTGTCAAAAAAAATGCTCCGCCTCTAGCCCTTTCTGATGGGTGATATGCGTGATAGCCGCTGTAACCTTTTACTTGTATGCCTGATTTTTTCGTCAAATGCTTTTCAGATACCAGGCATATAAAAATATCGTTTTTGTCAAGGAATACTTCTAACTCGTCGATTTAAAGCTGCTTGAAATGTGGATTTGATATACATATCTTCTATTTCCTACGGGTTGGGGGTCCAGGTTTCCCTTGCTGTTTGGTCATTCCGGTCTTACAGCAATAAGTTGCTTGGCTTTCTTATAGAACAATGTATGGCCTCTTCTTTATATAGGCAGACGCAGGATCTTCTTCTCATTCCTCCTTCTCCTGCCTCCTCCTGACTTCATTCTCTTCCTTCTTCCACTCATCATCATAGCACCGACTCTTTTCCTGGGATATTTGGTAACCTACGGTTACCTCGAGGCTCGGCTACCTCCTTGTTAATGTTGCGACACCGGGTCCACTTGGTGTTTGCATTTGTGGATGGTGAAAGCGAAGAGTTTCTCGCTCTGGCGCTCTCTGCTGAGGCATCCAAAATTACTTACAAAATTTAGGCGGGAGTTTGGCGGTAATCCCCCGAGTAGATGGACCATTATGAGGTTTGTAAACATGTTTGCCGAATCTGGAAGCATCGCACGAAGGCCGTACCATCGAGATGCCAATGTTCGGGTTCAGGATACAATCGCAGCAGTAGCATCTGCAATACAGGCCAATCCGAACATTTCGACCCGAAACTTATCGGGGCAAATTGGAATTAGTAGACGGTCATTACAACGGATACTTCATGACGATTTAAACTTGTTTCCGTACAAAGTCCAAATTACTAGCAAGTTAAACCCTCAGGATTTGCCTGTTCGCCTGGAATTTTGCCAAAAAATGATATCAATGGCCGAAGAAGACAACACATTGATCAATTGTTTGTTCATGTCTGATGAGGCCCATTTTGATCTTAACGGCAATGTAAACAAGCAAAATTGCCGTATATGGAATGAGTCTAATCCAGAAATGCTCCATGAGACGGAACTGCACCCAGAACGAGTCACTGTGTGGTGCGCAGTTTCATCAAGGTGTATTGTCGGGCCGTACTTCTTTGAAGAAAACGGTGTAACCGTTACTGTCAATGGGGACCGTTATTTAAAGATGTTGAAGGAGTTTTTTTTACCCAGAACTGCGCCGAAGACGTATACCATTCAACAGCGTTTGGTTTCAGCAAAATGGAGCAACTGCACATATAGCCAGACCAGTTATGGCGGAGCTAAACAAAAAATTCGCAAACAAATTAATTTCTAGGAACTCCACTCTTCGCTGGCCCCCAAGGTCACCTGACCTGACTGCACCAGACTTCTTTTTATGGGGTTATGTCAAGCAAGAGGTGTATAAAACGAAGCCCAGGAATTTAACTGAATTAAAGCAGTCCATAACGACAATAATTGAGGCGATCCCAACTTCAACTCTTCAGGTCGCAATGAATAATTTTTTGACCAGGTGCCGCATATGCGTGGGACAGCGTGGAGGTCATTTGCGGTCTATAATCTTTAAAAACAACTAACTATTTAAAATAAAATTTAATTTTCTAACCAATAAAAAATAAAATAAATGAAATACATCGATTAAAAAAAAAGTTATTTGAATTTCTTATTGTAGCACAATTGGTGCGCCACCCTGTATTTCAAAAGTTAACCCCATGTAAAGGGTGATTTTTTAGCTGGTTTGGTTTTGGCAACACTGGTTTTGACAGCTGACGTGTGTTTAGTACCTTGTGTCACTGTCAAACAGCTTCAGTTTGATTTGCAATTTAACCATGGATCGTCTTACAAATGAACAACGCTTACAAATTATTGAATTTTACTATCAAAATTCGTGCTCGGTTCGAAATGTTCATCGCGCGCTGCTTCCATTTTATGATCGGCATTCTCGACCTTCTGAGCAGTCTATTCGGAAGATTGTGACCAAATTTCGCACCAAATTTACTTTGTTGGACATTAAACCACCAACACGTTTACGTACTGTGCGTATTGAAGAAAATATTACGGCCGTATCAGCTAGTGTGACAGAAGACCGCGAAATGTCGATTCGGCGCCGTTCCCAGCAGTTAGGCCTTTGTTACAGCACTACGTGGAAAATTTTGCGGAAGGATTTGGGCGTAAAGCCTTTTAAGATACAGCTGGTGCAAGAACTAAAGCCAGCCGACCTACCACAACGCCGAATTTTTGGTGAATGGGCTCTTGGAAAGCTGGCCGAGGATCCGCTTTTTTATCGAAAAATTGTGTTCAGCGATGAGGCTCATTTTTGGTTGAATGGGTACGTAAATAAGCAAAATTGCCGCATTTGGAGTGAAGATCAGCCAGAAGCATTGCAACAGCTACCAATGCATCCCGAAAAAGCCACTGTTTGGTGCGGTTTATGGGCCGGCGGCATTATTGGGCCATATTTCTTCAAAGATGATGCGAATCGCAGCGTTACTGTCAATGGTGAACGCTACCGAGCGATGATAACAAACTTTTTTTTGCCCGAAATGGAAGTTCTTGACTTGCATGATATGTGGTTTCAACAAGACGGTGCCACATGCCACACAGCACGCGAAACAATGGCGCAATTGCGAGGCGAGTTTGGTGAACAGTTAATTTCACGTTTCGGGCCGGTCAATTGGCCGCCTAGATCGTGCGATTTGACACCATTAGATTATTTTTTGTGGGGGTATGCCAAGGCTAATGTGTATAGGGACAAGCCCGCTTCGATTGACGCACTGGAAGCCAACATCCATGCATTCATTCGTGAGATACCGGCCGATATGTGTGAAAGAGTATGCCAAAATTGGACTCAGCGGATGGGCTACCTGAGACGCAGCCGCGGTCAACATTTGCATGAAATTATCTTTAAACATTAAATTGCAAGGTTCAAACTATCGATTCAAATAAATATTTCATTCATTTTTTCGAATTTTTTGTGTTTTTTTTTTAAAAAAAAGTTCTAAACCTCTTAAAAAATCACCCTTTACAACTTCAAGCTCCGAGGTCCAAGCCAAGTCCAAGAGGGGCTTTTGCTTTCTATTCAACTCTCGCGCGCGCACCTTTAAGTAAAGCAGTTAGTAATTTGGCAGGCGATTGTGATGTTTCTTTCCCAAAAATATTCGGATATGTACGTGATTACCACTCATGCAACCAATTCCCAAGGAATTCCTTCCTTCTTTTGCTGACCTCTTATAGTAGTAGGTAAACCCCCCGCTATGCTGCTCCTGCTGACCCATCCATTTATATATGTGTGCCTTAACTCATACCCCGATTATGATTTCCCCATTTCGTGTTTTCTTTCGATTGCAGTCAATTCTCGGATACAGGCTATAATTCACGATATCCTCCAAACGAGTGGCAAGGCAAGACTCACGCCCCCCAATTACAAATCTCTTTCGAATTCTCGAATTATCTGTTAAAGGACTTCCGTTTACTTAACTACGTTATTCGAAATAACAAAGGTACGAGTACGAATGTGCTGCTATACGGGTTAAGTGTTCCACCACCGCCATCGTCGTCGTCGTCGTTCGTTATACGCCAAAGTAAGAATGAAAGAATGAGAAAAAAAAAAAATATCAAACAAGGCGAAACGAAGAAAAGAAATTTATTGCGCTTTTGTCGAAGCGGAAAACTCGCCCAGCATCTCAGACAATGGCAACTCAATAATGGATTGTAATTTATGGGCAGGAAAAGTGCCTGCCGCTGCTGGGCCTAAGCTTGTTAAGTGACTCAGTCCCACTACATCCCTCGCAGGTGGAATGAAGAAAGCTATGCAGCCCATCATACGGCATCATCCGATCCGGCTTTCGAAGAGAAACATCTCTTTTAGAATAGAAAAGTAATCGCTGTTTGGCATGCTTTCAATGCTACCGCTGCGCCGCGCCGCGCCGGCCCTAATGTTTATTCACTTCCACACAAAAACTATAATTTTGATAAATGACCTGCTTCTGTTCTTGGCTATCAATAACTTACATCTTCATGGAATTCCTGATGAAGCCCCCGCTCCGCGCTTCCCTTTCTATTTTATTGTTTTTCCATGCCTGCCTAGTTCATGATGATATATTAATCCACTTGAATTTACTCACATCGAAGAGAGGGTATCAAATTAGAATTCAGAAAATGTAACCGTTATCGTTTGATTCGCAATTCTAAAGTGAAAGTTCATTAATTTTTTTTTTCCCCCCCAATTAGTCGCGTCACCAATTAAAGGTGACGTTGGAACTTTCATAGCTGATTTGCTACTTAAAGTCCCTTGACTTTGACTGTGAAGTCGCCGCCGACGAAACCTGAGAAGGCTCTTAAAATGTTTTCAATTACCACCGTAGCCGAGAAAAGGAAAAACTTTTTTTTTATTCAAAGTACTTCGTCATTGTTGCGGTTGTTGCGCTTTTTTTTGTTTTATTTTAAAGCATACTTTATTCTTTTCTATTGACACATACCGCCGAAGAGGGTTCGACCACCAAAAAAAAAAAAAAATAAAAAACTTTATTCTTTGCTTCCCGTGAATTATAATTAAGGGAAAGATGATTAACACGAAGGAAAAAAAAAACGAAAAAAAACCGAAATCGAGGGATGTTTTTCAAGTGTTTTCAGATCACATACAAAGTCAAGTTGCGTCCACCCCCCGATGCTACGCCTCCTTCAAACAAAGGCGCGCAACAGTCACCCGTCGTCGTTGTGTAGCAGGGGGCGGATAAATGAGCGTGCAAAAAAAAAATTGATTATACTTTTATGTGTTTTTTTAATTACCAAAAAGGACACTTTCTCAAAAAATGTCTCCTCAATTCGGTTATTCAACCAGCGAAATAATAATCACTTTAAAATTGCCTTTTGACAGATTGATGGAGGATATTTTATCTCTGATGGAATACCGTACGTAACGTGCGGCTATTTTTTCTTAATTTTAATTGCTAACTAGATAATTCAATTAGTAGGCGGGGGGGGGATGTGATAAAATGAAAATAACGAGCTAATTCAAACACTTGAGATGTCCTTACACGGTAGAGCGATGACTTTGGACATAGATGGTTGAAAGATAAGTTTCCCGGATGATTTGTTTGGGGACGGCACTTACTATATGACACCCCAAACTCAGACTGGCACCGCAACAAGATTTAAAAGATATAAGTTCGTGCAAAGGCGTCTTTTAAAAGTGGCCTATTTTGAAAGGTCATTTAGATGTTATGCTATACTCGACGATACCTACGAGCAATGTCTGAAATGTGGAGGACATCTTTGATAGCGCAATCGGAAGACATAGCCTACACGACACCGCGGCTGGAAACAAACTAAGGCTAATCGATTTTGCAGTGGGACGTAACGTTACTATAGCCAGCGCAAGGTTTCCTCAAGGCCCTCCTCAAGTATTTTAGATGGCCGAAAGTTCCGAGCGGCCAACTACCTAGTTACAGCCAAGGTACGTCTATAGATATCTCAGAACCTCAAAAACGGGGAAATATTGTGAGAAGATTTTACGTTGAGCGGTTGCAATCGCAACAAGCGCCAAAAACCTTTGCCGATCGCGTAACTCTTAATCTCTCGTAAAGTCCCTTCTAGCCAGCATCATGTGGTGAGGACCAGTGGCTAAGATGCTTAGAAGCCATCAGAATGCCACAACTGACGAGCTGGGTTTCACGCGCCCTCCACCACGAAACCCCCTTTTGAAAAAGTGCCGAAAAGCCAATGTAGCAAAACAGCATGCCTACGAAGGACCAGAGCGGCTCGTGAGCTCTACGAACAAAAGAGGAGGGAAGAACGTCGACTTCTCCAGAGAAAAAAGAAAGACCATGAGAAGCGAGCAATCGAGGAAATAGAGAGGTGCTTCTCCAGGAATAATGGTCGGAAGTTTTACCAAAAGGTAAAAGGAACATGTCAGAGTAACAAGAACTTGAACAAAAACCTGTAGAGATGAACAAGGAAACATTGTCAGCACAGTCGATGCTGAGGACATGTAAAAAACATTTTTGTAGACTACTAAACGGCGAAGACGACACAAATTCCATTGTCAGGCAGGGCGAATATTGACAATGAAGGACAAGAATTGCGCCCACCCGACCAAAATGAAGTGAGAATAGAAATATCTAGCTAAGGTAGAACAAAGCTGCCTACCCGCCGAACTATTTAAGGCAGCAGTAGATGACTTGGCAGAGAGCAAACACCATCTGATTGGACTTTACCAGTGCAGTGTAAGGCCCGGTTAGTCCACAATTGACCAAATATTCACAATACGGCAGATCCTTGAGAAATCCCCAAAAGATCCAGATCGATAGCCACCATATTTTTATTGATTTTAAAGCCGCGCATGACAGCATCTATTGAGACGAGCTGTACAGAGCCATGTCTAGTTTTGGAATCCCTGCCAAACTCGTCTGTCTGTGCAGGATGACGATGGAGAAAGCTCGCTGCTGCCTCAAGGTCGATCAAGAACTAACCGAGACCTTTGATGTCAAAAAAAGATTCAGGGCGACAAGCTGTCATGTCACATCCTTAACATTAAGCTTGAAAGAATTGTGCAGAACTCACAAGCCAACACAAGGTCTGTTCAACTACTTGCATATGCCGACGAAATTGATATCATTGGTAGAACTCAGCGAGGAACAGACGCGACAAAAATTGATTTAACGGAAAATGAAAACAAATTATATGCTGTCAACAAGAAGGGACACCCAACAATATAACTTTGAGGTATTAAAGGACTTTGTGTATCTCTGCTCTGCTATCACATCTGAAAACGACATCTCCTCAGAAATGAAACGAAGAGTAGGCAACCCTCTCCCGAACAACCAAGGAGAATTTAAAAAAGGCCCTCATAATTCCAGTCCAGGTCTATGGTTTCCGAAGCCTGGACCCGATATCCTTGGTCATTTCGGGAGAAAAATTCTTCGCAAGATATTTGGTCTCGTATAGTGGAAGGCGACCTCAACCAACTTGGAATGTACAACTGGAGGCAGTTAGCCAAAGACCGCGCTAATCTGAGAGACTTATTGGCTGAGGCCCATGTCCACCCCAGACTGTAACGCTTCCTAAGTACAAGTAAGTAAGCAAGGATTTTCAAACAAAAATGATTATCGTAGAAATGAAGGCAACTTCACAGCGCCAATAACTGCAAATGACCATTAAGGCAAGTATTTTATTTCATCTTTGACAGCGACTGTAGCTACTACATGTTACTGTTGATTTTTGCCCAAGGAATTAATGCCGTAAGAGGCTACCTTAATCTACTTCCTTAGACCGAGTATAATATAGTGTTAAGCAAACAAGCAATGGCAATCAATCCACTTACAAGTAGTAAACGAGAATCTAGATCGTCACCATCTCGGATCTGTGCCAAAACCGAACTCGAAAGACTGACTGTCTGTAAGGCCTACTCATCTAGACCAGAAAAATGTCCACTGTGACTGCTTTCCCACTCTACTCGTTAAACCATTTATAGCTTTTTATATAGCAAAAGAGATTTTGTATACTAATAGTGGACAGATCTGCAAGATCGACATGGAAGAAGGATCCAATATGGGCCTAATGTTTTCGGAAAAGAGCGGGGCATGTGCAGGTGGGTTCAGGATTGTCTTTTCCTCCTCCACTGAAACAGTGTCCAGTGATGATACGTATTGTAGAACCAACGTTCAGTCTTTTTAGAGAAATCTAACATTTTGAGCGTGTTAGGCCAAATCCTCTTTGTCGCTAAACAAATTGTGCCACCAGCTTCCAATTTTTGCATTAATTTTCATGTAGCGATTGAAAACTTTATCAGCTGAAATATCCGACAGTGGGTCCATGTTTTGCAAGTTCGTCGGCTTTACAGTTGCCCAGCATTGATGAATGTTGAACTGCTTCGACCTTAGACGGTCCATACACGACCTAAAATATATTTGTTTTAACACGAATGGAACGGAAGGGAAATACAGTTTTATGCCGATTCCAAACGGCAATTTTATTTTTGAAAAGCTGCGGACAACATTAGAAGTTGCGCCATAATCGGTCGTAAGAGATAAAAAGACCCTAGTTTCCTTTGACAGGATCCAAATCGGAGTGCTCGTTGGAGTACTGCATCATTGGAAACATGTATCAAAGACAAGGAGTTTTATAAAAGCATTCTTCTGTAGAAGAAATTAAATCGGTGGAACATATCTTATGCCACTGCCCAGCTCTTCAAGAACGCATAATGCATGGGAACACGGCCTTCGACAGCTTGGGCTAAGTTAAAGAGACACCATTATAACACCTTACAAGATTTATTTACAGAATCGAAATTGTTTGTCACATGTCCTACCATGTTCAACAAGTGTTTTCAGAATAGTCCTTAGTTACCTCACCTAATCTAACCTGACCTAACATATCCTAACCGAAACTGGCATATGTCCCGAAATCGCTTAATACGACATACGTTGGGCCCATTCTTAAATATGCTAGTCAGCCCTCACTTAGTGTCGGCGAATAGAAGCTCTCCTAAGCTGATTCCTTCGATTGCCATCCGCTATCTTCCCAGGACTGACTCCCTACTTTTGAGGACCGCCTTAAACTTGAGCAATGTCATGGAGTGGTTAGTATTGCACTTATATATCCTTTATCGGGTAATATCGATTGCCTTGTGCTTCTCCCTCATTAACGTAAAACTTATGAAAGCAACAATCCCCTTACCAGAATTCTCTGTTTAACTTTTAGTCTGCAACATCTACTCGAATTCCACTAAAGCTAGGATTTCCTCAAAACTGACTGACCTTACAGATCCTGGCACACTTCTTATGTGACCTTAAAAATCGCACGCATTAGACTTAAAAGTTAATTGAATTGATTTTAGTTTGAAAGAGTTTAACGAACTTTCTGGGTTGACAGGTGCCCTTCTTTGGTATATAATTTAATATTTTGAGTCCTTATATTTCCGAATAAATTGTGATCCACCCACACTGACCCATCTTACGATATCTATGACAAACAAAAAAAGAATGTCCCTGGAAACACTTTAACTTCAACTGCCGCTTTAATTTACATCCTGGAACGCAAGGAATATATCCAGATCCTCCAGACCATCTCATACATCACTGTCTGTCTGTATCAATATGAGTACAAAGCAATTCTTATTTCATAAATAATTTCCATTGACTATCTATCTGCTCTCTGCTGCTCTCTCTGGCAACAACGCCAATCGCGTAACCAAAAATTTAATATTACCGTGACGAACGTGAGGTCCCGCATAAACTTTTATAGACATTCAACTGCCGCGCTGTTATTTTTCGCGTGATGTGTGTCTCAATGTGTGTTGCTTCCTCCTCCTGTTCCTTTTATGCAATTTACAACACTGAATTATTAACGAAACAATAAATTTTAAGTATTTGAAAATTTCCTCTTTGAATTGATTTTGGCAATGTTCCTTGTTGCATACAGATGTCATGATGATGATGGTGATGGGGTCGGAGAAAAGACCCATTCGGCTGTGGGCTATACATATGAGCGGGGGGGGGGAGGGGGGGCTGCTGATTTTTGACACACACACCCACACAAGCACTAGAGCGAGCCGCCGAGGGTTGGAATCGGAACTTGGAAGTTTCAGTGAAAGTTTTGTATCTTTTAGAAAACGCACACACATCATCTGCCATCAGTCAGGCGGGAATGTACGAACCATACATATACGTATGTTTGCTTCTTTTTTTTTTTGTTTGGGAATGTCTTTTACATCTGGAGAAACTTACTCCCGCCCGGAAGCGGTGTTTTACTTAGTTGAATTTATTTTGATGCGGTTGAAGGTGGGCAAAAATATAAGAAAATCCTGACATGAGCACAACACAAATGTGTGTGCTGTGCTGCTGCAAGAAAAAGAAATAAACATTTAAAATCAGGAAAACAAAAAAAAAAAAAATCCCACAAGTGAACTTGAAGTAAAACTTTCTAGCAGTTCCAGTTCCATCCGCAGTATGACGGTGTATGATGTTTGCTAGTGACTGCTTGGAACATCAAGATTACTGGCTGCCGCTGCTGTTGCTGCAACAGCAATCATATGAGAAGAAAGACCGACAGACATGAGAAGAAGAACAGCAGTCTTGGGTGGAGATGCACTTTTTGTTTTTTATTTTCTTTGCTCGTTTTCATATTTTGTGAAAGAAGTTCAGTCACTTACTATTAAAGTTTTTGCGGTTTCTTATGCAAAATCCCGCTGGCTTTTGGGATAGAGAAGTACGTATGTTACATACATATGTCGCACCCAAGTCTATATATATTAGAACAGTTAAAGTTTTTATTTCCTTAAAATCTTCGATGTGGTTTGAACTTTCCATTTTGAACCCTTTGTACTTGATTGACTTCTCAATAACAAAATGAAACAAAACTCTGACAGGTATTGTGTTGATTGCGAAAGGCCTTGCACATAGATGACCATTTCGGCATTACAATCAGCTGGAACAGATCTTACAAAGTTACGACTATAGCTAGCTGTTGTCAAAGAATCTTTGTAGAAGTTCAATATTAAGTAAATTACAATCTTACTTACTTAGTGTCGATGCACAAGTGGCTCTTTTTACCGCAACACGTCATCCTTTTAGGAAACATCTATCCACCGGCTAGGACAAAACATAACTGTTAACAGTAGAATCTTCGTGATGCTTAAAAAGTTTACCCACCTCTTTTTAACATAAATTCCACAAATGTCACCTTTGTGAGATTCAACGAAGAATTATCCTACGAAACCTCAGATTTTTTTGCTTGGGTTCGAGACTCCTAACTACATTGGCTCGATCACATCTAGCGAATTTACAATAGTACTCGATCAAGGGAGATCATCGAATCGCAGCATCCAAGTTGCCTGAGAGGGCAATAGCAATGTCATCCGTTTAAGCGATCACTTTGCGATCACTCAGGTATATTAGTAGCTCCAGAAAAGAGGAGACAGATTCAATGATTGATTTAATCAGCTCCCCGATTAATAATAATAATAATAATAATATATAGGGTACCCCCTACTTATACCTTATAGAGGTATGCTCCCTTTTCCAGAGCCCCTCACAGCTTAATTCACCAGGAATTATGTTGGGCTGTTTAAGCGCTGACTTAAGCCTTGGAATGGAAATCCCAATCAGAGCACATCATGCAGTCCAGAGCACCTTTAATGAACCTGAGAATGAGCAGCGGATTAGTGGTTGGTAAATCATTTTCGTGTAAAGGGTGATCCATTTCGAGTTTCCCAACTTTTTTAAAGAAAAAAAAACACAGAAAATTCAAATTTAATGGAGAATGTTTATTATCATTTGAAAGAACATTCTTTGGCATTTATTTTTTGAAGATTATGTCTATCAAATGTTGGCCGTTGCTACGTCGCAGATGGTCTATCCGTTGAGTCCAATTTTCGATCACTCGTTCGAGCATTTCGACTGGTAAGTGGCGAATGACACGTGTGATGTTTTCCTCCAAGGCCTGAATCGAAGCGGGTTGACTTTACATATCCCCACAGGAAAAAGTCTAACGGTGTGATATCACACGATCTTGGTGGCCAATCGACCGGCCCAAAACGTGAAATTATGTGCTCACCGAAATGTTCTCTCAATAAGTCCATTGATTGATGCGATGTGTGGGAAGTGGTGCCGTCTTGCTGAAACCAAATGTCGCCGAGATCACGAGCTTCAATTTCAGGCATCAAATAGTCAGTTATCATGTTACGTTCGCACCGGCATAATTTTTAAAAAAATATGGACCGATGATTCCACCGGCCCACAAACCACACCAAACCGTTGTTTTTTCTTGATGATGTGGCAGTTCTTCAATCTCTTCAGGTTGCTCTTCGTCCCAAATGCGGCAATTTTGTTTGTTTACATACCCATTGAGCCAGAAATGGGCCTCATCGCTAAACAAAATTTGCCTCGAAAACGTCGGATCTTCTTGGAACTTTTCAAGAGCCCATAGAGCGAAGCGATGTCGCTTGGGAAGGTCGAGCGGCTTCAGTTGTTGCACAAGCTGTATTTTGAGATCTTAACGTAAAATGCGCCAAGTCGTTCCATACGTCAGTCCGAGTTGCTGCGAACGGCGCCGAATCGACTCTCTACGGCCTTCGTGTACACTCTCAGCTGCGGCCGCTATATTTTCTTCACAGCGTGCTGGACGTGGTCTATTCGGTCGAATATTTTCCAATAATGAATGCTGGGTCTCAAAATGGGTGATGGTGTTGCGAATAGTACGCTCAGTAGGCCGATTATGTTGACCATAAGTTGAGCGAAGTGCACGAAACACATTCCTCACAGAACGTGAATTTTCATAATAAAGTTGAACAATTTGTAAACGTTGTTCACGCGTAAGTCTTTCCATTATGAAATGCCAAACAATACTAAACAAAAATACCATGACAGCATGAAACGACTCACACGTGATCTGTCAAAAAAGGCTATTGAAAAAAGTATCTCTACTTGGAACACCCGTTATTTGGTGCTTTTCCAAATATTTAAACCTTTTTTGGGGAAGTACCTCACAGGATTCCAGCATGTCTTCTGGGGTTTCTGTGGACTCATTGAATCTGCAGAGACCTTCATCTGATATTCCTATCTTCTTTAGGTGTTCCTGAGTTTAAAATGCCCCATTAGGTAACCAGTTAATAATAACCAGAATGCGTAGGTTATTTTCGCAAAGACCGAGTCTTTTGAGATTATAATCTCCTAGGAATTTTTTTGGCTTGTCTCAGACCTTGGAGATCCCGAAATGTTCTAGCCCTATTCTCCTGTTCACCTATCCCGCAGAATGGTTCAGGTCCTATGGAGGGTACGCTGCTTCCTCCCATCTCGCTAGAGAGTCCGCCGCCTCGTTACAAATAATGCCCACATGGCCTGGTATCCAGCAGACAGATTTGTCTATTTGTCTAACCCAATTTGTTGAGACTTTGTAGGCATTCCCATACAAGTTTGGATTAAATGACAAAGAAGTTTCTTCCTCAGTTCTCGAGCCGTCTGTAGACCACTTTATCATGTGGTTGCTCAGTCCATAGGTTGTGAATTCATCGACCAATTCTTTCGTGTTGCTGAGCTTCGTTAAGAAATTCCGATTACTTTATATGCTTTCAGGGCTGACAATGCCTTTGCCATCGCATATGTTTCGACATTATTAAAAGCTGCTATTTCCAGGAAGGCGATCATAGTGTACTCCTTATTATGTTGGGAATTTTCGATGGAGCTTACCAGTAGAGGTGGAGAACTATCGATTGCACTAATGATTATAAGCAATTGTTTCCAATATCAAACAATGTTTTAGTCACTGTTTTCGATAGGCAAACAGTTCGGGGCACTGTTAGTAATTCGTGCGAGTTTTATCTTTTTTTGGGAATTTTGTTGGTTAAAAACCGTCTCGTGGGAAAAAGGAAAAAGTAGTTTTAAAATGCATTTATGTGGGAAATTCCATTTGCCCAAACTTTTTTGTTCATCTTTAAACCTTATAAATATTTGTATTTAATCAAAATTCTACTACGGTATCCTATTTTAAGGGGTTACATGGGTTTATTCGGGGAAAAAAAGTTATATTTTCAACAATTTTTTTCTTATATAAATAATAAAATATTTTATTTAAACTTTTTACTGTCTTAAAGATATACATTTGAAGAAGAATTTCTGAAATTTTCAAAGGGAAATATTCAAAACTTCGTCATTTCCGGTGATCCCTCAGAAAAAAGGTGCGTCCGCGTTGACAGTAGAACTCGTGACAGGATCATCAGAAGTGAAAAATAAAATTCGTGTTTTAGTTAAGACCATGAACTAGAATTTGGACGAAGGAAGAAAAATAGAAACCGAAAATTGGATTTTTGACAGACCTTTTTACAAAAATACTCTAATTTTGTTAAAATTTTTCCAAATTTTTTTTTTTAAGTAGTTGTGATTGAAAAAAATATCCTTCGTCTAAGTCCTCGTGAATTGTATCTCGAAAACCTGTATAAAATTTCATCAAGATCGGTTGAAGGGTTTTCGAGAACTTTTGACAACCGACGTTGAAAACACAGTTTCGAGAAAAATGCGTTTAAAGTTTGGATAACCTCAAATAAACCTCGTCGAGTGTGCACCTTCCCAAGGCTGTATCCCCGAAACTTTTATTCGGAATGACTTGAAAATTTAAGATAAGATTCTCGAGATGTTGTAGAAATTAATAAGACAATAAAAAAATAATTCCCCTAAATGAATTGAACCCATTTAAATTCGGTTATAGCCACCAATATTTCGAAAAGAAAGAACTGCAGTACCTTGTATGTTTTGGCAGAAAAGGTAGAAGATTGTGACAAGTTAGAAGTTGACAAGGAGTGGCGAGAATTAGCTGCATTAATTTTAAGTGATGAAAATTTTTGTTAAAAACCTAAAAAGTAGAAGGTTTTTGGAGGAAGATTTCAAAAATTAATAAACATGATGGGTATACATTTTTCCAAATTTACTGAAAGTTGTTAAATATTCGTTAACGTGACCTCATTCCAACGCAGAATCTGAACATTTTTTCTATAGTAACGGATTTAGGAACCAACAAAATGGAATAAAATAGAAGCGACTGCTTAAATGCAATTTGCGTTCTCAGATCCTTAGATCAAATTTTGTTTCCTGTTAATCCTGTTTTTTTTTTAGTAATTTTTAAGTTATTTAGTTTTACATTGTAGTGAATTTTTATTTGATTATTCATGAGTTGTACCGCTGTGATTTCATATTACGACTGAATTATAAAATGTTTTTTTTTTTTATATTTGTTTGTTTGCTGTTTGTTCCGTTCTAAGAAAACTTTTTTAACAAATTCGTTGTCTTTGTGCTTCGGTCATAATTCCCATGAAACAAGCATATACTCGGCAAGAAACCGAGAAGAAAAGTGCGTATGGATTGGATGTATATATGGCAATCCACTGATGATCCCAAACCACCACATCCGGGTTAAACGCCTTTGAATAGGTCGTTTCGTTTCAAATAATACATAATGCATCAACTAGTAATAGTTGATGACGAGTATTAAAAACATATTTTGATTCCGTTTTAATTTACACTTATTTATATATATCATTGTGAGAAAGTTATGGGAAATTCGGTCGAACGTGGAGGGAAAAAAGGGGAAAAAATGTTTTCGTGGGAAAAACCAACCCAAAGACATACCAGTACTGGTTCGGGGTATGAGCTTTTCCCCCGACAGGCGCCTATGTAAACATAACTTTGGCTGCAAGCAACGTTGGATATATGTACATATTTGTATAAATACATTAACTGTTTAATTTCACTCAAAAACCAAAAGGGAATGTTGTTTCGACATTTGTATGAAGATGCTAACTATGGTTTTGGGAGGAGACGTACTGAAATAGCTTTTCCATCTAAGCGTCCGGGTTTCTTTAAAACGTAGAATCTAATCTCCCTGAATAATATGAAACGGAAGAAAAACTACCTTGAAGTTTGCACTAAGTCTCGTATAAATCTTAGATACTTACTTAGGCGGCGCTACAGTCCGGGGTGGACCTGGGCCTCAACCAATACGCCTCTCCAGTTAGCGCGATCTTTGGCTATCTGCCTACAGTTGCGCACTCCAAGTTGGTTGAGGTCCCCTTCCACTTGCGCGCGCCACCTAAGGCGAGGTCTTCTTCTACTGCGTTGTCCTTCCGGGTTAGAGCCGAAGATTCTTCAGGCCGGAGCGTTGGTGCCCATTCGCTCTTCATGTCCTAGCCATCCTACTCGACTGATGCGCACTTTTCTGACCATGTGGATGTTGCTGTACAGCTCATAGAGTTCGCTGTTAAATCTCCTCCTCCAAAGCCCGTCAACGCAAACGGGACCGAAAATTACTCAAAGAATTTTGCTTTCGAAACTACCAAGGAGATCTTCATCCGCCTTTGACAACGTCCATGCTTCTGCGCCATAGGGTAGGACTGGGATAATGAGGGTCTTATATAGAGTCCCCTTAGTGGTTCTTGACAAGGCCTTAATAATCAATTGACAAAGTCCCTAAACTACCCCAAATTGATAGCTGTCTGTCGTGACGTTTTGTCCGATTCGTCGATGTTGTGTGTCCCTTCTAGTTGATAGCATTTATTTTGTTTTGCCCTCATTCACCACTAAACCCATTTTTGCCGTTTCTATTCTGATACTTGCAAACGCACCGCTGACAGCTCGCTGTGTTCTGCCAATGCAAGTAGTGCCACAGATTACTGGAAAATTGTGCCTTTGGTGTTGGCTTGCAAGTTTCGCACAATCTTCTCAAGAATGATGTTGAAAAAGGCACATACAGTGCGTCACCCTGTCTTAATCCTTTCTTGGAGCAGTGAGCGTTCTCCATCGTCATTCTGCACAATCAAGTCTCGTATAAATAACGGGTGATCCAAGTAGGGATACTTTTTTCAATAGTCTTTTTTGACAGATCACGTGTGAGTCGTGTCATGCTGTCATGTTATTTTTGTTTAGTATTGTTTGGCTTTTCAAAATGAAAAGCCTTACGCGTGAACAACGTTTACAAATTGTTCAACTTTATTATGAAAATTCACGTTCTGTGCGGAATGTGTTTCGTGCACTTCGCTCAACTTATGGTCAACATAATCGGCCTACTGAGCGTACTATTCGCAACACCATCACCCATTTTGAGACCCAGCATTCATTATTGGATAATATTCGACCGAATAGACCACGTCCAGCACGCTGTGAAGAAAATATAGCGGCCGTAGCTGAGAGTGTACACGAAGACCGTAGAGAGTCGATTCGGCGCCGTTGGCAGCAACTCGGACTGACGTATGGAACGACTTGGCGCGAAAGCGTACAAAATACAGCTTGTGCAACAACTGAAGCCGCTCGACCTTCCCAAGCGACATCGCTTCGCTCAATGGTCTCTTGAAAAGTTCCAAGAAGATCCGACGTTTTCGAGGCAAATTTTGTTTAGCGATGAGGCCCATTTCTGGCTCAATGGGTGTGTAAACAAACAAAATTGCCGCATTTGGGACGAAGAGCAACCTGAAGAGATTGAAGAACTGCCACTTCATCCAGAAAAAACAACGGTTTGGTGTGGTTTGTGGGCCGGTGGAATCATCGGTCCATATTTCTTTAAAAATTATGCCGGTGCGAACGTAACCATGATAACCGACTATTTGATGCCTGAAATTGAAGCTCGTGATCTCGGCGACATTTGGTTTCAGCAAGACGGCGCCACTTCCCACACATCGCATCAATCAATGGACTTATTGAGAGAACATTTCGGTGAGCATATAATTTCACGTTTTGGGCCGGTCGATTGGCCACCAAGATCGTGTGATATCACACCGTTAGACTTTTTCCTGTGGGGATATGTAAAGTCAAAAGCTTATGCCGACAAACCCGCTTCGATTCATGCCTTGGAGGAAAACATCACGCGTGTCATTCGCCAGTTACCAGTCGAAATGCTCGAACGAGTGATCGAAAATTGGACTCAACGGATGGACCATCTGCGACGTAGCAACGGCCAACATTTGATAGACATAATCTTCAAAAAATAAATGCCAAAGAATGTTCTTTCAAATGATAATAAACATTCTCCATTAAATTTGAATTTCTGTGTTTTTTTCTTTAAAAAAGTAGGGAACCTCGAAATGGATCACCCTTTACTTGTAGATAAATGCGTATCGATCAATCGTTCTAGATTAAAGCTTATAGATCTTTTGGATTTGCGTGAGGAGGACTAAGGGTACGGAAACCACCTTTACTACTCACCACAGCAGCGGACCAGACTAATGCAACTCTTCAGAATTATCTCCAGCACTGACAGGATGATATCCGAAGACGAATCTCTTTTATTAAACAATAAAACAAATCTTTAGTAAATAAAGTTTTCCCTAATAGTTAAAATCATAAGTTAAAATGAAGCAATAATAAAAACAAAAACTACCTCAAACACAAAACTGTGGAGATACAACTTTCATTCGCAATGATCTATAAATGCCATGAACTAAGTGAACTCTTGCATGCTAATCGTCGGCTATTGCAAATACTTACCCCTTTCTCGCGTAGAACTGCAAACAAAATTCCAATCAATTTGAAATGCATTTTAAGTGTAGGTTGTTACAGCCGATGAGATCGGTAGGTTTAATAGTTGATACCGCAACAGGCACGCAATCGACGTTTTGGCGCTACATTCAAGTTCCACACTATAGTTTCCGTTTTTGTTTTTTTTTTGTGACAATCATTCCAATCTAAGTATATAGTATCCATACTACACCGCAGGAGGCCAATTCTTTAAAGGACATATCGTCGATAAAAAATGTGCACAACTACGTTCGTATATCTGATGACTGGCAATAAATGTGACAATAAAAATCCGTTGAATTCGTTTTTATAGTCGGCCGGGAGACATGCGGACCAAAAACGCTGCGGGCGTTACAAACACACACACACACATACAAATCCAGAGATGCGATGTTCATCCCTTTACATATTGTCATTTCCATATCCGTATTCAAAATATGTATACAACCAAAAAACGAAAAAAAAAAAAGAACACAATATTTTATATTTTACTTCCTTTTTTTCGCCGCCTCCTTTGAGGATATCAATTCGTTATGCAGAGAAAAATTCCCATCAATTCGTAGTCGTCGTTGTCGCTGCTCTATTTTCCAGTTTTCATAATCCGAAAAACATATTTTCATATAAATGTGGTCATAATTCAGAATATAAGAAAACGGGAGAATTTTCCTACAAAACATATAAACAAAGAAAAAGTCCAACTAAAGCGATAAGGGTTTGAGAGTTGAATTGCTCCATAATAGACGAGGACTATGACGATGACAATGACGCCGTTGTTACCAATATAACATTCACATAAATGATTCTTTTCTTTCTGTGTTTTGTATTTTTTTATTTTTTAGATAAATGGTGGTTTGAATATTGATGTCATCGAAATGGCATTTATGTAGATTCATACATGGAATGTCCTTTAGAAAATATTATTATTGAATGATGTATGTAGTCTGACTTAGTAAGTAAGATGGGATTAAAGGCTTCGGAGGATAGGACGCTATTGTTTTAGGCAAATTGATTTATTCTATGGATGTCGGCTATTGGCAAAAGTGTTGACTTAAAATCAAGCTCTCTAGCCATGTAAACTTCATTTAATAGGTGCTGAGGTCTTTGCAAAATTCTAGTGTTTTTCAGTAGCAGATTTAAAGGAGCATCTTGGTGCTTGGTGGAAAATGCTTTCAGGCTAAAACCATCATTGCTGATTTCACAAAATTCCAAAGAAAGGTCCGTTTATGTGGCATTAGCGCCTTCCTGGCAGTGGTCTAATGGATCTTCTATTGCTTGATATGAGAACAACTTGTAGCGTATACCTTGAACAATCTATGTATTTGCTTCGCTAAGTTTTGAATTATAAAGTGGATTTTTCCTCAAAAAAATATAATTATTAAGCTGACTAAGATTCAATTCACAGGTAAGAGTAGGATCCGGTTATTTTTAATTCCACTCAGTACGGGAATAAAGTAAAAAAATAAAAATTGTGTTCCTAGGATCTTGCATTGTTTTCTAGTGCATAATATTGCACGTAACCTTGTTCTCTGGCCACCAAAAATTTCGATGGAACCAAAAGCCCTAGTAAGATTTCCTTAAAATATTCGGAAAAACAACAAGTTTAACGCAAAACATAAAAAGGTACGTAATAATTATTTTAGTAGCCACTCAAAGAGAGTAATTGATCCCCTTTTTACCATCGTCCACAGATATTGCGGACGCCTAGAAAAAAAAAGGTTTGGATGTGCATCGTTGCGTTATCACCATTCACGATCACCGAACTGACCATACAAGAGCGTCCGCAATTCTTTAATTTGTTGTTGTTCTATTCCCTCCCACCAATTGTGGCGAAAAGCAAACAATTTCATCGCTCAAGACGCCACGCTAAATACTAGCTCAGTCACGCAGTATCATATATAACGCCAGAAAATATTATTTAGAAAATTTGAATATTTAAAAGTGCATGTGTATTAACAAAAAATATTGCCTAAGAAAATATAACCTCTTAAATAATATAAAAGTGTGCAAAAATACAAACACTATCACCAGCGGAGGAAACATGTGGCCACATCTTTCATCAAACGGAAAGAGTAAGTTATAGAGTAGTACTTTAAATTATAAAATAATTTTTAGGTAACATTTTTTTTACAGATTTTTTTTTATTAAATATGTACTATATCTTCTACATAAATCCGAAGAAATCTAACATAATTTATATACATATATTGAATAACCAATTTCACAAACACATAGTCACTAAATTAACTTAATTTAAAATATATTTATATAATGAAGTTCCCCCCCCCCCGTATTTTTATGCATTGTTGCTTTACTGAATTTAAATAAACGTAAAATCAAATGTTTTGTAACATAAATTCGGTGCAATTATTTAAAATGAATTCGTTTTGTGTATAAACAGTTGGCTAAAGGGTTTGTGATCGGGAAGATACATGTGAGGGTATCTTTTGGGACTATCCTATATAGATAAGGACGTAGGATAGTCTTGCGCATCTAGGCTATCACCAGATGCATGTGGGTAGGGAATGTCCATAATGTTTCGCAGCACCAGAAACATACCAGCTTCATACGTTTACTCTTCACTCTTTGTCTTCATTTCCGTTAATTAACTCTCTCTGGAATCACTCTCTCCCTTCTTCTCAATTCATTCTCCTTATACCATTCCGTGTTTTAATCAGAACAAACTAGCAGGCACGATAATAACATGTGTGTATAGGGAGGCAGCAAGACCCCACCCCACCGACGAGCTTACGCCGCGCATCCGCAAGCGTGCCTATTGCTGCCATGGGACATAGGTCAACCACCACCTCGTTTACCAACCCACCTAGCTATACATCACAAACTTAAAAGGCCATTTCTCGTTTAAAGAGTGCAAATCTTACTGCAGTTAAGATAACACTGCGAGAGAACTATCCTTCGACCCCTGTCTTAATACAGGGTGTCCGCCGGGAAGGGTATACTACTTTGTTTTACCGCAATATTGGTAAACATTAAACTTAACAGTTCATATTTGGCAGTCGTGAAGTAGACACGTGGCAAATTTATTATGGAAAAATATTCGATAAATGTTTTAATTGTTAAAACATTTTATCAAAATCAATCATCGATTACTGTGACGATGAGAAAGTTACGTGTAATTTTTGGGAGAAACAACGTGCCAGTGAATGATTTCGAAGAAAGAGGGTCTGTAGGTGATAGGCCCCAGCATGGACCACAACGTACTGCAAGATCGGCTGAAAACATTACTGCTGCTCAAGGTTCAAAACAATCCATCAACCTCAATTCGACGCCCTGCTCAGGAGTTTGGTCTTCAACGAACAACTTTGGCGACAATTTTGCACAAGGATTTGCATTTGTTTCCATTTCAGATTCAGTTGATGCAAGACCATTTATGGCGCCGTACATATGCCAATAGGATGTTACAGCTAACCCATGACAACCCCGATTTTCATGAAAAAATCATAATGAGTGACGAGGCACATTTTCATTTGAATGGATATCGCACCTCCGGTGAAACAACGACGTAAGTGCAAATTTTAAAAATTCTGAGTTAAGTATGCCACGATTCTACAAAAAGGTATTTCCTTCCAAAAAAAACAAAGACGCAATTGAAAATATTCTATTTGTCTCCAGGGGCAGATATGTCTTTGTACCGTTACACTGTTTTCAAACAATTTTATCGCAAGTACATTGCCATATCTGTCACTTGTGTTACAAATCTCCAACGGACAACACTTCAATTAGTAAGTCAACGACCTATTTGTTAGTCACCACGCCACTTTTTATATAATTTTATTATTATTATCGGTCGAAAAAAGACGTAGGCAGTTTTCTGTTGAATTTTTTAAGTATTTTACTAATATTTTAGTAAGACATCGACACAAGTGTGAATTACGTCATCGTTTGATAAAAAAAAAAATTTGTTTAAGCGACGTAAGTATAGTTTCTGTCTTTGTTTAACCAAATATAAGCATCGCTTTCTGTAATTCAAATGTTGCTTCAAATGTGCAATCGCAAGTCGCAAATCCACAAAAGTGGAAGCTGTCCATCCCAAAGTTTCTTCAGTTACGTCAGATGTTTCTGAACCCCAACCAACTACTTCAGCAGCCGCATATAATGAAGCTAACGAAAATTTGCAAAACTGTTACACTGTGACAAGAACTAGTGAAAGAAAAATGAATTTAAGAAAGGTTTCCCAGAAAACATTCAGTGAAGCTACCAATTCAGAAAACGAAGACTTTTCCGCGGATGAAAGTGCTTACTCTCCAACAGAAGATCAGGGTTCCGAGAGTGACAGTGGTTCATCGAATATTTCCATTAACACGTTGGCTGCCACCATACAATATAAAAAGTATTACCAAAATTTCAAGTTGTAAATATAGTTTTATATTACTTGTTACTCGTGCGTTAAGTGTTCTGTGTTTTATGTGTTTTTTGGCTGTGACCACCGGTGGCCCACATGGCACTCTGATAATATTTTTAATAATATGGTGCCACGTGTCACACATGTGGTATTGCTATTTTGGTTCTAATTTTATTTTTTTTCTAGATTATTCTTATAAAAGTGCGTTTCTAGGACAAAAATTTCAATGGCCAACAACGAAGCGATTCCAACTAGATTATTTTACGGAAACAGACAAAGAGATGAGGATTCTGATAGTGATGAAAGCTTGGTTTTTGAAGGGTCCAACTCGAGTGATTATGTCCCAACTGGATCAGAACCCAGCGACTCCGACATTTCAGTGATTAACCAAGAGTCTGAAGACGAGGATGAAGGCGCAGCTGTGAGTATTCCCACAAATTCTTGGACTGCTGTAACTGGAGAGTCTCTCAAGGCGTTTACTTTTCGCGATGACTCTTCTACTCCTGGGATCTCTGAAATGGAACTCAACGCTATAAAACCAATTGATTTGTTTAGTTTGATGGTGACGGATGAAGTTTATCAACTGATTGTGCTCCAAACTAATTTGAACGCCAATCAATTTCTAGCGAGGTCCACAATAACGCGAAGATCTCGAGTACAAAAATGGGACGACACAGATGTTCCGGAGATAAAGAAGTTCCTTGGCCTTGTAATTTACATGGGGATAATAAAATATCCAAAAATTTCGTTGTACTGGAAGACTAGCCAATTCCAATAATTTTGTACCAAATGTAATGTCACGTAACCGATTCCAGTTACTGCTAAAGTTTATTCACTTTGCTGACAACACAACAATTGAAGGAAACCGTTTGGGTAAAGTTAGCCAATGACTCGAATTACTTGAACAAAATTTCGTCAGTTCAAAAATTCCGGGTGAGATCCTAGCAGTTGATGAGAGCATGATACCCTGGCGAGGAAGGTTCCAATTCCGCCAGTATAACCCTGGAAAGTCACACAAATATGGAGTGAAAGTTTAAAAGCTTTGCGACACAAATGGCTACACTTATACAAGTGCAATTTATGCTGGAAAATGCGACCATAACAGCCAGAGAGGAAGGGCAACTAAAAGTACATCACACAGTACCCAAATTGTTCTAGACCTTGCGGATCGGTATTTGGATAAAGGCAGAACAATGACAACTGATAATTTTTATACGTCCGTTTCACTGGCAAAACTATTGCTCGCACGAGAAACCCATTTAGTTGGAACTCTCAGGAGAAATAGAGCTGGAAACCCGAAGGACGTTACAAACGCAAAATTAAAAAAAAATGAAATTGTTGGCCTGGAAAATTCGGGAATAGTTGTACGCGAATTCTTAACCCAGATATGCCGACGGGCATACTAGTGCAACAATCTTCATAATTTTCCAAAATAGCTTTATTCTGACCGATTATATTACAAAACTGAAGAAAGAATTAAAGAAAAAATGTTTTATCTTGCATTTTGAGTCCGTACTACATATGAAAGCAAAAGACAATATTTTCTTTTGATGAATTCAAGTCGTTTATTATTCGGCAACTTTTGTTTAAATAAGTAAGGAAAAATAAAATTAATAAAAAAATTATTTGGTGGTGTGGTACTCCACATTACACTTTACATGGAGGGGCACGTCACATTTAATGCAGCGTGTAGTTGTCTTATTGTGGCAATGATTACAACGTAGCTGTTTACATTTTCCATAGGCTGGACGTGTGTTCTCAGTAAGTAAATGATCCTTTCAATCAAATCTGATGTCGCATGATGATCCTGATGCAAGCGTTGCTGAGGGTTTCCCATAAGTGGATATAAGCAATGTGGCAACGCGCCGACTAAAAGATAAATGATCCATTTTACCTCCCATATGTCTATGCAGTTGCCAAGCATTGTGCTCTGCAAGATCAATGAGGTGTGTGAATATTGGAAAATACCATTTTTTACCCCGAATAGATACACGGTACAAGCTGATATTTTCATCTGCTCGATCAACGCCACCCATGTAGCGATTATATTCATGAATAAGGCGTGGTTGTTGAATATATATACGCTTTTTCTCTTTTCGAGACCAACGTGAAATATTTTTTGAAGGTTCTACTGGGTGGACGTTTGAGGCAACGTTTACTGCACTGCTATAGTTCCAACAACATACAATTATATTTTTGGTAGAAATCTTACGATGGTCATACCAGCCTTTCTCTCTTTTCTGCAGATCTTTTTTCTTAAGCAAAGGACAGTTTCCTAACCGATTGTGACGAATTGTTCCAGTTCCTTTTACGTGTCGTTCTTCTAACTCAGCCAATAAGTTGATTGTTGTAAATAAATTATCGCAGTACAATCGGTGAGTAATTTCGGGTTGGCTTTGTGATAAAATGTCACAATACGTTAAGACTACGCTTGAACCAAGTCCCATTTCCTTTTAGGTACCCTGGTACGGCTCGAACCAAAGAATGTAGCCTTTATAAGTCGCTCCAACCCAAAATTTATAGCCATATCTTATAGGCTTTCCATGGATATATTGCTTACATCCGTGACTACCGTAGTATGGAACCGTCTGCTCGTCCACTGAGTGCTGTATGGTTTTCGGAGCATTACTTTGGAAACTCTTGTTCAACATATGTAAAAGTGGTCTAACTTTTGCGAACTTGTCTGTTTTATCCAGACTGTTGTTATCCATAAAGTGCAAGTTTCTAATTATAAACTCAAATCGATCCCTTCTCATTGCGTTCGACACAAAAGAATGATGAGTATCCCTATCACTTTGCCAATACATACGGCGTCTCGAAACAGTATTGTAGCCACTCAGTAGCAAAATTCCAATAAAGCACCTGATTTCGTCTGGAGTTATATTTGCAGTTGCATTTTTTTTGACGCATAGTCATTGGAGTATCGAGTAATAACTTGCAGCAAGTCACCATCAAAATATTGTTCGAACAATTCAAGAGGTGTAGGTAGAATTTCCTGCTCACATGCTGTAAAAACAGGCTCCGTTTCTTCCAGATCATGCTTTACCCATTTTACTGACGAATCAATACATTAACGTTTCTGGGCCTGTTGCAATAAAGCAATTGGAATGTCGTCTTCATTATCCGAATCAGTAGAATAAGAATTTCGACGACAAAGCTCAGCCATAGCATTTAATAACGAGGGTGGTAAGTTTTCAAAATTCACTTCATCTTTTTTTCCAGAATCTTCATCTGTGACGTAGTTGTTCGCACCTTGAGTGGGCACAATTGAGATGTCGTAGGAATTTTGCAAAAACTCTTCATCAGTTTCCTCTAAGGCATTTATTATCTCATTTAATGTTAACACTCTGCAAAAAAAAAGATAATTTTTGTTTTCACCATTTTTGCACTAATGCCGAACGTACTACATGTAGTACGTCAGCAAATACATCAACTAAAATCACATTTAATTTTTTATTCACACATAATTTTGCTACGTATTCGTTTTTACAACTATTATAATTAAAAAAACATAGAAACGCAACAACAATAAAATATGCATGTACAACTTTTTCTCACCGATTACGTGACATCTTCACACTTTCGCCAATTTCAGAAAACTCATATATCTGATCCAAAAAACCGCACATAGAAAAGTACCCTAGACAAAACTTATCAACGCATGCTTGTTAACCGTTATATTCTGTAGGACTTTAACAAGTAGATTTGAAAATTTTAAGCACAATAAACGCAGAAACCTGAATATAACAGGTGTACTACATGTAGTACGGGAGGCATATCTGGGTTAAACTCGTGCATCGAATCGCTGCAGTTGAAATACCGTCGCGTATCTCTTTCTGCAGAAACACCAAGGAGACAAAACTGTGCCTTTTTCTTATTGAACAATGGAAACAAAGTTCGAGTCTGCAAACAATTATTGATGAGCACTTTTGCAATTTCGGAAAGAGTACTTCGATCAATTATTCAGAATAAGGCTTTAGGTGAAGTACCTAATCAGCAAAGAAGATAAACGCGGCAAGCATTCCAATCATCCTAAAACCGATAGCGAAATACTAGATTCCATAAGAGAACACATTAACTCCATTCCACGAATCGAAAGTCATTATTTAAGGGCTCAGACTTCAAGGGAATATATAGACGGTGGGCTGTCTATTGCTGAAATGTATAGGCAATAGGAGAACATCAGGAAGAAAAAAGATTGAGTCGTGATGAAAAGACCAAAGATAAGGAAAACGCATCCGATATTGTATTAGCAACGTACGACTTACAAGCGGTTCTTCCAGTTCCTATTGGACAAACATCTGCATTTTTTTATAAATCGAGGCTTAACTGTAAGTAAAATAAGTGATACCTACATAATTTTACTTTAAATAATTCAATGATGCTAAAATGTCTCTGATTTTAAATTTGCAGATATCGGAGATGAAAAATGATCACCCAGTGTGTTATTTCTGGCACGAGGCATTGGGGAATAGAGGTTCAAAAGAGGATAGGATCTTGTGTACCTATGTTTCTTCAAGAGCTATCAGTCACTCGCCCAGGTGAAGACGTTGTGTTTTATACCGACAACTGCGGTGGTCAGCAGAAGAATAGGTGAAATAATTATTTAAACTCGCTAAGAGAGTTAAGCTTTAACGAGTCTTTGATTTCAGATTCATTATTGGAATGTATTTGTATGCTGTAGAAAATCTCGCAATAAAGTCCATAACACATAAATTTCTTATTCGAGGCCACACACAGAATGAAGGTGATGCAGTTCATAGTGTTATTGAAAGAGCACTTAAGCCAAAAAATCAGGACCAATATGTTTCTATCATAAGAACGGCAAAAAAAAAAAGGAAATGCTTTCATAGTTAAGGAATTAAACTATAAGGATTTTTACGATTTGAAGTTGCTTTCTGAGGACATCTGTCTTAATAGTTCCAAAAACCTAAACGGCGACTACATTGAAATATCAGAAATGAAACTTTTACGCTTTGAAGAAGGCAGTAATGTGTACTTGCACTAAACAAGCTATAAAGACATAGCTTGGGAACAAGTTACGTTTAGGACGATAAACTGGCGCTCTTCTGTGACGAAGGATTTGCAGAGCATAAATTTAAAGCCCGCATACTCTTCAAAAATACCGTTGGCAACAAGAAAAAAAACAGATATATTAAGCCTGCTAAAAAGCAATATAATACCAAGTTACTATGAGCCTTTTTTTACCAACATTTTTTAAGTTTCTTTATTTAAAATGACTTACGTTTATTTATACTAATATTAATAATAATACTACTTGAAGTACAAAAAAATGACTGAACTGCCAGAAACTATGCTGAATTCCGCTTTTATATAAAGTTTGTTGCATAAAATAAAAAAAAAAAGTTTTCAAAATGTTAAAACGCGTTTTTTTTGATGAAGTAACATTTTTGCACTTAGGTCGTTGTTCTGTGAATAAACAGAATAGTCGGTTCTGGGCAATGGAAAACCCTCAAATTATTCATCAGTCACCTTCGCATCCATTAAAAGTTACAGTCTGGTGTGGGATTTGGTCAGGAGCAATCATTGGACCTTACTTCTTTGAAAATGAAAACGGCGTAACGGTAACTGTGAATGGGGAGCGATATCGTGATATGATTGAAAACTTTTTAACGCCCACAACTTCATGCTTTGGGCTTGATTAACGTATGGTATCAACAAGACGGTGCCATATCGTATTTAGCCAGGATTACAATGGAACTACTGCGAGACCTCTTTTCACAACAAGTTATTTCAAGAAATGGTGATGTTGATTAGCCTCCACTTCTGCTCCAGACTTCTCTTTATGGGGATATCTGAAAAGCAAGGTTTCTGCAAACAAACCAGAAACGCTTGAGCAACTCAAACAAAATATTCGTGATGAAATTAATGAAATACCGCGTGAAATGTGTGAGAATGTAATGAAAAATGTGATCAAAAGGGCTCACATTTGGCGGACATTTACCTGATATTATATTCCATACATAATTTAATACATTTATCAATATAAGATCCATTCTCTATTTAATCAAAAATTATAACCAAACAAAGTAGTATACCTTCCTGGCGGACACCCTGTATATAAGAGGAAGTGTTATCGGAACGGAACTGCGGTTTTCGAAAAATTTTAAAGTAGATTTCTCCAAATTCAATAATGTTGCGGCCAGGATCTGAGCCAGTGGAAAAATGTAATCATATTTCCACTAGTAACTCCAAAGCCTGTCAGGGTTCAGGTGCTGACAAGTGCTATTGCTTTTGGGAAATGTGACAATGTAAGGCTTTTGCCTCGTAAGTCATTTATACATCGGTCTGCAATGCCCAGATCTATGCTATTCTTATGGGATATGCCAAGCTAAATTTAAAGCACTGCTCAATCCTTTTACCACTTTTAAGTCAGTGCTTAAACGTAGGAACTCTTTGAACACGTGCGGAAGACTGAAGAAGACCGAGACTTGCTTAGGTTCAAGGGCATATAAGAATCACGGGAAATAAGACCGGCGAACTTACTTGCCATGGTTCTGAGGAAGTTTTCACCGTAAGTCATGAATCCTGAAGTTGGGTCTGCCGGCATCCTTGGTAAGAGATGCGTGTCCAACGTAATGACGTGATTCTTCTCACAGGACAGACTAAAGCAGTTCGGGAAATGGAATTATGCCGCGGATGATTCTGTATGAGCGTTAAATACAGTTAAAAACAGATATGTGGCAGTGATTGTGAAATGAAATAACGGCACGCTGTTTAGTTTTATTTTTCGAAAGCGGTCTAAATTCACGCGGCCTTATTTTAAGGTGCCGCCATTTTATGCCTCTGAGAAGTCTCCGGCGTGAAAAACTGCTTGCGCCTAGTAGACATTCTGACCGACCACCAAGCTTTTGCCAAGCACGTAAGTGTGCTAGGCTTAAGCGATAGAACTATCTGCGATGCTTTTGGTGATGGCAAAGCCCCACGGAGTATTTTCTCTCTGACACCCCTGCGACACCGTATCGGTGTCATCCCCCTTGAAAGGCCATCTAACAGACGAGGAGATCTCCAAGGAAAGATAGGAACATCTACTACCTAAATTCACCGATGAGTTTGAAGGTGAATTAGGGCAAACAAATGAGGCCAGATCGAAAATAATAACCCCCGGTTTAGTACGTAAGACGTTATTCAACAGGTCTAGACATTTTTATGGCATTATCACTGCCAAGGAAGAATCTTACACAGAAAGAGCTAATATTGCTAAAGTATGCCTTAGAGACAATATTCAATGACGTGACTATGAGGCCTTCGCAAAGGACGCGTACCTGTAAAGCCGAGGTAATACTGCTCCTAAGGTTAACTGCAATGCCAGAGGTGGAGGTTAAGCAATCCAAAGAGCCAACAACAAATCGGGCCCGAGTGGGTAGAAGTTCAGTCTTGCTAAGAGGAGTTTGCCTCGAAAAGAATGCGGTCTTCTGAGGACGCTCCCAAGATGCTGAGGAAGGCTAAACTGAGTGGAACGACCACAGGAAGCTATAAAGAACCGACCGTGAGCTGGGGTGGCTGATACAGCGAGGTGACGAGTAACCCGCTTCACCTAGCTTTAGTTGATTCCAAAAAACCACCTTGGAATGTGGCCAGAAGATCGAGCAGGCCTTATGGTGGAAGGCCAAGGAAAGGATATAACTTCTCTCCAACCTCACCAGATACGTACTATCTCCCCTTGAAATTCGCCTTCCGCAGAGGATTAAGTGCCATAATACCGGTAAGAAGCAAATGGGACGACAAGACAGTTGTAAGAGAGGATGAGATCGCTACTTACACTGACGGTTCCAAAATGGAATTTCGGGGTCAGAGATGAACCCATAACTTGCACTTTAAAAATCGAAATAGAATCCTGAGCAGAACAAACGTAAACTGAACACAACTGGGCACGTGCAGACATGCTAAAGAGGTAGAGCTATGGCCAGCAATTTAAGAACGAAGATCAAAATTCATGAATGGGCTAAGCCGCAAGTATATCCGAGTATTAACTGGAGTCCTTAAGGGGCACTGCGCTGTTGGTCTACATGCGGAATAACTGGGAATACCCCACAACGTTGAAAAAATTGATTCTGTTCGTCACTTGCGAATGCCCAGCCTTAAATAGCATTAGGCTTACGACCCTCGGCTGATACTTCTATGATGAGCTGGAGGATGTGGGCAAAGTCGAGCTAAAAGACTTGTGTACAATTTGAGATGGCTCTAAGAGAGCGATACTTTGAGCCTCCAACAGCGGTCTTTCTTTTGCATGTTTTCAGGTGTTTTTTTTGGTTTAAGGAAGGTACCCATATAGACACAATGGACCCAAATTGCTGGTCAAATAAGCCGTGACTACCGCCACAAGGGTTTCCAACAAGCTACCTACCTAAACAGCAATTGTACGAGTCTCAAAAGACGACATCAGAGGTACACTTGATACTGACAAGAGCGCAGAGATCAAGCTAATAATCACTCATGCCAAACGCTGTTTCTGCGGGCTAAAAAGGCATTGAAGACGTGAAGAACTCTCTCATAGAACCAAGGAGATGTTATACAAGACCTTAATCATTCTAGTCCTATTGTATGGGCAGAAGCATGGCCTCTGCCAAAATTGGATAAAAAACCTCCTGTAATGTTTTAAGAGGAAGATTCTTCGGGCGATATTCGATCCAGTTTGTATCGATAGAGTGTGGAAGAGAAAATTAATTGACGAACTTTACGGGCTAAGATAGCTGAGGCATGTGGAATGTACGAGTGCATCCTTGAGAGACAAGTCACTTACTAACTAACTTAACTAGAGGCAACTAGCTAGGGACCGAGTAGGCTGGAGGGGATTTTTGGTTGGGGCTATTGTCCTCTCCTAAGACTGTAAGCGCCACCAAAAGAAAGTATTGTAGAAGTAAAATATTTTCCTAAAAATAAAATGGAAATTTGACTACACTCGATAGCTCGATAGATATAAAGGGTGATCCATTTCGAGGTTCCCGACTTTTTTAAAGAAAAAACACAGAAAATTCAAATTTAATGGAGAATGTTTATTATCATTTGAAAGAAAATTCTTTGGCATTTATTTTTTGAAGATTATGTCTATCAAATGTTGGCCGTTGCTACGTCGCAGATGGTCCATCCGTTGAGTCCAATGACAAGCGTGATGTTTTCCTCCAAGGCTTTAATCGAAGCGGGTTTGTCGGCATAAGCTTTTGACTTTACATATCACCATAGGAAAAAGTCTAACGGTGTGATATCACACGATCTTGGTGGCCGGTCCAAAACGTGAAATTATGTGCTCACCGAAATGTTCTCTCAATAAGTCCATTGATTGATGCGATGTGTGGGAAGTGGCGCCGTCTTGCTGAAACCAAATGTCGCCTAGATCACGAGCTTCAATTTCAGGCATCAAATAGTCGGTTATCATGGCACGATAATGGTCGCCATTGACGGTTACGTTCGCACCGGCATAATTTTTAAAGAAATATGGACCGATGAATTCACCGGCCCACAAACCACACCAAACCGTTGTTTTTTCTGGATGAAGTGGCAGTTCTTCAATCTCTTCAGGTTGCTCTTCGTCCCAAATGCGGCAATTTTGTTTGTTTACATACCCATTGAGCCAGAAATGGGCCTCATCGCTAAACAAAATTTGCCTCGAAAACGTCGGATTTTCTTGGAACTTTTCAAGAGCCCATAGAGCGAAGCGATGTCGCTTGGGAAGGTCGAGCGGCTTCAGTTGTTGCACAAGCTGTATTTTGTACGCTTTCAATTTAAGATCTTGACGTAAAATGCGCCAAGTCGTTCCATACGTCAGTCCAAGTTGCTGCGAACGGCGCCGAATCGACTCTCTACGGTCTTCGTGTACACTCTCAGCTACGGCCGCTATATTTTCTTCACAGCGTGCTGGACGTGGTCTATTCGGTCGAATATTATCCAATAATGAATGCTGGGTCTCAAAATGGGTGATGGTGTTGCGAATAGTACGCTCAGTAGGCCGATTATGTTGACCATAAGTTGAGCGAAGTGCACGAAACACATTCCTCACAGAACGTGAATTTTCATAATAAAGTTGAACAATTTGTAAACGTTGTTCACGCGTAAGTCTTTCTTTCTTTATGAAATGCCAAACAATACTTAACCAAAATAACATGACAGCATGACACGAGTCACACGTGATCTGTCAAAAAAGGCTATTGAAAAAAGTGTCTCTACTTGGATCACCCGTTAGAATCAAAAACTAAGTGAGAATATTCCAATAACCAATGCGCACTTAAAAAAAAAAAATTTTAAATTTCATCCTAAAATTCTTCAACTACCGACCGACCGACTCCACCCTCATCGAAACTCAAACAATTTCATTTACTTGTCAATTCTATTTCAGTGTCACCACCTATTCGGCCGAAACCCTCCATCAAAAAAAAAAAAAAAACAAAAAAAAAAATAATAAATTATTATCAAAGCATGCTTCTCGTTCAACCTGTAAAATGAGACCATGCCGTAAATATTTCATAGAACTTTTTGATCCGCTAAGACAAGACCACGTCGTTGAATAACAGACACATCACAGTGGGTGGTAATAACATAGCACGCCTACTTTGACTTTGTATCTCGTAAAAGTCATCGAAGTGAAGAATTTTGGGTGTCATTCGCTACTTTGCTACTGTACTGCTACCAGCCACTGCCATTCCATCACCTCCCCTGATAATTTCCAATAATAAAAGTGAAAGAAATAAGAAACGAAACAAGAAAAATATTCTCGTCGAAGCAAAGTAAAGTCTTGCGGAGTCTCTGGAGTCCTCTTTCCTGGTGCGAACATTTCTTGATCTTTGACGCGCATTTGCGACAGTTTTGAATCCTTATTAACATATAAATGATACTCAAGTTATCCATATTAATTTAGTTATTATTCAACTAACTCAAAGGATGCCAGCAGTATCCACATCCATCTATTTACAGCGCCTCCCTGCTTCCTTCGTAGTCAGTCAGTCAACCAATCCTAAGCTAACATCAATCCTGTGTCATTTAGATCCAAAGCTTTCTCCCTCACACCCACTCGCACACAGATATATACGCGCCTCTTTTCTGAATTTTTCATTAAGTCGGAATTTTTCGCGCGCTCCACACTCCGTCGAACTAAAAGCACATTCGACGAGTCAAGCACCCAACACCCAACACCCAACTACAAGGAGTTGCTGGCCCCGCACCAACTCTCCCAGGAAGCGCAAATACAAGCGCGCATAGGAAAAATTTTATTATGATTATTAAGAATTTTCTTTGATTACGGTTTTCCATCGTGCACAGATGAGCTACCAAACCAAGTATCTGGATCTGGATCTGGATCTGGATGGTGGTGATGGTATTCCTCCGAGTCTAGGAGGCATAATATTAAAAGTCAAAACATATAAAAACATAAAGTTTTATTAGTTTTTGGGATGACAACGCGACCATGCTTCAATGACTACAAATGAGTTTAAATATATATTTCGCCTAGGCCTTTTCTTTTCGGGTTTGATAACCGACAAAGTCGCAGGGGGGCGCCGGGTCTAGAATGAGTGTAGGATCTCTGGGGTCGATGTAAATATAGTCCTTCTTTTGACTAGCACCACAAATCAATCACTTCGATACATATATATGGTAATGGTAGCCATTTCTAGAGAGCACACTTGCCCTATCAAATGCGAGCTAAATACTTGTCTGTGTGCAACATGTGCATTGAGCACTGAGTTATTGCATGCGATTGCAATAATTTATTCGGTACAGACAATTTGGCAGATGCAGTTGCAGTCCTTGTGATTGGTTATGCCTTTCCGATAGATATCTAACAATTGGTGTTGGACACATGATTTATCAGGTGAATTTATTTTTATATCTTACTTAGATTGAGTTAAAAAAAAACCGATGATCAAAAATTTGTTATGAAAAGTATAGTACATTTTTTTTTCCAAGCTTTAGAAACACAGAGAAACGAATCGATTATGGTGACTACAAAGAATTAAAGAGTGCGTAAAGAAACAATTTTGAATTACCCAAACAACTGTTCAGGTGCTAATGTAAAGGGTGATCTATTTCGAGGTTCCCGACTTTTTTAAAGAAAAAAACACAGAAAATTCAAATTTAATGGAGAATGTTTATTATCATTTGAAAGAACATTCTTTGGCATTTATTTTTTGAAGATTATGTCTATCAAATGTTGGCCATTGCTACGTCGCAGATGGTCCATCCGTTGAGTCCAATTTTCGATCACTCGTTCGAGCATTTCGATTGGTAACTGGCGAATGACACGCGTAATGTTTAGCTCCAAGGCCTGAATCGAAGCGGGTTTGTCGGCATAAGCTTTTGACTTTACATATCCCCACAGGAAAAAGTCTAACGGTGTGATATCACACGATCTTGGTGGCCAATCGACCGGCCCAAAACGTGAAATTATGTGCTCACCGAAATGTTCTCTCAATAAGTCCATTGATTGATGCGATGAGTGGGAAGTGGCGCCGTCTTGCTGAAACCAAATGTCGCCGAGATCACGAGCTTCAATTTCAGGCATCAAATAGTCGGTTATCATGGCACGATAACGGTCGCCATTGACGGTTACGTTCGCACCGGCATAATTTTTAAGGAAATATGGACCGATGATTCCACCGGCCCACAAACCACACCAAACCGTTGTTTTTTCTGGATGAAGTGGCAGTTCTTCAATCTCTTCAGGTTGCTCTTCGTCCCAAATGCGGCAATTTTGTTTGTTTACATACCTATTGAGCCAGAAATGGGCCTCATCGCTAAACAAAATTTGCCTCGAAAACGTCGGATCTTCTTGGAACTTTTCAAGAGCCCATAGAGCGAAGCGATGTCGCTTGGGAAGGTCGAGCGGCTTTTAGTTGTTGCACAAGCTGTATTTTGTACGCTTTCAATTTAAGATCTTGACGTAAAATGCGCCATGTCGTTCCATACGTCAGTCCGAGTTGCTACGGTCTTCGTGTACACTCTCAGCTACGGCCGGTCTATTCGGTCGAATGAATGCTGGGTCTCAAAATGGGTGATGGTGTTGCGAATAGTACGCTCAGTAGGCCGATTATGTTGACCATAAGTTGAGCGAAGTGCACGAAACACATTTCTCACAGAACGTGAATTTTCGTAATAAAGTTGAACAATTTGTAAACGTTGTTCACGCGTAAGTCTTTCCATTATGAAATACCAAACAATACTAAACAAAAATAACATGACAGCATGACACGACTCACACGTGATCTGTCAAAAGAGCCTATTGAAAAAAGTATCTCTACTTGGATCACCCGTTATATACATATATAAATAAGCCGCGTTATTCTATCTGTTTAAAATTGACGTTTTTGATTAAACACTGAATGTGGATTAGGTGATGCGGCACACTGGGTTGGCTTGGTTGGTAATGGTAATTGGTAGTTGGGGTTCTTGCTAGACGATACTAGGTTGTCGATTTGCTCGTGCCTTTGATGGTTATTATGCGGCTATTGCACAGCGATTTTGGTATGACTAACCTCTTTGATCTGGACTGGTTTTCCTAGTTCGCAGATCGGAATTTAGAGGATCAATTTGTGGTGCGGATGTCTTTTGCTGGAGCAAGTAGTTTTGTTCGTTTACAGTGCCCTTGAGTTTTTGTGCAAACACTTATATGGGTCACTGGAACACTCTATTACTGCAAGTAACAAAAGAACTATCCGCACTTCAGAAATTCTTGATGGATGAAACACAGAACCCACGTGTATTCCTGGGTTAGAAACACCGCAAATCTGTTGCAATTTTGTCGAAACGATCCGACTTGTAAAAATACAGCCAACGAAAAGGGCGCGCACTAGTTTGGCCACTAGCATAAATACTTTCGCATTGTACATGTGTTACAAAATACTGGGTAATCTGCACGTCTAGTGCACAGCTGATTTGGATGAGCGAAGGATGATAGTCTTCGTTGATAACATCCGGTTAGTGTTTTGGGACATGCAGTCGGCAGTTAATTTTAAATTTTATAGTAATATGGTTATATATTTTTTCTTTTTTTTTGCATTTGATGTGGTGGAATAAGCCACACAACTTGAAAAAATATTTTCGAACCAACACCGACAATAAGGACGGTGCACAAAATGTGTGGAGTACCCTACAACGAAATTCCTAAGAGAAAGCTCAATCACTGCTCGAAACTTAAAAAGGGAACCAAAAAGGCCAAGAAACAGGTTGGTGGACGGAGAAAGCTAAGCTGGTGATAGCAGACATTCAAAACAGCGTAAAACTGCTTCTCTTAAAATAAAAATGGTAAAGCTTGCCCTGAGTAGGAATGTAGGCGTTGCAAAAGTCTCGCCAAAAATAAGTGCGGTCAAATTCAACCAAAATATATTGAGGAGCCTGTATCATGAGCTGGAAGAAATATATTCTTCGCCAGCTGATATGAACCAGGCTACCAACGAGCTGCGGGCTAGGACAAAATGACTATTTGCACATGTAAAAAAAAAAAAAAAATAACCAGCAGTATTCAGAAGGGCTATTAAATTTCCCTGGCCTTACTTTCAAGGAGGCACTCCTCACTATGAAGAAGCAACCGACATTGCAGTCGAAGGAATTGGAAAATTCGAAGAGCGGTCAAATGCTCCGAAAAAAGCGAAAAAAATCTGTTATGGAAAGTCCTTAAGTCAGAAAGTCCGAAAGTAATTTCTTTCTTTACTTTGCACCCATAATTGTATGCCGGTTCCAAGCGGCAAATTTCTTGAGAATCCTCCCACGACAGTTCTTAGTCTTGGATGTGGATATGAAAAGGCATTCGATAGAGATCTAATAAGCTTTAAGACAAGAAACAGTTGAACCCGTCGTACAGATGTAAGCGTAGGATGCCCATCTGAAGTCACCGAAGAGTTCAAAGTTGGTGTGCACAATGGAAGGGTCTTAAGTCCTTTGATTTTCATTGCTGGATTATCTGCTTGAAGGAAAAGTGATGGACGGAGGACGGTTAAAATTCCGTCATAAATTCATCATAAGCGAAGTCCAAAGTCTCAAACAAATTGGAGCACAACCAGCTCAGTTGTTATTGCGATGTTGAAAGAAGGGACTCTACGAACTTAATCACATTCCAGCCAATCACCAGAGCGAAAGTGAAGCAGAAGCCACGAAGTGACCCGGGAGGAGTCCAAATAGCTTTTGAACTGAAATAGTCGTACCGAAAAGAATAAGGTCCAATGAAAAGATGGCGGATCTCGACTTTAAGTGTCTTTTCCACAGTTTGCCTCAGTATGACGATTTCGCCAAAAGCCTAACCGTTTAGCGTGTTACAGAAACAACACATTAAAAAAATAAATAAAAAACCCCAATCCGTTTGGTAAACCAAAATGGAATTTTCAGACTTCACACAGTGCAAGCCTGCCTAAAAGTTAAGCCCTACGAATCAAACATCATCAACATCGAAGGAATTCTTCAACTATAGGGTAGCAAATTCTCTCCAGGAAGTACCACACCACGATAACCCAACGATAGTTGCAATTGCTTGTTGGCACGATAACGACATATCGCAATTTCAGCAGTAACAAATATTCCAACGGACCCGCTGTGCACCCTGTGGATGCTGATTATAATCGCATGCAATATTTCTTTTGTTTCACTTTTCATTTTGCATTTAATCAATTTGTTTGCATGTGCTCCTGCTCCATAAGGAAGCGATCCAGTAACCTTCTCCGCATGCAATTCGAGACAAGCACAGCACCTCCGAAAAGAAACCTCCTCTGTCCACTGTCCTCGTCGTGGTAGCTTGTAGACCCCAAACACCAGAAACGTGTGTGTGTGTGTACAATGTGTTGAATTATGAGAATTTCGGCTGTGAAGGATTGACGACGATGACTTCGAGATATGCACACACTCGTCGTAAGGGAACACAAATAAGGCCAAAGAAGAGGCTAACGGTATATACGTATGCATATGTACATAAAAGGCGGCCTAAAAAGGAATAGTCATCAGGCTATCAGCAGAAACCGTCCACCTACAGAGCTCAACTCATATGTTGTTGAACGGTTGACCAAATAAACGACGGAAAGACGAGAAATTGCCATTCGCCTTGAATAATGTGCACGAGAGTTCTTCTCGTCCTTGACTGTATAACTGTAAGGATTGCCGCCCTCTGTGTAGTAGGAAGAAGTTACGTACGTAGGTAGGTAGGTAGGTAGGTACGTGCAATGGAATATGCAAGTCTGAGTGTAGATGCATTCGTAGTACAAACAAAACGAATTGCTAATAAAGGATATAACTTTTGTTTGAATTAATGTTCAGAAGGCGCAATGCCCAAGGATTGTGCTCCAAGGAGAGAGAGAAAGGGTGAGATTCCATCATGATGCATTGCATTCGTTTCCACCAACCGACCATGGCTAGGACCAGTTGGTCCTTTTCTTCTCCGGGCTGTTGCATGGTCTTTATAGCTTTCTCTCTCTCTCTCTCTCACACACGCTTTACTCCACCCACACACTTTGCTCCGGCAGCACATCTTAGTCTAATTCCATATATTATGATGCAAGATTGATTTACGTTCGAATAGATTTTGCCAAATTTCTCAAGTTTGTTGAAATGGATTTCCTTGTAGGGTACGTTCCGGCGACCCTTCTCGTCTCCTCCGACATTTGCGCTCGTTTGCTGGTAACAAGGAAACGAAAGCAATGACTGAGATTTATCAAAAGGTAATTTATTTCGAGAGGTTGTTTCTAAATTGTGGGCGGAATGGGTGCAGCAATTGTTTGGCATAGTGAATGTTGCATATGCATGGCGATGGCACCCAAACAAATGGGCAAATTTAAGAGAATTCACAGCAATAAATCGCCTTAAAGCAAACTATTCAAATTGTATTTCGCTTATGCAATGGAATGTGCGTTCGAGCTTTGATTTAAATTATAATTCATTCCAGATTAATGGCGCAGCTTTGCCTATGGAACTGAGCTCAAATCGGTCAAATTGGTCATTGTCGACAGTCGAACATTTCCTAAAGGCCACAAAGAAAATAAACGTCATGTACCTATTCGAAATTCCATTACAAGAAAGTTACACCATGTTCTGCGGCATAACAACAACCAAACAAACAAACAAACAAACAAACAAAGAAAGAAACAAACAACCAACTAACCAATTGTAATTTATCTTCCCAGCGCCGAAGGATAACATCTTCTTCCTGTCGTCGTAGCATACGTAACTACAATTGTCGACTGCAGAAGATTTTCTTATGCGGCGCCTCCCACCGTGCGTCGTGTTCGTCGTTTCTGCCGCCAATTATTTTCCCCACAAACACCGAACGTTAAATACCAATTTATGAAGCTGATGGTCTCATCCCCAATGTCGATGCCGACAAATCTGCACTTAATCTTCCGCATTGTTTAATTTAGTATTTCACATACAAACACACACACACACACACATATATAATACTATCACTATTCACCACGAGAATAGGTGTGAGCTTGGCCACCAAACAAAAAGCCACATAAATCGTGTACTTCTTGAACGTTCGACCGCAAGCAAGGTAGGTGTAAGCTTGTCTCATAAAATATTGAAAAAGCCCTAACCACCACCAAACGTCGTCGTCGTAGTCGTCGACGGTGTTTGCCACACCACCACCATTGGTATAAAAAAGAAACCATAGCTCTATCCGATGAGCAGATTGTCGTCTTCCGCCTGTGAAGAGCTCCCGAAGAGTAGGTATACGAAATACAAGCAAGCACATGACCGTAAGTCTTGTGATCCGAGCCAAACTAATGAAACATCGAAGGTATAGTCACACCTGTTTCTATAAGAAGGTGCTCTGCAGGCAGAGGCACGCCTTGGAAAAGAAACTTGATCTTCATCAGGTGTTAAGTAAAAGTTCTTCTCATGCAGCATGTATTGCTTGGGTAGATATACGGCTCACGGCTCACGGCTCCTTCTGCAGGAGTTCCGTCCCGGCCGATGCGATGCGATGAGGGGCGAAAAACATTGAAAACTTTTTGAGGATAATAGGCAAAAACACACAAACCGATTGCTTTTCTCACCTCAAAACACCTCCGGAGTACGAGTATGGTACACAACTATGTATGTAAGTAAGTTGCGGAAGCTCGTTTGGATACGACCATGACAAATATGAGAATGGGAATTGCGGTATATTAGATTTTAATAATTTAAACATCCTTCGGTGCTGTGCAATCTCCTCGAGTCGAATTGATTTTCGAATTCCAGAGGAAAGGATTCGCTTTTACGATACTTTTCAAATAGTTGTCAAAAGGGTATAAGAGCAAGTTCCGCCAGGAATCTTCTGGGGGGGCAGCAAAAAGGTCGGCGTGAATGAAATTCACACAATTAAGTTTTTCATCGTCGTCTTGAGATGTGGTCTAGTACATAGTATAGGTATAGGTAGGTGGGTGGGTGGGTATTTAACAACTTGACCCAACTTGTGGTATATCGTTTGTCGATCTTAAGAAAACAACAGGACTAAATATAATAAAAAAAAAAAAAAACAACGCCCTTAACCAAATAACAAAGCGAATTAAGTGTAATAATTTGAGTGGTGAGTAAATATTGGTACTGGATAGACTTAGTACTAGCAGCGACGGGGACGGGAGGTCCGCCGTACTACAACAAACAATGGCCGGGAATTCCACAGGGAATCTTTTCCTTGCGAACAAAACCGGCAGGGCAGGATTCTTTTCTTTTGCGTCCTTTGTGCCGTCGACGACGATCAGGTGCAGTCGTCTGGAAGAAAAACGCGTGTAGGAAAAGCCAAATCTTTCAGGGCGTTTGTTTTAGCCGAAATGGAATACGCCTCCGTAATACTGTGAGGCCGAATTGACTTTCAATTTCAATCCATTCGACACAATGGTGGTACACATCGTTTATCCAACCAACATCCCTGATATTTTCTTTCTTTCCTTTTTTTTTTTTTGGAACTCTGCGCCCGGGGATACCTACTGTGCATGTTAGTTGTAACCAGGGTCGAGGAAATTTAAAATTCAAATTAAATCGTTGATATACAAGGATTGTCGTGCAAAGTCTTTCACTGGAAATTAATTGGTGGAAAAATCAATTAAGACAATAAATTATCTGATCAAATATTTGCCCACCGAATTTTAATGACTACACAAAGAGTCGAGATAGGTTTAGGCAAAGAAAAAGAATGAATGATGAAAATAAATATAAAGTTTACGTCTGGTTCCATTCCATTGATTCGGTGTGTCGGCAGCCACAGTTGCTATATTAAATCGCAAAACCAATATGTAACTTTCTTAATATTTGTCTTAACCCACGCTAGAATCCTTGCTCGTACTGTATTCGTGTATAGTATACACTACACATCCTCCGCGCGCCGTGCAAACACTAAATGTAGGCCAACAGTTGAGGAGTTGCTTTGATTGCTCCTCGGCTTTTGCTCCTTTGAACTTTATTGGTGTTAATAGGCATACAAAATGATGCCTGCCCGCCCGCCTACACCTCAGCAAGAGTAGAGGGACCGCCGCAATTAAATCGTGTGCCTTCTTTAGAACGGGAAAAGGCGAGGAATATCTCTTAGTTTTGTGTATGTGTGTGTGTTGTCTTTTTTTTTGTATTTCATGGCGGGTTATCTCCAATATCTCAGGGTAAAAGTTTTTTCCGTATGCAAACAGCAAACATGTGAGTGGAGGAAATATGGAAAACCCAATTTTGAAAGTTTTCGAGTATTTGATTTGAGGCATTCCCCAAGCAAATAGATTCCTTCGCACATGATTATTATTATTGCACACTAGCGGCGAATGAACAAAATGACGACCGTAGAAAGCCGACTAAGGATATTGGATTTGAAAATTTCAAAATTAAAATGCCTGCACATGATTGTAGGCTCTCGTTTACGCCCCTTCCGCCCTCCTGCTAAAATGTTGGCGGCTCTTTCAGGGAAATTGAATCTTCAGGCGTGTCTAATAGACGGCATCGCATTATGGGTGGATGGGTCTATCAAAGGAGTGCCTCACTTTTTGTTTCCTAACACATTCCTGAGAGAACAACTGCAGCATTAATGAGTTTTCGTCGGGATGTCTGATCATGGTTTTTTTTGCTTTTTTTTTTTTTTTTTGAGAAATCCCAAGGTTTCTATTTGCATCTAAAAATAAATTTTTTATTCGTTTTTTTTATCTAAACGGCATTTTCGAATTCCTTCGAGCAAATGAATGCTTAGAGTAGACGGCGGATTAACATCATATTTTGACAATTTAAACTCAAGCATGTGCCTTTAGGGTATTCGATACTTATAGAATTGTGGTGAAAGCTTAGATTAGAATTAGCGAACCAACATCGATATCATGATGATCATCTTACTTACTTACTTAGGTGGCGCTACAGTCCGGGGTGGACCTGGGCCTCAACCAATACGCCTCTCCAGTTAGCACGATCTTTGGCTAACTGCCTCCAGTTGCACACTCCAAGTTGGTTGAGGTCCCCTTCCACTTGCGCGCGCCACCTTAGGCGAGGTCTTCCTCTACTGCGTTGTCCCTCCGGGTTGGATTCGAAGACTCTTCGGGCCGGAGCGTTGGTGTCCATTCGCTCTACATGTCCCAGGCATCTTAGACGACTAATCCGTATTTTTCTGACCAGGTCGATGTCGCTGTACAGCTCGTAGAGTTCGCTGTTAAATCTCCTCCAACAAAGCCCGTCAACGCAAACGGGACCGAAAATCACTCGAAGAATTTTGCGTTCGAAACGACCAAGGAGATCTTCATCCGCCTTTGACAATGTCCATGCTTCTGCGCCGGATAGGGTAGGACTGGGATAATGAGGGTCTTATATAGAGTCTCCTTAGTGGTTCTTGACGAGGCCTTACTTCTCAATTGCCTCCTTAGGGCAAAGTAACAGCGGTTGGCAAGTGTAATTCTTCGCTTGATTTCTGACGATATATCATTGTCAGAGTTAATAGCGGAGCCGAGGTAGATAAAGTCCCGAACTACCTCGAAGTTATAGCTGCCTATCGTGACGTTCTGTCCGATTCGTCGATGTTGTGCGTCCCTTCTTGTTGACAGCATATATTTCGCACAAGCGCATCGCCTTGTCTAAATCCTTTTTTGACATCAAAGGTCTCGGTGAGATTGTTTCCGACCTTAATGGAGCAGCGAGAGTTCTCCATCGTTATCCTGCACAATCTGACGAGGTATGCCAAAACTAGACATGGCTCTGTATAGCTCGTCTCTATAAATGCTGTCATATGCGGCCTTAAAATCGATAAAAAGATGGTGAGTATCGATCTGGACTTCTTGGGTTTTTTCCAGGATCTGCCGAAGTGTGAAAATCTGGTCAGTTGTGGACTTACTGGGCCTAAAACCGCACTGATAGGGTCCAATCAGTTCGTTGACGAATGGTTTCAGGCGTTCACACAGCACGGCAGACAGAATCTTATATGCGATGTTGAGGAGACTTATAACTCTATAGTTGGCGCAGTTAAGAGGGTCTGAGGTTCCATTCATCAGGCATACTTTCCTCTGACCAAATCTTGGAGACGAGCTGGTGCATGCTCTCTACCAAATCATCTCCCGCTGCCTTGAAAAGTTCGGCAGTTAAGCCGTCCGGCCCGGCAGTCTTGTTGGATTTCAGTTTGGATATTGCTATCCTCACTTCATTTTGGTCAGGTGGGCGGGAGTCTTGGCTTTCATCACCCATGTTGAATGGTTCATTCTGCCTGACAGCGGAATTTGTGTCATCATCGCCGTTTAACAGTCTGCAGAAATGGTTTTTCCATATCCTCAGATGATCATCTTAATCAGTTTAATTATCAGAAAACCGCAGATTGAATAAGTCTACAGAAGTGTTTGCTTTAAACAGTAGCCCGTCCGTCGGTGAAAAATAGGTATATCCTAACAATAAAGCTTATAGTGACAGATGACAGATAATGAGTGATAGTATATAATTTCATATGTAAAATTAATATCATATCAAAGAGCATGGCCAAGTTCTCTAGCAACTTTAGCACTACACCGTTAGTTCAAGGAACCAACTCTAACCATTTTCCCACCCCATCTTACTTTGCTTAGTTTAGGTTAGGTTAAGACAGGGGTGTTATGTAAGAGTCACACCACACGAAACTAGGCACCGAAGCGGGCCCATCGCGAATTTGTACTCAATAGGTAGACAAAAATAAAAATATAAACAGTTTCTCTTTTAAAGCATCCTACAAAAGCCAAGACGACCTTTTAGGTTTGTACCGTCGATTTCCTCCAAAGCTTCGAAGAAGTGTCTCCCTAAGTATTTCCTACGACTAGGTGAGATTGCCTCGCATTCACACAATATGTGCGGTTTATCCTCAACAGCCTGCAGATCACCACCGAGTCTCTTTGCATGTTTTCGAATGAGGCATGCCCTATCAGGATTTTTATTAATATTCAAAGGATATACCTGCTAAGTTTTATAAACTTCCTCTAACTTTTATAGTCCAGTGTACCGCAAGACTTGACCACATTAGTTGGTAGTCCTTACGGTTACTTCATCAATATAAACCCTTATTATTATGCAGAGGGGAGGTTTTATGTTACCAACCTCGCCACTATTCTTGCCAAATCTTAATAGCTTCGTAGTTTCATCTTGTAGAAAACTCATTTACGATGGACAAAAATTCACTGGTAGTCGATCTAATACTCGAGAGCAATGGCGAGGAAATGTAAATGATATCCGTGGGAAAGTTAGACCTGAACACAACGTTAAGTCCTTATCCTTGTTAGTAATGTTAATATTAGTAGCAGTTTCAATCTGTTCTTGAAGAATATAACTGCAAAGGGAAAGTCACTCTTCTGTCAGTCTCCTGTCATAAATAATTCGAAATTTTCGTGGTATTGATAAAATCAGTAATACTCATATTAAATCCTCTTCAATACTAATAAATCGAAATGTTGAGTTTCCAATGAATCTGAAAGCATCACTTATCATTCCGACTTAGAAAAAATGTTATCACGCTGACCCAAACAACTACAGACCTATTTCTTTACTCTCATGTCAGTTTCTTCTTAAATCTATGAAGAAATACTTCTTAATAAAGCAATCCCGGCATTTCTAAACAAAATCTACACCGCACTTGAAAATAATCTAAAAACTGGTCTATTTCTAGATTTTACTAAAGCCCTTGACTTAGTTTTTTAGAGGCTATACACCGCAGTTGTGCGTCCGGCGCTCACATACGGTTCACAATGCTGGACAATGTACAAAAAGTATGAAGGCAAGTTGACAGCAGTTGAGATGAAAATGCTTCGGATGACAGCAGGAGCAACAAAGCTTGATCCAGAATCCGAGGAAGCCTTCACGTCAAAGAATCCATCTCGAAAAAATTGGAGCACGGCCGACTCAGTTGGTATTGTCATGTCCAAAGGAGGGATCCTACGAACGCCGTCAAAAAAGCAATGGCAATCAACGTTCTCTTACAATCGCGTAAGAGAGGCAGGCCTAAAAACTCCTGGATCACACAAATGCAGAAACATCAGCATTTGATTTGCCTCAATGATGAAGTGATCCAAAATTGGGAGGCCTTCTTATAATCCTTCCTATAATCCTGATCATAATCTCGTCGTTAAATGGAGAGAATAAGATCAAGCCTTCTAGAGTGGTTTAAGTCTCAGATCCAAGTCGTTCAGATAGTCAGAATCAATGGAGTCTTGAGTAAAGTTGTATTATCTCCAAACACAGGAGTGCCACAAGGGTTAGTGCTGGGACCAATATCGTTTTCTTATTGTGTATAACTTGGATTTATGCCACTATTATGGTTTTATATGTTGCGAAAACAATCCCAAGAAGAATGGACCCTCAGTTATCAGGTATACACATCATCCATTAAAAATATAAGTTACTATATCGAAAAGGATTGGAACAATTAAAGGTATCCATAAATACTCCAATATAGATGGCACTTGTAAGCTTAAAGTGATTATAAGTCGCCTCGGCCTTGAAACGAATAAAAAAAAATATATTCCTGCACCTTTTAGGTCACGATCTACCAATGTATATTCCAAATTTCAATTTCACGCTTGTTACCACTAAACACGAATATTGAGGAGTTTGCTATGGAAAATGGCGGCGGTCATTAAAACCCATATAATTCCATTCATGTGTACAAGATAAGCCCTATAAGTGAAAATTAAGTGGGTAAAAACAGCTGGGTTTGGGGTTGAACTAAGAGATTCTCCCTCGAGTTGACGGCCATTTATTATTAATTTTACTAGGAAATACGGGTCCTTCTCTTTCAGGATCGGTTTATCGGCATCAGAGTCCCTGCCTGTGTGTTTGTGTCTACCAAGCAGTTGGTTTTAGTTCGTTGAATACCGTCATGGTCTGTCTGCGCACGTATGTATACCTTGTCTTTGTACATAATATTTACCGCACATTTGTGGCCCGATATCAGCGATGGTATCTCTGCGCGATATCATTCGCGTTTATTTGGTCGTCTGCGTCGTTAGATTGTGGTTTACTGTACGTTTCTTGGGAGTTTTGGTTGTACACGTTGAAGCATGTTTCGTCTTCATATTCGTACGTCTGCTCCTTTCTCATCTAGTATTGTGTGTATATTTACTATCGTCCTCGACGTTATAATGAAAAATTATGAGTTAAGGAACTCCTCCCTAAACGCGCATCGATTGATTTGTTGATGCCTCGGAAAATGGTCTTTCTGTTGGTTCCTCAAATAAGAACCTTTTTCTATGAACATAATTTTTATTCTATTTCCCTTTGTCATTTGTATTTCTTCATGAAACATCATCAACATTCTCTTCTCTCTCTCTCTCTCTCGAAGACCTTGCTTTTTGTGAAACAAAATAAATCAGTTACAAAAATAAAATGATTATAGAGTTATGGACAAAGCCCTTGGTCAATTGTGGCCATACCTTTCTTAAAACCGCACTGAAAATGTCCAATCAGATTGTTGACAAATAGTTTCAGGCGCTCAAACAATACGTCTTAGGAGACTAACACCTCTATAGTTGATGCAACTTAGAGGTTCTTTTTTCTTTTGAACTGCGCAAACGATGCACAGGTATTCATGAGGCTAACTTTCTTAAAATCAAATCTTGAAAAGGAGGTATATATATATATTGCTGCCTTTGATGGTTTGGCTGGTAGACCGGTCCTGTAGTGGTCCGAAATGTTGGGACATCTACAATACTGGAAGAGTGTTTTATGTCGATCGCAACGTAATCAATCTCAATGACTTTGCTGATCTGGTTACCGTCATGTTCCTTTGAAAATATTGCAGAATTCGATTAGCCTAAGTCCGTTCCCAGACGCGATTTCGTCTACGATTGAGCTAGCATAGATTTCCTCCTTTCCGATTTTGGCACTCAAATTGGGAGGAACGATTTAAACGCCATACTAAGGACAATATTTAGAAGTATTGCCGAGAAACTCGTAGAATCTTTCTTTTGTAGCGTCGTCCCTTTTCTCGGCAATTCCGGAGTCAATGTGAGTGCTCCAGTTTCCCATTGAGAGTTCATCGATTTTTAACTCCTTTCAACTCATGGACCCTGGCTAAATGTAGATCAAATACCTTCAAATACGTCGAAGGAGCATATTTAGGGAAAGCCGTAGTTTCACCTAAGTGGAAGTTTGAACACCACCGTTTATTTTATCCTTAGAATTCATTCGCAATCGACTGGGAGTAAGAGCAAGTACCTTAGTGAGAGGGTACTCTTTGTCCATCTCTTGTCTGCTCCCACCATCGACTTTCCAAAGAGGTTGGTTACCCAATCTCCAGTTGAGGTACTATGCATCCAGAAGACCGGACGCGGAAAGCTCAAAGCAGCTGGTAATGTTTACTAATTTGGTAAATAATTCGATGACCTTGTGGCCGACGTGCTATTTATAAGCAAACTGGGAACCATGTGCTTCATATTTTAGTATTACGCAAGCAAATTCGTCAGCAGAAGTTTCAGCTTGTCGCCCAAGATATTAGATTATAACCAAATGTCTTTCCGTACCTCAAAATAATCCGAGTATCCTCTGCATAAATCTTCTATAAACCACGACTGTTTAGTGTTGTCAAGAGAGAAATCATCTGATGCCTTTTGGCTTCTTAGAGCTGTACTTTACTTTGGCGATCCACATATTGACAAATAAATAGAATTGACAATTCCATACTTCCTGGGTAAAAGTTGAAAATCTTTCCCACTTAATGTATCGCAACTTCATTACAGAATAATATCTTTAAAAAGTGTGCGGGGCAAACAAAAAAAAGGAAAACTTCTCTGGTAGAATTGCTAAGTAATTTCTTTCCAAACGACCAAAGGACACACAAAAGCACAGAAGAGCTCCCAATGAATTTATTCACCACTCAAACAATTATCGTACATCTTGCAGGAGCCCGAAAGTAAAAGACACATACGCCCGAGAGTTCGTTCGTCCTTTGTTTGGCGTGTGTACTCACACTCACACTCACACTTCCTTGTTTTTTTCTATTGCATTACACTTAATTTTGCTACTCGTGCCTTATTGGATTAAGCGAGAGGTGACAAAAAATCCGGTAAACTTTGTGTTGGCCCCAACAAAAGACGACAAAGTTTCTTTTACCATTTGGCCATGCCGCAAGCCAGGACATACATATAAATAAGATCCAAGTTTAAATAAGGATTAAATTGAATTGATTTCGATTTATGTTTGAGGTGTGCGATAAGCTACTGTGCCTGTGACACGTTTCGTGCGGGTTATTCGTGCGTTCGCATGGCGCCACATAAAACAAAAGCCAAACATCACCTATCGTCGTAACGTAATGAGAGTAGATTTTCAAATAACCAGATGCTTAATAAACTGAATACAAAGGACAATGCCTATAAGTAGGCAATACAACAACAACAACCATGTTGCTGTGGTGGCGTCGTCGTTGCGCGTTAATAATTCCAAGTAAAGCTGAACTCCCTCGGGGGCAGTTATAATTTGGCGGTGGTCTGTTCGTGGGGGGTGTTTTCGCGTACGCGAGATCGATGTCTTTGAACGAAGTGTGAAGGGGTTGAAAATTAACACCTAATATCTGGAAATCAGTATAATTTTCATGAAACCCAGCATCAGCATTGCCACCAAAATTGTCCTCCATCCCCAGCATTCATTCGCCCACAACAAGGGAACATCGCATAACAAAGCAAAACAATTCATTCTCCGCCCGCGGTCCTCGCAAGAAGTTGCTGTTGAAGAAAATTATGTTCTTTCTTCGATACACACACTTAAGCTGGTAGCACTTAAGGACACGATCCTAAGTTTCTTTTGTGTAATTTAAGACACGAGAAGAGAATGCCGCCGCCGCCGCCGCCACTGCCGTCGCGCTTTGATAAGAAAGTCGAACCTACATCAGCACCTTCTTTCCCATGGCGATGAAATGATGAAAATCAACCCTTCGACAATTGAGAGAGTATAGTGCTGCTGGTGGCAGTCGTGTACTGCTTCCCATTATCAATAGCAAGTGGCTTTCGCTTATTACCCAGATCCCGGTTTTGTTCGCTCTCCGGTTCAGTTCATTGATGATGAAGTTTTATTCCATACCCACTATTCCATTGCCTGGTAATGTTTCCAGCACTCGGACTGTGAAACTTACGACTCTGCTTTTACGAATTTGATCTGCTATTCGTATTCCTATTCGTATTCGTATTCGTATTTGTATTTGTACATTTCGGTTAGATCCATCGTTGAGCGCTACACTTCATTCCATTTGTCTTTGTGTCGACAATGAAACGTAGAACATCGTAGTATGTATGTACATCCCTCTTCTCTCTTCTGGAGAATATTATTTTTTACGATTATTATTATCAGCCATTAAAGGGAAAGGAGTTTTACTTATAGCACCGCGGCTAATACATTAGTGTTTCGCATTCGCACCAAAAAAAGGGGTGAACAAACGAGTGGAAAGTTTTAACATATTTTCAAGATGGATAAATTCACAACGGAACAGCCTATTTTGGCTAAGTGATGAAAACTTTACCAATTGCTCGTGCTGGCTAATTGTGTATTATGTTCTTGTTTTGGTGGGATTGATGAAAATAAGGAGAGTTAGTTTTTACTTTACTTCTCTCCTGCCGGAACAAAGCAGATAATGATACATTACCCGGTTCAACACTTAGTTACGATGAGTTGTGGTAACTAAAAGTTACTTATCAGGGCCTAATTAAGAATATATTCAGTTTGCCTAAGATATGTCCTACAATTATTCCCAGGGGGAAATAAACAAGTTTTTTTTTCTAATCTTTTGTGATATGTCAAAAAGTTTTTTTTGGGTTTTTTTTGAAAAGGTTTTCAAAGGTTGTCAAAGTAAAAGGTTTTGTGTTAGTTGTTGTTACCCTAACTGTGATAAAGTTTGTGAATGGAAATTTCGCTAACTTAAAATTCACTCAAGACCATTCGCAGATAGTTCGAGAGTGTTTTAAAAAAAAACAAATACCCGTACTGCGGTACTAGGAGAAGGTAACCAAAGGTATATATGGATTGCAGTAGGTAGGCGGCATATTAACCTATTAACGCCCAAACGACACTTTTCTTATGATTTCCTGGGGAAAAAATTTGACCAATAAATTATTTATTACTTTTATTTAGGAGTTGCTCCTTATTGTGATAAGAGCGTTGCAACTGAAAGATTTGTTTTGGAATGCCCGAATGTTTTTATTATTTCGAAGCTTAACACGAGCCTAGAGGCGATAATACGTTTAAAGTGTATTTATCAGGATGAGAGGTAAGAAAAGAGTCCAGAGTGTTGGCGTTTTGACCGCTAACGTCCGGTATGCGTGTTCGCTCATTTACTATCTGAGTCAAATAATTCACAGATCTCGACATACTTTTCTTCGGGTGTTGCCTGTCCCGAATGTCCATGCCAACTTGAATTGTGTAGGTATATTGAAATCGTCCGCCCCAAGGAGGTGAAATTTTAGCCAAATAAAATTAAATTCCGGATTGAAGTTGGTAAGCTACATCACTACGCATATAGACGGCGAGACCACGAGGGGGAATGGTGTCTTCACACAGGGTGATGATGTCGCTGTTCTTTCTGTCGTATCAGGCTTAGCGAATATTTGTTCGGAAGTGCAGGCGGCCGGGAAGCCACATTACCGACGATTGGTCTACTACAAATCGGTCTACTACAAAAAACCTGTTAAAAACGAAGTTTTTATCTTTACGAGAAGTATGCAATTTATGAGTTTGTCTCAACTGGTACTAAAAGACGTCAAGCTGCAGCTATTAAGGGAGGATTCATTGAAAGAAAGATCCTTCGGACCAAGCATGTCGTTACGAAGACATCTAAGACATTGTCAGCTGTCTTTGGAAAGACATTGATCTTGTCATCCAAAAGAGTCTTCTAACTTATCCTGACTTATCCTGACGCTGCTGGTGCCGCGAAAGAAGGCCAAGCGAATTAAGTCCAACCTTAAAAAAATTACCATATTTTACTTGCATCATGCAAGTGCTCTAGCGGCTCCAATGAACTTTCCACCCCTTGACATTTGTATCATGGGAGCAACCCAAAAGGCCATTTCTCATTTAAAAATAAGTGGTTTTTGGTACAGCTTTAACTGCGCGAGAAATATTCTACGATCTCTGTCTAATGGATATGCCATCTGATCAACTTTTCCCGGATGGTTCCAAACCTGTCAAAGTTCAGGTTCCGGTGTTTTCGTTGAATATGACAACGATAAGCATTACATTGCGAAAAAAAAGGTTGGCATGTCGAAGTATATTTGTCTGTACTGACATCTACTGTCGGTGATATTTTGAATGACCCTTAAAGCTAAACCTTATCCTTTTACCACTTTACCACTACAACAAGTAATCCATTTAAAGAACTCTTTGAATTCGGTGGACAGACTGTTTGAGTCTTTTTTAAGTTCAGGATCATACCGGAATGACGGGAAATGAGATATTCGGAATACATTTTCTTAACAGTGTTGGACCTGCCGAAATCCCTACTAAGGGCCCTAAATATATGATTGAGTTTTCAATAGACACAATATTCGAGCAAATACTGCGGACATTCATACAAAGTATTTAGGAAATATTTTAAAGGCATTCGTCAGAGGCTTAGATCGAGCTCTTTTCTCGCAAATGCGTGCCACTGAGAACGATAATGTCCTTCCTGAATGAACTTTTCAAGTAATTTAAGTTCTTTGAAGTAAAACTAATAGAGTAGAATTTTATTTCTCCGAAATACAATGAATGAATTTTCCATCCTCGGTATATGTGTTAATGACAACCTTCATTGTAATGACCACATATTCGATGTCGCCAAGAGCGCTGCGAAATGTCTTGGGTTTCTTAAGCGCCGCAAGAAATATTTCGCCCCTTCTGATCTGGCAACAATTACACGCTTTATTATTCCATGCATTGATGATGTCGCTGTTCTTTCTGACGGACCAGGCCTAGCGAATGTTTGTGCGAAAGCGCAGGTGGCGTTGGACATGTTCGACGATTGGTGTACTAGAAATGGGCTCTCGGTGAATCCTTTTAAAACCGATATTGTTCTCTTTACTAGCAGGCGGGTTCGTCTCATCTGGTACTAACATTGTCACATTGCAGCTATCAAGGGAAGCTATATGTCTTGGAGTAATCCACGATTGCAAGCTCTTTGGACCATGCATGTTAAGACAAAGACACATAGGGCATTGTCGGCTACATATGGCAGTACAAGGGTGCCTTAACAAAACATGGGTTTTGTCACCTACAAGAGTCGTATGGAGCTACATGGCAATGATAATGCTATTTGTGAATGGCTGGTTATTGTTGTTGGAGTTGTGATTATCGGTGTTGTTGTTTTTGTGTTCGTAGACCTGGGTCGACTGCCCATATTGTCTTTTAAATTAACCTCAGGGCGTTTATCTTTTAAGGGCACTCGCCACCGCCCTTGTAAGCTCCTTCATGACAGGGTTTTCGTCTTTGGCCGTCCGCCTTTACCCGTGTCTAGCGTGCTGTTTTAGCGTACTGTTTTTATACCCTATCCTAAGGGTATATTAATTTTGACACATAGTTTGTAACACCCCTTAATATTTATCGTAGACCCCTCAAAGTATATTTATTTATGATCGGACCAAGCAATGTCCGTCCGTCCGTACGCAATTGTTAGGGCTTTAAAATTAACCTAGGAAGCTGAAATTTGGACCACATATTCTCTAGGGCTCCGAAATGGTTAATTGTAAAAATTTGTTTAATACTGCCACGACCAAAATTTCGAAAAAAAAAGTTTTAAAGGTAAAGTTGGAGAGATAGAGTGTTACAACCTGCCCAAGATCTGTAGGCACTGCTCTCCTTTATAAGTTTGTAGTATTAAGTTTTTGGCCACGCCCAATTGGGGGCGTTTTTTCAAAAAATATATATTTTTTTTAAAATTTAATAGAATGAAAAAAAAATGCTCATCACCTTCTTAATGCTTTTTTCTTTGGGGTATGTAGGGATATGGATAGGGCATCCTATTGTTCACCCCAAGCGGACTGTAGCCTTTCCTTATGTTTGTATTTGTTGTTGATGGTGTGTGTTGTATTTGGGCACCTGCCTTAGTTGTAGTGTTGTGTATTGATATTTTGTTGGTTTTGGGATTTTTGTTCTTGTGTTAATGTGTGGGCCATCTGAACGACTGATTTGTTTCGTTGGGGTATTGCATGAAATCATCCTCTCTCTACCCATCGATTGCCAAGCGATCATCCTCCCCCCTCACCCATCGCTGCTTAGGCCAACTGTCCGTTTGGCTCTTACGGGGTCGTTATCTCGACCCGTTTGGAATCACGTTGGGGGTGTGCCATGGGATCGTCCGATGCGATATCGAACATGCCTTTGGGCTCGATCCCTGCTGTTGTCATCCTCCGGGTCTCATTAAAACGGCTTGCTTGATTGGGATTAGAGGTCAATCAGAGGCGGCCCGTTGCCCAATCTCCCAGCAGAATAACGGAAATAAAAATGACAAGACGGGGTGCAAGAACTGGATTGGGTACGGAACTGGAAGCGTTGGAGGGGAAATACATCATTGTGGCTGTAAAACTCTCTTTTACATTGTGTTTCTACTTTTGTGTCACATTTTTGAAACTTTGACAATTGCGATCATAGCAAAATTTAAAGATCTTAACAATTTAATAACACCGTGACTAGGACATAAATACGTAGGGTAAATAGTCAGTGTTACTTACTTACTTAACGGGCTCCCGACCCGTGAAGAGTCCCTGTCTGAGATACGGCACCCTTCCACCCTCTGCGATCCGAAGCACGCTGCTTCCAGTTGTTCAGACCAAGCGCTGTGGCATCCGCGATGGCTTGGTCTTTAAAACGAAGGTTCGGTCTTCCTTGTCGTCTCGAACCTGGGGGCTGGGATTCGAAGATCCTCTTGGCTGCAGCGTTGTTGTCCATTCGCTCGATGTGGCCGAGCCAATGTAGTCGACGAACTTTAGCTTTTCGGACTACATCCACATCTTGGTACAGCTCATAGAGTTCGCGGTAGTATCTTCTCCTCCATTCGCCCTCCGCGCACACAAGACCAAATATCCGTCGAAGGATTTTTCTTTCAAAGGATCCCAGTATTAACTCTCCTCTTCTGCTTATCGTCCAGCACTCGGCGCCGTATAGCAGAACTGGCAGGATAAGCGTTCTGTAGAGCATGCATTTTGTCCTTCGAGTTAGGAGTTTTGAACCCATTTGTTTTGCCAAACCGAAGTAGCAGCGGTTTCCTAGGGTAATTCTTCGACGGATCTCCACTAAGATGTGGAGAAGTTGCTGCTATCAACAGTGACATTTTGTCCTAGTCGGTGGACAGATAATTGTTTGTGTGTTGATAGCATATATTTAGTCTTGTCCTCATTCAATCAGTGTTGGCACAGAAGACAAAATCTAAATAAGCATAAAAACTAAAATGAATCTACAACAGAGTCCCTACATCAATTATCAACCCCTATATGTGGAGCAACAGAAAAACGAAAAATAAATTAAAAAACAAGAAACCCTTTATTAAGTTATGCAGTGTGTTCCCAAACACGAAAGCCAGAATCAGAGCAAGGATTGACTGACTGTGTCTATTTTGCAAAGTTGATTTAATTAGTCACCTTGTATATATTTCGTGATTTTCCAATCATCAGGTGTCGTCGTCACTCGCTATGAGAAATTTTCTGCTGGTCAATGGTTTTTGCCATCTGCAGGCATTACGCGACAAAGTGTCAAAAGAGCAGACATAGACGACACTTCGAATGATTCATTTCCGAGAGAGAGTCGAAAATTCCACGCTACTGTGGGCTGTTGTTTTTTTTTTTTGCTATATGCGCATCCAGAAAGGACGGGTTTACATCACATGCAGCCACATAATGGAATATTGATACCGTGTCGGCCGTGTCGAAAGTCGAGGGTTCCACTCACCTGCTACTGCTATTTTCGTACTTCTGTTTAGTTTTATTTTCGTTCCGGCTGCTGATATATGTACAACACCGACCGACCAAAACCAGGATGTGGGTGACCAAAACCAGAGAAATGCCTGAACCATCACACCACCTCGAAAAATTCCATCTGTGAATCGGAATTGCTTCCTTGAACATCGAATATTCAAAGGCTTTTTCCGCTTTTGCGCCAATCTATTACCGAAAATCCATCAGATGTGCTCTGCCCCGTTTGCCGGCCGAATGGCGGCAGGACAACGTTCCAAATGGCTAACAACCCTTCTAAGCTATTTTCGAGTATTTGCAGTGTCATCTGGGAGGAGGACTGTTTTGTCTTGTTTTTTTTATTTTTTTTTTCTCTCTCTCTCTCTCTCTGTTTATTTTTTCGTCAGTCTACATGATGCATGCATGTTTGGCCATTGACATTTCGTCGCTGCTATCTGTAATGGGGGCATTTTTTATTCAATGGCCCAACAGCTTTGTTTATCCATGCTCACGCCCGATTCACTGCGCTGCAATTTGCTCATGTGGGTGGGGACAAAAGCTGTGCCGGCCCGGCCCGGTCGGTGGTGGTGGTGGAGTTTGATATTGGTAGGGCCATCACGAGAGACACGACCAATTGATTTACTGGACTTTGCTTGCCAAAAATTAATTGAGTTGACGACAAGTGCAATTGATTTATGATGCGGAGAATGCGTATGCTATGGAATTCATCCCTTTTATTGAATTGATAGCTGCCCCGAGGTTATGGGTGTAATTTAATGGATATGCCATTCATTTGGTTTGTTGTTGTGTTTTTTTTTTTTTATTTCGTTTCTTTTGGATATTTGATGCAAGAGGATATGCAAATTATCATAGGCTAGTGATGCTTTTTGTTGAAGTGAAGCAGTGGCAAAGGTCCGTTGACTGAGGGGATTTGTATTTTATTACATTTCGATGATGGCATTCGGTTCGGTCGGGGTTTGTGTGACGACATGGTGCGGGTATTTGAGCTCAGTGAGCTAGTGGTGAGTTTTTTTTTTTTTTTTGTTGGCGTATTTTTTATTTAATTTTGGACATGTGTACATACTTTATCTGTTTCACAGCAGTGCTACACCTACACCTTGCCTATGTTGCATGAAATGGATAAAAACTTTAGCGATAAGGATACTGAACCGAATGAAAGTTCGATTGGAAAAGAATTTAGGTTCGGGTTGCTATTTGAGATCTGCCTACCTCGCACGTTTCCAAAATTTAGAAAAACTTAAGGAAAAATTCTTCGACGGATATTTGGTCCTATGTACGAGAAGGGGGAAAGGACGAGGAGCTATAACCGGGAACTCTATGAGCTGTACCAAGATGCGGATGTAGCCCGAAAAGCCAAAAACCGTCGACTACACTGACTCGGCCACATCGAGCGAATGGCGACAATGCTACAGCCCCCACGTTCGAGACGACAAGGAATACCGAACCTCCGTTTTAAAGATCAAGCCCGCTTGGTCTGGACAACTGGAAGTAGCGTTGTCCATCGCAGAGGATGGAAGGCAGCCGTGTCTCAGACAGAGACCCTTTAGGGGTCGGAAGCCGGATAAGTAAGTAAGTAAGTTCATCAATGACGATCCGGACCAGAGGATGGGAGATAGAACGCCCCCTTGTGCACATCCTTTGATGGCTTCGATTGTGATGGATTTTGGTCCAAGCTTGGCAAACATGGATCTCTTGCTTATCACAGATTGAATCCACTCTGGATCTGCATCTTGCAATAGGTAGGATATATCTCTAACTGCAGCCCTTACATCAGACAATGAGACAGGGCCTGACCTTCTAGGTGAATGGTTATGCCATCCGGGTCAGAGCCTTTCCGGACAACGATGTCTAAACTGTCTGACCCGCCGAAGGAAAACTTGTTTGGAGGGTAATACTGTTAATTAATTGACCATTTCTGTGGAATCCTTGGAATTCTGGTAACCACAATAAAATTTGAATGCAAAATTCATGGATGGAATAAGAAAAAAATAAAAAATTAAGATGTAAAAACATAAAATTTATATAACTTGACGACCTTGAGACGGTCGTATTGCTTACCAAAATTCAATCACTTATCTAACATCTTGAGCATGCACATTTATCGATAGGCTGTATTCAGAGCTTTCCAATGAGAGGAAACAGCGAACTGTCTAGAAGAGAAGTTCGACTTCGGATGCCTAATCTGGAGTAGCCAAAATCAACAAAGAACGCCTCTTCAACGATCATTCACCTCAACTACCGTAGACATCAACATCCAGTGGTCCCAGTATCGCAACATAATCTAAAAAGGAAATAAAACCACCCTAAGTTCCCGAAAAAGGTGACAGAAGATGCCCACTTAGGTAAAAACGCTGAATCGGAAAACAAGGGCAGCAAGGGAGAAGTACCGGACCAGGAGAAGGAAGGAGAACGCAGTTAACCGGCTCAAGGAGATCAAAGAGTTTTGGGATCGAAACAACAAGCAACGGAACTCTGGCTCCTTAAAATAGCTAAGGAAACCAGTCTCCGACAACGCACATTTAAGCTGTATTTTCAGCAGCTGCTTCACGGGCATCGCCCACCTCCAATCAATTAGGAACCACTCGCGCCACTCAGTATGGAAGAAGGGTCTACCAGCCTGCCTTCGAAGTAACTGTCTCTAAGCGGAGATCCAGCGACAAATAACCCTAGAAAACAGCTGCTACTAAAGTTTGGCAACAAAAGTGTGTTCTATCTATCTATATTCGAAAGAGAAAATATATGGAAGTTATTTTATACGGCGCCGAGTGCTGAAAGATAAGCAGATGCCACTATGTGGATGTATTCCAAAATCCAAATGGAAAATAGTGCTCCAACCAAGAATATCTTCCAGTAGATTTGAGACAGCAAGGAACTTTTGCTTTAGAGACTGGGCCATTGTGGAGGAAATAAAGTGCTTTGCAGCATATTCTAGAGAACGCAGATGATAGATGGCTACCGTGCCTCAGCTCAGGTAGAGCCTCTTCATGGGTCGGAAGCCCTTTGTAAGGCTTCCATTAAATCCTTGACAAATAGGGTTTAATAAAATAAAGTGCACGACTTTTTTGAGAAAATGAATTTAATTTAAATATTACAAACTCGTTATATGAATAAAAAATTAAAAAAAAATTATAATTTCAAAAATTTAAGGAAGCATTAACATTTCGGAATTCCCTTTATAATTTTGAAATATTGGCGGTTTTATAAATTATCCAAAGTACGAAAAAAAAAACAGACCAAAATCTTTTGAACCATTTTTGAGAAAATTTGTGATATGTGATTTTACAAAAAAAATGTTTAGGCCTGTAACGTTATTTAAAACGATAAATAAAAAAACGCCGCGATATATTACCCAAAAAACTTTTTATACGAACTTTGAAACAAATCCGTTCAACATTTTATTCATACGGCTGCCAGGCGCATATATGGAAAAGCTACTTCAGTACGTCCCCAAAATACAAATAGGCAAAGAATAGATGCTATCATCCTTCATAGAGACAGTCAATACAACATTTATTTTTATTTGGGTTGATGTTAGTTGTTTTTCGCCAGGCAGGCGCCTATGGCAACAGTTCCTTGGTGGGCCGCTGAGCGGTATCACAGGATTGCTACTCTCTTTCGACAAGCGGCAGGTTCATTCACGCAACTTGGTTGCTCCGCTCGGGGTATGTGCTTTTCGCAAGGCATGTATAGATTCATACGGAGTTTTATTTCCCTCTTTGCTTATCGAAACCAAAAGGAAAGTGTTGTATCGACATTCTTTATGAAGATGCTAGCTAAGTTGTTGGGAGGGGACGTACTAAAGTAGCTTTTCCATATACGCCTCCCTGACAGGCAGACAGACAGACTTCTGTCGGCATTGGCGGACCCACTTTTTAGGACTTCTTTTAATAGTGAGTTTGAAAACTTTCTCTTTGGTACATTTACTAGGGTATATGAGATAAATTAAAAATGTGGTCTAATGTCACTGCGAATGTGTCCCTATTTCGCTTCTTGAAAGTGTCATATTCTTGAACGTCGAAACATCGGGGAGTCGTAATATTCGTATCCCTCCTCTGCACGGGACTATCTCCGGGCCGGCCTGGAAGATACCACTTCAAACAAAACAAAAAACATTGACTTGATTCCCGGAAGGACATGAATCACTTCTTTTCGCAAATATTCACATCCAGTCACATATAGACAGATCCTTCAAAAATCAAACTAAAATAACTTCTACTTCGGCAGCACACACACACACACACTGTGTTTTCGTGACAAACAAGTCTCAGTTTCTGTTTCACCTCATTTTGTGTGAAAGTGTTAAAACTTTTCAATGCTGGAATTGCACAATTATTAACGGTACACAACAGCTATTTTCAGCCGAAGTGGTAATAAATTTTGCAAGCGAAATGCTACCAGCGAACACACACACACAAACATTGGCGCACATCCAACATACATATATGACGAATGCAAGAGGAGTTTGGGAAAGGTTCGAGTTTGGCGTAATAGTAAAGATACACAGCATCAGTGGGTGGCCAAACTAAAAATCCTTGTAACTAAATATCTTGATTAGCACCATAACTCTTAAGATGTTTAGATATTCGCCGAGCACGGATGGGATACGGAATTAAGTATACGGAATCTCGCTGCCTGCATTAACCCACATGTACAATGTACAGAAAACTACAACTACGACGAAGACGACGACGACGACGACGACAGTGGTACTTTCATCCCAACACACGCTTTTTCTTCTTTATTATTTTATTATGTTATATCCTTACACCCTTGTCTATAAATCGCATTAATGATTATGATGAGTTCCTTGTGCTTATGTCGTCGAGATACCATATTCTCTCCTTCCTTCTTTTCTCCTGGCTGACTGGCTGGCTGTCTTCTCGGGATAAATGGGGTAGAAATCTTAAAGTTTTCTCTGCTGCTTTATTACTTAATATGAGCCAATAAAAGGATATGCGAGTGTGTGAAGGATGTGTGTGCGTGTTCAGTTTTCATCTTATCTCGGGGAATGCAGTACGCGCCATGTGGAGGAGTGGGTGATGGCTTCCCATCCTGCCCCACCTGCGACGCGATACAGTTGTATTTTTTCGGAGCGATTTTGAATAAATCACTCTTACACTTTTTTTTAGGATATGAATTTCGCTGATTTATGAATCCATTCCTTTTGGCAATAAATCAATGACATTTTTATACACTTGTTGGGAAAGAAAACATTAACAAAACTGAGCGAAGCAATGAAACGCCTAAAATCGATGACAACGAAAACGTGTCGTGTTTTTTATGCCTCATCATTGATGTCCATTTGGATGTCCATTTGGATGTCCTGCATTGATGCTTTGTCATTCGATTTTGTTGCTTGACACGCAACTTCCTGCCTCCACCGGCGAAACGAGAAAGATTATTATTAATGGATTGAAAAAGGATTGAGGAAAAACAATGCGAGGGAGGAAACCACACCTCAGTGTTAAGTAATAAATCCATCGAACCATCAAGCACAGCTATGGCTGACTGGCTAGAAGTATAGAAGTAAAAGTATAAAGAGCCAGCAGGATTCCAAAAAGTTTCTCTCTCCCGTAAATCCTTGTGTTCTTTTTCGTCTTCTGGGTAATTTCAATACAAGAGAACTAGAACTAACAAACAATACTGAACGAAAATAAAGGGCCTATCCAAGCGGCCACCAAACCAACCGAAGAACTTCTTAAAAGACACAAATCTTATAGGAATCTCCTGTGTAGCTCTGTGTCTGCCTCTGCCTGCAGGACAGCGCAGATCCCCACAAACTATTTAGTCGGACAAATAAAATTCCCAAGTTCTTAGTATCCTGTGTTTAATGTTCTTAAAATGTAAATCGAAAAGGGCTTTCGAAGTTCTTACGATTGACAAAATCCTTCGGTATGAGTGAGTAAAAAGGACTTGTGTATAGTTCCGTTTAAGTATATTCGAAGGAAAGTCTATTCTGTTCTGTTCTGTTCGGTTGCTGTCGACCAAGGTATACGTACCTACTCGCTCGTATACGCAGGCAAAATTATTGAACAAAGTTTTTGGCTCTAAATGCACTCACTTGATGGTGTCAGTCCTAAATCAGAATATAAAGAGGCGACAGACACCTTCTCTCTGGATGGCGATGGCGGCGGCGGTGGCAGGACAATAAAACAATGTGCTCCTTTTGTGTAAGTGGGTTGACAGCCACTTTATTGTTTCGATTGCTGAAAAATTGCAGTTGTGTCGTGTCGTCGTCGTCGTTGTGATCAGATGAGCGCGCAAGTGAAACACACCCCAAAAAGACCACTCGCATAGAGTTCTACTAAATATATCTGGACGGGTGGCGGCGGTGTGCCACCTCTTTAACCAGCCACTCCATCATGGTATGAAGCCAACGCGTGTTCTGTGGCCTTATAATGTACTACGGTCAAACGAAAATGTACACATACATATATCGCCCTCTTGTTCTTCTTTTGCAGTATCAGACAGAGTCCGGTTGAGGAATTTTCTTGGAATGTTGCTGTTAGTTATCTCCACCACATCTATCTTTTGTCCAAAAGCACACACAAACACACGCCAAATCTTCAGCCCTCCCTAAGCACATGAGGAAGAGGTTAACAAGGAATTAAATGTAGGTGAGACCACCAGAGCCAGAGCAACCCAAAATAAGCAAAAACGAAAAAAAGAGGAAAGATTTTGTGTTGCCTTCGTCCAGATTTTGAATATTAATGTCTTGGAATGGTGGGAGAGATTCCAGGATAATCTTGGACAATCCCTGCGACTCCAAGACGAGAAAATCTTCGTGTCTTCGTGTGTGTGTGTTTTGTTTTGTTTTGCAATAAATTCTCCAGACGCAAGAGTAAGTTATGGGCCCGTTTACTTGTGGATATGTTTCACATAATTCGCCTGTGTACTCGTAAGTTTGTGGCAAAGTTTTGCGCCCTCTTTGCATCGTCGTTTTGTTACTCGTTGTGGGGGTGTGGAAAAATCAGTTTAGGACCCTAATGAGTTTAGGAAATCAATGTTCCGGCTAAATTCACTTCACGCAACATGTTTGGGAATGATTTTCAAAAGTCACTTAAGACTATGACGAGAACTTACTACCCACATCCATAATATCGGGTAGGTATGTCATTTGCCACTCCACTCGCTGGCATAACGACGGAAAGGTGTCCTTGTGCCTGCCCAAGATAACTACCGTAATGAGATCATAAAAAGTACCACAGTCCATAACGGTAAGCGGATTTTCATTCTAATTAGCCAATAATCCTTCATAAAACCCATTAAGTTCCGTAATTGGTCCGTTGTAAAGTGAGGCTGGGCTAGACTGCGATGCATGCGTCGTCGCCGTCGACGTCGCCGCCATGATAGCACCGGGTATAAATGACATTTCGCATATATAGTCCCATCAGCAGCAGCGGCATCAACATTATTATCGTCATCATCGCTGTGTACAAGTATCAGGAGCTGCCGAAAGATGCCATGAGACTTAACCAGACAAAGCACACAGTAAGTACAACAGTAAGGATATTTCTACCTGTTGGCGGTGCTGCGATGGCGGTGGGTATATTGGATTACAGTGAAAAGATATGGAGCAACCATATGGTGTGGATTGTGCGAAATCATGTAACACCTTCTGGAAGCAGCAGGAAAATTAAAAATCCTTTTTAACTTGCAGCAAACACACACACATACGTAGTGGAAATTCAAATCTCCGCCAAAAGAAACCCAACTCTGCATCTTTGCCTTGGGTGCGCGATGGAGAATGGGCAGGCAAGAATATTGTTTTCCACCATCATCCTTGTTGTGTTCTTGGTTTTGGCATAACCACGAATAAATACACAGGAGGAGGAGGAGGAGATGTAGAGAGACTCATAATAATATTCAGTGGCGCGGGTGTAGCGCTCGATAAATTTCACCTCGGATAGCACAGACCAATTTCGAAAATTATCTAAACATCTTTCGGGGTTTTGCACTAACGCCTGGGACACGCTACACATCCGATGTTATGCAAATATCCTAAGTAAATGCGGGACAACGACGCGCATATGTGTCCGGGCAGAGCGATGGCTTGAATTTCATTAGCGATACATATATACATGGACGCAGGCAGCAAACTACTACTTTTAGATCGATAAAAGTTCCTCCAGTGGAATGGGACTTTTCTTCTATACATCCCTCCCCCCTCACCTGACATACGTACATACCAACTCGCTGAATGCCTTGCGTCGCGGATGGTGTCAATTTTAATGACTCCATCATTACAAGTTTAATCCGCTTGCAATCCGCATCCACTTAGAGTGCTGCTGAAAAGTCCTTTTTGACAAGTGCAAATTGCAATTGCAATTGCAATTGCAATAGCATCAATGGACGAGCGATGATACATCATAATCAACATCATCATGGCAACCATTCCATGTTGGTTTTCATCACCGTTCCGTATCCGTATCCGTATCGCAGCAAATCATATTTGCAATAATTGGAATGAACGCTCAAAAGTGCAGCAATCAAAACTCAACGAGCCAACATCCCTAACTATGTAGTATTTGTGATATGCTATGCTCTATGCCTACACAACGCGATGAGTACATGCGAGAATGGCGACGCGACTTACAACAACAGAGGGCGTGAAGCCCCCTTTCACGAATTTCGATTACCGATGGTGAATCTGATTCTGATTCTGATTCTGATTCTGATTCTGACAATATGGTTGCAGGTTGGCGCGGTGGTTGATGCTTGCTGCTTGATGGTGGTAATGGTGGTTTTGTTTGCCCAACATGCAATGTGTACTGAAATTGAGAGGACCGCCATAGAGAGAGCGAGAGAGTGAGAGAGTGAGAAGAAGCCAAGTCGAGCACCCCACTGAGGCTGGTCATAGGGATGACATGTCACGAGCAGCTATGGCAATGACGATGATGATCCATATGGGTACTCCACAGTTGCATGCCCTCAATATCCTGCTGCTGGCTCTTCTTCTGCCGCTGCCGCTGGAGTGCCAGTGTATGTAATCCTATGCATCCGCAAGTATCGTAATCATTTTGTTTGGTTGGTTGACTCTGGCATTATATGACTAGCGTATCAGGTGGTGAGGTGATGCTGCTCGTGGTAGTGGTGATGGTTGTGGTGTTTGGTTTGGTTTTGATGCTTCTGCCAGCGAAAAGGGCCTTCATTCATTAACCAAATATTCGCGCTAAGAGGATGGTTGCAACTGCTTGATAACCCTATTAAAAAGGTGTTACAGCGTGAATCCATCAATTAAATTAACATCCTGTTTGTTCAGTCTCCCATCCTTTCGCATTCTCATCGAATTATGAGGACAATTGAGAATTGAATGAGTCTCAATATATCATTCATCAATTGCTGAAGGCTCTTCAGTGCACATGCACAATATCCTTATGAATAAAATCGCAGCTCACACACGATTACATTTAAAAAAAAATAATCATAGTCACTGATTCCGCCCGCCCCCAAAATCAGCAGGATTTCGTCGTCGACATATGGCACCAGTGTTGTTCCGTCTGCTTAATTTCAAAACACTACAACACTGCACTATAATAAGCTCTATGCTAGTGTGCACACACATGTACGTGACAAGGATAACGTGTACCAAATTAAATTCATACTTCTTCAACATAATAAAACTCCATATAAACTCGCATACAATTAATACGTTTACACGATTTCGGGTCGGGCTCCCTATACTGAGATGCGATGCTACCTACCTACCTACCTCCACTTTCACGTTGGTAAATTTATTTTATTTACATTTAATTCACAAAAGCTTTATAGTACTTTAGATTACAACTACTATGCCATGCTATGGTATTGCTGGTATGCTGCAGCTGCTTCCGTTGCTGATGGTGCCATTGCCATTGCCGTTTTGGTCAGGTTTTTGGCACCAATCGCAGCTTGAATCATTTTGTTATTCGTTCGGTGGGGACATTTTTCGGCAGCAACGGAAGATCCTAATTAACTGTGTGGCGAACAATTGCCGTGCGATAGTTTATGTTATCCTGTGGTCGTTCTGTGGATATTTTTCGGCCAAAATTTACTGATACTGTCATAATACACTGAGCCATGGGCCTAAGCGCCTACATACATGCTCGACTGCATATATTTTGCACATTTTAATGCCCTAAGTAGGTGGGTCTATACTTGGTTGGGATTTGAAAGGACTCGTACAAATGTTTTCTTTTAATTTCTTTGGAATTATAAATTATGGTCTTTGTTATTGTTTAAATCTGTTTAACATAATTTGGTTAAAAATAATAACCGTTTTATTGGGAGAGGAGCTCTTCGGTCGTAGACACATTGTCTTTAACAGCTACTCAGCTTTGTTAGGGCTGGGCTATCTGCGATGGCTTATGGTCTTTAAAAAATGGAGGTTATGTCTTCCTGCGACCTGCGGTTCGAAGATCCATGTCCTAGATGGGCCATGATTCAAACAATCGGCCTCATACAGCAAGCAGAAAAGGAGAGCTAATACTGGACTCCTTCGGATGAAAAATTCTTCGGCGGATATTTAGTCCTGTGTGCGGGGAGGGCGAATGGAGGAGACGGTACAACCGCAAACTTTATGAGCTGTGCCAAGATGTGGATATAGTCTAAAAAGCCAAAACTCGTCGACTACATTAGCTCGGCCACATCGAGCTCCACAATAATGCTCCAGCTAAGAGGATTTTCCAATTCTAGCTCACAGATTGGAGACGACAAGGAAGACCGAACCTCTGTTATAAAGATCAAGCCATCGCGACCTGCGGTTCGAAGATCCATGTCCTAGATGGGCCATGATTCAAACAATCGGCCTCATACAGTAAGCAGAAAAGGAGAGCTAATACTGGACTCCTTCTGATGAAAAATTCTTCGGCGGATATTTAGTCCTGTGTGCGGGGAGGGCGAATGGAGGAGACGGTACAACCGCAAACTTTATGAGCTGTGCCAAGATGTGGATATAGTCTAAAAAGCCAAAACTCGTCGACTACATTGGCTCGGCCACATCGAGCTCCACAATAATGCTCCAGCTAAGAGGATTTTCCAATTCCAGCCCACAGATTGGAGACGACAAGGAAGACCGAACCTCTGTTATAAAGATCAAGCCATCGCGACCTGCGGTTCGAAGATCCATGTCCTAGATGGGCCATGATTCAAACAATCGGCCTCATACAGCAAGCAGAAAAGGAGAGCTAATACTGGACTCCTTCGGATGAAAAATTCTTCGGCGGATATTTAGTCCTGTGTGCGAGGAGGGCGAATGGAGGGGAAGATACAACTGCGAACTCTATGAGCTGTACCAAGATTTGGATGAAGTTCAAAAAGCCAAAACTCGTCGACTACATTGGCTCGGCCACATCGAGCTCCACAATAATGCTCCAGCTAAGAGGATTTTCCAATTCCAGCCCACAGATTGGAGACGACAAGGAAGACCGAACCTCTGTTATAAAGATCAAGCCATCGCGACCTGCGGTTCGAAGATCCATGTCCTAGATGGGCCATGATTCAAACAATCGGCCTCATACAGTAAGCAGAAAAGGAGAGCAAACTTTATGAGCTGTGCCAGGATGTGGATATAGTCTAAAAAGCCAAAACTCGTCGACTACATTGGCTCGGCCACATCGAGCTCCACAATAATGCTCCAGCTAAGAGGATTTTCCAATTCCAGCCCACAGATTGGAGACGACAAGGAAGACCGAACCTCTGTTATAAAGATCAAGCCATCGCGACCTGCGGTTCGAAGATCCATGTCCAAGATGGGCCATGATTCAAACAATCGGCCTCATACAGTAAGCAGAAAAGGAGAGCAAACTTTATGAGCTGTGCCAGGATGTGGATATAGTCTAAAAAGCCAAAACTCGTCGACTACATTGGCTCGGCCACATCGAGCTCCACAATAATGCTCCAGCTAAGAGGATTTTCCAATTCCAGCCAACAGATTGGAGACGACAAGGAAGACCGAACCTCCGTTATAAAGACCAAGCCATCGCGGCTGCCAATGCGCCTGGTCTGGATATCTGGAAGCAACTTGCCCGGGATTGTAGAGGATGGAAGGCTGCCGTATCTCTGTTAGGGACTCTTCACCTCGGAAGCCCGTTAAGTAAGTATAATTGGCCTCATGTAGCAAAACTGTCTGAATTAGTGCTAAAGAAATGTGTACAGCTCGTCGGCTAGGATTTAATTTGCTAACTTCCGCTGGTAGGCTGACAGACAATAGACAGAGCCAACGTACTCGTTGTTTCTTAGCTTTTCAAATGCGGGACCGATCTTGTAATTGACTTGTCGTCTTATCTTAAAACTAACCCGACTTGAGTTTTAAGCAGCCGCTACTTGGGAAAAATTGTTGGGGTTCGTGAAGTAAAATATGCTCTACTTGACTATCCATTAGAAGCCTTTTCCATCTTGAGATAACTCCATGCTCTTCAGCCTTTGTGGTGGCTTTAGAAACCTGTTCCGATTGCATCATATGACATAAGTTAGTATTCCACGCGGTGAAAGAAATAGTGAAGTGTGTACTTGGCGGTCTTTTCGTCAGTCGTTCTTGTGAGACTTAATTGTTAAAATCTATCCAAGCTTTCTCGATATATCTCATGTAACTTGTGTTTTAGCCACCATTGAAATCATGTATTATACTCTTTTATTTGCTCGATTGCAGAGCAGTTTTTTTCTTGCATGTTTAAAAGCCGCTCGTTTTCGAACACGTCTTCATCTAAATGGCCTTTATCTTGCTCTATGCTGCTAGCCTTGAGCTCATCATGATTGTGGCAAAAGAGTGATCATTTTCGGGTATGTTAGCCATTTCCAGTCTCATACTTCCCTCGATCCGTTTTCTTCGTTCCCTACTTATTTATTTCATATCTAGTCCGACCTAGACTTGAGTTATGGCTGTTTGTTTGGCTGATCTTCACTTTTTGTAACTGATTAGTGAACCTATAGTCTTGGGATTTATGATTGAGAATCTTTTCCAACAGAGCATTGGGTATCGGTATTACTAGTCTTATAGTTTTCACTGCATTTTATTCTTCGAAATTATGTCATTGGCTTGATTGGGTACCTCATCCGTGGTTAACCATCAAACTACGTAGGTTTTAATGGAAGAAATGTCGTATACAGCCAAACCCTCTCCGTCATCTGCAAGGATAGCTGAAATTGTGCACTTAAACCAGCCGCTAGTTGCTTTTTGATATAGCATTTCGAATTTGACATAATTGCTTTCAATTGGAACTTGACAACTTTGAACTTTCACTGTGAACGCGCCCTTAAACTGTGAACCAAACTTTCAATGTCAAAATGTTCAGTAAGAACAAGATTTTCATCATGGTGTGAATGTTGAGAACAAAGAACGTTTACAAATTATTAAAATTTATCGCCAAAATTCGGAATCGGTGGCGGCAACTTTAATACCAATTTCATCGTAACGTCGTCTTCAGTGATGAAGTGGATTTTTGGCTAAACGGCTTCGACAACAAACAGAATATGCGTTATTGTTCAGGTGAAAACCTTCCCTGCTTCAAGTAATGCAACTTCGTCAATGGAGATCGCTACAGAGACACATGTTTCAACCTTATGTCTTTGGTCAATTCCATTAAACAAGATGGTGCTACACAGCGGGTGTAACAATCAACTTATTGCAATCTCAGTTTGAGAACGTGTTATATTTAGAAATAGTCCCGTCGATAGGCCGCCTAGATGGAGTGATTTAACACCTCTAGACATTCTTTTATGGGGCTACGTCAAATCATTGGTCTATGCCAACAAACCGGCCTCGTTAGAGAACTTCAGAGACAATATTGAACGAGAGATAACGAATTTCATGGAAATGTGAGGCCGAGTCGTCCAAAATTGAGAGTTTAACGAAACGACCGCTGCAAACGCGTCCGCGGTAGATGTGCCTGATCTGAATCAGGAGCTTATCACGCATTCTTTGTGGTCCTCGAGTATTTTCCAAAAGGGACTTCGGTTTGATTTTAAGAAGAAAATAAGTAATTTTGCAGGTCTATTGACGACATGTTCCTAAAGAAACAAATTGCACGGTGTTAAATCGTTATGATCTTCGCGGCCAGTTAGATTAGAAATTCTAAAGGCTAGGCCTTTAGCATCGTCTCAAAGTGGTTCCTTTCTATAGAGCAAGCGGAAAAAATTCAATTTACGTTATAACAAAATGGGTCTACTATTTCCGGTCTCTCTCCCACACTGAACTGAACTGCTTGATCTGGCTTGATGATATCAAAAAATTTACCTTGTGAACTTTCAATAATATACTGAGTGCAATAAGTAAATAAAATGCTAAGTCTACTCGGTTCTAGTTCCCAGAAGTTTCAATTTCAATTGCTAATTGCCCAAACTAAAGGCAAATTGGTCAACAAAGGTATTTTCCAGGATAAGAAGTATAGTTCATAAGCAGTACCTATATTAAAGTGGAGCTGCGTGGAGCTACGTTGAGCTTGCTTTTTATGGTCCAAAAAAGGGTCAAAGACTCACTTTAAAGACAGCATTCATTTTTAGTTAATAAACATAAGTGTTGTACCTATGTAAAGATTAAATTTCGTTAACCTTGGAAAAAACCACTTTAAGGAGCATTCACATGAGAGCGAACCGCGAACTGCAAGGCGAATATTCGTAAATTCTGACATTTCCTTCACATGACAACCGTTTTTGGTCGCAGGTACCCGCGAATCTGATTTGTAAATGTTAAGGACTGTTCTCATGAAAACGAACTGCGAATAGGCGAATCGCGAACAAATAAATTTTAATGTAACGGGTGATCCAAGTAGAGATACTTTTTTCAATAGCCTTTTTTTAACAGATCACGTGTGAGTCGTGTCATGCTGTCATGTTATTTTTGTTTAGTATTGTTTTGCATTTCATAATGGAAAGACTTACGCGTGAACAACGTTTACAAATTGTTCAACTTTATTATGAAAATTCACGTTCTGTGAGGAATGTGTTTCGTGCACTTCGCTCAACTTATGGTCAACATAATCGGCCTACTGAGCGTACTATTCGCAACACCATCACCCATTTTGAGACCCAGCATTCATTATTGGATAATATTCGACCGAATAGACCACGTCCAGCACGCTGTGAAGAAAATAAAGCGGCCGTAGCTGAGAGTGTACACGAAGACCGTAGAGAGTCGATTCGGCGCCGTTCGCAGCAACTCGGACTGACGTATGGAACGACTTGGCGCATTTTACGTCAAGATCTTAAATTGAAAGCGTACAAAATACAGCTTGTGCAACAACTGAAGCCGCTCGACCTTCCCAAGCGACATCGCTTCGCTCTATGGGCTCTTGAAAAGTTCCAAGAAGATCCGACGTTTTCGAGGCAAATTTTGTTTAGCGATTTAGCCCATTTCTGGCTCAATGGGTATGTAAACAAACAAAATTGCCGCATTTGGGACGAAGAGCAACCTGAAGAGATTGAAGAACTGCCACTTCATCCAGAAAAAACAACGGTTTGGTGTGGTTTGTGGGCCGGTGGAATCATCGGTCCATATTTCTTTAAAAATTATGCCGGTGCGAACGTAACCGTCAATGGCGACCGTTATCGTGCCATGATAACCGACTATTTGATGCCTGAAATTGAAGCTCTTGATCTCGGCGACATTTGGTTTCAGCAAGACGGCGCCACTTCCCACACATCGCATCAATCAATGGACTTATTGAGAGAACATTTCGGTGAGCACATAATTTCACGTTTTGGGCCGGTCGTTAGACCGTTAGACTTTTTCCTGTGGGGATATGTAAAGTCAAAAGCTTATGCCGACAAACCCGCTTCGATTCAGGCCTTGGAGGAAAACATCACGCGTGTCATTCGCCAGTTACCAGTCGAAATGCTCGAACGAGTGATCGAAAATTGGACTCAACGGATGGACCATCTGCGACGTAGCAACGGCCAACATTTGATAGACATAATCTTCAAAAAATAAATGCCAAAGAATGTTCTTTCAAATGATAAGTTCTTCTTGGAATTTTGTGGTGCCTCGACGCCTCATGTTGTGATAAAAAACAACGTTAGATAGACTTCGTCACCTCAGTATTGGAGTGACACATATGCATTTTTGCCATTTTTGAGTTGGGAATGATTTCTAAGAGACAAAAAGGAGATCTGTCGATTGGTGTAATTAAATCTGTCCTATCTCCATTACTGCCAAAGATATCAGTGTTACAAATGATATAGACGCACTTATGGGAATAAATGGTCAGTATTGGTCTGCCACATAAGCCTTTGTATGTGAAGTTCACATTTTCGTATGAACTTTTCTGAAATTTCTTAAATATTTTAAATGACCTATACATACAATTCTTCCTCAAAAGTGCTTCATATGCATAATAATTTTTCAGTGTTCAAATGATCAAACTCCAAGTAAAATTTTTATGCATAAAAAAAGATTTCAGTGCATAAGTGATACATACAATACAGTCGGCTCACAAATGCCTTGTAGACTCTTGCAACTGTTCAGTTCTTAAGTGATACATGCATACAATTCATTTCTCAAATGCCTTAAATGCTTTGTAGTTGGTAGTATCTAAATGACAGATAGGTAGGTCTGGAAACGACGTCGCAAGCGCACTTTACAAACACGTAACCAAACTTTATTTTGTGGTCTGATAGTTGCGTTGCACAGAACAAAAATCGAGTCAACAGTACTATGCTCTTGAATTTTTTGCACCGGAAGCCTCAAATTATAAACATAATTCATAAGTACTCGGAGCCGGGGCACTCGCAGCTCCAAGAAAGAACATATGCGAGGTGTGTCACTTTACAGCCCACTTTCATTGGTTCAACAACTTCTCAAAATCGATTATGAAAAGGTTCATTTGCGAATAATGCAAATGCAAAATCATAACTTTTCCAACTTTGCTGCAGCATCAAAAAGCTTGGTTATGCCACCACTCTGCTCAAAAGACCTTTGCCTAATAGAACACAAAAACACTCTAGCAAATGATGTTCCTTTTGAGAAAATGATTTTATTTAAAAAACCTAAGAATGGCCCAGCCCCTTCCATTTTTGTTTTAAAGCCACTCTCTGCCCAATGGTTGTTAACGGAAGAAAAAAAAGAAAGATTTAAAGTCACTTAAATGCTTAAGCACATGAATGCGGTTGATGTGGCATATTACAACGCCATTTTTGCTAAAAATCAAGCCTTAAAAGATGACAATGTAAGTACACCTGAGGCTGAAGCCAAAGAAGTCACTCCAAGGAGAACAACCCGTAAAGTTAAAAGAAAGCAGTGATCAAGATCAAAGCACAGATGAGTAATTATACAGATAGTCGACTCAGCATACCTCTGTCCCTTTGAACCCGCAAAAAATTTTTAAAAATGGGGAAAAAATCCTCTCTCAAATGTTCTATCTGTGAATACGTGTGAGCCAGCCAAATAAAGTATGGAGGGGTTGATGTGTCAAAAATATGTCATTAGCGCGCGCAGTTTTGCAAGAATTCCAAATGGCAAACAAAAAACAGCTGATTATAGCGGATGTGTTGGGGAAGTGCTGCGAAGTATTGAGTTAACGTAGTTCAAGTTTAATAGATATTTTAATGTTAATAAAAAAAATAGTTATATATATAATAAATAATGAAGTTGTTGCAATTAAATGTGAATATTTTTTGTGTTTATAAGAAATAGTTCTCAATTTTTTATATGCCTTAAAATAAACATGCTTGGGTTGTTATATTTTTTCCATTTTGGTTATTAGACTGAGATAAAATGTATATATTATTTTATAATTGCATGAATATTACTAAATTAGTAATGTTTGGGTGTAAAATATTTATAGTTAATAGTATAGGACTAGTTTTCCATGTATATCAAATTCTTTGGTTGTTTTATTATTATTTATATATTTACATACCTACACATTCGGAACGTTCATATGAGACATATGCGACTAAATAACTTTAAATATATTTTTAAACACAAAATGTAGACTTGACTAATTCAATTCCAAGATAACAATGTTATTAAATTTATTTCATCATGTTTAACAAATTTAATAACGTTATTATCTTTGAATTGGAATAGTGAATAACGGTGAATAAAATAGCAGTGAATTTATGAAATACTATGTTAAATTACTGAAATGGTCAGTTAACTAATCACGCGTTACTCATTAATTTCATTCATTGAGCTTTTATTTATTTTTACTACAATTTTAGTAATTTTACAGAATATTTTATTATATTTCCGTTTAAATATTATTTGATTTTAATTATTTTACTCGTCACCAAAATTATTTTATTATTACTGACAATTTAAAACTGCTAAATTAATTTAAATACTGGCAAACAAATTATGATAACCCTTATTTTATGTTTAACTTACGCAACTGCCAAAATGTTTACGAAACTGCTTAAAAATGTTTACCCAAAAAATATGCTTGTTTGGTAAAACTATTATTTTAGTTTACATAATAATTAAAAACATTCACCAACATTTTATTCTGTTACAAATTCATTATAAATCGTCGCATGTTATTACGATGTTATTGGACACAGCCCAGTTTTGACTTTTAATATGTCAACATGAGATCTTTTCCAAAATGTATTCATAGGCGCAGGACTGCTATTGTGTGCGTGAGCTGGCTCAATTTGATTTGCATGTAAAAACATATACGAACACAGTACTGTGCCTTTTTGAAGCAAATAAAAAACGATAGGCGGGAGAGCCAAAAATCCTCTCAGTCGACTATCTGTATAATTACTCATCTGTGGATCAAAGACTTAATTCTAAAAGTATTTATATAGTTATTTAGTTTTTATTTATTTATTAAATAAATGTTATTTAGTTAAGGTATAGTTTTTATGTTTTGGAGTTAATTTTTCGCATTGTATTTAACAAAACATTATTTAAAAGTTGGATACAATACATAATATTTTGTTTTATTTTTTCTCTTTCTTACACTCGGAAGGCATTAAATTAATTTATTATAATTTTTCAAAAAGCTGAAAAATTGGATAAGTTATAAACGAACGAAAGTATATAACAGAATTATTTTTCTTTGAAACGATAACTTACCTTGTTTTTTATTTAAAAAAATAAATTTAACAATACAAACTAAAAGAAAAATAAAATAACAGTAGTTTTAAAAAATGCTTTAGAATCTCGTTCCATATTTAAAAGCCACATAGGTTGGTCAAAAAGTGCCTCATACCATACAAATACGCATTATTTGAAAAAAAAAAAAATCATGCCACATATGCAATTTCCTTTTTTTCAACTTGAGATTACAAAAAACCCAATCGCCCAAATGAAACAAAAACTAAAGTGTAAGTAGAACTCAATAGCCACTAAATTAATTAATTTGTTTCATAGTTATTTTACAGACGGTTTTTTTTTCTTATTCGTATTCAAACTTAAAACGTCGTTTTCTCGAAACTAGGTTTTTGTCGTTTAGATCACTCCAATACTGAAGTGACGACTTCAAGGCTTTTTCCATATCATCTGGCGACCATTCTACCCGCTTTCTGTCTCCTAATTTGCTGGCCTTAGACATTTGGTCTAAAAACAACCCAAAAAGACCAATTTAATTTTTCATATACCTAATAAGGCCCGTTCATATTCTCGGTGGGGCTTTTTAGGAACATAAAAAAATTTGAACCAAAATTTACTCAAGGGATTGAAATAATGCTTAAACTACTTATATAGGGTGATCCATTTCGAGGTTCCCTACTTTTTTAAAGAAAAAAAAAGCACAGAAAATTCAAATTTAATGGAGAATGTTTATTATCATTTGAAAGAACATTCTTTGGCATTTATTTTTTGAAGATTATGTCTATCAAATGTTGGCCGTTGCTACGTCGCAGATGGTCCATCCGTTGAGTCCAATTTTCGATCACTCGTTCGAGCATTTCGACTGGTAACTGGCGAATGACACGCGTGATGTTTTCCTCCAAGGCCTGAATCGAAGCGGGTTTGTCGGCATAAGCTTTTGACTTTACATATCCCCACAGGAAAAAGTCTAACGGTCTAACGACCGGCCCAAAACGTGAAATTATGTGCTCACCGAAATGTTCTCTCAATAAGTCCATTGATTGATGCGAAACCAAACCAAATGTCGCCGAGATAACGAGCTTCAATTTCAGGCATCAAATAGTCGGTTATCATGGCACGATAACGGTCGCCATTGACGGTTACGTTCGCACCGGCATAATTTTTAAAGAAATATGGACCGATGATTCCACCGGCCCACAAACCACACCAAACCGTTGTTTTTTCTGGATGAAGTGGCAGTTCTTCAATCTCTTCAGGTTGCTCTTCGTCCCAAATGCGGCAATTTTGTTTGTTTACATACCCATTGAGCCAGAAATGGGCCTCATCGCTAAACAAAATTTGCCTCGAAAATGTCGGACCTTCTTGGAACTTTTCAAGAACCCATAGAGCGAAGCGATGTCGTAATGACGTAAAATGCGCCAAGTCGTTCCATACGTCAGTCCGAGTTGCTGCGAACGGCACCGAATCGACTGTCTACGGTCTTCGTGTACACTCTCAGCTACGGCCGCTGGACGTGGTCTATTCGGTCGAATATTATCCAATAATGAATGCTCAAAATGGGTGATGGTGTTGCGAAAAGTACGCTCAGTAGGCCGATTATGTTGACCATAAGTTGAGCGAAGTGCACGAAACACATTCCTCACAGAACGTGAATTTTCATAATAAAGTTGAACAATTTGTAAACGTTACTAAACAAAAATAACATGACACCATGACACGACTCACACGTGATCTGTCAAAAAAGGCTATTGAAAAAAGTATCTCTACTTGGATCACCCGTTACTAAACCTTAGTGTTATATGTTATATATTTAGTCTAAAAATTAGACATACCCGAATTATTATTTGCAATATAAGCAATTTTATAAAAAAGCGCCTGCGTGCACATTTACCAACACGATTGCGTTAGATGGAAATTTCCATCGATTTCAGTGTGGACATAAATGACCACAGGCACATTTAAAATATAATTCCTGTTGCTTGTCGGTTATGCCACCTCTTGCACCCTGGGCCTTATTAGGTTCTGAGCCTTATTTGGACCACCTACCTTAATACAGAACGGACCGTTTCTGTTTCCGTTTCACCATTAAAGAAAATTCATAAATAGCCTGCCGTCAGTTTGACAAGTTTAATATTTGTTCTGTTTGCTAAATATTACCATTCCCATCAACAGGCAACAAAATATTCGAAGTACCAAAAGTGGAATTAGAATTTCCATACCCATGCCACAACTGAATTAATAAAACAAAAATGCCAATAAATAGTGATGATGATTTTAAAAGAATATTCTCTCCGAGCACACTGAACTAAACGTTAATTAACGACCAAATTATAATTTTCAAAACAATCCCTTCGCGCCATCTATATGCGAAAAAACCGGCACAACTTCGCGCACTTTCAATCTACTGAATGCTTCCATTTCAATTTCAATTTGACGTTTCAGTGTTTGCTTTTTTTCGATTCAACCTCACATTTCGTGTGTTTTCTGTTTATTTTTAAGTTATTTAGTGTTAAATCAAATTGAATTCGCAAATCTCTTTGAAAATATCGCAAAATGTCTACCACAGATGTGTTGAACTTTAATAAATCTCAAATGTTCGAGAAAATACGCTCCAGTTTGCCAGTTGACGCGGGTCGAACGCAAAACTTGTTGGAGTGCACCGATGATTTACTCTACGCTTGGGATTCGGCTAAATCATGTCTTCTGGCCATAAATTGGAGAGCAGCAATGTCGAAAGGATTCACTGAAGTGAAACATCAGGTAAGTCACTCAAATCTCCTTGCATCTATATCGATTTGTTCAGTTGCCACCATGTGAGTAGAGTGTTGGCTGTTGTCGAATTCCCGCCAAGAATATCAGCTGGTGAAAAGTTTCGCGATAAAACTACTTCCATGAAGAACTTTGTTTGTGTGTAATTTCAGCAATCTTGACGACTCCCCCGAGTGTCGTCGTCGTTTTTGCCACTTTTATTGCTTTGCATATTTCTTGTCAGAGTTCAATGCAGCATGGGTGTGGGAGTGCAGTGCGATTGAATGGATCTATCTCCTCCACATTCACTGCTGCTTCGCCTTGTGCTTGTGATCCGGTAACATTAAGAAGCAATACTGCGGTCGCAATCGTGCCTATTCCCTAAGGTTGTCATCACTGCTGCGCTGAACCTTTGTAATTGGCTTCATGAAGGCAGTCCAATCAAAACATCGCTGGACAAAGCAACTCTTCCTGCATTGCACGGTAAATGACTCAACGAATGTTGACACAACAAAAGAGAATACCTAATATGCACCTTGCTTCGTACTAAATCGATTGCAGTAACCTGCAGCAGCGGTAGTTTTTTGTTTTTTTTTTCTCTTCGTCCGTTCGGTCTCCGGTCTCAAGTTATTGAGTAAATGTAGGAAGCAAAGCACTGTCAGTTTGCTGCTGACTACACAAAAGCAAAGAAGAAAAGAATCAGATCATTACTCAGGTGAATAATTGATGATTATTATTACTCTGGTCACAAGTACAATGGGAGTACCTACCTCGGCTTGGTTTGTTAAATTATTTCCCCCCTCTCTCGCTCTCTTGCTCTTTGCCGCCCTGTCGTGTTGTCATGCCCTCTTGCTTGTGGAAGTACACAGTGTAGCAGCAGTAGCAGCAGCAGCAGCAGCCTTAAGGATATAGACTCTTTGGACAAAAAGATATGCCATTATTTATTCATTTCCCTCGTTACACGGTGGAGAATGCAGTCAGCCTGAATCCAATCCACCTGAATCGCGCAGATGGGGGCAGTGGATTTGAAACGAACACGATGGAAGAGGACACAAATCATCGTTAATTTGGTGTGGCCTTACATATTGCTTTGTGCTGTGTTTGGTCCGATGTTGTTTGTTTGCGCCTAAGGATACTTAGCTAATTTAAAGGCAGCAAAAAAAAAATAATAAGTCTTCAATTTCACTTTCATCCCTCCCCCGCCCCTGTTATAATCCCAAGCAAGCAGACGACCGTCGAGTGAAAGAACTCCAATTTTGTGTGCGCCGTTTTTGTCATAAATATTAAAAAAGTTAACCGCACGCATGTAATGATTAACTGTTGATCAATTCCAATTCAACAGGAGAAAAGAAAATCATTGAATTTCTTTCATTTGTTCGGCCCATTGTCACTGTTCTTATCTGGGTATTGTGAACGACCGAAACGTGAAAGAAGAAAGGGTTGAAATTTATTGGACACTTACACGCACCCTTTTGTCGAAGGTTGTTGTGGAGGGGGAGAAGCTGCATTGATAGCAAAGCCGAACGGCGTCGATGAAAAAATCATCTTAGCTCTGTAGGGTTGCCGTGTAACGTTTTCTAGGAACGGCAATGTCCTTGTATACGGACATAAAACTGAGAACCTGTTCTCGAATAGACTCTGGGCCATCTTAAACATTTATTGGAATGGAAAAGGCGAAAAATTTGAATATTTTGGATTTATGAACAAAAGCAAAGCTGCTTGATGACGACGTTAAGCTTAGCTTAAGTCAGGTTAAGGGGCCAAGAAAATGCGATACCACATAAGCAGCGTGCGGTGGGTTGGGACTTAATCGGCGTACTAGGGAGAACTACCTTTGTACGCCGGCTGTGGATTGGAGTGAGTGTAGCAATTGAACGTTTCAAGTACCCCAAAATCTTTGAAAGGGGGAGGAGGGTGCAATCGAAACTGAAACTACTAGCAAATCTTTGGAGGGTTGACTATACTTCTCGCTAGTCTAAGGGGTGACTCCGAAGCCTGATGGTGTTTTGATTTTTTGTTTTATTCAGTTCGACGAGGCTGTTGCGAAGGCACTTATAACGACAGTCTCTGCCAAGGCACCTTTAACAGGTGGTTAAAGGCTGATAAAACCTCTTTCACCCCTGGGTGCGTTTTACATTGGGCTCACACCAAAATTAGAATTGGGTTGACTACTCATTAGCTTCGGAACCCTACCCCGAAGCATGCACCTACACTTCACAGCGTGCGTGACCATTCTGCAGTCGCAGAAAATCGTTCGCTCTGGTGCTAGATGGGCGAATTTGGGGGACGTGTTGGTATTTGCATTAAAACAAAGTTAAACTGTAAGCTGGTACGCGAGTCATCGCTTGGGTGTGACATTGTCTACCTCTTCGTTGAAATCAAATGCAAGAAGAATACAATTCTAGGTCCGACCACGCCGTAATATTGACACTACGCCATTGATTGCTGTATTGGATGAGTTATCCTATATTTCACATTTTGTTGTTGTTGCTGGAGACTTAAAGATTTTTCCACACTTATCAAGGATTTATCTGCGGCTCCTCCAAATTCCAAAAGTTTTTTTTTTTTGGAAAAAAGGCCAAAATAATTTCGGCTCAATATTTTTGAAAAAACAAAACGCCAGAAAGTAAAAAAGGAAATTACGCCAGAAAAAGCTCTTTTTTTGGCATAATTTCCAAATCTAATATGGAAATTTAGCCCAAAATTCGATGTAACGGGTGATCCAAGTAGAGATCCCTTTTTTCAATAGCCTTTGTTGACAGATCACGTGTGAGTCGTGTCATGCTGTCATGTTATTTTTGTTTAGTATTGTTTGGCATTTCATAATGGAAAGACCTACGCGTGAACAACGTTTACAAATTGTTCAACTTTATTATGAAAATTCACGTTCTGTGAGGAATGTGTTTCGTGCACTTCGCTCAACTTATGGTCAACATAATCGGCCTACTGAGCGTACTATTCGCAACACCATCACCCATTTTGAGACCCAGCATTCATTATTGGATAATATTCGACCGAATAGACCACGTCCAGCACGCTGTGAAGAAAATATAGCGTCCGTAGCTGAGAGTGTACACGAAGACCGTAGAGAGTCGATTCGGCGCCGTTCGCAGCAACTCGGACTGACGTATGGAACGACTTGGAACTGAAGCCGCTCGACCTTCCCAAGCGACATCGCTTCGCTCTATGGGCTCTTGAAAAGTTCCAAGAAGATCCGACGTTTTCGAGGCAAATTTTGTTTAGCGATGAGGCCCATTTCTGGCTCATGTAAACAAATGGGTATGTAAACAAACAAAATTGCCGCATTTGGGACGAAGAGCAACCTGAAGAGATTGAAGAACTGCCACTTCATCCAGAAAAAACAACGGTTTGGTGTGGTTTGTGGGCCGGTGGAATCATCGGTCTATTCGACTATTTGATGCCTGAAATTGAAGCTCGTGATCTCGGCGACATTTGGTTTCAGCAAGACGGCGCCACTTGCCACACATCGCATCAATCAATGGACTTATTGAGAGAACATTTCGGTGAGCACATAATTTCACGTTTTGGGCCGGTCGATTGGCCACCAAGATCGTGTGATATCACACCGTTAGACTTTTTCCTGTGGGGATATGTAAAGTCAACCCGCTTCGATTCAGGCCTTGGAGGAAAACATCACGCGTGTCATTCGCCAGTTGCCAGTCGAAATGCTCGAACGAGTGATCGAAAATTGGACTCAACGGATGGACCATCTGCGACGTAGCAATGGCCAACATTTGATAGACATAATCTTCAAAAAATAAATGCCAAAGAATGTTCTTTCAAATGATAATAAACATTCTCCATTAAATTTGAATTTTCTATTTTTTTTTCTTTAAAAAAGTAGGGAACCTCGAAATGGATCACCCTTTAGAATAAATTACCTTATCGGTAAAACTTTGTGACGTTTTTTTCCTTTTCAATTTGGAAAAACACCAAACATGTTTTGTGGGTTTTTTCCTAGGAAATTTTTTATGGAGATTTTTGGTCTCTTTTTCCAGTTTAATTTTTTGGCGTAATTTCAGGGAGCCGCCATCTGCGTAAAATTTTCTGCTTTTTGCTTCTTGTTTCTCCCGATCTCATTTATTTGTCTTTTCAAGGTGAATCTCTGTGATTAATAACAGAACCGATCACTTTAGAGATTTTACAAGGATTATTTTGTGTCGACTTGAAGACAATTTCAAGATAGTTCGAGTGGTATCACGGCTATGAAAGGACCTCTGTCGTTGACCTACTATTTTTTATTCTTAGTAATTTAAACATCATTGGTAGTAATCATGTTCCACCAGTTACTTCTTCCCCTAGAATAAAAAAAAAAACATTCCTGGTTGACCAACGGCATTCAGGATTTAGTCCACAAGCGTAATCAAGTCTACAAGGGCTGAAAACTTTTCCGGTTAAATATTCATCTCAATGCCTATCGAGTTTTGAGAGAAAATGTAAAATGTGAAGTCCGAGAACGAGCAATTTCATGCGATAAAGAAATTACCGTCACTAGACAAAGAAGCAGGCAGCACAAGCTGCAAAAACAAACCTCATTGCAGCAATTCTAACCGAGTCAAAAGATAGCAAATATAGTGTGATTGGCTAGTCAGTGCTTATTGTCAGCCCAAATGACATGCGATTGAGTACCCACACTAACCAAATCTTAATCCGAGTGGTATAATAGTTCTTACCTGCCAATAGAAGGAAGAACTCTATCTGCCCTATTCTTCAGGGCTCTTTCCGAGAAGATGTAAAACAGCATTTGTCCAGCCAGCCCCAAAAAAAGGGAGAATCTCCTTCTTCCTACCGACCACTTGCAATTTCGTCCCTAGAAACGCTTATAAATCGTCAGCTTATGAAATATCTTGAAGCCCGAAAACTTCTAATGACCGGCAGTACACTAGTTTTCGCGGCAAAAGGTCCACTGGTGATTTGATGACATATCTAACCGAAAAGTGGAACCAACCTATTCACCGTGGTGGTCAAAGTAAGATCGTTGCGCTTGATATTTCAAAAATATATTACCGAGTTTGGCATCAAAATCTCTTTTTGAAAATGCGTGCATTTGTAATCGATGATACCTTCTTCAATGGATAAGAAATTCAAGTTGTTTTGTACGGTTTCAAGCCTGCAACTTGACAAATAAATGCTGGTGTTCCCCAAGGCTCCGTTTTGTCTCCAACTCTCTTTCTCATTTTTATGATTGATCTCCTGTATGTCACTTTTAATCCAACCCATTCCTTCGCTGATGACAGTTCCCTTTTCGCAGGCGTGGAGCAGAAACGGCAAGGTATGTGAAGCTCATTAAATTACGATCTTGACTCCATTTTTAAGTGGGGTAAAACCAATAGAGTAGAATTTACTGCTTCCAAAACACAATGCTGTCTTCTGTCATTAAAGCGAAACCCAAATACTCTGAAATTATCCACGAATGGCAGTTGCATCGCTGAAACCGAAAGACTTTCCTTCCTCGGTATGTGTGTTAATGACAACCTTCCTTGGAACGACCACATATTCGATGTCGCCAAAAACGCTGCAAAATGTCTAGGCATCCTCAAGCGATGCAGGAAATATTTCACCCCTTCTGAATAAATTGAGCGTTTCTTCGCCCCAAACATGAGTACAACGCTGATATCTGGTCCGGCGCAACAATTACGTATTTGGAGCTACTTGACAGGATTCAAAAACTTATCGGCGATCGAGACTTCGCGAAATTGCTTCACCATCTTAGTCATCGTCGTAATGTCTCCTGCCTATCGTTGTTTTGTGGATGCTTTCATCGTAAGTGCTTGAACGAAATAGCCAGCTACATTCCTCCCCTTCAACACTTCAACCGTAATACCCGCCATGCCAGGAATGAGGCATCAGTTCAACCTAAACCCTTTATTCAGACCTACTGTGAAATATAAGGATTCGTTCCTCTGCCGCACAACACGATTGTGGAATGCTCTACCTCACTCTGTTTTTCCTGACCACTACAACTTGCAAACATTCAAAATCAATGTGCATCGGTTTCTCATCCTTCCGTTTAATTCGTGCTGTGTTTCTATTAACATTATAAGGTTGCTAACAATCCCTTTTGCACGTGCAAATTATGCTTATTATATTGGAAATATTGAACCTATCCTTGACCTCACCCCTCCCCCGTTTTTGTTGTTTTAAGACCCTTCCTTCCCAACTTACCCATTTTAACTTTTATTATTGCCATGAATTTGTCAGACAATCGAAGACGTAGTTAGCCAATTTCAAGATAAAGATAAGCATCGAACTTTCACAATGACGTAACATGGTAACCCTTTTTAATATTCCTGCACGTCGTCAGCCTTCCACATTCACTAAGTGGAAAATAGATTCTTTATTAAAAGACATTCTTTTGGAGCACCAATAAAAAAAGGGATCTATAATGGGCCTGTTGTCAGCTTGCGTTGAATGAACACACAAACACGCATCTCAATGATTTATGTAATTGCATTGACCATTGTCCTTAAAGATTTTTCTCCCACCACCCCCTTGGCATGTTCAATATGTTTAGTCGTTGAGTCTTTGTCGTTCGTCCTTGTGGAATGTTTTCTTCGTAATAGTTTACAAATGAAAAGGGTCAGCTGCAAAAGGTCCGCCTGGGACAGTTTGGCCGACAAGGGGTTGAACACGATGTTAATCGGTAGTCAATGATACCGTGGGCGTGAGTAAATGCTCTGACAACCTGACCTGTTGAATAACAAAGGGGTTAGTTGGTACTTGGTTGGGAGACAACGACGACACGGTCCTCTGAAGAATTTCCCAATTTTGATTTTGAAGAAAACAATAATAATCGACATTCCATGCATGCCTCTCGCAGCCTAATATACTTTAGACACACTTTCAACGCAAACATCTTCGAGGATTACCTATGATTTATGCAAAAGGATGACAAATCCACATCGAGCTAAAGCAGTACCACACCGCACAGACATTCCGTTTGAGTACACCGACTTTTCGCATATATCACTCGCAAGCAGTGCACGTCCTCGGTCCTCGGTACTCGGTCCTCGGTCGTCTTGAGAATGAAGAATGGAGAATGGAGAATGGCAAAAGAAATGATTATTTTTCTCAATGATGTTATTGGGAAGATGAACAAAGCAAGAAAAAAAAAAGGGCAAGTTGGATGATCCAATAAGCAGACATATCTTGAGAGTTGTGTCGAAACTGGAAACGACGAACATAAGGGATGTTAGATGATATAATATGACATAATATGTTTATGAATGCAATCGGTGATTTATGAGGGTTGCCAAAAATACGCGCACACATATTCTTTTGATTTATGGCTCGCCGCCTCTTGTGCAAGTAATCCACTTCAATTGTGGCAGCAAAAGAAAAGGATATTTGCGGTTTTCCGTTTCGAATTTGATTTATTTACTTACTCCTTGGCAAAATCGAATGGAATGGGTGGTTGCGGTGCGGACTCAATAGTGGTGTCATTGGTGCGACAGCCTCGCCCATGTCATATGTTGATATGCATGGAGGAGTCAATTAATTAATGGCATCTCTCATAACACACATAAACAGTAAGGACCTGCACAACAAACTAATTAAAAGTCAAAGTTTCTGTGTGGCATACACACCTTGATTTTGAGTATTCCATGTCATCCCATGGGTAATAATATGATAGGTGGAGTTGTTGTCGGTGGATAGGCGTCCGTGCTATCTATAGGCTCATCATTGGGGGTCATGTACACGTCCTTTTGTCAGCAGTAATTTATTCATTTGTTCATTAGTCGCGCAGTTGATTAATCAATTAATTGCAATAAAAAAAAAAAAACAAAAAACAACGAAGCCCATGAATTGTTGTTACTCATATTTTTTTTTTTGTAGGCTTGGCTTTCATTCTTACAGCCGCCTGACTAATTACCGTCGTATATCTATGTTTGTACTGCTTCCTCGCTATTATACTTCTATAACTTGTGAATGATCAATTAGGAATTACCTGCGCTGTCGGCTAATGTCGCTCTATGGTTGATGACTTTATTGTCATTTAGTTGGGGGGGTGGAAATAATTGAAATAATTGAAATAAAAAAAATGGGCGCAGAGTCACATAAAATTGGCTACTGAAAAATGACTGTCAATTTACAAAAAAAAAAAAAAAAATTCAGTCTTCTTCAAAACCAATTTGTATTCCTTCTTTTTTTTTCTGCGCCAAAAGAAGACGACTATTGTAATGGGGTCTTAATACTATAAATAATTGCATTCAATTAACTGTACTCTGCAAAAGTATAGTAGTATGCATCCCCTTTGCAATGCTGCTGCCTTCGTCGTATACACAAACATTCAGGGATAAAAGGATGCCTGATTAAGGACGCAATGACAGGGAAGAAAAATTTAATAGTTTTCAATTAGGAATTGCCGTCGCCTCTGTCCCATCTTATTTCACATTTTTCTTTTCCCAATGAACTGATTACACAAGTCTACTTTTTCTCCTCTATACATGTATCTCCCTCTCTCTCTGTTTTGCCTATGCTTTTGCAGCATTACTCCTAGTCCTAGTCCAACTCACCCATGCCTCAGTTGGATGAAATGGAACAAATGAAGTCACGATTTGCAGTCTCGATTTTTTCATCTTTTTTTTTTTTTTTTCGCTCTCCTTAATTTCTCTTAATTTGAAAAAAAAGGACTACAACAAAAAAATAACGAAGAAGCGTTAAATTTATTTTATTTTTTTATCTAATGAGAAATCGTGACAGTCGCGTAGATCTTCGCTCGCATAGAGCGGTGACATTCTATTCACTGTCTATGACGGCGCTAAGTGAAATTCCAATTGGTGTTAAATGAGCACGCATTAGGAAAGCTCGTCGTAAAAAAATGCTCTAAATTAGTTCTTCAGATCTTAGGGGACGGCTGATGGCACATAAATTATGGGTTTTTATTTACATAAATATTATTTGACTCGCGGAAAATTCAGCGAATTTATTGAAACTTTATTTTTTCGAGGCAAATTTTTTTGTTAGATATATAAAGGGTGATCCATTTCGAGGTTCCCTACTTTTTTAAAGCAAAAAAAAACACAGAAAATTCAAATTTAATGGAGAATGTTTATTATCATTTGAAAGAACATTCTTTGGCATTTATTTTTTGACGTTGCTACGTCGCAGATGGTCCATCCGTTGAGTCCAATTTTCGATCACTCGTTCGAGCATTTCGACTGGCAACTGGCGAATGACACGCGTGATGTTTTCCTCCAAGGCCTGAATCGAAGCGCGTTGACTTTACATATCCCCACAGGAAAAAGTCTAACGGTGTGATATCACACGATCTTGGTGGCCAATCGACCGGCCCAAAACGTGAAATTATGTGCTCACCGAAATGTTCTCTCAATAAGTCCATTGATTGATGCGATGTGTGGGAAGTGGCGCCGTCTTGCTGAAACCAAATGTCGCCGAGATCACGAGCTTCAATTTCAGGCATCAAATAGTCGAATAGACCGATGATTTCACCGGCCCACAAACCACACCAAACCGTTGTTTTTTCTGGATGAAGTGGCAGTTCTTCAATCTCTTCAGGTTGCTCTTCGTCCCAAATGCGGCAATTTTGTTTGTTTACATACCCATTTGTTTACATGAGCCAGAAATGGGCCTCATCGCTAAACAAAATTTGCCTCGAAAATGTCGGATCTTCTTGGAACTTTTCAAGAGCCCATAGAGCGAAGCGATGTCGCTTGGGAAGGTCGAGCGTCTTCAGTTGTTGCACAAGCTGTATTTTGTACGCTTTCAATTTAAGATCTTGACGTAAAATGCGCCAAGTCGTTCCATACGTCAGTCCGAGTTGCTGCGAACGGCGCCAAAGTCACAGCGTGCTGGACGTGGTCTATTCGGTCGAATATTATCCAATAATGAATGCTGGGTCTCAAAATGGGTGATGGTGTTGCGAATAGTACGCTCAGTAGGCCGATTATGTTGACCATAAGTTGAGCGAAGTGCACGAAACACATTCCTCACAGAACGTGAATTTTCATAATAAAGTTGAACAATTTGTAAACGTTGTTCACGCGTAGGTCTTTCCATTATGAAATGCCAAACAATACTAAACAAAAATAACATGACAGCATGACACGACTCACACGTGATCTGTCAAAAAAGTCTATTGAAAAAAGTATCTCTACTTGGATCACCCGTTATAAAAAAAACTACTGAATATTTTGTCAATTTTTTTTTTTTTTGAAAGTACAATCCTTGCGGTTAATAATGGAAAATAATTTCATTCAAATGGTTGCCTCGGCTGGCCATGCAGTAGCCTACACGATCGGTCCCATTTTTAACCACATTATCGATTGTGTGCTGTATTTCAGCAATGGCTTCACGAATATTGTCCTTTAAAGCGTCAATTGTCTCTGGCATGTCATCTTTTACGGCACCCCACAAATAATAGTCCAACGCTGTCAAATCGCAGCTCCGCGGTGGCCAAACGACATCAGCTGCGATCTTCAAAAACGGGGCGCAAAACATCGAGTGTAGCTTCGGCTGTGTGGCACGTAGCGCCGTCCTGTTGAAACCAAATGTTGACAATATCCTCCTCCTCAATTTTTGTGAACAAAAATTCGTTCAACATGGCCCGATAACGATCGCCATTGACTGCAACGGCCACTCCTTGCTCATTTTCGAAGAAAAATGGCCCAATTATGCCTCTGGACCAAAATTCGCACCAAACAGTGACTCGTTTTGGGTATATCGGCTTTTCAATGTATGCGTGCGGGTTTTCTGTGCCCCAAATGCGACAATTTTGCTTGTTTACATACCCGCCAAGATCAAAATGAGCTTCATCTGAAAAGATGATTTTTTTGGCAAAATCGGCATCTTCTCTAAGTCGATCGCAGGCCCACTTAGCGAAGCGAAAACGCATTGGATGGTCAGTTGGCTTCAACTCCTGAACCAATTGGACTTTGTATGGCGTCATACCAAGGTCTTAATGCAAAATTCGTCTCAATGATGTCTCCGAAATGTTCAATTGTTGAGAACGACGGTGAATTGATGTTGATGGCGCTTCACGCACACTTTCTGCCACAGCAGCAATTTTCTCGGGTGTACGAACTGTTTTTGGCTTTTCACGCTTTGGTTTATCTATGAGGATGCCAGTTTCGTTCACTATTTTCACAAGGTAACGAACATACGGAGCTGACGGTGCTTCTCTTCTTCCAAAATCCGTACGCAATTTTCGCACACATTCTGCAACATTACCATGATTTTCAAAGTAATGTCGCAATATTTCCCAGCGTTGTTCACGCGTATACACACCCATATTCGTTCAGCGGATGGATAAAACTAATTATCTGTCAAATCGGACATGAGCTAAGTGTTACCATTCGCGAAATAAGCACTAGTTGGAAAAAAAAAACGTTAAATGGCGGACCCTATTTAACAAAAGATCTAATGAACAGTCTGCACTGTATTGAATGAATATTTTTTTTGAAATACTTTTCCTTCAGCGTCAGCCCTTTGTACAAAATTGATGACAATTGATGAAAATAATGGAAATCCCCAGATTAATTGAACGCTTTAAAAAACAGAACCGCTGGCTGACATTTACAAGATTTGATAAGTTACTAATAAGACAACAGGGAGGGGGTGTAGGCCAGTCCTTGTTGAACAGTGATTTATTACGTGTATCGTTAAGGACACTGACATTCGCGTTTACTTTGGTTTCGAATTGGATTTTTTTTTTGTTTTTCGTTTATGAAAATGAGACTGGGGTCGATGATTTATTTTTTTAAATTTGGCTCACGTTCTTCTTTTTGTTGTTGTTGTCTTCATTTGGCAGAATGGTGGAGGCCCCCGTATCATTGACGATGTCAAGCGACCATATTTAGTGGAAAATAATTTTATTAAAAGGATATCGTAATTCATCTTCACTGGTTACATCTACATATATATTATTTTGTTTCCTTCTTATTTACGTGTTTGTTTATGTGTGTGCTTCTATCACTTATTCAGAGAGGCAAGAGAGGGTGCAACGGTTCCTTTCAATTAGAGAAAGTAGATTTTCGTTTTCTGTGTGTGTTGATTTTTTTTTAATGTCCTTGCTTTACTTAACAAGTCATTATATTATCTTCACAAAACAAATGTCTTTTCAGCATGTATTCTGGCTGAAAGTGGGTTTTTTTTTTTTTGTTTTTTTTTTTTTTTTTTGCAAAATGAAAAACGAAACGTTTTGTAGTTTTTTTTTTTGTTTGTAATAATTGCGTGCGTTTCTTCCTTGTTGCTTGCCATGTTTGCATGTCGTCAGATATTTATCTTTTCTCGCTGTAGAAAAATAAATAAAGCACATAAAAAGCTGGGTGAAGTTTTACAATTACCGACACAAAAGTCAAATCGTATCCTTGAGATGCGTGCACATGGAGGCGGGGTCATAAGTAGGTTGGAGTTATTATCTAAGTTTCAGTTTCAACACACGAACTCTTCTCTTCTTTGTCCATCGAAAAGGCCAACAACGACGAATAGTTTTGACATAATAGATTTAATTAAATTGAATAGAAAGTAAAATAGCATTTGCGCGCCCATAAGTATGTAATTTGCATGACATTTGTGATTTGTTCATATTTAATGTTTAGATTAGGTTGATAAGAGCGCAGCTTTATTGCTTTGCTTGTCTTGTTAGACCGCGGCGGAGCTCTTGTAAAAAAAAAATAATCCAGATTAAAAAAAAAACAACCAGAAACTCCATAAAGTGTGCAAAATCTACATACAAGCTGCACACACCTCAAACGGAAACAATTTATTAAGTAATTGAGGTCACGTTAAATTGGGTTTTGTTGCATGTTGTTGCTGTTGCTGTTTGGTGATTTGTCTTGTTTAAATGTGTGTAAAATTAGAAGGGCTTGACGGAGAGTTTTTAGTGTGTGTGTGTTTTTTTTTTTATTTAAATCCGCCCACTGCGCTTCGCTCGAGTGCTAATAAGAAATCTAATTATTTTTCGATTAACTTTTTTGCGTTGAATTTTCGAAATATTTACTCAAACTCAAAAGTGTATTAGGTGTTAAGATCTTTAAGATGCTTACACAGAGAAGGAGTACTGAAGTTAGATGGAGTTCATTAATAATTCTCAAGACTTACTCCTAGAGGATGACGGAAAATTCTACACATGTGGAAGCAGTTTTAAGCCTTTAGAGGAAGTTTTGAATACACCGTTTTTCTGGAGCAACTCCTAACTACCGACAGTACCCGAGATATCAAGATACCCTCTAAGCCTAGGAAATTTGGGATACTTTGGTCGAAATCATGAGAGTGAAGAAAACCGTACGCGAAACTGTGATAATTACCGTCTTATCAAGCTGATTTACATGGCAAGAAGATTGTTCCAAAAATTCCAGCGTCGGCCTCAGCGACGAAGTGATACGGAACCATCAGAATGCAAATATTTTTTGGGGTCAAACAGGCGAACCCGATTGAGTCGCATCACAAGCGATGCAGTTAAGTCAGAAGAGAAGAATATTAAAAGAATTATCGAAACATGGGTGACTACTTGATACGAAGCTCGATCTTTTTCTTTCGTTTTTCCGACGATCTTATGATTAGAAATAAGGAATCATAACTTTCCTACTTTAACTGCACTGATCAGCACGTTCGACCTCGAAAATTGCTATCAGAGACACAATTTTTTAGTAAAATTTATTAGTGAAGTCAAAGGTGTTATAAACTTTTGTGCAATTTAGGGGATCTTAGATCTGCCATTTTTCGCAATTATCGTTCAAATTTATGGCAAAACTGATTGTCCTCAAGGTCCAAGCCGATAAGTGGATCGCCTGGCTGTTATTTGCATCAAAGCTACATTCAATACAATACCTTAATATGTGCACTGACGAGGCTGGGGATCTTATCAAGAAGGAGTTGTAAGATGGCAAAATTGTGTTCGTGGAATTTAATGCATGCTTAAATCGGATAGGAAATTGTCTTACACCGGTTAGTTTGTATGCTCAGTCTAGGAGATCAAAAAGTTTCGCCATCGAAAAAACATCACCAGCAACCGGCTTTAAGACCGCAACGAGGGCTCCTTAAAACATCGAAGAAAATCTAGCTGCTATAGAGTAATATGGCAAGAAAACAAGACCGCAATTGACGCTTAAACACGTCAAAATCTGTAAAATCTTGGTTGATAATTCTCATCAACACTTAGGCCCGTAAATATTATTATGGCTTATATTATATAATGGATTCAAATAAACAAGTATGGGAACACTAAACACTTTATTTGTAAGGCACGGCTTTGCCTTAACCACTGGTAAACTGTTCCGGGCTTAGGACAGTCCAAAAGATAAATTAGGCCCTATTCCTACAAGGAAATCCTGGTCTTAAGCTAGGAGAACATTAGGAAACTGGTGGGCTTCCTCACAGGCCCATTTGTGCCCGGAGACCGAATGTAGATTCTTACGGTGCAGTGAAATAAGTCCCCGGGAACTAAGACCACTGAGGACTTATTGGTGAAGTCGAACGACTCTATATAAAAACTTATTGACCGGTTATAGTCCTTATAATAGTTAAGACATTGTGAGTTGTTGTTACTATTTTTCCATCCATCAACCACCCATACCCCTTTCGTTTCAGTCTTTTTGATTAAAGATTCCTTTACCTCCACATAAACACAGTTAAGCTGTCGACGAAGTTTGACATTCTCCTTGCTGGTATCCTAAGGGTATATTAATTTTGACACATAGTTTGTAACACCCCTTAATATTCATCGTACACCCCTAAAAGTATATACATGCCACAACGATTTTTTGGAGGTTTTTTTTTCAAAAATATTTTTTTTTTTATAAATTTCATAGAATGAAATAAAGTATGGATATCACCTTCTTAATGCCTTTTTCTTTGAGGCATAGAGGGATATAGATAGGGTATCATACTGTTCGTCCCAAGCGGACTGTAGCTTTTTCTTAAGTTTTGTTTTTGGTTAGAACTTGTTAATTCCTTTCTGGAGCATTGAGACTTTTTTTTAAGTTGACGATGTTGCACTTGCCGATGTAGATGGTGATATTGAGGTGCATCTACTTAAAGACAACGATGCACGGTATAAAAACTGGGTGGAATATTGATGACCATGATTATGTGCATGTACCACTTAATGAGGTTGTGGTTGGCAGCGTTAAAGATGTTCCTTTGGTAGCGCCCGCTGCTAGGCTATCATCTGCAATTTCAATGTCTTCATTGTAACCAATGGTGGGTGTAGTGGCTTAGTGGCTAAGTGCGTTGGACCACTAAGCGAGAGGTCGCTGGTTCAAATCCCGACTTGTACCACCTGAAAGTTTTTATTCGCTGCCCCACCTCTTGCGAACGTCTGACAAACATCCAAGAGTAACTAAAACTGTCATGAGAAGCTTTTCAAAAAATTAATTGGCATTCGGATGTCGGCTTTAAACTGTAGGTCCCTTCCATTCGTATCAAAAATTATATCTCCGCACACACAGTGGTTGGAGAAGATAGGCTTTGGGTCTTGTATGGGCCGTTTACGCCTAGTATTTATTTCTTTTTTCATTGTAAACAATGTCCGTTGGAAGAATCTGAAAAGTGAATGCCATGAAATTTAGTACATTCCTAAGCAGATGTAAGCGTTTGTGGGATTGTATGCACCTCAAACCCTGCGATTTGGAAAACTAGTGATGAATTTTATGGAGACGTCAAAGTCTCTATACTTTCGACGAAAATGACATCAGACACGCTGTTATCCAAAGACACCCGGCCGTTGGATTTACCCGAAACCAAAAACAAAGGAATAGGAACAGTAGGACGTGGAATGCAGCAATCGGTCTGCTTCTTTGAATTTTTTGGAACACAAATTCGTCTGAAATTATTCATTGAAATGTTGTTGAGCTCTGAACATTTTCTTTTATTTTAGTGACGATTTATCTACATTTTGTAGTGTTTTTAAGAATGTTCGCGTATTCTTCACAGAATGCACCTATTCTCCCGTTTTTTGACTTTAATAGGAGAAAAGGCCGCTTCATTCCAATAATTATGGCTTTTCCTCCCTCCTAAGGTAGACAGGTATTTTTTTTTATCAATTTTTAGATACACTAACACTGCAATAGATATATATTTTGGTGGAAAAGTTTGTAAATTTGTCATTTTGACAGCTAGCGCTAATTTTAGACCTCAGTTACGTAGCGAGTCATTTAAATGACACTGTGACGTCAGGAAAAAATGGCGCACAAATGGAGCGACATTGAAGCTACGATTCGTCATTGGTCATTGCAGAAAAAATGGCGATCACACGCAATGACTAACATTGTCATTTTTGTCCCAAAATCAAATGACGGACGCTACGAGTCATTTAAAATTTTCCGTTGAGGTGCCATTAAATGACTAGCGAAAAAATGACGTTCACATGGTAATGACATGCCTTATCAAAATGACAAATGTCGAAAATATAGTTATTGTCATTTAATATGACTTTTTTAATGAAAAAAAAAATATAAAAAATGTCCACAAGAACTTTTGTGATAAGGGTGGAAATTGCAGAGACGGGGTATTTAGCAGCGTGTGTGCTGAAAAGCAGTGAAGACGATCTTGATTACGAGCTAGAGATGTGATCCCAAAGTAAACTGATAGTTTCTAAACCTATGTTTATAAATATAAGGATAACAGCCTGCCTCAATTGCGGTGTAAAATAATTTAACCATTACGAAATTATTAATATTTTCTTCTCAACCCACATGATATTGACCTTAAATGAAACGGTTTGACAAGTAGAACCAAATGCGCTATGTGACTTCATACACTTGGCGGTCCTTGGAACATCTTAAAAGGTCCTTAAATCTTTTAAAAATTACATTTCTCAAGAATGTCAATATTTGCTTGTTCTGCTCTTCAAAACCTTTCATTTAATGCCCATATTATGTGTGTGGGGAAAAAAAGCATCCCACCATTGCCAATTGATGATGACGTCACATAACAACACAACCACAACAATAAGAAAACAGGTTATTAATTATTATGTCCTTTCGCCACGAGACAAAAATGCTTCGTCATTTGTCATTTGCGTAGGAAAATGGCATAGCTAAAATTTCGTGCCTTTTCATTTTCTAGAGGCTGCCATTTAAATGACACAACAGCCAGAAAGTTTAGTCATTTGTCGCAGGCGTCATTAAAGAGCGATCACACGTCCATTTGTTTCCGTCATTTAAATGGCACAAAATTTATGACATTTGTTCACCGAAAATGTCAGCCGAAAAATGCCGATCACACGAGCGTCATTCAAATGTCTGCCTTGTGACTTGATTTTTACGTCAGAGCGTCATTTAAATGACTCGCAAAAATGGCCCTATAATCGTACCTCAACAAATGTAGTGATGTAATGACCGCCTGTGTTCTCATGTAAACGCATCAACAATCTTTTGACCATCATTAAAATACTACACACCTATGAGAACACTTAACCAAACCACATAACTGTCAACAAAATCATCGACTCAAAAACTACTTAACAAGTGCAATAAAAATTTAGACACTGAACATTACTGACCAACGATCACTTGTGAGAACGATTGCAAGGAACAGCTTCTTCCTAAGAAAGAGCAACTTCTTGCTTCTAATCTTAAAAGTTTAGAAATGTATTTGTACGTGCAAATATCCTTATTGCCATTTCTCCTCTCTCTATCTCTATCTCTATTGTGTAGATGGTAAGATAACACCATGAAAATAATAAATTTAGCAAAGCACTCTCAAAATGAGGCAATCCAAGCTGTCACCGTTGCCAGTGAAAATAGCAACTATTGTATAATTTACAGGTCATTTTAAAAGACAAACAATCTTTTAATGAAAATTCTTGTAGTTCATTAATATCACATTAAGTACCTTTTCAGTTTTTCCCCAAAACACACCACCTTCACTCTCTAAAGCACAATGTAATGCCATCGTTATTGTCCCGATCAGGGTGTAATAATAAAATATTAGCAATTTATTTTGTATGTAGCGTTTAGTTACAACAGTAGAAGCATTAGTATAATGTCAATTTATTATCCCTGCATACATATACATACGACGACGGTGACGCCGCCGCCATTAAAATATAGGTAGGTTGGAGTGTTTTGTGGGACCATAAACAAAACTGTTGCGAATTGTCCTTCATTCTTCAATATTTATAGGTCGTTTGTTGTGATACGACATACGACGCCCTATTTTATCCATCCACACCACATAACAACATATCGTTTGGGCGGGGGGCGGTCGGGTTAAACGAACATACGAGTACATACACGTATACGTATACGTATATTATGCAAAAAAGGGTTCCTCCACTTCTTTATGTGGTGGTGGTGTTTCGGCGCGGCGAAGGCATTGACTGGGAGTGAGTAAAGCAAAAAAGGACTTTCGGGGCTGTGTGCTAAATTATTTTATAGTCCGGGTTTTATATTAACATTCACAATATTATTCGCACACTAAAATATCACATTAACACGTTTCTGTCGTATAGGAAATTATTTGCGTTGTTAAAACAGATTGGTAAAATCTGAAAACCTTAGGACTCCACCGGTATCGGTGTGCTGCTCTAAAAGGGGTAAATGTATTGCATTTAAGGTGTAATTTGGAGTTCTTCTTAATGTAGTAAAGCTGTTTTCAAAAATTATTGTCATTATGGTTGGGAGGTGTGTTGTTATGGATGGTGTTCCCGCATTGGTGTATCATATTTTAATAAATAAACTCCCCAAGGATTAATGATTTCATATTTCTAATTAGTGTTAATGAACATGAATTTTCACAAGGTTTGAGTTATTGTGTCTTGAAATATTAACTGCATTGTTAATGGTTTTGTTTCAATGTACCCGTTATGTTAGTGTTTTATAACACAACACACCACTGACAACATTATAAGTTTTTTTTTTTTTTGTCTAATAAAAATGTTATAGATTTGTGTATGTACAGCTGCGAGCAAAAAAATAGCAGTGCACCTTAATAAGTAGCATTACTCGACCATACAAAAAATTGAGCAACGATTTTTAAATTTTTTTTCTTATTATGATAAATAACGTTATTTTGTCTTAATATGTACATTAAATTAATTTTGATTTGAACAAATTATACCTTGAATAAGATTCTAAAAAACGACGATCAAAATAATAGCAGTGCTGTTTCTTCACCAACTTAAAAGATTAAAATTTTAAGAAATAAATACGGAATTTTATTAAATGAAAATGAGGTCCTGTCGACGATAAACTAATACTTCGTAGAATGTCCTTTAGTGCTTATTACAGCTGCACAACGCCGTTGCATGTGCGACGGGTGATCCATTTCGAGGTTCCCTACTTTTTTAAAGAAAAAAACACAGAAAATTCAAATTTAATGGAGAATGTTTATTATCATTCGAAAGAACATTCTTTGGCATTTATTTTTTGAAGATTCTGTCTATCAAATGTTGGCCGTTGCTACGTCGCAGATGGTCCATCCGTTGAGTCCAATTTTCGATCACTCGTTCGAGCATGACACGCGTGATGTTTTCCTCCAAGGCCTGAATCGAAGCGGGTTTGACGGCATAAGCTTTTGACTTTACATATCCCCACAGGAAAAAGTCTAACGGTGTGATATCACACGATCTTGGTGGCCAATCGACCGGCCCAAAACGTGAAATTATGTGCTCACCGAAATGTTCTCTCAATAAGTCCATTGATTGATGCGATGTGTGGGAAGTGGCGCCGTCTTGCTGAAACCAAATGTCGCCGAGATCACGAGCTTCAATTTCAGGCATCAAATAGTCGAATAGACCGATGATTTCACCGGCCCACAAACCACACCAAACCGTTGTTTTTTCTGGATGAAGTGGCAGTTCTTCAATCTCTTCAGGTTGCTCTTCGTCCCCAATGCGGCAATTGCCTCATCGCTAAAACAAAATTTGCCTTGAAAACGTCGGATCTTCTTGGAACTTTTCAAGAGCCCATAGAGCGAAGCGATGTCGCTTGGGAAGGTCGAGCGGCTTCAGTTGTTGCACAAGCTGTATTTTGTACGCTTTCAATTTAAGATCTTGACGTAAAATGCGCCAAGTCGTTCCATACGTCAGTCCGAGTTGCTGCGAACGGCGCCGAATCGACTCTCTACGGTCTTCGTGTACACTCTCAACTACGGCCGCTATATTTTCTTCACAGCGTGCTGGACGTGGTCTATTCAGTCAAATATTATCCAATAATGAATGCTGGGTCTCAAAATGGGTGATGGTGTTGCGAATAGTACGCTCAGTAGGCCGATTATGTTGACCATAAGTTGAGCGAAATGCACGAAACACATTCCTCACAGAACGTGAATTTTCATAATAAAGTTGAACAATTTGTAAACGTTGTTCACGCGTAAGTCTTTCCATTATAAAACGTTAAACAATACTAAACAAAAATAACATGACAGCATGACACGACTCACACGTGATCTGTCAAAAAAGGCTATTGAAAAAAATATTTCTACTTGGATCACCCTTTACTAGATCCACCGTGCTTTACGGTTTTTGTGGTGAACCTTGGATTATATTCTGAATTGGGTGGACGCCTTACGTACTGCCGAGATCCTTTCCCGCCATAAAGAAAAATTTTGCTTTCATCAGTCCACATTATATTTCTCCACTTTTTAGGGGACCACGCCAAATGCTCTCTGGTAAACCTCAACCTTTTTGCTATGTGGATTTTTTTGAGAAGTGGGACGACTTTACGTGGACTGCGAGCATTGAGGTTATGTTCTCTTAGGCGTCTTCTGACAGTGTGAACACCACATGCCAAGTCTAGCTCATCTAAAATCTGGGTACCTGCCGAAGAAGGGTGCGCCTTTGACTACCTCACAACCTTTGGATGCAAAATTCTCTTCCGGCCGCGTGTTTCTTCCTTTTGCTTATATTTTATGGCATTCCTTATCATTTTGGAGGAACATCCCAAGAATTCTTCAATTCCCTTATAGGTTTTTCGTTATTTCTTAGCGATTTAATGAAATCCCGCTTCTCTGGTGTGCAGTGTGTTTTTCGACAAATTTTTACTACAATTGATTGTAGTAGAAGCCAACAAAAAAATATAGATTATGAAAATATTAAGGAAAATGTTTCTTACAAAGTGGCACTGCTATTATTTTGCTCGCCACTGTATGTAAACTAAACGATGATTTGTAGGTACAACTGTTGATTGGTAACCTTAACAAATGGTTAGCACCTGTGGACTGTAACATTTTACATGACTACTACAGGAATTGTCAGTCCAGGGAAGATAGGATGTCTTCTGCCTTTCAGTCTGGCATTGCTCAAGGCATAATGCTATTAGAACCGGAGTGAGACTGCGCTGGGTGCAAGGACACTGCGGCGGTATTGAAGGCAATGAGCCGGCGGATGAGCTATTCAATAGTGGTGAGGTTGCTGACATAAAACCTCCCCTCTGCATAATAAGAATTTCTATTGAGGAAATAACCTAAGGACTGGTCAAGTCTTGGGGGACACTCGGCTGTAAGAGTTCCAGGAAGTTTATAAGACTTAGCAGGGATAAGCTTAGACTATTAGTAGGAATCCTGACGGGACATCGCCTCTTGCGAAAACATACAAAGAGACTCGGACTGTCAGGTGCAGACTCAGTACGCTGTTGAAGATATCCCGCAGATATTGTGTGAATATCACGTCCGTCTCAAGTAGGGAATTCTTAGGGCGAAATTTCTTCGAAGCTTTGGAGGTATTAGACGGCACAAACTTCAATGGCCTCCTTGGGTTTTGTAGGGTAATTGTATACTTTAAAAGGGAAAGTGTTTAGGTTTTTTTTTGTCTACCGTTCGAGTACACATTCAACCGGTTCCCCAGGGGTCGCGATGAGCCCGCTTCGGTGCCTGACGTTGTGTGGTGAATCTTACATTACACCCCTGTCTTAACCTAACCTTCAGTCTGGTTGCAATGGCTTGCATAAAGTATTCCCTCTTTAAAACTCTTACAGGACTAAAAATTCATATTTTTCGTTGGTGGTGAATTGTGGCCTTTAATTTCTTTTTTTCAGCTTTTAATTTCAAATGCATTTTTCTCAAAACATTTACTCTATACAAATTTTGTTTTTCCAAAAAATTCATAGAGAATTTATCAGGATATAAGTCCTAAAAAGCTTTACATTTTGATGAAGTAATTTTTTTGAGAAAATTTCATTGAAATTAAAATCTAAAAAAACGGTTTTTTTTTAATTTTTGCTCAAGCCGTCATAACTTATTTCTGGGCTTATAAAATCAGACGATGTTAATAACATTTTTTGCGTCGTTTAATTAGGTCTACAAAATATATTAAGTGGGTTTTCTGGCTATATCTAATATTTCTGAAGTTATATCATTTAGAGTAGTTATACCTCAAAATAGAAGTTATTCATTTTAACTTGATATAACTTGAGTTGTGGTGATGATAGAACCCTCTGCTGTAACACATTTTTCTCGCCTGAGCTTCAGGAATAATTATTTAAGAGTATTTTTTTTATAATTCAACAAAAATATTTGTAAAATTGCTATAAGCTTACTCAATACAAATAGATGAATGCAAAACATTTACTCACTTCTGAAACTCACCTGTTTTGGATTCATATATTTTGGGATCTGATTCATTGCTTCATCTTCTTCTCTCCTTTTATCCCACTTCACAGCATCCCTACTAGACGAAGAACTACTCACTACTGCATTTGTGTGAGCCAGGCATCTGTCTCTCTTTCGTGCTTCTATAGGAACGGTGATTGACAGTCATTTAAAGACGGCAGGTCATATTCTCTAATTGCTTAAGGGTTCCTTCGACGTGAAGGTTTCCTCGGATCGTTTATCAAGGGACACGGTAGCGAGCACGGTAGTGTCCTTGGCTTGTTAAAAGAATTTTAATCTTCTTTAACATTTATGGTTTTGGTGTGAGTGGTCATTTTCCTGTATCTCTCTTACCTTTGGGCAAAGGAAATAGATAACTATTCCTCCACTGATCAGGCATCGGATCACCGTGGAGATATGAATATGTTATTATAGGGGCACTTAGACCAGGTTTCGAATGCCCACGTACTCACATTAATATATGTCCGGATTCTCTTAAAGCAGCTGGTACTATGGTGATACTATGTCCTTAAACAACTACCGTCCAATATCAATTTTTTCTGTGTTTTCTAAAGTCTTTGAGAAGGGTGTCAAATCGAGAATGATGTCTTACATGTTTCTTCAGTGACTTGCAGTTTGGCTTTCGAAGTCGAAAATCCACAGAAGATACTTTGTAAAGTTGTGCGGGGAAATTTAAAGCAGTTTAAATGTTTCCGATATCCCTGCTTCTGTTTTTATTGAAATGATTAAAGCCATGGTAGATCATAATAGATTGCTTGATAAATTGTATAATGTAGGTTTCAGAAAGTTTATTCATGACTTCTTGTTTAAAAAATAGTAATCAGAGAGTAAGGATTCGAAATTGAAATTGTTTGAGGGTCCAGTTCCCCTATTAACATTGGTGGTCCACAAGGTTCTGTTTTGGGTCCTATTCTTTTTTTTAATTTATGTGAATTCTCTTTCACTGCTTTTGCTGATTAGCAGTAAAATTATTTTAACATCTTTTTGGATAGATTTAAACTAGGATCTAGGAACATTGAGAAGATGGTTCAAACTTCATAAATTGGTCATTGGTAACAAAACGAAGTTCAAGATCTTTAATAATGTGACGAAATGCTCGTTAAATACCATTCAACCAATTGCAATAGATTCCGTTTATGTACTTCTTTGTGCATGCATAACAATGTGGCTACTTTTCATCCCAATGCCTGTTGTAGCGCCGACTGACTTGAAATTAAACGCGTAGACAGTATTAAGTACTTAGGTATTACTTTGGATTATAGACTCAGCTGGATGGATCATACCATATGGTTAAAGCACTATCTAAGTGTTATTAGACAAACATATCAACCATCAAAGTGAAACATTGAAAACTCACAAGCTGGTTTTTTTTTAAATACCTATTTTTTAGCTTTTAAAGAATTTTTGTAAAGCCATAAGTTTTTTTGAATGAAATAAAAATATCAAAACGGGTGACGTTTCTGACGTTTGACACTCTGCTGTTTACATTTTGCGGAGTTGTTTAATTTTGATAGTTAATTTTTAGTGTGAAAAATTATTTGGAAAAAACAATGTGATATATTTATTTTGAAAATAATATTTTTTTTTTTTTTTTTATAATGTACGCGCACTAAAGGGACTTTGGATACCCTTATAATGAAGTGACACAGTGCGGGCATTAGGGAAATGAAGGATTAGAGAAAGGGAGAAACCGATGCACGTTGGTTTTAAATGTTTGTAAATTATAATGCAAAGGAAAAACAGAGCGTGGTAGAGCATTCCACATTCGTATTGTACGGTTGAGAAAGGAATCTTTATATTACACAGTACGTCCGAAAACAGGCTTAAAGGTAAACTGATGTGCATTCCTCGCAAGGCGAGTATTGCGGTTGAATTGCTGTAGGGGTGGAATGCAACTGGCTATTTCATTTGAGCACTTGTGGAGGAAGTACCGATAAAACAATGACAGGCAGGAGACATTACGACGATCCTGTCAAGTAGCTCCAAATATGTTATTGGTGCACCAGACCAGATATGAGCGTTGTACTCAAGTTTTGGGCGAATAAACGCCTTGTAGATTCTAGCCAGATCAGAAGGGGTGAAATATTTCTTGCATCGCTTAAGGAAGCCTAGACATTTCGCAGCGTTCTTGGCGACATCAAATATATGGTCATTCCAACGAAGGTTGGCATTAACACACATACCGAGAATGGAAAGTCGTTTGGTTTCAGCGATGCAAGTGCCATCCATGGATAATGGCAGAAATTTAGGGTTTCGCTTCAATGATAGCAGACAGCATTGCGTTTTGGAAGCATTAAATTCCACTCTGTTGGTTTTACCCCATTTAAGTATGCTGTCAAGATCGGAATTTAATGAGCTAAACATACGTTGCCGTTCCAGTTCAACGCCCGAAGATGTGGGGCGTTGCCCAAGAAACGAATATGTAAAGCTGAGGGTACTGTCATCGGCGAAGGAATGAGTAGTATTAGAAGTAACAGAGAGGAGATCATTTATAAAAATGAGAAAGAGAGTCGGAGACAAAACGGAGCCTTGGGGAACACCGTCCAAAACAACTTGAATTGAACGGTCCGAAAGGTAATTTCTAATCCATTGAAGAAGGGTAACATCGATCCCAAATGCACGCATTTTCGACAAGAGAGCTTGATGCCGAACTCTGTCAAATGCCTTTGAAATATCAAGTGCAACGACCTTACTTTCACCACCACGGTGAATAGATTGGTTCCACTTTTCGGTTAGATATGTCATCAAATCACCAGTGGATCTGTTGCCGCGAAAACCGTACTGCCGGTCATTAAGAAGTTTTCGGGATTCGAGATATTTCATAAGCTGACGATTTATCAGCGTTTCCATGACCTTGGAAAGAAGGGACGTAAGTGCAATTGGTCGGTAGGAGGAGGGAGAGGAAGATTCGCCTTTTTTGGGGACGGGCTGGACAAATGCTGTTTTCCATCTTCTCGGAAAGAGCCCTGAAGAATAGGACAGATAGAAAAGCTTACGCAGTGGTTTTGCCAGCGTGGAAGAACACCTCTTCAGAACTATAGGGGAAATACCATCTGGGCCAGCGGATTTGTGAATGTTGAGATCCTGAAGTACTCTTGCCACAGTACGGGTGCAGAAGTGTATTTGTCCCATGGAGTGTTCTACGCGCTCGCGTACTGGGGGAGATAAGGTACAATCTGGGAGCGTTGAGCTAGCTGCAAAATGAGCAGCAAGCGGATTGGCTTTATCCAAAGAGCTGACAGCTGAAGTGTCATTGCAAATGAGTGTCGGGATAGATGATGAGGCCGAATTTTTAATATTCTTAACAAACGACCAAAAGTTTTTACTACCGGAGGGACTTTGTAGTATTTTTTGCCTCAACTTTTGGTCGTAGGAGAATTTGACACGATTCATGTGGGCATTGCAGTCATTTCTGGCTCGTTTGAACTTTTTCCGGTTTTCCTCAGTTGGGTTGGCCTTAAATGACCGAAAAGATACCTCTTTAGCCCTGATAGCTTCTTTACAGCTCAAGTCACACCACGCGTTTTCCTTACCCAGGTGAATTAAATTTGTAATCATATCGGTAGCGGCATCCACGTCGTTGTTGAGGAAGCACAACGACCAGTTAAAACTCCTAAAGAAACCATTTAAAGCTTCCCAATTGGCTTTCTCGTATTGCCATACGGTTCTTTTAGGAGCTTGTTCTTTAACTGTGTGACTGGAGTACGAGAAATTCGCCGATATGATTCAATGGTCTGACGAACCTAGAGGAGATAATACATTTAAAGTGTATTTATCAGGGTGAGAAACAACAGGGTGAGAAACAAGTACAGAGTACAGCTAATGTCCGATATCCGTGTCGGCTCATTTACAATCTGGGTTAAATTATTAACCTCAGCAAAGATCTCAACATACCTTCCTTCGGGTGTTGTCTGTCCAAAATGTCGAAGCCAACTTGAATTGTGTATATTGAAATCGCCCGCAATGACGATTTCAGTACGAGGATAATGGGTAACAATTCTGGTGATGGAATCAGACAGTGCATCAAACTCATTATAAGTTGAATGCCTGTCCTGGTTAGGGCTTCTGGAATTATGCAAGCGACGAAGTGAGTTTATCTTTTACGCAATGAAAAACCACATTATATTACATTGAATACGAATAAATTAATTCACTTATAAATATTTTGTATTGCCTTAAACGTCAAACGCTTTGGTGGTAGTATACATTTTTTTTTTTAAAAATCTTTCTATATTTATTTATTGGTGCTGAAACATATGAATTTTCATCCAAATTGCAATAGAAAGCGCCATTAGCCTCCTCCGTCCGCCACAATGTTTCTCTGCCGTATTGGTAGTAGGTATCGTTTTGAAGCTCCGAGCAGCCGTCTGAGCAAGTTCGGTGCAGGAAATCTAACATTATCTTGTGCATTTCAGTCGTCATCAAGTAAACTTCGTCTACGATGTTACGAAGATGGTTTTGCATGTTGGCAATAAATGCTTCGCCTTTTTCTTTGTTCACGTTTTACTAATTGATTTTCAGACAAATTCCTTTCTTTCTTTTTAATCTTATTATCCATGAATCACATGTTTCTGTGTTGACGGGTGATGGCTTCTCGCAATCTTTTTTGTGGCGTAATATCGGGGAACCTTCTGAAAACGTCAAAACGTTTAATAAAAAGTTGCAAAACAGCCTTCATGGCAACAGACGCAAATTCGAATAGAAACCGAAGCCAGCTGCCCTTTCTAGTCTAACGAATTGCTATTTCAACAACCTTTGTGTGTTTTGACAAGAGTATGAGGGATCTACAATTTAAGGCAGATGCCGAATGGTAAATTTTAGGAAGCCTCTCATGACAGGTTCTTACTCTTGTACTTCTGTCAAGGGCAGTATTGAATATGCTACTTCTCGCTTAGTAGTCCAACGCACTGACTACTGCGCCACTGGACCGGACTGGTCGATTAAAAATTACTTAATCTTCATAATAGAGTTTTATAATCCTCACACGTTGTCCCATCGAATATCTGTCTTTTCATAACAAAAATTGTTGTACAAAATTTGGCAATATGCTAATTTTGGCTAAAGTCTAATTAAATCAGTCTTCAAAAAAAAAAATCAATCAATCCATCACTTTGGCCAAAACTTCCGGTGATAGGTCCTCACATTCTTGACGGGTATTGTCTTTAAGAGCTGCAAGAGTCTGAGGCTTGTTGACATAAACCCGCGACTTCAAAAAGCCCCACAAAAAGAAGTCTGAAGCGGTCGAATCAGGCGATCTTGCTGGCCAGTGCAAATCGCCAAAACGGGAGATTATCTGCATGCATCCTTCAGCATATCGGTTGTGGCACGTGCAGTGTGTGCCGTTGCACCGTCCTGTTGGAACCACATGTTTTCCAATCCCAATTCATCAAGTTGCGGCAAAAAGAACTCGTTGATCATTGCTCTGTAGCGCTCACCATTCACAGTAACCGTTTGGCCCGCGACGTCTTCGAAGAAAAAAGGTCCGATGACTCCTCCAGCGAAAACAGCACACCACACAGTGACTTTGAGCGGGTGTAATGGCTCTTCAGTACCCCAGAAGCGTAAATTTTGCTTATTTACGTACCCGCTAAGATTGATGGAAGGATTACTTTTGCGCCATTTATATTTGAAAAAGCGACATAAAGATGCAATGCTCTCGAATCTTATGTTATAAGCTGACAAATTGTTTTACTTCTGAACAAATAAATACCGAGAGTATTTTCCACATGAAAAAAAAATCGTTGTCTTCTCTTGTGAACGTAATCACCAAACACAATAAGCTAAGGGGCCATATGAGAAAGATGATGCTCACTACACTTTTTCCTTTTCATCATCTGCCACATCAGAAACAGATATCTTGAAAAACCATTTTTTACAGATAGATAGATAGGGTACTAGGCCGCCAGCACGTTAATCTAACTTAATCTTAATTTTTTTATTACGCCAGGGGATTTTTTGCTTCTCCAGTTTGCCGACTTTATAGTTTTGAGTCGCAAGAGTAAGTTTGGTATACCGCGTCAATAGGGCATGGGGATTCGAATGGAACCCAGGCGCATGATCTCGGTCTTCCTTAGCATCCACTTCGACTATTGCCACTGGCCAAATTTCCTGCCAATCTCTTGTCTAAAAATCCACAGATCTTTGATTCTCAGGCAGGCAACGAGTTTGATGTGGGTTTGATACCAGCCAGCTTGTTAGGTAGTTGGCACTGCCGGATTTACATCCATAAAGGTTAGGTAGCTGGTTACCAGCTTCGCATTGACTATGTGCTACTTGTCAAAGGAGATCGAGCCATCAGCATCACTTCTATCAATGACGCCGACTATGATTTTGTCCTTGAGAGCGTCTGCTTTGATATGTGACAGTAGACGAGGGGATTGCATTGGTAAACCTCGCGTGCTACAAATCTGATGCGTCTTGTTTCACAGATATCTGTCACTTTGACGTGGAGTTCTTGCTCGTCTTTTCCCCGCTCATAATCTCCTTGGCCCACTTAATTCGCGCATTCAGCTCTGGCGGCTTGGCGTCGATCTCCAGATTATCTCCGAAGTTATCCAGTGTACCTATAGCACTCCTGCGTTCCTTGTAAAGGGTGATTTTTTAAGAGGTTTAGAACTTTTTTTAAAAAAAAAAACACAAAAAATTCGAAAAAATGAATGAAATATTTATTTGAATCGATAGTTTGAACCTTGCAATTTAATGTTTAAAGATAATTTCATGCAAATGTTGACCGCGGCTGCGTCTCAGGTAGCCCATCCGCTGAGTCCAATTTTGGCATACTCTTTCACACATATCGGCCGGTATCTCACGAATGAATGCATGGATGTTGGCTTCCAGTGCGTCAATCGAAGCGGGCTTGTCCCTATACACATTAGCCTTGGCATACCCCCACAAAAAATAATCTAATGGTGTGAAATCGCACGATCTAGGCGGCCAATTGACCGGCCCGAAACGTGAAATTAACTCGCCTCGCAATTGCGCCATTGTTTCGCGTGCTGTGTGGCATGTGGCACCGTCTTGTTGAAACCACATATCATGCAAGTCAAGAACTTCCATTTCGGTCAAAAAAAAGTTTGTTATCATCGCTCGGTAGCGTTCACCATTGACAGTAACGCTGCGATTCGCATCATCTTTGAAGAAATATGGCCCAATAATGCCGCCGGCCCATAAACCGCACCAAACAGTGGCTTTTTCGGGATGCATTGGTAGCTGTTGCAATGCTTCTGGCTGATCTTCACTCCAAATGCGGCAATTTTGCTTATTTACGTACCCATTCAACCAAAAATGAGCCTCATCGCTGAACACAATTTTTCGATAAAAAAGCGGATCCTCGGCCAGCTTTCCAAGAGCCCATTCACCAAAAATTCGGCGTTGTGGTAGGTCGGCTGGCTTTAGTTCTTGCACCAGCTGTATCTTAAAAGGCTTTACGCCCAAATCCTTCCGCAAAATTTTCCACGTAGTGCTGTAACAAAAAAACAAAAACATTGTTAAATACGTTCACCCGTTTGCCATGTTCGTTCCTGCAAAGGAGTTAGCTTTGTTTTATCAAAACTTTTTCAACGTCGTCTTTGACAAACATTCCGTGCTTTGGTCTGGATCTGAAGTGACCGGACAAGTAGTTGTGGTGGAAGTCGGACACCCCGAATAATGGAGCACGGAGTGCTTGGCAGCTCTGAGCAGCTAATTATGTTTGACCGTTGAGACTCTTGCAATCGTCTTAATCGCATCAATTAAGATACCAATTTACTTTGATCAAAAAAATTCTGTTTTAATGATTATTCGAACGTTCGCCTGCTTAATATTTGCTAGCGCCTAAAACCAAAAAGATTCATCCCCCTTTAAGGGTACTCTCGCCAAGATGTCTACAAACCTGTTCTCCGATAGACAAACAATTTTGCATTTAATTTAATTCCATTTAATTCCGCAACAGATAAACATGCGAAACGTCGGGGGATATTGTTATCTGCCTAAAAACTCAACCAACAAGCAAGCACAGCATTAGCGGTGATTGGAATGACGAGCCTGGCATTGTCAGATCCTCCAAAAGGTGGATGATGAAACGGCTGGATTATTATTTTCGATTTCAATGAGACACTTTTTTTTGCCTTCGGGTGGGGTGTAGTAGGACATTATCTAAGATTTTTGTTGGACTTTTTGTAGATTTTTATTTATGTCGCCTGTCGACTTGCAGCGAAACGATTGTACTCAAAAAGAACTTAGCCACCCACGTACATACATTTAGTAAAATAGAAAAAAATAAGTCTTTATTTGCTTTCTGATTGATTGAAATGTCACATTATGCTTGTGAAAAATTTAAATAAGGACATGTTATGCTATATACGTAGATATATACCCCACGAAGGACACAATGAAAGAGGAAATACTTAAAACTGCCCAGGAAAAATGCTCTGCCGTTACATTTAAGATATATAAATTGCCCATCATTAATATCATAGAAAACAAAAGGACTTTTTATATATATTTTTGAGGATTGCAAAGGGAACAGCGCTCGTTGGTCTTAAAAAATAAATAAATAAAATAAACATGGACATTTTTTATTTTGCCCGAAAAGTGTGCCTCAATGAGATAGTCAAAATGAGTGAATAAATAAAACAAATCCACATTTATTTCTGGGTCAGCATGATTGATCTTCTAAAAGAGATTTAAACTAGTTTACCAAGTATAAGCATTCCCCGTAGACATGGAAGAAATCTGTGCATGGCTTTCCCCAACTAAATGAACAAAGAAGCAATGGCGACATGAACCATCAGAATCGATTTCAATTCGCCAATACGAAAAATATACTCTGATGCGATTGGCTTTCGGGCATGTCGAAGGATACCACCAATACCCTATTGATTGGAGTCGATGGGGAAATTACAAAAAACCACCACCCTTTATCGTTAGGTGACTTGCGCTTTCCTCCACTGAGGCACCTATGAGTGTTTGCACATGAATACCTCCCAGTGGAGTTGTTCTGGAATTTTTTTTCGAGTACATTGAACAATTGATAATTGTTCCGACTGGTGCTTCCGACAAAAATAGGGAAAAATCTGATAACCAGCCAACGTCACATCATGAGCAGCAGCACAATCCTTCCTTATCACAAGTCACATTTTAATGTGAATAGACAAATTTTTAGCGAATCAAATGAAGCCTCCTCCTCGGCAGGCAAACAAACAACAATACACTATGGCAGTGGATTTTCTCCCAAAATGTTGTGTGTTTATGACTTTTGAAGAAAATTTTCTATTTCACCGATTTTTCCCTGTGAAGGGATCACATCTGCATGAATATGAACTACGAACCGCCGCCACGTTAACAACAACGATGGTATCCTTATTTGGATCTACACTCTTGTGTTTGGTCTCAGTCTCCTCTTAAGAAATTTATGTAGCAGCGATAAAAATAATTATACACAATTATTATGCTTCATATATTCATGTTGTTAACTGCGCTTTTTGTTCTTATTCTTTCTTTAGATTTTTAGTGCTAAGGGTTGTGTTTGGTTGCTTACACAAAGCATCATTCGCTTACTCTCACCCCAAACTCACACTGGGTAGGTGGGTATGTCACATTTTGTACACGCGTATGGTGTGCTATATGTACTTGTATGGGTGGAGTTTTTTACTCGATTAAGAAGTTAAGGATCATCCTTTGTTCATAGGCCGAGCATGAGGGCGGGGGTGGGTGCTAACTCTTAAGATGGCAGAAACCAAGACAAAACATTAATTGTGTATGTAAGACCCGTTAAATTGTGAAATCAAGTCATATTCGTTTTTTTTTTTTTTGGAAGTGAAGTAGACAATACTTGGTTGGATCTGTAAAAATAATGCAAAAGGATTTGTGTATGTGCTTAGATAAGAGGTATATCCCTTCCCTCATCGGTTATCGTAGGTATATGGAATTTGTAAAATGTGTAAAATTTTCGGAATTAGTTCATAGACAAGGAGATTGCTGGAGAATAATAAAATTGTAAGAGCAGGAGTGCTGCCACTAAGATATGTTAAACACGAACAGAAAAGAAAAGTATCTTTTCTGCCGAACGACAACGACAACGACAACGACAACTTCACAACTTCACAAGTTCTCCCTGCTGCATTCGGTAAGAAAAAGTAAGGCGATAAATTTCAACGATGACAACAAAAGAAGTGATGAACGACTTGAGAAATTATCACCTTCCTGTGATTGTGGCGGGGTATACCCACTCAAACTCATGCAATACTTTTTGGGCGAGTTTTTTCCTTTTAACATGCGCTTACGTTGGGAACGTAATTTCTGTTTTTTGAAAGTGGAAGATGGTGGAAGTCAATGTGATCCTTTGGACAGTGCAGTATAAACTCGTCCTTTAATAGGCCTTTTCGATTTACGTTTTAAAGATAACTTCATGTACATGTTGTCCACGGCTCCGTTTCAAATGGTCCATTCGAAAGGTTGTGACACTTTTTCGAGCATTTCGGCCTGTATTCCACGAATTACGCCTGTTCTATCATCCTGTAAGGCTTCAATCATGTTCGGCTTGGCCACATAGACTAACGACTTTACATAACCCCACAAGAAATAATCAAGAGGCGTTGAATCGCATGATCTTGGCGGCCAACTCACAGGGCCATTTCGAGAGACAAGCTGCTCACCAAATTCATCCTTCAACATTTCCATTGTTTCACGAGCTGTGTAGCATGTGGCACCGTCTTGATCAAACCACATGTCAACCAAGTTCAACTCAGCCAACGTTTTAACGTTTCTTCCACGGTCGTCTTTGAAGAAAAATGGACCGATAATGCCACCAGCGCATAAACCACACCAAACTGTCGTTTTGTCGGGATGCATCGGTAATTCTTGTATGGCATGTAACTGTTCATCACTCCAGATGCGACAGTTTTGCTTATTTACGTATCCGTTGAGCCAGAAATGAGCCTCAACGCTGAACACAATTTTTCGAGAAAACAGCGGATTTTCACATTTTTCACAAAGCACGAATTTTGATAATAATTTTCAATTGTTGCTCGTTTGTAAGCCTTTAAATGGCAGAGTATACTAAATATTTTCACTTCGACAGATGACGTTTGGACGCCATTACTGACCAGTGCTGCCAACCTGAAAAACTTAACTTTTAAAAAATCTCCCTTTACATAGAGTAAAATATTATGGTTTTTTTTTTTTTTGAAAAAAGTTAGATGTTTTAGACTGAGTTTTTTGCGACTCAATATTTTTCAAAACTGTTTTTTGTAGAGTTAAAATATTTTTGTCTTCGACCTTTTGTAAAGAAGACTGCAACTTTTGTTTTAACTTTTGATAAAGTGGGGGCCGGGCCAGCTTCACTTTCACTTTCACGTGCTTTCAATTTCGTGAAGCCAATCAGTGATATCTTCATTCGAGATGCTAATGTTGGGAGCAATTCTATTAAGCAGATTGGAAACGAATGAAATCAATCCTCTTTCCCTAAAGATATTTGTAGACAGTGTAGACAATGGAATTACTCTTTGTAGACTAATATTCCAACATTTATTGATAATAACGGGTGATCCAAGTAGAGATACTTTTTTCAATAGACTTTTTTGACAGATCACGTGTGAGTCGTGTCATGCTGTCATGTTATTTTTGTTTAGTATTGTTTGGCATTTCATAATGGAAAGACTTACGCGTGAACAACGTTTACAAATTGTTCAACTTTATTATGAAAATTCACGTTCTATGAGGAATGTGTTTCGTGCACTTCGCTCAACTTATGGTCAACATAATCGGCCTACTGAGCGTACTATTCGCAACACCATCACCCATTTTGAGACCCAGCATTCATTATTGGATAATATTCGACCGAATAGACCACGTCCAGCACGCTGTAAAGAAAATATAGCGGCCGTAGCTGGGAGTGTACACGAAGACCGTAGAGAGTCGATTCGGCGCCGTTCGCAGCAACTCGGACTGACGTCAAGATCTTAAATTGAAAGCGTACAAAATACAGCTTGTGCAACAACTGAAGCCGCTCGACCTTCCCAAGCGACATCGCTTCGCTCTATGGGCTCTTGAAAAGTTCCAAGAAGATCCGACGTTTTCGAGACAAATTTTGTTTAGCGATGAGGCCCATTTCTGGCTCAATGGGTATGTAAACAAACAAAATTGCCGCATTTGGGACGAAGAGCAACCCGAAGAGATTGAAGAACTGCCACTTCATCCAGAAAAAACAACGGTTTGGTGTGGTTTGTGGGCCGGTGGAATCATCGGTCCATATTTCTTTAAAAATTATGCCGGCGCGAACGTAACCATGATAACCGACTATTTGATGCCTGAAATTGAAGCTCGTGATCTCGGCGACATTTGGTTGCAGCAAGACGGCGCCACTTCCCACACATCGCATCAGGTGAGCACATAATTTCACGTTTTGGGCCGGTCGATTGGCCACCAAGATCGTGTGATATCACACCGTTAGACTTTTTCCTGTGGGGATATGTAAAGTCAAAAGCTTATGCCGACAAACCCGCTTCGATTCAGGCCTTGGAGGAAAACATCACGCGTGTCATGCTCGAACGAGTGATCGAAAATTGGACTCAACGGATGGACCATCTGCGACGTAGCAACGGCCAACATTTGATAGACATAATCTTCAAAAAATTATTGCCAAAGAATGTTCTTTCAAATGATAATAAACATTCTCCATTAAATTTGAATTTTCTGTGTTTTTTTTTCTTTAAAAAATTAGGGAACATCGAAATGGATCACCCTTTCTAAAAAATGAGAAATTTTCGACGTACGCTTAATAGAATTGCAAGGTAACTAAAATTAATTTAGCTGTGGGCTTAGTAGTTTTAGTTAAAAACGAATAACTAATATTATATTAGTTGGTTTGTTAATTAAGTTTGTAGTGGACGTACATTGTGGCGTCAAATCATAAGATCTTGTAGGCCAATTTAAAGATCAATTCCGCGAAATTATGCGTTCATCGAATCTTTCCTTATAATAATATAACTGAATAAAAATTACACAGACATTTTGCAATCTGACAATTAGTTTAACAGATATTACTGTCTGAAGTCGAAGAATTTTTCTTTCCAAAGTCCGGCAAGAGGCTCCGTTTAACCGAAGTGGTAGAACAAATGTTCTGCGGAGCCTGATTCGTTTTATCCTTTGGCTAAGAAGTTTGAACCCATTTGTTTTGCCAAAGGAAGATGAACATTTCTGACTACGTCGAAGTTGATTCGTATAATATTTTAATTTTAATTTTAATTTTTCTTTGTCCAAATGGCTAAAGGTCTGATTTTAAAAGGTCTATTGCAATAAGAGGGATGTTAAACTAAGATAACTTGTCTGGTGAAAGCCACCACGTCCGTAGTTGCAGAGTTTCTAAATTATGCCGAAGTACGATAGTCCTTTTGCAAGATTTTTTTTTTATAATGTACGCGCACTAAAGGGACTTTGGATACCCTTATAATGAAGTGATACAGTGCGGGCATTAAGGAAATGGAGGATTAGAGAAAGGAAGAAACCGATGCATGTTGGTTTTAAATGTCTGTAAACTATAATGTGTAGGAAAAACAGAGCGGGGTAGAGCATCCCTTCCACATTCGTATTGTACGGTTAAGAAACGAATCCTTGTATTTCACTGTGCGTCCTAATATAGGCTTAAGGGTGAACTGATGAGTACTCCTAGCACGGTGAGTATTGCGGTTGAACTGTTGTATGGGTGGAATGCAACTGCCTATTTCATTTGAGCACTTGTGGTGGAAATACCGATAAAACAATGACAAGCAGGAGACATTACGACGATGACTAAGAGTCAATAAGTTTTACCGCACATTTTTGAATCCTGTCAAGTAGCTCCAAATATGTTATTGGAGCTCCGAAGCAGATATGAGCGTTATACTCAAGTTTAGGGCGAATAAACGCCTTATAAATTGTTGCCAGATCAGAAGGGGTGAAATATTTCTTGCATCGCTTAAGCAATCCTGGACATTTCGCTGCGTTCTTGGCGACATCGAATATGTGGTCATTCCAACGAAGGTTGTCATTAACACACATACAGAGAATGGAATGTCGTTCGGTTTCAGCGATGCAAGTGCCATTCATGGATAATTGGAGAGAATTAGGGTTTCGCTTCAATGACAGCAGACGGCATTGCGTTTTGGAAGCATTAAATTTCACTCTGCTGGTTTTTATACCCTATCCTAAGGGTATATTAATTTTGACACATAGTTTGTAACACCCCTTAATATTCGTCGCAGACCCTTAAAAGTATATATATTTATGATCAGGACCAAAATCTAAGACTATTTAGCAATGTCCGTCCGTCCGTCCGTCCGTCCGTCCGTCCGTCCGTCCGTCCGTCCGTATCAACTTTTGAGGCCTTTAAAATTATGCTAGGAAGCTGAAATTTGGAACATATACTCCCTAGTGTTCCGAAATGGTAAAGTGTTAAAATTTTCAAAATACGCCCACTGCCACGCCCACAATTTAGAAAAAACCGTTTTAAGGCTTAAGATAGAGAGATAAAGTTGTACAACCTTCACAAGATATGTAGGTACTGCCCACCTTTATTAATTTGTCATATAAAGTTTTTTGCCACGCCTACTTTTTGTGGGCGTTTTTCACTAAAATGCTGTTTTCTTCGAAAATTTGCATAGAAATCGAAAAAAAATGTTTAACAATATATTATGCCAATATTTTTCTCAATATATCGCCCATACGAAGTTTTTGGCCACGCCCACTTTTTGGGGGCGTTTTTTGAAAAAATTATTTTTTTTTCTATAAATTTCATAGAATGAAATAAAATGCTATCCATCATCTTCCTAATGCTTTTTTTCTTTGGGGTACATAGGGATAAGGATAGGGTATCATACTGTTCGCCCCAAGCGGACTGTAGCCTTTCCTTATGTTTCCCCTTTTAAGTATGCTGTCGAGATCGGAATTTAATGAGCTTAACATACGTTGACGTTCCAGTTCAACGCCCGAAGATAAGGGGCGTTGCCCAGGAAACGAATATGTAAAGCTGAGGGTACTGTCATCGGCGAGGGAATGGATTAGAAGTGACAGACAGGAGATCATTGATGAAAATGAGAAAAAGAGTCGGGGACAAAACGGAGCTATTTGGTAATTTGCAGACTTGAAACCGTCCAAAACGACTTGAATTGAACGCTCCGAAAGAAAATTTCTCATTGAAGAAGGGTAACATCGATCCCAAATGCACGCATTTTCGACAAGAGAGCTTGATGCCAAACTCTGTAGATCCACCGTTCTAACCACTGAAGGCCGGACATTCACAGATGTTATGTTCGGAGGTTTCCTCATCCTCTAGACAGAACCTACATTCAGTCTCTGTGCACAGGCAGTAGTGGCCTGTGAGGAATCCCACCAGCTTCCTAATGTTCCCCTTATTTAGGAACTGGATTTCCTTGTAGGAGTATGGCTTAATTAATATTTTAGATTGTCTTAAACCCGAGACACTTTCCTAGTTGTTAAGACGAAATTGTTGTTCCCAATCGTTAATTAGCCTTAAAGCAGTAGCCCAATTCACTGAACAGTAGGGTTCTGCTGCTAAGAACGCAGATTATTACCCAGCACCAGCCAGCTCAATGCCTGCAATACCTTGGTGGCCCGGTACTTATCCCAATTTGACCTTGTTGGGTTTGGCTAGGTTTTGCAAGGCATCGTAGAAGCACTTGTCATGGAATTAACTGTGTTAGATGACAGTGCCGGTAGTAGATGGGGATTCTGTCACCTTTAATTCCCTTACGAGAAATTAAATTTATCTCAATAGCATGCATTGCCGCCTGAAATACCGTGGGACACATTCCCATGGATATCGAGACTCTAGTGTTGGGTGGAAAAACACCAGCTCCAACTCCAGATTCAATTTTTGATCCGTCGGTGTACCAGATCAGACTTCTCCTATTTAGAGCGGTCGATTATTTCACAGCAAATGCTTCCTGGTTGGTCACAACATACTGCAGAACTAAAGCTATTTCTGTGCCACGAAACGATTTAATTTTATTTAAAATGTTGCCAATTTAAAGTACACGAACACCATTGCCCAGGTGGGAAGAGAGCGCATTCATTAGATTCATGAATATCAATACCAACTCGACGAACTTACGCACAAGTCCACCCTCCCGGTCAAAGTAGGTAAATAAATTGCCCACGCCCTTGTCAAAAGCGCTCTAAATGATGATTCAATCTTCAACAAAAAAAAAAAAAAAAAAAAAGACTAATCAAGCTGCAAACATCGAACATTTGCTTGTTAATCTACCATGCCCTAAATTAGGTTAGGCGTACAACAAACAGGGCATGTGTAAAAGTGAACTCAAACTTTTCTCACTCCCAACTAATTCATTTTCATTTTTTTTTTTATAATCAATTTGCCTTCGAGATAGAAAATTGTTCAACAGAAAAGTTAACAAAAAAAAAAAGGAAAATTTTGTATTTCACATCTTTCGAAAATCCCAATAGACTTATACTACATACCCTTATGGGTATGTCCTGTGGACAGCTGCACGGAAGACGGAGGCTGGGGTGCAAGTGAAAAGTACAATCCCTATTTGCATATTTTAGGCGTAAAAATTAATCACTAATTTTAATTCTTCGCTATCTGTCTTTTTACTCTCTTCCTTCGAATGATGGAAGGTCGAACCATCACAGGGGATGAGTAAATGGACAAACTTTAGAAAAAGAAAAAATAAACCTCCCCAATGCAATATTATTAAAAAAAGATCGTGTAAAAGCAAAGAAAAAACGAAAAAAAAAAAAAAAAGGAAGGACGATGAAAACGAAAACAAATTGGGCGATGAGGCGACGTCATTTATCCCACAGTGTCCTTATAACCTGCAGCTATTAAAACTGATGGGAAGCTATAATTTCGTTTTTTCGGTCGAAACAAGCGGAAATATTTTGGTTTCTCTTGTTGTATTTGGCTTCAACAAAAAAAAAACCAAAAAAAAATCTCTTCATTGACGCGATACAATAATTGTGTATATATACACTTTTTAAGTAAAAGGACATAAAATTTTAAGGATGCTTATTATCAGAGGATAAATATCTACCTATCTGAATTTTTTCCATTTCCTTTTTTCCCCGCCCCGCATGTCTCTGTGTCCCTGCGTGTCCCTGTGTGTGTGTGTGTGTTCTTATTAAGCCCTGAGGTCTCGTCCATTGGGAATTACCTTTTAAGACAAATTGTACGAAATTAAACTTCAGGACAGTGAGGAGCAGCTCCGAAAATAAAAAAAAACAGAACAAAAATCATCCCTTATTGATAGGCATTCATATTTTTCCCATTTCATTTCCATAAGTGCAGGAGTGGTAGAAAATTACCATTAGGTAATGGTGCTCTGGACCACCTCAGTTATTATCCTTCTTAATACATATGAAGGTGTATGGTGTTATTGGGACTTTTGTTTTCAAAAAAAAAAAAATGTAAAAATTCCCTTTTTTTGAAAAATAAGCTACACTCAAGTAATCTTTGTTATGCAGCCATCATGAGGAATAAAATAAAGGAAAGACGACATGAAAAAAAGGACTATATGGTCATGGTGTAATTTTCCGTGCAATCAAAACGACAAATGTCGTCAATTTTTTTAAATGTGTCACGTCCAACGCGCGGCGCTGCTGTTGAGAATGTTGAGCGCGTTCTTTTTCGCATCGCGCATACCTACTTCTAGTCGTTGTCGTTGTCGCTTGGAAGGGTACCCAACAGACACATACCTATGCAAATATGAAATAAGAAAAAAAAAAAAACCCCTTGCATTCAGAAAGGTGAAAATATGAAAAATTACCCAAAAGTTGTATTCGTCACATATTTAGAAAAAAAAAAAAAATATATATAAAATATATACACATCCATATACGTTAGCATTTCGTTTCTCAACAGTCGCAGAGTCCTGATTTATGGAAATTTAAATAAGACTTCACTAGAGACGTTGGAAATGATGAAGAGATGGTAGTTTGTATGCAGCAATAAACGAAGCACAGGGGACTTGACTTTGCTACATTTGTGGAAAAGACAAATCCAGAAAAATTATTTGGAATGTGAATACGCTTATATATTTTTTTTTGCCCCCCCCCCCCGCGCCAATATATCAAACTTCATACATCTTACTTAAGAATGCATGTGGCATTCGTTGTGTGATCCGTTTTTTTTTTTGCTTTGCTTTGCTTTGGTTTGGTAGTTTTCACAAATGGCCTCTTCGCGCGTTATGAACACATTTAAGATAAATTATAGAAACGTGAAGCCTGCCCTGAATTTTGTGTGTTTATATCTTTGATTTGATTTCGTAATCGGTAGGCGCGCACGTTGAGTATTTGTTCAAATTTAAAAAAGAACAAAAAAAAAAAAAAAATACCCTTTGTGCGTGAGTACTAAAAATGTTTTTTTTTTTTTTTTTTTGTCTTTGCAGATGCTTATTCCTTCAACACCACAAACTTTCCAAGTTGAACGCGTGATAGCTTCCAACGAGGGATCACTGATTGCCCTGGCTGGACCACATGGGCTGACATTGCTCGAACAACCACGACGCTGGGGACCAAATGGCCAATTCATGGAGGGCAAGGACTCTATAACTTGCAGGTAATTGGTAACTTGGGTGCATTTTTGCATTTTTCCTTTTTTCATAAATTATTAATGTCAAAAGAAAATTTGCAATTCCAAAACATGGCAAATTCAACAAAATATCCTGCAGTGGCCGCACGATAGATATCAAAAGACCATTAAGCAGTAGCACAGTAGCGGCAACATGTTTGAGAGAATTGTCATTAGTCATCCATGAAATTAGCTAATGATATACAACCGACATTAAGTGCCCGCCGTTACAGTGTCTCTCCATTTTTCGAGACACGCGGAAAGTTCTTTCGCGCGCGTCGCATCTGTATTTTATGACTTAATCACCATCACCCACCACTACCACTTACCTCGGATAATGGTAATAAGTCAATAATATTGCTTCGTTTTTATTTTTGCCACCCAGTCATACAGTCAGGACGTATAAATTTGGGCTTAGTTGGGAGTTGCCTTTCCTACACGAAAGTGGGGGAGAACAGAAATTGTGTCCTCCTCTTTTGTACTTTTGGGAAGCGCAAAATCCGTTTTATTACTTTAATTGCAATTCTATGCAAATAAATTCGGGGTTTTTGTTGCATCACAAGGTATTTTTCTATACTTTCGTCCATCGTTTGGTTAAAAGTTGAGAACTCCCTTCCTTCAACACTTCCTATGTGACGACACCGCGAATGAACTATCGAAATTTATGTAAAATTCAACGCTTCAAAATGGAAGGGGTGCGAGTACGAGGTTAAGTTTGTGCGAAATATCCGCGCAATTCATTTGAAAGTTTTGTCTTTTCAACGAACGCAAAGTAGGAAGTTAGTTTTGGTTCTTCGAAGTTACACACATACATATACAAAGCAGTGCAGTTTATTGTTCCGTTTTGTTTTATTTTATTTTATTTTGCCGGAACTTATAATCTTCTCGATATTTCCTGCCCCGGTTTTACCTGTTTTTGCTTTATGGCTTTCAAATGCAAATTTATTTGTTGATTTTCAAATATTTAAATCTAATTAAAGTCCTTGTATGTAGCCATTTTCGAAAAATTAGGCAACGAAACATGATGACAGGATGTCCGTTGTCCGTTGTCCGTTGTCCATCCTCACAGTGAAACAGTGAAAGAAAAAAATGATACATAGAACTGCATGGACCGAATTAAAGACACGCCATTAAGAAATACATTAGTATGCATGGAAATACCGCCGCTATGGTTTTATCTGCTCTTCTTCGTTTCGCTACCGTATAGAGAGGAATGCTGGTGCTGGTGGTACGAGTAGGGGAGATAGTCGATTCAAATCTAAGTATATGAACATGGACACCGACGAATACAAATACGAAAGGAATATGTCCTTTTTACTCTCTGGATTTTTTATTTTTTTTTTTTTCTGACCAGGAATGAATATTATTTTATCTATCTTCTACATGTGATCCCTTAATATATATCTGTGTGTTTTTTTTTTTTGCGCTCCCGCCCATTGTGAGTGTGGAGTAGAAGAAAAAGGGTTTCCGCATAGGAAAGGGAGATGTCCTCTGTAACTATTTGTGCAGCATCACTAGAGTGGAGTGTAAGCGAACAGAAGATGAAATTGCAACATCGTTACTCTACATATGCATCTGCCCCGATTCCTTTTACATTTTTAATTTGTGTTTCGTTTCGTTTCGTTTTTTTTTTCTATCTCTCATTTGTATGAGACGACTTTCATTATTTCAATTATTCACCTGCCTACCGGAAAGGATATTTAGTTATTTCTATATGCAACGGATGTATTCGTATTCGTGTTTGTGTTTGTGTTTATGTTTGTCCCCCTCTCTCTGTGTGTTCGCTTTGCATGTAAATAATTCAATAATTTAGTGAAAAATTTAATTTGCTGTTTTTGTCGTTGTAATTAAATGGATGAATGGGGCAATTAATTCCACCAGTAATAGTCGTTGGAGTAGCACTTGATCTTGCACGAATCGGTTTTAAGCAATCAGACACGGTGTGCCTATAAATATTGTTGATGTTTTTTTTGTATTACTCCACACAACACAGAGAGAGAGAGGGAGAGTAAAGTTTTGCAAGACAAAGTTTCCGTTTCCTTCTGTTGGATTCTGAAGAAAGAGTTATGATAAGACGCGACACCAGGACAAACAAGCAACATTTTTCGGGTGTAAACATAAATTTTCTTTTTGCCTAGGCACTAGCCAAAAGGAACGAAGGTAGACTGTGCGGTACATACCTTTCGGCATTTGCCGTATTTTGGAAATTTTTTTTTTATGTTTTGTAGGTATGTGCGTTCAATAAAAGTTTGTGCAAGTGGATTTGGAGGCCGTCTCAAGAGGAAGGTATTATAGGTTTGACTGCCAAATCGTATATCACATTCCTTCCACAACGCCTCCATTTAAAGCCCGCAATAAATTTGAATTTACCGCGCTAGCACATGAGAAAGGATACGATAGGATAGCAGAAAAATGCAGGCATAAATAAATGACTGTAAAATCTCATTAGTTGCCCATCGCGCAATTAAACACAAACGGCGGCGTTTTACTTTGCCAAGGTGAGCAAAATTTACAGAATATCGTCGTCGTCGTCGTCGTCGTCGTTGTTGTCAACTTTTGCCAAAAGTTTGTTACCCTTTTTTTTTTTGAGTAACTTCTTGGACATAAAAAAGCTTTCTAAGTGTACAAATTCGGTGGTAAGCTATCCAAGGTGCGAATGGGGATATACTTGGATATACCGTTGCAATGTTGGGTCTTTGTAGGGAACTGTCATGACAGATGTGCCGCATCTGATGTGCTTTGCTACAATAATGTCATATTCGTTATGAAAGATGAATGCATTAGACCTATTGGTCCATTGAACTTTAGCAAAGGCTGCCCAAACTTACCACAGATTACTGAACCAGCCAGTGCTTCCGACGAAGCGATTTAGATAATCTTCACAGAGGAACTACTTGCCAAGGATACTCAGTCAAAGTGTGATGCCGTTTGGTCATTTTCCGTCGACAAAGGCCCGAGTGTCTAACTCTAATAGTTTTGAAATGCTCGTTGGGAGGACTAAAACGAGTGACAAGACCCATTAAGAATCGTAAGTCCCCTCTTTTAAGTCCTAGTAGATATTGAAATCAGGAAAGGAGAGTTAATACTGGGATGCTTTGAAAGAAAAATCCTTCGACGGATATTTGGTCCTGTGTGCGAGAAGGGCGAATGGAGAAGAAGATACAACCGCGAACTCTATGAGCTGTACCAAGATGTGGATGTAGTCCGAAAAGCAGCGTGCTCGGGATCGCAGAGGGTGGAAGGCTGCCGTATCTCAGGCAGGGACTCTTCACGGGTAGGGAGCACGTTAAGTGAGTAAAGTAAAGTAAGTAGGTATTGAAATCGGGGGTCTTGGACCATCGATCAATTTCATTTTACTTTTGTGGACAGATGATTAGCATCAGCTCTTTCATTACGCTCAATACCAGTTTGACCGGAAACCCAGGTAAGAGTAACAGAGTACTCTTATGGCCTAAAGATTCAGATAATTTGATACGTTAATCTCAAGAGTAAACTCCGGCTCCAGAGTGGCCGTTCATGAGGAATTCAATATTCCTTAAAGCCTTTACTCCCTATAAATGGTTTTCTTACCTAAAATTCTATCTCCAAAAAGTGCTCTAAATTTTTAGGGAATTTGCGTTTGTTAACTTTTTTTTTTTAGATTCCCTTGCCCACTTGGCTGACACTGCGACCAGAAAGGTCTATTGTATCTAAACGGGATATTACCCCATGAGATGTGTGATTTCCCTGATGAAAGTCACCACGTGTAGTTGCAGAGTTTATCGGCTCTGCTGTTGAAAGGACCTCTTAGGTCCAAAGACCTAACCAGAGCGAAGCAAAACCTTCGTTCAGCGTAACACAATGAAATGAGAATCATATTTGGCTGATTTTTTATGTATCTGTTCTCATCGTTTATTGAGTGAAAATTGTGCTCCAGCATTAAAGATGAACCAATCATTTTTGTTGGGACGAAGTAGTAGTTATTTCGTGTAACCACAAGGTTAACTAACGGAGGTTATGGCTATCTGGCGTATTTTAGATGTCCTACTGTCGTACTAATCTCCTTCTGGTTTCATTTTTCCAGTATTCCGCTTTTGCGATTGAACATGTCGTATATAGCACATTTATGTCGCTATATATGACTCCATCCAAAACAGAGAATGTACTCCGAACAATTAATTAAACAAGCTGCAATTATTCTCTCAGAAATATTTGACCCAAAATATGTTCACTTTGATGTCGCGCGACACTTGTGTTTATCTTCAATTCAATACCTAAATTCCGAACTCTAGTCTGCGTAACTTCACAATGGGTAAAACACTTCTTTAAGATTCTACCCACTGCACGATGAGTTTTCCTGTGCTCTGCTCAAAACACCATATCAAGACAAAAGAATCCTCGGTGTAAACAAAAAAACAAAAAATACGTTCCAGGAAGAACGAAATCATTCTTGCAGGCTTTGTAACGACGATAGCAGCATACGTCTTGTGAGTGTGTACAATTAAATAATTTCGTTCAAGTCTTGCCAACACCCCCGGATCAACAGTAAAAAAAAAAAAAATACAAAACGGAATTGTTTCGGGGCATCGACATTGGATGTTTGCTGCCTCGGCCTCGGTCTCGGTCTCGGTTTGTACAGCTCCGCTTGAATGGGAAAATTGAAATAATGAAATCCGTTAAAGGAGGTTAAAAAGATTGTTCATATTCAAATTGAACGCACACATGCATTTCATTGCAAACAACTATACAGCAGTGCAAAGAGGATGATGACGAAACCAGGAGGGAGTCTGACTCTGAAGACGACCGAAGTAAAGAATAAACGCAAAGCGATTATTTTGAATTATGAAACAAATACTCGAAAATTCTTTGGCAATCACAATAATTAATTTTCACATACACAAACAAATCGGGATTGTACAAATGTGCTCAACTTTTAGGTTTACATTTTTTTGAAAATTCTACAAAAACCTACAAGACTAAGTATTTCTTTATCCTTAATTTGGATGTTTTTGTAGGTAGAAAGAAGGTTTTAAATTCAGCCCATACAAAGGTCAGCTTCTTCAGCCATGTATGTGCGAAACTATATTTTTTGCTCAAAGGAAGGACCTACGGCAAATATGATAAGCTTCTCATAACCTGTTATAACTTGGATGTTTGCCAGACTTCCGCAAGAGGATAAAGGGGATAAACTAGAACCACAAGCTTAGTAGTCTAATAAACTAGATTGGAGAATAGGTTATGTCCTGGTCTACTTTGGCGTCGTTCCCTTCATGATCACCCAATGCCGTCAAGTGTCCGAATTCTGCAGAAAATTGACAAGTTCTAACTTCGAAGTGTTCTGTTCCTCAAGTGACAAAAACTCGGGCAGTGACAGAGAAAGTGAGGTGTATCCTCGTGAGTCTCCTCGTCAACGCAGTCTCTACAGATATCGTTGACCTTAAGACTTAGTTTTATTGCATGCCTTCTTAAAAGTTTATGGTCAGTAATGACGCCAACCAACCTAGACAAAAAGCTCTGTTATACTGGAGAAATTTGTTGGTCCGACTTTTATCATACTTTGGCCAAAGGCTGCTTGACAAGGCCTCAGATGATCAATGTCTTCCCTCATTTGGATCTGAAATTTCGCTCGATCCCTTTGAGTGAAGTGGCTGCTCTTTGTCATTTGTAGATTCTTTTGTGGAGCTGTGAGTGTTTAGTTCCTATGAGAACAGTCCAGCACCTGTTCCATAGTACGACTTATGTTTGATTAATCTGGGCAGGTTACGTTAGATTAGGAGGGCAGTTTTGCACTAGATGCAAATTTTATCCCCAAGCCAGAAAGGCCTATTGTGAGTACCATGTCTATACAGGTAAGGAGATGCGTCTAACAAAACCACTTTAATCTGTTGAGGAAGAGTGTTATGTCGGATAGAGGTAGGTACCCTTGCCAAGTCGTCCAAGCTTTCGAAGAGCCGTGCTCCCATGAAGATGAGCGACGTTCCTGTATAGCTGCGCAGTGGCACGGACTGTATTTCCTCTTCGTCTCTGCAGCTTTTGCAGAAGTTATTTGCAAACGGCTCTAGCCTTTTAGTCATGTTTCCGATGATGCAGTGTTCGGTTAATACCCCGACGGGCATCCGGATTTGACTTCTGTTAAGTGAGACTAGGGACTTTGATCTTTTGGTATCGACGTCAGGCCACAGACTTCAGGTTATGACGCAACCGCTGGTGTTGCTCTTAGTCAGTTGTGTGGTGACGCCGTCTATAAAAGTCTTAGCAGTGTTGAAAGGCGGTAGCACCTCTCCGTCCACTATTGGTGGGTTCATATCAGAGCCGTATCTGGACAATTCGTCCGCTTTTTGTTCCCTTACAATCCAAAGTGTCCAGGAACCCAGAAGAGTAGAAGATGCAATCTGTGACCACTTCGCGTTAAAAAGTTTGGAGCCGATTGCTTTAAGGGCTGCTTGACTGTCCAACCAGATGGTCATTTCCATTGGTAAGTAGTCCCATGGAAAAGATAGTCTGTGCTGCTTTCTTAACCGCATAGATCTCAGCTTGAAAGATACTGCCGTGAGCAGTCAGTCAAGTATTTTTGAACGAAGGCAGGTCATATTTCTTTTTCTCTTTTTGTACCTTTAATGATGGTGCTGGGTGAGTTCCAGTCCTGTCTTTTGGGTATAGTGATTCGAAAATTTCTCTCGAAGTCAAACCTAGATTTCTCGTAATCAGCAAGTGACATGACTCCCTCCGGATCAAAGATTTCAAGTATGCTTGAGTAATAGCCGGGCTTCCAAAATTTTCTGTGTAGATGGGTATAGATTTACTTTTCGTGGGTTCGTTCTGTTAAGAGTAGTTCTCATGGTACCTACTAGTTGTCCCTATACAGGGTGGGCCATCGGTTATTTTGACACTGACAGCTGTCTCCCGCTCGCAATTTTTTAAAGAAAGTCAGTATCATACCTCCGCGGAACGGAATGAGTCGCTTTACGCTTGAACAACGTTGAATATTATTGAAACTTATTTCCAAAGTGAGTGCTGTGCAGCCCAAGCAGTGGGCTCTTTTTAAAAGAAGTTTTGGCCGAAATGAAGCACCCACTGCGAAGTCCATGAGGACATCATTCATGTATCGCGTCGTCGTACGGTGCCATTGCATCCACAGAGAGTGACTGTTTGATGCGAATTGTGGAGTGGTATCATCTTTGGAGCCTTTTTTTGAAAATTAGGCGGGGAACAACGTTTCAGTCAAAGGTGGGTGTTGCAGATTTTTTTTTTTTTACTGAAATTGAAAACTCGGATTTGGACGACCTCTGGTTCTTGCAGCATGGCGGGCCACGCCACACAGCCCATGCCACAATCGATCTTTTGCGCACGAAATGAGTAAATCGTTTTATCAGCCATCTTGGCGATGTCAATTGGCCGTCTCGGAGCTGCGATTTGACCCCCTTCGACTTTACTTTTTGTGGGGAACCGTGAAGGGCCGATGTTATGTCAAAATCCGGCACTTAAGGCCAATATCATCCAAGCAATCCGTGTGCTGCAGCTCGAAACCATCAACAAGGTCTTGGTGTCCATTGGTTGTTTAGTCCGTGGCTTGCCACCAGACAATGCTGCCATATATGAGTATTGGCATTAGCCGCACAATTGCCATTACATTGGAATTACAGCACGGAATGCCACAGCTTATTAGTAATTAAATGTGAAAATGTATTTTATAAATTACTTTACAATTACACTCAGTCGAACTAATTTAATGGGGATGAAATGGTTAGGCGCAATTTACATTGGTTAGGCTATGCGACAGATTTACAAACATAACCAGCCAACGAAATGTATAAATGTTACGAATCGAAAGAAACACTCTTTAAGACTCGTATGCTAATGCTAGAATGCAACTTTATATTTATTGTGTAGCTCTTTTGTGCATCGAATGCATCAGGCAGTAAAAAACTTTTCCACATTTCTACCCGAATTTCAACATTAATTTCTTCCATTCGCTGTTGAGTCTGACAAGTACACAGCTCTATGGGGAAAATATGAATTTCTTCAAAACTTTCCACATTTCATTTGAAACAAAAAATAATTATTATTTTGAATTCGAAACGAGTGTGTACTAAAATAGTAGGTAGGTAGGTACAGAGGAGGAAGGAGGTCATGCACACAACCTGCAGGAACAGGTTGATTACCTGTACTCAGGGTTCTCTTCAGAAATCGTTTACTCATTTTTTTTTTATACTCGTCATAGCATTACTTTTGTATTCCTCTCCCATTTGATGAGGATTTCTTTAATTCGACTATAAAATACTTCGAGTGCTTAATTCTTTTGTCCCTGTAAGTTTGTTTTGTGTTTTTTTTTTTCTTTTTTCTTCCTTCAAACGTTTTATTATGCCCTACATGTAGATTATGTTCCGCGAAAAAACTTGTACTTCAGATTTGTATTTACCTTTGGACTTAAATACTATAAAATTGTAAATATTTCTGGATATTGACTAGTAACATCGTTTAAATGCAATTTCCCGTATTGCGGATTGTTCCCATTTATGTTAAAAATATAACAAAGGAACCAATATTTGTGGAAGCAGATACTCAAACTAAGAAGTGGTCGAGGGAACGTCGAAAAAGGGTTACAAAAATAACACGTTGTAGTGACAAATAGGCATCTTATCGGGATCCTTTCCTGAATTGTTGAAACGAGTCTATGGGATTAATATATTCAAAAAGGTTAACAGAGACGTTCTTTGACTTGTGGTTAAACTGGAACTGTATTTGTCTGTGTTGTCCTCAAGTACATTGGACTTTGTCTATAATTGTTTCTTCAAATTGCCCTAATTGCAATACTTAACATTTTGTCTGCTAAACTAGATAAACTTCAAGCTGAAATAAGTGAAATTATATAAAGGGTCCGCGAAATACCTTTTTTTTTGAAAATGCTATAAAAAAAAACAACTGAATATTTTCTCAAATTTCTTTTTTTATTTGAAAGTACAATCCTTGCGGTTAATAATGGAAAATAATTTCATTCAAATGGCTGCCTCGGCTGGCCATGCAGTAGCCTAAACGATCGGTCCAATTTTTAAGCACATTATCGATTGTGTGCAGCTGTATTTCACCAATGGCTTCACGAATATTGGCCTTTAAAGCGTCAATTGTCTCTGGCATGTCGGCGTAACACTTATCTTTTACGGCACCCCACAAATAATAGTCCAACGGTGTCAAATCGCAGCTCCGCGGTGGCCAAACGACATCAGCTCTGCGATCTTCGAAAACAGGGCGCAAAACATCGAGTGTAGCTTCGGCTGTGTGGCACGTAGCGCCGTCCTGTTGAAACCAAATGTTGCCTCTTCAATTTTTGTGAACAAAAATTCGTTCAACATGGCCCGATAACGATCGCCATTGACTGTAACGGCCACTCCTTGCTCATTTTCGAAGAAAAATGGCCCAATTATGCCTCTGGACCAAAATCCCCACCAAACAGTGACTCGTTTTGGGTATATCGGCTTTCCAATGTATGCGTGCGGGTTTTCTATGACCCAAATGCGACAATTTTGCTTATTTACATACCCGCCAAGATCAAAATGAGCTTCATCTGAAAAGATGATTTTTTTGGCAAAATCGGCATCTTCTTAAAGTCGATTCGGCGCCGTTCGCAGCAACTCGGACTGACGTATGGAACGACTTGGCGCATTTTACGTCAAGATCTTAAATTGAAAGCGTACTAAATACAGCTTGTGCAACAACTGAAGCCGCTCGACCTTCCCAAGCGACATCGCTTCGCTCTATGGGCTCTTGAAAAGTTCCAAGAAGATCCGACGTTTTCGAGGCAAATTTTGTTTAGCGATGAGGCCCATTTCTGGCTCAATAGGTATGTAAACAAACAAAATTGCCGATTGAGATTGAAGAACTGCCACTTCATCCAGAAAAAACAACGGTTTGGTGTGGTTTGTGGGCCGGTGGAATCATCGGTCCATATTTCTTTAAAAATTATGCTGGTGCGAACGTAACCGTCAATGGCGACCGTTATCGTGCCATGATAACCGACTATTTGATGCCTGAAATTGAAGCTCGTGATCTCGGCGACATTTGGTTTCAGCAAGACGGCGCCACTTCCCATACATCGCATCAATCAATGGACTTATTGAGAGAACATTTCGGTGAGCACATAATTTCACGTTTTGGGCCGGTCGTTAGACCGTTAGACTTTTTCCTGTGGGGATATGTAAAGTCAAAAGCTTATGCCGACAAACCCGCTTCGATTCAGGCCTTGGAGGAAAACATCACGCGTGTCATTCGCCAGTTACCTGTCGAAATGCTCGAACGAGTGATCGAAAATTGGACTCAACGGATGGACCATCTGCGACGTAGCAACGGCCAACATTTGATAGACAGAATCTTCAAAAAATAAATGCCAAAGAATGTTCTTTCAAATGATAATAAACATTCTCCATTAAATTTGAATTTTCTGTGTTTTTTTTTTGCTTTAAAAAAGTAGGGAACATCGAAATGGATCACCCTTTATAATGAAATAATTTGAAATTCAAATTCACTTCAAAACTAAATTTTTGAACAATCACCTGCAGATAAGCATTTTGTATTGATAGACGAATGTGTTAATAAAAAACTTTAAACCAAAACTATGTAATTTTAAAAAATGTTAACAATTTGTAATTTATTCAATTATTCCATTATTGTCGTATTTCACGTAATTAATTCAAATTACAAAAGTGAGGACAAATTCCATTGCTCTGTGACGGTGACAGTTACAGTTACAGTGACACTATCGCTACCGCCAAAAAGAAAACCAACACAATAAAATGCTTAATGTTCCATTAAACCCTCTCTGGAGTTTATCCAAAAGACACGGCCGCACAAGAAAAGTAATCAGAAGTGAAAATCATATTTCACTGCTTCAATATTGGTGACAGTGACACTCTTGTCCCCACCACCTCGTCCCAATCACCTTCTCGATATACATAATAGCAAAACTCCAAAAATAAATTTGTCAGTCTACCCGCCGTCCTGGAGACATTGCTTGAAATATTTTCAAAAGCAGAGCTTGTTGGTAGGGTAGTGGTGGTCGTCGCCAGCACTCTTTCTTTTGCATACAAATTTTGAGTACAAAAATTCAAAATATGACTTAAATGACGAGATACCCCCCCGTTGGTGTCTTCACCTATATAACCCTTTTTGCCAGAGCACATTTTCAGAGCTAATTTTCATTAAACGGATTAAAAATACCTCCCGTCTGCCGCCCTCACGCGATTTTAAGTGCCCCCACACGCTTTTATTGCCTATAATAATCATCATTGGCTTTGGCTTTGGCTTTGGCTTTGGCGGAGGTATCCAAAATATGAATTATCATAAAAACATTGGTATCAGCCGTTTTAAAGTGCTCTCCGCCTTCCCCTTGCGAGAAGGGATGAAGTATTCAAATGTAGCGGTGCGTCGCAGATAGTCTATGTTAAATGGATCCTGGAAAATGTTTGCTAATCTCAAAAGTATTCGAGAATATTAAAATATTCAAATTTGGCGTTATTAATAAGTATTTTTTGATGACGAGAGAAAACAATTCAGGTAAGACTTTCGGGTGAGTCGTAGTCGTCGTCGTCGTCCTATGCCATCGTCATCCCATCATCATCATCATCAGTAGCACCAGGCGTTGAAATTGTTTCGATTAGCATAGAAATGATGGTTGAAGATCAGAAATTCAGAAGTTGCCTTCCATTGTTAAACATCAACTATCGTCCCGTTGGTCAGAGGCATTTAGCCTTACCTACAAATACTATTCGACAAATTTCCTACGCGCGCAAACTTAATGACAATTGAACGATTGTCATTTAGATAAAAAATGGCCGTGACGCATAATTTCATCATTACAAACGGGATCGAGTTATGGCGATAAACGCTGCGAGGAAATTACAAAGACACCATTCCGGAGTGTTTGCATTAAGTTATTGTAGTTTTGGAAAATTCAAAATAAAAGCATTAATTAATAAATTTTGGGGGTTTCTTCAGCTTTTATCTTATCAAGTGACTTTTGCCACTAACATTGGTTTACCATTCTTTGACAAGAAGCCTATGATTTGTATTAAAAGCGGTTTTGTCAATCCGACTTCCAAGAGTATTGGGAGCTTTGGATTAACTTTACAACAGAGGCCAATCAGAATTAGTGATTTTAGAGGCGAAGTAGGTTGCTAACGCCGACGACATCGACATCATTGGCAGAACACAGCGAGCTGTCACTGGTGCGTTTGCAAGTATCAGTACAGAGGCGGCAAAAATGGGTTTAGAAGTGAATGAGGGCAAAAACGAAATATATGCTGTCAACAAGAAGGGACGCACAACATCGACGAATCGGACAGAACGTCACGATAGACAGCTATACCTTGAGGTAGTTCGGGACTTTATCTACCTCGGCTCCGCTATTAACTCTGGCAATGATATATCGTCAGAAATCAAGCGAAGAATTACACTTGCCAACCGCCGTTACTTTGGCCTAAGGAGGCAATTGATTAGTAAGGCTTTGTCGAGAAACACCAAGGAGACTCTATATAAGACCCTCATCATCCCAGTCCTGCTGTATGGCGCAGAAGCATGGACGTTATCAAAGGCGGATGAAGATCTCCTTGGTCGTTTCGAACGCAAAATTCTTCGAGTGATTTTCGGTCCCGTTTGCGTTGACGGGCTTTGGAGGAGGAGATTTAACAGCGAACTCTACGGTCAGAAAAATCCGGATTAGTCGTCTAAGATGGCTGGGCCATGTAGAGCGAATGGACACCAACGCTCCGGCCCGAAGAGTCTTCGAATCCAACCCGGAGGGACAACGCAGTAGAGGAAGACCACGCCTAAGGTGGCGCGCGCAAGTGGAATGGGGGGACCTCAACCAACTTAGAGTGCGCAACTGAAGGCAGTTAGCCAAAGATCGTGCTAACTGGAGAGGCGTATTGGTTGAGGCCCAGGTCCACCCCGGACTGTAGCGCCACCTAAGTAAGTAAGTAAGTAAGAGGCGAAGTAGGTAAACGGTGTTTACATTTTCATTTAAATTTCAGTAAAAGGAACGGAACTCAATGAACGAACATAAGAGAAAAACAGTTTATTTCTACAAACATTGACATTAAAAGTCACCTTCGCTTTGGCCACCATCATGCAGCGAGGAGAACTAAATTCAATATCACTGCTCTAAAAGACCCCAACACATGTCCAAAGTTCATCACCACACTTAATTGAATTGATGTGGGACAAAGTAAACATCGCGTTTATAGAGGCTGGCTCCGAAACTGCGTCCAAAATGTCTAGAGCTAGAGATCCTTGGATATCCTAAGACACCTACGCCGAAACAGGTGAAGCGATGGACGGACTTGCGGAAAATACGACAGAGCTGTCGATAACTGGCGTGGTATTACCGTTTTGTTTTCTCGCAAATAACTGCAAGTGAATGCAACAAGATCAAAATAATGCACACCGTCCGCTCATCAGCCGATTATTCTAAAAGAGACGCTAATTGAGGAGGTCAAACAATTTTACTATCTAGGCAGATTTGTATCGTCCGATGGAGGAACGGGTCTGGATGTTAATAGCAGAATGCCTTCAGTATGGAACTCCAGTTGAATTTCATTACGCACCAAGTTAAGGCTCTTCGAAACCAGTGTTAAATCCGTACTGCTGTATGCCTGTGAAACCTGCGAAGTCTCTACCTCCATCTCGAGAAAATTACAGGCATATAAAGGGTGATCCATTTCGAGGTTCCCTACTTTTTAAAAGAAAAAAAAACAGAAAATTCAAATTTAATGGAGAATGTTTATTATCATTTGAAAGAACATTCTTTGGCATTTATTTTTTGAAGATTATGTCTATCAAATGTTGGCTGTTGCTACGTCGCAGATGGTCCATCCGTTGAGTCCAATTTTCGATCACTCGTTCGAGCATTTCGACTGGTAACTGGCGAATGACACGCGTGATGTTTTCCTCCAAGGCCTGAATCGAAGCGGGTTTGTCGGCAAAAGCTTTTGACTTTACATATCCCCACAGGAAAAAGTCTAACGGTGTGATATCACACGACCGATGATTCCACCGGCCCACAAACCACACCAAACCGTTGTTTTTTCTGGATGAAGTGGCAGTTCTTCAATCTCTTCAGGTTGCTCTTCGTCCCCAATGCGGCAATTTTGTTTGTTTACATACCCATTGAGCCAGAAATGGGCCTCATCGCTAAACAAAATTTGCCTCGAAAACGTCGGATCTTCTTGGAACTTTTCAAGAGCCCATAGAGCGAAGCGATGTCGCTTGGGAAGGTCGAGCGGCTTCAGTTGTTGCACAAGCTGTATTTTGTACGCTTTCGCTCCAAGTCGTTCCATACGTCAGTCCGAGTTGCTGCGAACGGCGCCGAATCGACTCTCTACGGTCTTCGTGTACACTCTCAGCTACGGCCGCTATATTTTCTTCACAGCGTGCTGGACGTGGTCTATTCGGTCGAATATTATCCAATAATGAATGCTGGGTCTCAAAATGGGTGATGGTGTTGCGAATAGTACGCTCAGTAGGCCGATTATGTTGACCATAAGTTGAGCGAAGTGCACGAAACACATTCCTCACAGAACGTGAATTTTCATAATAAAGTTGAACAATTTTTAAACGTTGTCCACGCGTAAGTCTTTCTTTCTTTATGAAATGCCAAACAATACTAAACAAAAATAACATGACAGCATGACACGACTCACACGTCATCTGTCAAAAAAGGCTATTGAAAAAAGTATCTCTACTTGGATCACCCGTTACATATTAATTAGTTTAATGATTTAAGTTTAAGGTGAGTTCATTATTTATAGTTTCTACTGTACAAAACGCAATTGGAGTAAATACTTTTTTTCTTTTCTTAAAATTTGGAATGACTTTTAAAGATTGAGGAAGTGTATTCACTAGTTTTGGGATAGCACATCGTAGTTCTCGATTTCCGTAAGTGTTGTAAGTTTCTGTAACATCTAACATCCCTTGGGCTTGTCTTCTTGTGTTTAGCAGAAAACGCTGGTCATCCATGTAGTGTAGCAATTTTGTCATCCGGAAGATTGCATTGACATCTAGAACTTTAAGAGATGCATTACTAGGTTTAAAAATTTTAACAAGACGATGTTGCAGGTTAGATATCTTATCCAAATGATATTTCGCCGCTTTTCCCCAAGCTAGCGAGTAGTACACCTGCTTTTGGACTTCTAGACTTGAGTTTCGCTTAAGATGCACCATTGCAAAAATTTGAATTTTTAGTTGAAGACGCAGAACATTTATATGCTCACGCCACAGGAAATGTTCGTCGATTGTTACTCCAAGATATTTGATATGCTTCTAACTACCTCAATGGGTTCGCTGTTGGTTTTTAGTGAAGAGCAGTAATTTCGGTGATAAATGTGGACAGTTTCCGCTCGCTTGGATGGGGTGCGTATGTGCATCACCTTTGTTTTGTCAGCATTTATAACCAGTCCGTTATCATGACACCAGTTGGAAACAGCGTTGAATTCTTCTTGCAATATCTCTAGGGCAGAATTTAAGTTCTCGCATGTCATCGGCATAGGCATAGGCAGTACATTTTTTAAATAACCGCATAAGTTCGTTGGTATACAGAATGAATAGAATAGGGCCCAATTTGGAACCTTGTGGTACACCATATTCGCTTGGTTTTTCTTTGCTCACAGTATCAAATACCTTCAGCTTTATAGTTCTGTTTGTCAGGTAGCTCCTAAGCCAGTTTGTCAATACTCCTCTCAAACCATTTCTGCTGACACTTTCCAATAGCTTTTCGTGCGTTAGAGTATCGAACTCTTTGCTGAAATCGATAAATAGCACAAGGACGTGATGGTTTTTTTTTTAGCCCACCATTAACCGTATTGGTGAACTCCCCCAATAAAGATCCTGTGCTCTTACTGTTTTGAAAACCCTACTGGTTTGGGTGTATCACTTTGTGTTTGGTCAAGAAGCTATTTAGTCGACTAACTATTACTTCCTCCATGCATTTTTCAACCGATGACAATATCGCAATTGGCCTGAAAATTTGCCGTGTTATTTTTTATTCCTCCCTTATATATTGGTCTAATGATCGAAGTTTTCATTAGCTTTGGAACATAGCCCTGATATATGCTTCGGTTTATTAAATAATTTTTAAGATCAACTGGTCTAATGTTGTCTGCTCCAGGACCTTTTTTGCTGTTCAATCGACACAGCATCATATAGACTTCTGATTCTATTGCATCTTCTAGGTATATGTTTTGTTGAAGTTGCCAGCTCTCATGGTTTGATGTGTTTGTGTTGCAAACATGTATAATCTTTGACGCTTGGTTCGAAAATTGCTCTGCAAATTTATCCACAATGTCGTTTAAACCTTCGTCAGTATTCGGAAAGTTGTTTTTAATAGTCGCATCTATTGAACGTTTCTTTCTTGTTCCATGTTTTCCTCGGATCATTATTAGCATTTGCAAACTGCTGTTTATAGAAATTGGCTTTTAAGAGTTGGATATTCTTATTAACAACATTTCTAAAGTATTTATACTCGTTTTCATACGTTTGACTCCTCGGGCTATTTTTTCCATCTCCTATAAAGCTCATCTCTTTTTTTACACATTGCCACTATTTGGGTCGTAATCCATGGTTTACGTTTCCGTGTTCTTTTGCTTGAATTGGTATTGCATGCTAGTAAGGTGTTGTTCTATCGTGGTGTTGGTTTTTTTTTTTAGTTGACGCGTGGGTATACTAAATGATAGTTGTGCAGCCCGATTCGCCACTCACGCTGTACGACAAATAATCAATCAAAAAATGTAAATAAATTTCAAAAATAATTTTTAAAATAAAAATGTAATAATAAACTATCATTTGCACAACGCAGAGCCCCATCAGTGCTCGCAGAATATTAGATTTATCCTAGACTTAAGAAAAACAATTGTATAAATATTGTAAACACACATTTTTTAAAAAAGAGTAATAAATTGTAGATAGATAGATAGCAGCCCGATTCTGGTATTTGCGGGAATCGCATAGTTGGTTCACTTTCACTTGAAACTTTCATTCTGCTATCCGTCGGGTGAATTCATTCGCGGTGCACAAGTGCACAGTTTTACCGACATTGACGGCTTAAATCGGATTCACCTCTGCGGATGGAAAAATTGTGATTGCTAACGAGCAACGAATTGTTCTTTGAAAGGTGAACTTTAGAGGCCGGCACTTTATCTTTCAATTAGACTATCAAAGACAGCAATGTTCGGGATCCCGTCATTTTCACAAATAAAAACCAATATAAACCAATACGACGACCAATATCTCGAAAATGGAGGAACAGATGGTTAAAGTGGTGAATGCTACATTTGCACCACTAAAAACTAAAAAAATATACTAATTTGCACTGAAAAAAATTATACTTACTTATCCGGCTCCCGACCACGGAAGGGTCGACATGGCTGCCTTCCATCCTCTGTGATCCCGGGCACGCTGCTTCCAGTTGTGTAGGCCAATCGCTCTGGCTTCTGCGATGGGTTGTTCTTTAAAACGGATGTTCGGTCTCTCTTGTGGTCTCGAACCAAGGTCTGGAATTCGAAAATCCTCTTAGCTGGAGCATTATTGTTCATTCGCTCGATGTGGCCGAGCCAATGTAGTCGACGGTTTTTGGCTTCTCGGACTACATCCACATCTATGTACAGCTCATAGAGTTCGCGGTTATATCTTCTCCTCCATTGGCCCTCCTCGCAGACAGGACCAAATATCCGTCGAAGAATTTGTCTTTCGAAGGAGCCCAGTATTATCTCTCCTTTCCTGTTTATAGTCCAGCACTCGACTCCGTATAGCAGAACTGGCAGTTCTGGCAGCTCTATAGAGCATGCACTTTGTCCTTCGAGTTAGTTTTGAACCCTTTTGCTTCGCCAAACCAAAGTAGCAGCGGTTTCCTAGAGTAATTCTTCACCGGATCTCCATAAAGATGTCATTCGTGGAGTTGATGTTTACACCGAGGTAGATGAACTCCTTAACTACCTCGAAGTTGCTACTGCAACCAATAGTGATGCTTTGTCCTAGTCGCTGGACAGTTGATTGTTTGTTTGTTGATAGCATATATTTTGTCTTTACTTCAAGGCCAACTGGTTTCGCCTGTTCTTCAATACCGTGAATGTCTCCACCACGGCACGCTGGGAGTGTTCGAAAAATGATATTCTCTTGATAAACCTTGGCTTTTTAAATTATACATCCACATCTTGGTACATCTCACAGTGAGCTCGAAAATTTGTCGAAGATCCCAATATGAGCTCTCATTTCCTGTTTTTCCTAGCAGGATAAGGGTTCCATAAAGCATACATTTTGTCTTCCTAATCACCTTAGAAGCATCACCTTCCCGAAATCCAGTGTATGTTTGAAAGAGTTCAGATATAAGCTGCTGTCAAACTGGACATTGCACCGAGTATTAACGGCTTTAAAGTCGATGACAAGATGGTGTCTATCGTTAATTTGAGACTTTCACACAGTACGTTGGCTTGAATATCTCCTCAAGAGTTCTTGCAAGTCATATGATTGGCTTTCTTGAAGATGAGGCATTTGTAGCTGACCTACCAAAACATCCCGCCGTTTTTCAAATTCGGTTATCAGATCCGCTAGCCTTGGTATTCTTAACCTTTCTTATAACCAACCCCTTCTATACTGGGTGGCGAGACTGATACTTCATTGACTGGACATGGGTTCTCTGCTGGCCATATCACTTTCTCTCTACATGATGCCCGTTTAGCAGCTGAAAGAAATTCAGCGTTTGGTAACGTCGAGTGGTTTCGGCCCGAGTGTTGTCGTTTCGAGCGTTGTCGTTTCGAGCTTGTTGCTGCGACACAAGACGGCATCTAGGTTTGAATTCTTGTCATATGATAATTTGGAAAAAAAAAATCGGGACCCACTGTTTCTTATGTTTTCGAGGGTGCTCTCTCCAATGTCAATGGTTAAAATTTCCTTAGAAATAATATAAATATTGAAAACTCCGAAAAGTACGCAGAGAAACCTTATTTTTTATGAAGTTTGTTTTTTTTTTTGAAATTATTTTTCGTTCCCTTTCTATTTTTGTGTTTTGTCTGAACTTAAAATTTCTATTTGGTTATTTAAATGTCAAAAACCCGACTTTTTGTTTTATATCCCAAAATCTTAAAAATATCAATATAAATAGCGATAAATCTTTATTCTTTTATGCGGCTCTTATATTTAGGGCATAACGGAATGTATTTGTGTTTTTATGCGCAGTCTAAAGTCAATTTTAAATGTCCTTTCACTTTGTTGAAAAGTGGTAGAAAGCTTGTTTTAGAAGAGCTGGAGAAAGGATGTTCACAAAATTTATTAACATTGCCTCACCTATTTATTATTTTTCAAAAAATACAAAATTATAATCAATAAATAAAAAGAACAAGTTTATTAGCCCGGTACCTACTTCATTTAAAGTAAATAACAAAACGTGTAAAAAATTAACTTTTGGAAAAAAAATTTTTTACTCAAACATAGATTTCAGCTCTGCAAACTATAGTGGAACAAAGTTACCCAAAAATGACGAAATTGGATATTTTCGCTAAAAAAATTGTATTATTTTGTTTTTAGACTCAGAAGGTTCAAAGAACATATTATATGGTAAAAAAAATAGCGCAGTTACCCCGGTTCACGGTAAACCAAAATGGAGGCCAAGATGAATATTTTTTTTTTCTCGAAAACTATAGACCTTAGCCAACAAATTTTAATGACAAACACGTCTTAGAATTAGGCAGAGAACACTCTCAATTTTCAGAAGGATCTGATGCAATTTTTGACACGAATTTTCATTCAAGTTCTTAAGCTATATTAAATCCAATAAACTGCTACAAACAAAATCGGAAAAAAACACAAGGAAAGGCTACAGTCCGCTTGGGGCGAACAGTACGATACCCTATCCCTATATGCCCCAAAGGAAAAAGCATTAAGAAGGTGATGGATATCATTCTATGAAATTTATAAAAAAAAAAAAATATTTTTTTTTAAAAAACGCCCCCAAAAAGTGGGCGTGGCCAAAAACTCTGTATGGGCGATATATTGGAAAAAATATTTTCTAAATATCTTGTTAAACATTTTTTTCAGTTTCTTTGAAAATTTTCGCTGAAAACAGCATTTTAGTGAAAAAAGCCCACAAAAAGTAGGCGGGGTAAAAAATCGTATATGACAGACTTATAAACGAGGGCAGTGCCTACATATCTTGTAAAGATTCCAATTCTCTATCTCTCTAACTTTAGCCTTAAAATGTTTTTTTTTTCTAAATTGTGGGCGTGGCAGTGGGCCACACTTTACCATTTTGGGACCCTAAGGAGTATATGCTCTAAATTTCAGTTTCCTAGCATAAATTTAAAGGCCTCAGAAGTTGATACGGACGGACGGACGGACATTGCTAAATAGTCTTAGCATTTGGTCCTGATCATAAATATATATACTTTTATGGGTCTACGACGAATATTAAGGGGTGTTACAAACTATGTGTCAAAATTAGTATACCCTTAGGATAGGGTATAAACAGCTTTGGCCGTTTAAGAACCTTGCCCGATTCTCACCGCATGGAGGTAGACGTTGTTATATTTTTCAATCTGACCGCCATTTTGGTTGACCAAAATTTGTTGACATAATGCACGCCGCATACTATCGCGGAAATGGTCGAAAGGGAAAGGAAATGAACGGAAATTCTGATCTTCCACATATTAGCGTGGAAGCGGAATTATTCAGACTTCCGCGGAAAAACTACTTGTATCGACTTTAAGTCTGTGTTTTTCCTCGCTGCGGAAAAATTTGGTCTGTGAGCAATCCAAGGAATTCCGTTCCGATCCGAGTACTTCCTCGCTGTTCCGATCCGCTATAGTGTGCGGCGATTTTAATTGATTTTAATCATGAAATAAAGTCGAAAGGGAACAATAAATACTTTTAAACAAAAAAGTTTTTGATTTTTCCTTTTTTTTAAATTTTTTCTTAGGAAATTTTAACCAACAGCATTCGAATGAGCGCCCTGGAAAACATAGGAAACTGAGAGTTCCGAAAGCAAAAATTAAAACTCAGAGGTCGGAATTGCGTCATTTGGGCGTTGAATGGTTAATGTTCGATAGGCGAAATCCCTTAGAGGAAATCGTCAATCAAAAATGATTTGATCATAAAGCGACAGATTCAGACCAGCTCGGATTTGATAAAAATTTAATTCCAGTACCATCCCTCTCGTCATTAATATTTATTCCGCGGCCATATATGCAGCTAAAGGGTGATTTTTTAGCTGGTTTGGTTTTGGCAACACTGGTTTTGACAGCTGACGTGTGTTTAGTACCTTGTGTCACTGTCAAACAGCTTCAGTTTGGTTTGCAATTTAACCATGGATCGTCTTACAAATGAACAACGCTTGCAAATTATTGAATTTTACTATCAAAATTCGTGCTCGGTTCGAAATGTTCATCGCGCGCTGCTTCCATTTTATGATCGGCATTCTCGACCTTCTGAGCAGTCTATTCGGAAGATTGTGACCAAATTTCGCACCAAATTTACTTTGTTGGACATTAAACCACCAACACGTTTACGTACTGTGCGTATTGAAGAAAATATTGCGGCCGTATCAGCTAGTGTGACAGAAGACCGCGAAATGTCGATTCGGCGCCGTTCCCAGCAGTTAAGGAAGGATTTGGGCGTAAAGCCTTTTAAGATACAGCTGGTGCAAGAACTAAAGCCAGCCGACCTACCACAACGCCGAATTTTTGGTGAATGGGCTCTTGGAAAGCTGGCCGAGGATCCGCTTTTTTATCGAAAAATTGTGTTCAGCGATGAGGCTCATTTTTGGTTGAATGGGTACGTAAATAAGCAAAATTGCCGCATTTGGAGTGAAGATCAGCCAGAAGCATTGCAACAGCTACCAATGCATCCCGAAAAAGCCACTGTTTGGTGCGGTTTATGGGCCGGCGGCATTATTGGGCCATATTTCTTCAAAGATGATGCGAATCGCAGCGTTACTGTCAATGGTGAACGCTACCGAGCGATGATAACAAACTTTTTTTTGCCCGAAATGGAAGTTCTTGACTTGCATGATATGTGGTTTCAACAAGACGGTGCCACATGCCACACAGCACGCGAAACAATGGCGCAATTGCGAGGCGAGTTTGGTGAACAGTTAATTTCACGTTTCGGGCCGGTCAATTGGCCGCCTAGATCGTGCGATTTGACACCATTAGATTATTTTTTGTGGGGGTATGCCAAGGCTAATGTGTATAGGGACAAGCCCGCTTCGATTGACGCACTGGAAGCCAACATCCATGCATTCATTCGTGAGATACCGGCCGATATGTGTGAAAGAGTATACCAAAATTGGACTCAGCGGATGGGGTACCTGAGACGCAGCCGCGGTCAACATTTGCATGAAATTATCTTTAAACATTAAATTGCAAGGTTCAAACTATCGATTCAAATAAATATTTCATTCATTTTTTCGAATTTTTTGTGTTTTTTTTTAAAAAAAAGTTCTAAACCTCTTAAAAAATCACCCGCTACAACCTCCGTTTTGAAGACTCTGCAGTTATAAGGCAGCCTTTTGAAGCTTCCTCCGCAGAATAAATTGCGGATTCCGTGCCGTGCGTGGTTTAAGAACCATTTGGAAATACCGAAAGTGCCCCTGGATTAGTCACTACATTATTTATCCATTCTTCCCTGTTAGGATACACCTTCGAGTGTGGTTTGTCGAAATCCAATCTTGAGAGAAAGTCGTCCGAACATGTTTCATTTCCATTATTGAGTTCATTCAAAATGGAACAGTGATCACTTCCACTGCTTTTAAAGAGACAAATATTAGTGAGGCTTAGCGCACTACTTCCCGCTTTTTATTTTACCTGAAAGTCAGGGAGCTGAATATGTCCAGTGCCGCCGTTGATGTTTGGCGTAGAGCATGATAGCAACACTGACAGCTCCTGGATAACGAGATTTGTAGATGTTGTGATGGCGACGAAGATGCTCAAAGTGAAACCTCTCATTCTCATTCTGTCCCCTCATTCTGTCACTTGGAGAACACAGCATAATGAATGTTTCCACAGATTTCTAAAGATATCCGTGGTCATGAGGTGCAGGAAAGATACCACAAGTGGGCCAAACACATCGGGCTACTATCCAAATGTGGATGTTGCTCTTCTCCGCCAGCAAGCTAACCTTCAATTGAATTATTTACCCCTTCATGTGTCTCGTATAGATCTCCCAAGATATTAATTATTACGCGCGTATACGTACTGTTCTGTGTTGTGTTGTATATAATTTTGCTGTTTACTTATACAAACATACATCAACGTATTTAATTGTTATTGGGGCTTATATTTTTACTTAAAATTCTCATAAAAGTCGAATAAAATTTGGGTAATCGCAGTCATAATTACATTTTCAGAGCAAAAAAAAAATCCAACACAGGGTCCGCATTCCTATTACATCTGCATGTACTCTTGTTTGTATTAATTCAACACAAAAATTATCATTGGTGGCAGGCTAAGTGGCGTCGTCGTCGTCATCGTCGGTGGGTAACGCCAGTGGTTCTATTCACATTCACCGATTTGCCTCTGGGGTTCGTATTATTTTTCCCTTTTTTCTTCGGTTTTTTTTTTTGTTTTTTTTTTTAAATTCTCTACGCGTTCCAGACATAAAATTAAGATAAAGGGTTAGACAAAACGACAATGCCACGCATCCTGAATCCCATATCGTTCATAATCATTTTATGCGTTCTATCATACCTAATTTTTTTTTTTTTTGTTTTTAATTCGCATTGTATTTTACTTTGGTAAGAACTAAAACACAGAGAGACATGCTGGTTGATGTTGTTGTTGTTTTTTTTTAGGATATTTCGTTTTTCGTTTTTGAAATCATGTTACAAAATCATCCATCCGGATGGGTATGGTGTGGTAAAGTTCTTTTGAAATTATATGTATAATCTTCCGCCGCAGCAGCAGCAAACCAACTCTTAATTAGTTGTTCGCAATCAAAATCTAAATTATTTTCCATTGGAAACTATGTATGTATCCAGGTAGATACTATTTGCCAGCTCAACCCTTCTTCGCCTGGACACAGTGTTTTCGCTGCAAAATTGAACTGCCAACATCAAGAGAGCGAGAGGTTTCGTACTCCTTCGTTCTATACAGGTCGACATTCGGCCCAACTGCAGCCAAACGAAAGAACATTTAATTTGCTAGTTATGAACCGCACTAGGATAATAATTGCGAAATTTACAATTAATTTAACAGAGAAATTTATTTGTTTGAAATTCAGTCAGAAATACTGTGGGGGTGGGCGTCGGACTGCTCTACTCTACTCTACTCTACTATACTGAGTCTATAGAAGCAGAACGTGCGAGAAGCTGATCCTTTTCTGATCCAAATCTAACCCACCCACTTTGGTGGAAAAAGAAAAACAGGGCATTTGATTCTATTACAGTAGACTGCCGCGCGCGCTGTCTATGCCCGAAGTAAAGGTGGATGTTTTAACTAAAACTTTCCTAATAGGTAACTAACCCAGATGATGATTGAAGTTCTCCGAAAAGCCATCTGCACCCATGGCCGTCCGTACATCGGGCTGGCGAATCTTCTTGATGTGATTTCAAACAGAAGAAAATTTCATTATTATTCTTCTTCCATTTGGCAGTAGTGACTAGTGAGTAGCGAACCAGTTGGTGGTACGGGTACAAAGAGCCTGTTATATGCATATACATTTGAGTTGATGAAAGCAGAGAGATAGATAACCTGAGGGATTTAATGAAATTCTATAATTTGGTTTTCCATTTCGCATCGAAGACAGAAATCACCTTGAAGCAGGCAAATTGCATGTTTTACCTCGTCTTTCTTCGTACCCTCAATATTGGTGGGGGGGTTGATGTGTGCGATATGTGTTTGGGTATAATTCTTGTTTAATCAACTGCATTCGATTTGAACTGGCGGACAAGTTAGAAAGAAAATATGCTTGAAATTATTTTAAAATAGCATCAAAGGAATACAAAAATATTTTTTTTAATTTTGAAGAAAAGTAGGAAGTGTGGTTTTTAAGCTGTACCCAAGCAAGTACAATGGCAAAATATGGTTGCTAATTTCTGAAAGCATTCTTTTTCGACGCACAGAACTGTATCGCAGAACTCACAAACCCATCCGACACGCATGTGACATACTCTGCATCTAAGAGGCTTTTCAATTCTCTTTTGGAAAATGGTGACTTTCAGCTAAAGCAACACTTGCAGAGATGTAGCGTTTTGCTGTTGAAGGTTGGAGGATTGTGTATCTTCTAAGATAAAATCGAGCAATATCTCCTTGAAACGAAAGCAAGTCATGTTCTGAATCAGCTGCGACTTTATATAGTTTCCAAGCGTTCACCAATAAACAATAAACAGCGGCCACTTTTTTCCTCGAATTTTGATTTGGCTGATGGAAAGCCAAGACTCCCGCCCACCTGACCAAACTGAAGTGAGGATAGCAATATCGAAACTGAAATCCAACAAGGCTGCCGGACCGGACGGCTTAACTGCCGAAATTTTCAAGGCAGCGGGAGATGATTTGGTAGAGAGCATACAGCAGCTCGTCTCCAAGATTTGGTCAGAGGAAAGTATGCCTGATGAATGGAACCTCAGCATTGTTTGCCCGATCCACAAGAAAGGAGACCCTCTTAACTGCGCCAACTATAGAGGTATAAGTCTCCTCAACATCGCATACAAGATTCTGTCTGCCGTGCTGTGTGAACGCCTGAAACCATTCGTCAACGAACTGATTGGACCCTATCAGTGCGGTTTTAGGCCCAGTAAGTCCACAACTGACCAGATTTTCACACTTCGGCAGATCCTGGAAAAAACCCAAGAAGTCCAGATTGATACTCACCATCTTTTTATCGATTTTAAGGCCGCATATGACAGCATTTATAGAGACGAGCTATACAGAGCCATGTCTAGTTTTGGCATCCCTGCCAAACTCGTCAGATTGTGCAGGATGACGATGGAGAACTCTCGCTGCTCCATTAAGGTCGGAAACAATCTCACCGAGACCTTTGATGTCAAAAAAGGATTTAGACAAGGCGATTCAACATCATACTTGAGAGAATTGTGCGAAACTCGCAAGCCAACACCAGGGGCACTGTGCAACTACTTGCTTACGCCGACGACATTGACATCATTGGCAGAACACAGCGAGTTGTCACTGGTGCGTTTGCAAGTATCAGTACAGAGGCGGTAAAAATGGGTTTAGAAGTGAATGAGGGCAAAACGAAATATATGCTGTCAACAAGAAGGGACGCACAACATAACTATAAGCTATAACTTTGAGGTAGTTCGGGACTTTATCTACCGCTGTTACTTTGGCCTAAGGAGGCAATTGATTAGTAAGGCCTTGTCGAGAAACACCAAGGAGACTCTATATAAGACCCTCATCATCCCAGTCCTGCTGTATGGCGCAGAAGCATGGACGTTATCAAAGGCGGATGAAGATCTCCTTGGTCGTTTCGAACGCAAAATTCTTCGAGTGATTTTCGGTCCCGTTTGCGTTGACGGGCTTTGGAGGAGGAGATTTAACAGCGAACTCTACGAGCTGTACAGCGACATCGACCTGGTCAGAAAAATACTGATTAGTCGTCTAAGATGGCTGGGCCATGTAGAGCGAATGGACACCAACGCTCCGGCCCGAAGATTCTTCAAATCCAACCCGGAGGGACAACGCAGTAGAGGAAGACCTCGCCTAAGGTGGCGCGCGCAAGTGGATGGGGACCTCAACCAACTTGGAGTGCGCAACTGGAGGCAGTTAGCCAAAGATCGTGCTAACTGGAGAGGCGTATTGGTTGAGGCCCAGGTCCACCCCGGACTGTAGCGCCACCTAAGTAAGTAAGTAAGTAAGGCATTGACACACTGGTCCGCAGTAAGGTTCGGCTGCTGAATGAAAACTTTTCTTTTTTCGACTGATGCCCAACGTTTGACATAATGCATTGGCTGAATGGTATCGAAGTTTGTTCCCATAGTGCCAACACTATTATCATTCCATTTTCTTTTTTTTTTTTAGTTTCAATGGACATTTTTTTGTTCGGTTTTCTCTTGCTGTCCCAGTAGCTCTGAAGGCCTTTTCTCTCAACAATCGCAAAAGCTCATGAAAAGTAAAATAGTTGTCAAAATATACTATGCGGTCAGTAGGAAATGAAACTTTTTCTAGAAGCTCAAGTACAACTGGCGATCCCAGTGGGATTTGTAACACAGCAGCGCTCAGGTAGCCACAACTACTCGTCAACATTCAGTTCTTGAAACCAAAACGAACAGGTTTCCCTCTTATGAACTGTTTCGAAGAATGGTGGCCAAAATACTTTATCACGGCATCATCAATAGATAATTTTTCCTGCATGAAGCCCCAATGTTGATATTTTTGGCACAAAAGATTCATAAGCGGCCTGAGCTTTGCCATTTTGTCTCGAGTGAATGTATTTTTCGATCTCATAAAAACGATTTCTCGGCATGTTGTTTGCTACCAATGCGGTTCTTGTATCCTCATCTAATTTCCAATACATGGACTCCCTTGGCATTGAGTGGTAACCACTGTCGAACATAATGCCTATGAAAATTTCCAAGTTGATTTCCTTATGATGATTATGTTGAGAAGCATAAAGACGAGTTTGATTCAAGATCAAATCCATTACCTCATTATCAAAAAGTCATCTTGTTTACTTCAAAGTTATTAGAACGGTTCATCGTCATATCAGTACCTCTTTTGGACCAGCGTGGTTGGTTTTGAGATTGCCCACATGTTGAGGCTCTTATCACTGATAAAGGAACTTCGTCCTCGCTATCGAAATCCTCATTTCTAATGAAAAGTTCAATGTTACCTGGAACATCATTGGGTAAGAGATCGTTATCCAAATTTTCTGTGTCCATTTCGTCCTCGTCTGTATTGTAATCTGCATCTGGTGGTATAAATGCAATGTCAAACACGGCATTTCGATCATCTTCTTCGATTGCATTTATTGCATTTGGAAGATTATCGAATCTCCTTCCATAAAATGATGATGTTGAGAAAGCTTTGAAATCCATGCCAAAAAACTGAACCTCCGAAAAACTGAAAAAATGCAATCGCACCTGAGGCGGAGTAATAAAAAACTACCGTTTTATTTTTTTTTAAATAAAATGCACGCCTACTTGCAGAAAACATGTCAACGAACAATTGATAAATGTTTTATTTGATGTCGGCAATTATGTATGTATGGAATATAATATCAGGTAAATGTCCGCCTCTGTTAGTCTCACAAATGCGAGCCCTTTTGAGCACATTTGTCATTACATTCTCACACCTTTCACGTTTGTTTGAGTTGCTCAAGCGTTTCTGGTTTGTTTGCATAAACCTTGCTTTTCAGATACCGCCACAAAAAGGAGTCCGGAGCGGTCAAATCAGGCGACCGTGAAGGCCAATCAACATCACCATTTCTTGAAATATCTTCTTGTGGAAAGAGATCTCGCAGTAGTTCCATTGTAATCCTGGCTGTATGCGATGTGGCACCGTCTTGTTGATACCATACGTTAATCAAGCCCAAAGCATTAAGTTGTGGGCGTTAAAAAGTTTTCCATCATATCACGATATCGCTCCCTATTCATTGAAAATGTGCCTCGTCACTCATTATGATTTTTTCATGAAAATCGGGGTTGTCATGGGCTAGCTGTAAGAAGCTCTTCTGTCAACTGAATCTTAAATGGAAACAAATGCAAATCCTTGTGCAAAATTGTCGTCAAAGTTATTCTTTGAAGACCAAGCTCCTGAGCACGGCGTCGAATTGAGGTTGATGGATTGTTTTGAACCCTGAGCAGCAGTAATGTTTTCAGCCCATCTTGCAGTACGTTGTGGTCCATGCTTGGGCCTATCACCTACAGACCCTCTTTCTTCGAAATCATTCACTGGCACGTTGTTTCTCCCAAAAATTACACGTTACTTTCTCATCGTCACAGTAATCGATGATTGATTTTGATAAAATATTTTAACGATTAAAACACGTTGGTTTATCGAGAATTTTTTTTATAATAAATTTGCCACGTGTCTACTTAACGACTGCCAAATATGAACTGTCAAGATTAATGTTTACCAATATGGCGGCAAAACAAAGTAGTATACCTTCCCGGCGGACACTCTGAGCGCTGAGTCCCATGTCCCGCCATTGGCAGTCCACACATTCTTCAATATACGAGTACCACTCAAGAATTCAATAAAGAGAATTTTGAAAACTCACCAATTTTAAATTCGTGATGTGAAAATGAAAATGATATAGGTAATTAGTCAATAAAAGTTTCTGACCGAAGCTTCACCAGTCATGGCGAATTTAAGTTTTAGGCTGCTTAACTGCAGTTCGCGGTGTTGCTCCAATAGAGACCAATTAATATGGATGTGGTTTTAATTTAAATGAAAAGGCAGATGAACTAGGCAGGAAAGGATCTGCGGCATCATTTACGATGCCTAAACCATTTGGTGGCGTGCCCATCAGCTCCATTAAAGTCCGCATCAAAAACTGGCTAGAAAAGAAGTCACTTCATTAATGGAGAGAAACTGATGGTAACAGACAGGCGAAACTATTTCTACGATCCCCTTCTCCAAAAAGGACTAAGCTACTCTTTCAACTATACACATAGTTACCGGATTCTTGACACCTCATGGCTATGGAAATTGCTCAAGACATCACTAGTCGAATGTACCACGAAGACGAAGAAACAGCAGAGCACATTCTGTGCCACTGTGATTGCTTAGCAACAACATCGTCTTCGACTTTTAGGTAGTATCTACCTTGAGGCAACTAATATTATTGGCTCTTCGGCATCTTAGGTGAATTTCAAACGAGCTCATCACAATCGGTCCACTGTGGCCGCGGTGATATGGGTACCTAGTCCCACCTCATTTCGTAATCTAATCTAATCTCGGTGCTGCTTGGGTTTCACATTTGATTCTGATTCGCAACGTGGGGTTCCTTTCGGATTCAAAACTCGGATTTTCGTGAATCAACTCGACTAGCGGTTGCTACCATTAGCAATCACTTTAAACTAATGGAACTGCTATCGGAAATCCACGAGCTCAATATGATCTGCGCGGTCACAGATCAAATAACAAAAACACTTTGCTCCAACAAAGGTTTCTCCACTGAAATCACAAATATGGGTTGCAAACAACCCACAAAATTGCCAAAACGGTCTAAAGTGGTATACGGATAGTTCAAAAATGGACTGTGGGGTGGGAGCTGGTATCCACGATACTAATGGGAAAAAGTCCCAGTGTAAATCAGGCTGAGCTCCATGCCAGGATGGAATGCGCGAACCTTATTCACATGTCAGAATCACATGGCTAACATCAAAATATTCACGGATAGTCCTTAGCTCGAAAATAATTGACTACAAATCAGTACTGCACTGCTTTGAAACCCTTCAAGCACTCAGTGCCAGTTAAATAAATAAACAAATAATGGGCGTAAACGGTCCATACAGGACCCTAGCCTAGCTTCTCCAACCACTGTGTGTGCGAAGATATATTTTTTGACACAATTGGAGGGACCTACAGTTTAATACCGATTCCGAACGGCAACTAATTTTTAAGAAGCTTCACATGACAGCTCTTACTCTTGGATGTTTGTCAAACGTTCGCAAGAGGTGGGGCAGCGAATAAAAAACTTTCAGGTGGTACAGGTCGGGATTTGAACCAGCGACCTCTCATTTAGTGGTCCAACGCACTTAACCACTAAGCCACTGCCCCCACACTCAGTACCAGTAACAAAACCAAAATCTGGTGGGATACCGGACACCGGACATGAGGGAATTGAGGGAAATAAAAAAGTTGACGAACTGTCGAAAAGGCTCAGAGAACCCCTTTATAAAATCCGAGCCATTCTGTCCAATAAAGAAATCAACTGCTAAAAAGCTGGGAACACAAAATGTACATCTGATATTGGGAAAGCATCCCAGGTCTTAGACAGACCAAAAAGGTTACACCGCCCTTCAAAAACGAATGCCTCGAAGATACCTAACAGACACATTAACAGGTACATCATATGTGAGTGCCCGCCACTACACGGAATAAGAAGAACAACTTTTCTCAGAGAAGTAATAAGCACTGATGCTGTTAAGAATTCTTCTACTGATAGCATCATCAGCTAAATAAGGAAAGCGGAGGCTCTACTTACCTAAGCAATTTTCTGACATTAAGCACAAAAGTTCTTTCAGTTCCAGGTGCATTTCCTATTGCATCGGCGAGTCAGCAAAAAAACTATTGCCACGGTTGCCAGACGTCTAGATTTCATCGGGATTGTGCAGATATTTTTAAGATATAAAAGTGTCGCATTCCCTTTTTCCTATCAAAAACACTTGTGTATCGAAGTTGGACTTAAATTTATGTAAGTTGCGCGAAAAAATCATATTAAATATAGTAAGCGACCACTTTTGAATTTTATTTAACTTTAACTTAAGCAAAGTGAAGTAACACCAAACTGTCTTAATTAGTTTTATGTATGTTAGTCCACATCCATAAACGGTTCAAAATAAATATGTCTGGGAAACCTGCAATTCACCTGCTTAGTTTCACTGTTAGATTTGGAGTAGACGCAACGTTGGGTGCATTCAAACTTTGTTTATATTCAAAGATTCCCAAATCCGCTAAGCGTGTTCTTGTTTATAATAAGCTTTACTTACGTCTCATAGGTTTGTGTGCTATTAAAAACTTAATATTTCAAACTGGGTGTGGTCCGCTCGCGAGAAAAAGGGTTTTGAACTCGCGTCTGCCTCCTCGACTGCTATAGAACGGCATTTGACCTAACTTGCATGTCGTATAGGCCAACTGAGCACAAATATGATCAAATTGGTTTTATTTCCCAACATAATTTGGCATTATTTCACTTTATCAAAGCCAAAAATAAAAAGGTGGTTTTCGTAAACTTCAAATTTCTCACAAATTTGAAGGCTTAGAACAATATGGTTTTCTGTTTTCGACTAGGCATTGACAGGGGCAGTAAATAAAGGGTGATTTTTTAAGAGGTTTAGAACTTTTTTTAAAAAAAAAACACAAAAAATTCGAAAAATTGAATGAAATATTTATTTGAATCGATAGTTTGAACCTTGCAATTTAATGTTTAAAGATAATTTCATGCAAATGTTGACCGCGGCTGCGTCTCAGGTAGCCCATCCGCTGAGTCCAATTTTGGCATACTCTTTCACACATATCGGCCGGTATCTCACGAATGAATGCATGGATGTTGGCTTCCAGTGCGTCAATCGAAGCGGGCTTGTCCCTATACACATTAGCCTTGGCATACCCCCACAAAAAATAATCTAATGGTGTCAAATCGCACGATCTAGGCGGCCAATTGACCGGCCCGAAACGTGAAATTAACTGTTCACCAAACTCGCCTCGCAATTGCGCCATTGTTTCGCGTGCTGTGTGGCATGTGGCACCGTCTTGTTGAAACCACATATCATGCAAGTCAAGAACTTCCATTTCGGGCAAAAAAAAGTTTGTTATCATCGCTCGGTAGCGTTCACCATTGACAGTAACGCTGCGATTCGCATCATCTTTGAAGAAATATGGCCCAATAATGCCGCCGGCCCATAAACCGCACCAAACAGTGGCTTTTTCGGGATGCATTGGTAGCTGTTGCAATGCTTCTGGCTGATCTTCACTCCAAATGCGGCAATTTTGCTTATTTACGTTCCCATTCAACCAAAAATGAGCCTCATCGCTGAACACAATTTTTCGATAAAAAAGCGGATCCTCGGCCAGCTTTCCAAGAGCCCATTCACCAAAAATTCGGCGTTGTGGTAGGTCGGCTGGCTTTAGTTCTTGCACCAGCTGTATCTTAAAAGGCTTTACGCCCAAATCCTTCCGCAAAATTTTCCACGTAGTGCTGTAACAAAGGCCTAACTGCTGGGAACGGCGCCGAATCGACATTTCGCGGTCTTCTGTCACACTAGCTGATACGGCCGCAATATTTTCTTCAATACGCACAGTACGTAAACGTGTTGGTGGTTTAATGTCCAACAAAGTAAATTTGGTGCGAAATTTGGTCACAATCTTCCGAATAGACTGCTCAGAAGGTCGAGAATGCCGATCATAAAATGGAAGCAGCGCGCGATGAACATTTCGAACCGAGCACGAATTTTGATAGTAAAATTCAATAATTTGCAAGCGTTGTTCATTTGTAAGACGATCCATGGTTAAATTGCAAACCAAACTGAAGCTGTTTGACAGTGACACAAGGTACTAAACACACGTCAGCTGTCAAAACCAGTGTTGCCAAAACCAAACCAGCTAAAAAATCACCCTTTACGAGAAGAAAACGTAAGTGTTGCCATTGTGTTTTAATACTCTGTTTTCCATTTTGAGACAATTTTTTTACATTGCCCCTTCCGCCTAAATGGCGGCACGATTGACTCCCCCCCCACGCTCCATCCTCAAAAACTGTTCTAAATTTTCGGCGCCAAAGTCATCGTATTCGTCCCCCAAAAAATTAACAACTGCCTGTTCTTCATATTGACTGTTAAAAAGCCGTTGAGGTTTTCAAAATAACGGTGATTTTTTTAGCTTGGTTTTTTTAAAAATCGAATAAAACAATCAAATTTGCATTAAATATTCAAAAATTTTATTGTAATCGATAAATAGGCCTTTGCCATTTACGTTTTAAAGACAACTTCATGTAAATGTTGTCCGCGGCTCCGTTTCAAATAGTCCATTCGAAAGGTTGTGACACTTTTTCGAGCATTTCGGCCTGTATTCCACGAATAACGCGTGTTATGTCATCCTGTAAGGCTTCAATCGTGTTCGGCTTGGCCACATAGACTAACGACTTTACATAACCCCACAAGAAATAATCAAGAGGCGTTGAATCGCATGATCTTGGCGGCCAACTCCAGGGTCATTTCGAGAGATAAGCTGCTCACCAAATTCATCCTTCAACATTTCCATTGTTTCACGAGCTGTGTGGCATGTGGCACCGTCTTGATGAAACCACATGTCAACCAAGTTCAACTCAGGAAAAAAAAGTCGCGTATCATGGCTCGATATCGTTCGACGTTGACGATAACGTTTCTTCCACGGTCGTCTTTAAAGAAAAATGGACCGATGATGCCATCAGCCCATAAACCACACTAAACCGTTGTTTTTTCGGAATTCATCGGTAATTCTTGTATGGCATGTGCCTGTTCATCACTCCAGATGCGGCAGTTTTGCTTATTTACGTATCCGTTGAGCCAGAAATGAGCCTTATCTCTGAACACAATTTTTCGATAAAACCCACATTTGCACATTTTTAATATTTTTTTAATAAATTGCAATAAGTTGCAATCGTTGCTCGTTTGTAAGTCTTTCCATGACTAAACGGTAGAGTATACTGAAAACTTTTCACTATGACAGATGACGTTTGGACGCCATTACTAACCAGTGCTGGCTCTAAAAAAAATCGCCCTTTACATATGCTTATCAACGACAACTTTGTTCATCAATATGACAATTTTCTTTTAACAACCGCCGATTGTCAATATGACAACCAATATTTTTTTCAGTAAATCTGTAAAGATTTGGCACCTAAAGGCACCTTGCACACGATCGCCAAAGTTCAAGACGTCAAAAAATGTATTTAATGGCTATTCATGTGTGTCCTTCAATATTGAGCAGTTGAATGTTAAAACTGAGCTGTTTTGGATGTTTTGTTGAATCTCCTTAGCGCTCTAGGATTACCCACTCTGGGCATCAATTTATTTCAAAGTATTATTCAGATTATTATTCAGATTACCGTATTATGACTTACCAAGGGATTAACGAAACATTTTGTATATTTCGTCCTCCCAAACACACGTCCAAATGTTGTCAATTTCAATTGTTTCTCTCTGCTACTAACCATAGTCTCAAATCAATGCACCCTATGGCCAAGGTACATACCTATGTATGTATATAGACAGTAAAATTCTACGGACTCTTTGCCGACGCGATGATGTCAAGCATGATTATGCATTAACACGATCCGGAATATTTGGCATTTCCCTCTGTATCTATCTCACAGTTGGTCGGCAAACATTAGCCAAATATACATATTCCCACCTGCAGCCAAAGGAAAAACAAGGCTAATCTGGTGGCTGAGTCGCGTTTGCACCTGTCATGCCTAACCAACCATTATTGGAACACGTTTACAGTGCGCGCGAGCGAGTTGTCCTAAGTCCTTTTTACTGGCATACCGCACTGCCCCGCCTGCCCGCTTAAAGCCTCCCCTTCTTCTATTGGTGTCATTTTTTTTTCCTCTCTCGTTTCTCGATTTCGGGAGAGTAATTAAAAGTGTTTACTTAAAGTTTATTATAACTCGAGGTTCGAGCGAGGAAAAAAAAACGGATACAACACCAGGTTGCCTGCCGCCGCCGCTTTATGCCCAGCCCAGTAAGAGGGTTGTGTGCCGACGGCCGTCATATTTTTCACTCGTGTCAAATGGTTGAAGCGTATCTAAACCACGAGAGGTTAGATGTGCGGGGATTTTTCTCTTCTTTATTTTTTTTTTTTTTTATCGCTTTTCACTTCAACCGAATTTTGGGAAATGATGACGACGATGCTGCTACACTGCTGGTTGTGCCGCAGTCAGATGAAGGTTATCAGAATTTTTGTAACCCTTCATCTGGTCGACTGTGTGGGTTTTTGCTTTTGTAATTTATTAGAAGAGTGGATTTGTAGCGGAGGATTATCAATGTTATGTCAGGAGGCGCAAACAAAAGTCATTCGCCTTATCTGCTTACCTTTTAGCTTCACCGTCGCACTTCAGTTCGAAATTAATTCAAGGATATCGAGAGGTGCCATAAAAGCGGCGGCAAAGGGTTGAAGAAAAGAAATAAGCAAATTAGCACGAAGAGAAGGTAAATCCAAAAAAAAAATATACGCAAGTAAAACAACAAAGAAAAAACCAACTGCAAGAGAAACTAAACGTACGAACCATTAACCTGTAGTGGAAGGAGAGGACTTTCCATTAATGAGGTAAATAAATTAAATCGCGCACACCCCCACCCCCTACTGCCATTGCTATTGCCATTGCCATTGTGTCTTCGTTACTCATCAACCCTTTATCGGCCCTAGAGGCGACAAAATTTTTTAATGGCGTTTATGCGCGAGCATTTCCCAACCAAATTAACTAAACGTCATCAATAAATCGTTGTTGAGTAAAGTTTAATTAAAACAAAAAAAAAACGGACGGAAGAATGAGGCAACGAAAGCTGTAACTGAAATCATAGCATGAATAGGTGTCGTCCTTTCGGCCGCATATGGATTACACACAGAGAGAGAGAGAGAGAGTAACCTTATATATGAAATTAATACAAAGTTTTGCAAGCTCACAATTTTTTTTTAAGTTAAAATAATTAAAATCATGTCCCTTAAATCTTGGCGGAACCATAAATTAACTGAGTATCCTAAAGGACATATACTCATATCCGCTTTAGAAGTTCGCACACAAAAAAATCGTTGCGATGAAAAACTTCACATCTTTCGTAAATGGACACACATAAAAAATATATATAGAAAAAAAAAAAAAACATCACAGTTGAGTATAACATGTCCTAGAACAGAAAGGATTCGGGGGTAATAATTTGTGCACAATATGCACATTTGAAAAGAATGATATTCAGTCTGATGCATTTTCTTTTTTATTCTGATTGTTATGGACTCTTTGACTGGGTACTTCCAAAAAACGGATACTGAAAGCCTAACGTTAGGTTAGGTTGAAAAACCCGATACTTTGTCGTTCGATATTGGGTTGTTTTGGTACCACGAAAACTTAGGAAACATTTCGTCCCAACTTTGATATAATTTAGCTCGGTCTTAATCATGAATGAATACAATACATTGCTGTTGTGTTCCCTGAAATCACAGTCATATGACTTATGCATACGGGATTAAAATATAAACTAAACAAAGCTCTCCCAAAGCAATTATATGAGATCCTAAGCTCTCATTTAGATGACAGACTCTTTCGTGTTAAACACGGGAACGAGTACTCCGAATTTAAAGAAATCGCGGCGGGATACTATCGCAACAACTTTCGCGGATAATACGGCTGTTCTATCTGTTGACAATTCGATTAAGTCCGCGACAAATAAGCTTCAACGATCTGTCGACAGAATATGCTTGTGGACAAAAACTTGGCGTATTGTCCTCAACGAGACAAAATCCACGCACGTTACGCTTACGTTAGAAATGTAAGCAATCTACCCATTTATATTGACGACTCGGTACAAATTCCGTACGCAAACGAGGCTGAATACTTGGGAATGACGTTGGCTGCTAAATTAAAATGGAAATCGCATGTTAAGAAGAAACGCGAGGAGCTCGTTATCAGATTAAATCAAATGCATTGGCTGATTGGAAGATTTTCTAAACTCAGCATGCAAAACAAGCTGCTTTAATACAAGCAAGTTCTAAACCCCGGTTTGGACGTACGTTATACAACTTTGGGATTGTACCAAACCAAGTAATGTTAACATTTTGCAAACTTTCCAAAATAAAGTCCTAAGTCCTAGTCGTAGTATAAAATTATTTTGTAGGGAGGTGTTTTTTTAAGTGAGTAAGAATCTCAAACTATTATGAGCACGCGCAGCCGGTCCTCATAATCTTCCTCTCATGGAAGATTTTCCACCTACCCTCGGGAAATATGACTTATTTTAGCTATTTCAATTTATTATACGTGACACTTGAGGCAGTCACAAGACTAGAAGTAAAAATAAACTAATGCAATACTTTGTGCAATGAATTGAAGGATTTTTGGTTGGTTAAGATGGCTGCCCTGGCAAAGGCTCGAGGCACACTTAGACCGTTGAAAGGTCGGTCCATTATGTTATCACAAAGAGGGGTATTCCGTAGCCGGAAGTTTCAACCGCTGGTTGTCCATAGGGATTATAACAGGGTAAAATGACTCAGGTGCTCTCAAAACCTCAGAGCGAGGTGACAGAAGAATCTACTCCCAAATGTCTTCTCTTGGAGGGGAGTCAGAAAAAGAGAAAAACTCAAAATGACTGATGCCATCAAACACAGAGGTCTCTTGAGTTACTAAAGGGGACATTTTTGTGAGGTGATTGATGGAATCATTTGGACTTAGTTATGAATTTGCTGATGCAGTAAATACAAACGTTGCTAGGATCACTCAGATCTTCGAAAAAATATTCACATAAAAATTTTAATTTTTTTCATTGAGTAGTTGCTTATGGCATTTCTGCCTAACTGGCTAAAGAGTCTTCCTACAGCCTCGTTCCTCAGCTCCGTTGATATTTTTTCTTCATATAGTTGATAGGTTTTCGCGCTACATTGCTCTACCAGCTTAGATTCGTATTGTTGGCGATTTCAACGTTTTGATTTTTGCTTAACTGTCTCTAAAGATCACGACGGTCATATCGGTTTTATAGAAAGGCCACAAGTTAACTGCTCTTAAGGCTCTAGTTATAGCTATCATTGAAAACTTGGTTTTCCGATTTTAAGATGACTAAGCTTTAAATAGTATCAAAATAAAGCTAATCTCTCATAGAATTTTCCTACAAAAAAAAAATTACTTAATTCTGATTTAAACTTTTCTTGAAATCCATTTTTATTATTTCACTGATTAAAATCGACTTCAATGAACAGCTGATATTCGTTTCTACAATTTGGAACAATTTGGAACAGATTCATTTCACCGATGTGTTCGATTCTCTTTCTATTCTCATCTGTAAGTTTTGCTTTCAATGATCAACTCTAACCTTAAAACCTGTAGCAGTGGCCTTTAAGTGACAGTAGTTTTTCAATGATTGCTACAACTGACTTGGCAAAAAATTGAACTACATATATATTCCACGGATTAGTTCTAATGATGCATTTGAATGATAGCTATAACTAGTCCCTAAGTCTTTAAAACGTCATCACTGAACACGCACAGAATCGGAAGATAAATTTAAATTTTCTGAAATAAAAGAATTGAGAAGATTTTTAAGACTTCAAAGAATTCAGACAATCACAATTTGTTTTGCATTGAGTCTTTTGACTACGATTGACTGCGGTTGGTTTACTTATGTTTTCAGAATATACTGGAAATTCCACTTCAAAGCTTGATTAAGTGATTAAGTGAAGTGTAAGGAATAATTTCCTTTTTTTTATTTAATTGACTGCATTCTTTTAAGTCAAATATTGCTTTTTTTAGTCAGACATTTGACAGAGATTTGTTGGAAAATATTCTGCGAATTATAAAGCATTACAAAAGTTGGGGTACATCTTTCCCCGGCAGTAAACATCGGCCCTATTGGGGCAATGAGATCCACTAACACAAGCGGGTCTTAAGCCAAACTAAGATTGGCAACTGCTCCTTTACATTTTTTACAGTGTCATTCGGTTAAAGAATGCATAACCCTAGGAGTTGGGAACAAAGTCCCTATTTTTCAGAAATATAAGGAAGGGAATCTGAACATACAAAATTCCTTTCTTGAACTTTACTCCATCATTCGTCACCTAAATGGATAATTCGACAACCAAACGCTACCAATATTTTCTTTTCTTATATCCCATCTTCTTGATGAATGGTTGGAGTGGTATTCATAATAAAAGTTGGTAAGGAAGATATCCCCATACTCCATAAGAACTTCAGCCTTATTACTCGAGCATCCTTTCTGTTGAAAATCATGAAACGACTGGTTGAACTGCTCTTGCAAAAAGTGGCTTTTTAGCCCCACATACTTTCTGAAATGCAACATACCTACCTAATCCTGCGAGACGACGCTCCAGAACCTTGTTGGAAGCATCGGGTGCGCGCTTAATAGAAAAGAGGACGCGCTGCCGTTGGACTTGATCGTAAATTGGTGGTCCCAAAAACCTAGTTTGTACTCTTTTCGAGAAGGAGGAAATCGACGAGTCTTTACTAGTCTTTCACGACGTCACATTGCAGCTATTAAGGGAACCTAAATATCTTGAAGTAATCTCGAAAACAAGCGCCTTTGGACCAAGCATGTCGAGACAAAGGCATCTAAAACATTGTCGGCTTTCTGGCAGTCTAAGGATGTCTAAGTGTTTTACATGACAATGATTGGGCCAGCTTTCACGCAAATCGGTCATTGCACTTATGATCGATTAGATCGATTTTTTCATGGGAGCAACCCTGAAGGCGCCATTTCCCGCTGGAAAAGAATTTATTTGTGGTTGCAACTCGTACTGGAGTTTCGTTGATACTGCACAAGAACTATCCTACCATCTGATGCAATAATACCGGAACTTTGGCTGCATAGGACTTTTTCCAAGTTCAAGAAGAAGACGAATATAGTGGGGATGTTTCCAAAACCTGTCGCAGTTCAGGTGCTGCTGCCACTCACCTGGAATTTGAGAACGTCAGCCTTTTCTATGGAATATATTTTGAGAAACAAATGGAGGGGTCGAAGTATATATGTCTGTTGTGACAGCCAAGCTGCACTTAAGGCCTTACTTAATTCTTTAACCACTTTTCAGTTAGTGCTTCAACTTCAGAACATTTTGAACTCGGTCAAAAGATTGAACACCCAGAGTTTGTTTTGGGTTCCGCGTCATACTAGTGAAGTCACGCAATTTGAAGTCATCTCCGAAGAACTTGCTTGTCAATGTTCGGAGAAAGTTTTCTCATGACTTGAACATGTGTTGGGTATGGCGGCGTCCCTACTACTTAGTAAGGGCTTCAATTGAGTATTGGTTCTCTTATAGAAATACACGATTCACGATCCAGTTGCAGATAGACTTAACTAGTTCGACCGACTGTCTTTAAGAAGTCGACGTCACGAGATATTTTTCTTTAACATCGTTCGTGAAGCAAGTGTACGAAACTCACAAGCCAACCAGAGCTAAAAATTTTCAAAAGTTCGTTCAACTACTGATGCTGATGATATTGACATCATTGGGAGAACGCGGCGAGCTGTCAGTGACGCATTTGCAAGCATCGAAACGGAGGCTGTTTCTTCGGGCTAAGAAGGCATCTAAGAAGTAAAGCCCTCTCTCATAGAACCAAGGAGATATTATATGAGACCTTAATCATCCCGGTCCTGCCGTATGGTGCAGAAGCATGGACCCTGTCAAAAGCGGATGAAAACCTTCTGGGATCTTTGAGAGAACGATTCTTCGGGTAATATTAGGTCCAGTTTGTGACGATGGATTGTGGAGAAGAAAATTTAACGACGAAATCTACGGGACATACAGCGATGCTGACCTGGTCAAAAAGCTAAAAATGCAACGGAGCGTATGGACAACAATGCACCGGCCCAACGAGTCTTCGAATCCACCCCTGAGGGACAACGCAACAGCACCTGAGGGTGGCGCGCATAATTGGAGAACAACCTCAACCAACTTCGTGTGCGTAACTGGAGGCAGCTAGCAAGGGATCGAGCTGGCTAGACGGGCTTGTTGGTTGAGGCCGTGGTCCAGCCCGGACTGTAAGCGCCACCAAAAGTAAAGCAAAGTAAGCGAGAAAAGGCTGGAAGCGCCTAGGGAGCATTCCGACGGGTCAGCACTCTAAAAAAAAAGTGCTGGGCATAAGTCTTGTGGAGAATTTTCTCTGTGAATCTCTATAACCAAGGCTCCAGGCTCTCTTAAGTGCCTTTTAGATTTTCTGAAAATAACGTAGAAGTATCTGTCTGAAAGTACAATGGACGAGTTTCTGAGACTGCGTAAAGCTTCTTGATTCTTTTCCCCAAAATTTCAAAATTTGTTTCACTCGTACCGAGTTTATATCAGCACGAGAAACTGACGAAAATTCATTTCAAAACTAAAATTCAGAGTTAAGCATTTGATTAGAGGACCACATGTTATTGAGTTGTCTAAGCTCAGTGATCTGTTTTCTCCGATTTGAGCCTCATTTTAGCATAAATTCCTTAAAATATTTTTAGTTATCAAATGAACGCTTGAAAAGCACATTTTTACGTGCTTTGCATATTCTTCACGCTTAATATGTTTGAAAGGATCTGAAGGATAAAAATTAGTATATGCCACATATAAGAGGAGGTAGAAAATAAAAATGGCAACCACTTTTCATTTTTTTTTTTATATATATTCCCATTTCCATTTGCTTTTACTTTTGCATATATATTCTATATTCCAAGAATGAAAAAAGGACACATCCTTTTTAAAAATCCCCACCCTTCAACAGGAGAAATAAAAAAAAATTAAATCTGGTTTTGGTCCGCTGCAGTAGCAGCAGTAGCGGTGGCAAGACATATTCGTCCTGCATAAATGATGTAATTACAACGATATAGGATGTCCAGTTGTTAAATTTGCCTTCGTTTTTACTCTGTTATAATAAATGTATGTATTTAATAAGGATATGTGTAAAGATACTTATGCGCCCCCAATTTTTTTTATATATTCATTTTTACGAATCTACGAAGATAGAGAATTTATATAGCGTTTAAATGTGCAAAAAACAAATAGAAACAAAAAAAAAGGTTATTCAATGTACGCGAGATGATGGGTGGATCCGCCAAAGAGTCCGACGAGGGCCGTACCCACTTAGGTATAACATATCGCCAAAGGACATACTTATACTAATGTAAATTTAATTTTACTCGAACAAAAAACTCTAATGGTAAATGAGTAAATGGATATTATAGATAAAAGGACAATTTAGTTTTTTTTTTTTTTTTCATTTTAATTTTTTTTACACGCCGTGTGTTTTGAAATTGTAAATCTCTCTCTTTCTCTAGCCCCTTCCTAGTCCTCGTGTATGCAATATTCTTTTATGAATAATCTGTGCATTATAGAGAAATACGAAAGGTGGTATTTGTTTGTCGCTATTTTGAATTTAGTTTAATAATTAAAATCACGTTCTCTTTCTCGTTCTCGCCAAACAATGGAAAACAAATGTAACAAAATTTGGAACATGCTAGTGACTTCAATGGCTGCTTTAAATCAGCTAACAAATTTCCTGTGAATGGCAACTACTATAAATATTAATTTAAGTGCGCCACATTGATAAGGGTATTAATAAAGACCAAACCAGAAGCAAAGAAATAATAATAACGAAAAAATGTATATAATTAAATTAAAATAAAATGGTTTATAATGCTAATTCAATGTTGACTGTCACCGGTAAATTATTAAATTAAAAAAGGCAACTTATGGTTAAAGCGCGAGAAACTTAACTGGTTAGAGTTAGGAGCTGCAAAGAAAAGGGTATATTACAAGTGAAGCCAGCGGGTGAAGCGGGGTTAGGGACGGATGTCATAAGCACTTAGTTTTAGATAACTGGTGGTAGTCTGGTTTTACTTTGTTCTTTCCTTCCATTCCTTTCGCAGTTATTGTCTAATTGAAAATTATCTTCTTGCGGCGCAGGTAATATTATCGTGAAAGAAAATAATTTAGGGACTCTTTTGCCTTTGGTTCGTCTGTTAGCCAATGGGATTTTTTAGTTCACTTCTTCACACATGTGAAATCTGATAGTATAGTAAAATAGTTATCTAAATCAAATTATTTTTTTGTAAGTATAACGAACCTATATCTTTTACATAAGGTAAATTTATAAAAATATGGCTTCAGCAGCGACGCTGAGACAAAGAGCCATATTTTTTGAATGTGACTATGATGTTTTCGCATAGCAATATGAGGCTTCGTTCTTCTTCTTTTGTCTGAGGTCGCTTCTATCCGATGGAGCACTAAGACAGAAATAGGACAGGTGGTGGTGTCTCTCAAGACCAACATATTAAAGTTTTTAGCAAAAACTTGGTGGCCCGAAAGACGCAGACTTTTTGCAAATGTCCGGGTGCAGTAGTTTTTTTTTATATCTGGACTTCATTCTAATTTTTTTAATTAATACATAAATATTTTAAATAAGTAAATTTCAAGTACATATAATAATTTTTCAATTTAAAAAAGAATAAATAGGCATCATTCTGTAGCACAAAGTGGCTAGAGGCGAATGATCCTTTACAAAATAATTACATACAAATTTGATGTGTGGGGGGGTAGTACAGAGTAAAATAAATTTTTATCGGTATGAACTTCATGAATGAACTATGATGCAATTGCAATTTCAAGTAGTTTAGTGAACAAGACAAATAGTTTTAACAAAAATTATGCTTTTATATGAACTAGCCAGAATTAAGTAATAATTTGACTGCATGACTATCTAGGCTAAATAGCCAACTTTTTACTTTGACCAAAAATATAGCAATGACTCTTACAATTCTTATATTACGAGGTAATTTATTAAAAAGCTTAGGCGCTGTCGCAGTAAAAAAATTTGAGAAATGGGTTTTGTTTGAAACTGGAATGGTAACAAGTTCCATGGTATTTACTCTTAATCTATAAATAATTGAACTCCTGAGAGTAGAACTGTAGCCGCTACGTAGAAAGAACACTTTAAGGACCTTGAATACATATAAATGATTTATTGGCAATATATTAAGATTACAAAAAAGAGGCCAGCTAGGAGTTAGTCTATTAACTTTACAAATAATTCTTATAAGATGTTTTTGTGATGTTTTTAATGTTTGGATGGTGCTATTATAGGTCCCACCCCAAGTTGCAATACCATATTGTAATTTGAAGTGTGCCAGGCCATAGTAAATCATGGTAAGTATTTTTCTGGAACAATGTGGTTGCAACAGATACATTTTACGAGTAACAGATAACATATATTTCTTTAGTTCATCCACATGGGCCTTCCAATTTAGGTTTTTATCTAAAGGGTGATTTTTTAAGAGGTTTAGAACTTTTTTTTAAAAAAAAAACACAAAAAATTCGAAAAAATGAATGAAATATTTATTTGAATCGATAGTTTGAACCTTGCAATTTAATGTTTAAAGATAATTTCATGCAAATGTTGACCGCGGCTGCGTCTCAGGTAGCCCATCCGCTGAGTCCAATTTTGGTATACTCTTTCACACATATCGGCCGGTATCTCACGAATGAATGCATGGATGTTGGCTTCCAGTGCGTCAATCGAAGCGGGCTTGTCCCTATACACATTAGCCTTGGCATACCCCCACAAAAAATAATCTAATGGTGTCAAATCGCACGATCTAGGCGGCCAATTGACCGGCCCGAAACGTGAAATTAACTGTTCACCAAACTCGCCTCGCAATTGCGCCATTGTTTCGCGTGCTGTGTGGCATGTGGCACCGTCTTGTTGAAACCACATATCATGCAAGTCAAGAACTTCCATTTCGGGCAAAAAAAAGTTTGTTATCATCGCTCGGTAGCGTTCACCATTGACAGTAACGCTGCGATTCGCATCATCTTTGAAGAAATATGGCCCAATAATGCCGCCGGCCCATAAACCGCACCAAACAGTGGCTTTTTCGGGATGCATTGGTAGCTGTTGCAATGCTTCTGGCTGATCTTCACTCCAAATGCGGCAATTTTGCTTATTTACGTACCCATTCAACCAAAAATGAGCCTCATCGCTGAACACAATTTTTCGATAAAACATCCGATTTCCACATTTTTCACAGAGCACGAATTTTGATAGTAAAATTCAATAATTTGAAAGCGTTGTTCATTTGTAAGACGATCCATGGTTAAATTGCAAACCAAACTGAAGCTGTTTGACAGTGACACAAGGTACTAAACACACGTCAGCTGTCAAAACCAGTGTTGCCAAAACCAAACCAGCTAAAAAATCACCCTTTATTAGTTAGAACACCAAGATACTTAAAACTCTCAACACTTTCAATTGTAAAACAATTGGGACTACACGACAAAGAATCAAAATAATTTTTTCTACCACAGTAGTGAGCACATAAGGACAATTTAGAACATGAAGCAGAATGAAAAATAATATCACAGTTAGGCAGACAGGTGCTTTTTAGGTTACAGACCATTAATTTGGTTTTTTCGCTTGTAAGCAGTTCATGCACCGCGAACCATTGTCGTAATATTTGCAGGTCGTTTTGAAGTTTTACAATACAATCAAATAGGCTGTTATTTGCATACGAAAATGCCATATCATCGGCAAAAGCAGTGACTTTACTATTAAAGTTTTGTTTGAACACTGAATTAACATAAACCAAAAACAAAACCGGTCCCAAAACTGATCCTTGGGGTACACCAATATTCACTGCAGCGGAATCACTGTATGTGCCGCCAAGTTTTACCCGTTGACTTCTTCCTGCCAAGTATGACGAAAACCAGTTATAAATTTCACCTCGGAATCCAATTTTGTATAATTTATTCAAAAGTATTGAATGATTGACCATATCAAATGCTTTAGTCATATCTATGAACAAAGCCAAACAATTAGTATTGCTATTAAAACTCTCGCATATTTCACTACAAAGCTTTAAAATTGCATCTTCAGTTGACATTTTTTCACGAAATCCAAATTGTACGTTACTAAAGTAATGATTTTTATTTAAAAAACATGTAACGCGTTTTTTTATTAACTTTTCAAACAATTTGCAAAACGTTGGAAGTATAGAAATAGGCCTATATTGCGACATACAATTTCGATTTCCTTTTTTGAACAGGGGAATTACTTCTGCACTTTTTAAAGAAGAGGGGAAAGTACCAGAATTGACACTTAAGTTAAACAAATGACTTAGCAGCACATCGACGATAAAAAATGAAATTTGCTTTAAGAGGTAGTTTGTGATGTTATCTGAAGTACTAGATTGCTTGTTATCCAAGGACATGATCTGTTTATGGATTTCTAGTGGCGTAAAATGGTCGAAAACAAAACTGTTGATTTGAAATGATTCGTCAACTAGGTCGGCATATAAATTACAATCACAACAAACTTGAGGAGGAGAGGGCTTAGATTTTGACGCAACAGACACAAGTTTGATTCTGAGAAAACCTCTTCTGAACCTAGCAAACTCATCCGAGATCTCATTTCCCTGGGTGCCAGTGTGTCCTGGTACCCAGACAAGATTCACTGTGTTCAGCCTTCCGACCAAATTCAGAGAAAGCTTGAGTTCTAGCACTTACTTGGACGAGGTAAGAGTGTTGAGCAGCGCTTTTAATGCAGCTTGGCTATCACTGCAAATGCAAATGCCTCTAGCTCTCCACCTGTTGTTCACAATATAGCGCATAGCCATTAGGATGACGAAAACTTCCGGTCGGAAGACAGGCGCATGTTTACCCAGAGCCTAATATTATCGCATTTCACAAAGACTACAGCACCAGACTACAGCATTCATTCCCTGGTTCAGAGTCTAACCGAAGCTATTGCGTTACCCGGAAAAAGTTAACGTGGCAGTTTTGTCGCAGAATGATTTCTGGTGTCATTGGATCGAACGGCATATCCATAAGACTCTTGAGCCGGTTCTTGAAAATTCCAGTGCGCATGGTGCCAAAAGCAACCTCTCTTTAAGCGAGAAATGGTATTTAAATATTAACACAGAAATCCCATCATCCCATTAAAGGGTTACATGGGTTTATTCGGAGAAAAAAGATATATTTTCACCAATTTTTTTTTTATAAAATTCAAACTTAAAGATAAAAAAGATATACATTTGAAAAAGAATTTCTGAAATTTTCAGAGGAAAATATTCAAAACTCCGTCATTGTGACGTCATTTCCGGTGATCTCTCGGAAAAAAGGTGCATCCGCGTTGACAGTAGCACTCGTGACGGGATCATCAGAAGTGGAAAAAAAGGCTTTTAGTTAAGACCATAAACTAGAATTTGGACGAAGGGTACAAAAAAAATTGAAAAATTGAAAATTGGATTTTTGGCAGACCTTTTTACCAAAAAATGCTTATTTGGCAAAATTTGCTCAACATTTTTTTTTTAAATAGTTTTGATTGAAAAGAGTAAAAAATCCTTCGTCCAAGTCCTCGTGAATTGATCAAGATCGGTTGAGTGGTTTTCGAGAAATTTCCACAACCGACTTCAAAAACGTAGTTTCGAGCAAAATGCGCACCTTCCCAAGGCTGTATCTCCGAAACTTTTATTCAGAACAACTTGAAAATTTAGAATAGGAGATGTTGTAGAAATTAATACGATAAAAAAAAACCCCTTAAATCGTCTTCAGATTGTGCTGCAAACACCGATGTCAAAACTGCAGGAATCATAACGCAATGATTTCCAGTAAACTGCACATGCTACTTTTTGCATACTGAATCGAAGAAATCAGCAAACAAATTTCACGTGCTTTTTCAAATTTGGTGTGGAATCGGCTAAACTGATTGTCGATCACAAAATGGTGGTTGACGATTTGCAACTCTTGTTATTTTGGAGTGCCATTTCAATCAAATTAACAGATGTTAGATTCAATTTAAAAATTTTACTTTAGATTTTGAAATTTTAGAAACATTTCGATTATTATTTTATTTTATTTCTGCTTCAGCTGCAAATTGAAGAAATAAAGATCAAATTTTGAGGTTAGCACAACTTATTGAAAAACACACCATGAGAGTTTTTGTTTGTTTCTGTATTCTCTGTCAACTTATTGATTATATTTACTGATACAGTTTATTGGTCTTTAACTATTAACATTTGAATTTAAAAAAAAAAAAACTTAAATGCCAGGACAAAGAAACTTATACAAAATGTATGAAAGCGACATCTAGCTGTCACACGAAATCGATATCAAAAAAGCGATTGTCAATTTGATAATCAAAAGTGATGATTTTGATTGTCACATTAGCCGATTCCACCCCTATTGAACTTTGTGAAGCAAATCCGTCGAAGCAAGGTACGGTTTCTGGACAGACGGAATTGCAGGACTCTTTTTTTTTTGGAATTTTTTATACGCCATTTAATTCTCCAAATTTAATTTCTGAACGTGGTGTCACCTTTCCTTTCTTGTTAACCGAACCACTTTATTTTGTGGTCAGGAAAGATTTCCGAGAAGCCTGTTTATCTACATACGTCTTACCGCTTTGGGCAGAACGTATCGAATGGGTTTCGAAAATGTAATGCAATGTGCAACAAATGTCGTTTAAGTCATTTGGCTGATCCAAACCTTGGATATGGATATGAAAGAAAATCCGTCGTTTGGCTTTTATAATTAATAAATTGATTATTGTAAGCACATCGCTCAGCTGAATTTATTTTAATGTTATTAAATAGCTTATGCTTTTAAGTTTGACATCTACCACTCATCTTTCTGACGCTAATAGTCGTTGTACCCAAGCGAGTACATAAAAATAGTAATTTTCAAGCCGAAACGAAAACAGTTTTTGGACAGGTTTTTTTTTTTTTGTTTCGCTCACGTAAATTGAGCTTTACAACTTCGCCTACACAAAATAACTGCAGCGAAAACCGTTATTTTCTAGTTTGCTTTCTTTTGCTTCGTGTTAGTCAGTTTTGCGCGATTCAGTAGGCTAGTCAGCGTCGAGGGAAATTCGCATTAATAATAATATTAATTCATTATAACTGAATTTAGAACGTTAACAGCTTGTGTTGAATTGAAAAAAAAAATCTTTTGATAGCAAAGTAATAAAAGTACTGTGCTCGCCTGAGTACAATGGCTAATAAGGTACACGTTTTTTCTAGATAAATATTCACATTGATATGGATTTTCAAAGCATCAAACCATTTTTACGGCAGAAACTCTCAGAACTTCGGACGAGCTTTAAACTTGGTTGAAACGTCTTCAAGTCATAGCAATTTGAGGGTGATGCTGAAGATCTTGTTTGCACCATGCCGCAAGATGTAGAGGTGTTTTGTAGCAGTGACAGTAAAGACGATTTACCGCTTCCTCATCGAGAAAATTGCTGCTGTGGCAGAAAGTGTGCGTGAAGCGCCATCAACATCAATTCACCGTCGTTCTCAACAATTGAACATTTCGGAGACATCATTGAGATGAATTTTGCATAAAGACCTTGGTATGACGCCATACAAAGTCCAATTGGTTCAGGAGTTGAAGCCAACTGACCATCCAATGCGTTTTCGCTTCTCTAAGTGGGCCTGCGATCGACTTAGAGAAGATGCCGATTTTGCCAAAAAAATCATAGGCATAATTGGGCCATTTTTCTTCGAAAATGAGCAAGGAGTGGCCGTTGCAGTCAATGGCGATCGTTATCGGGAACGAATTGTTGAACGAATTTTTGTTCACAAAAATTGAAGAGAAGGATTTTGGCAACATTTGGTTTCAACAGGACGGCGCTACGTGCCACACAGCCGAAGCTACACTCGATGTTTTGCGCCCTGTTATTGAAGATCGCATTATCAGCCGCAGAGCTGATGTCGTTTGGCTACCGCGGAGCTGCGATTTGACACCATTGGACTATTATTTTGCAATATTCGTGAAGCCATTGGTGAAATACAGCTGCACACAATCGATAATGTGCTTAAAAATTGGATCGATTGTGTAGGCTACTGCATGGCCAGCCGAGGCAGCCATTTGAATGAAATTATTTTCCATTATTAACCGCAAGGATTGTACTTTCAAAAAAAAAAAAAATTGACAAAATATTCAGTAGTTTTTTTTATAGCATTTTCAAAAAAAAAAAAAAGTTATTTGGCAGACCCTGTACATTCGATGGGAGCTCGTAGCTTGAAATTTTTGAAACTTTATTTGATGAAGAAGTAGTAAATTTGATTGTTAAGCAGTCTCGCATTTATGCAGCACAGTCTAATGCCCACCATTTTTCATTCACTGAAGACGATTTGAAAGTCTTTTTGGGTATTTTGCTTTACAGCGGCTATCACTCTATGCCAAGAGATAACATGTACTGCTAGACAGATGAAGACACCCGTGTACCAATTGTTGCTGCCAATATGTCCCGAACCAGATTCAAGGAAATCGAAAAATGTCTGCACATTACTGACAACAATAATTCGGTTCTCACCGACAAAATGGCAAAAATAAGGCTTCTAGCAATCCTTCTAATTGAAAAATTTTGCCAGTTTGGATACATACATGAAAAACTCTCGGTTGATAAGTCGATGGTAAAATACTGCGGAAACCACTCTTCGCAAGCCTGTAAGGTTTGGCTTTAAAAATTTAATGCTGACGAGCAGTTGCGGTTATTTGTACCAATTCGAAACCTTCACTTTGTGGAACCAAAAACGTCACTATGGCAACACAGCAAATGACGCTTGGATCCGTAGTTATTGGTTTTTTTTTTTTTTGGACAAAGTTACCCATCCTTCAGATCACATTGTATTTTTTGATAATTTTTTTACGTCGTTTTTCTGAAACAAACTGATTTTCGAGCTATCGGGACTGTTCGCGAGTCTAGAACAAAATGTCCCCTGAAATCGAATGCAGAGTTCAAAAAAGAAAATAGAGGATTCTATGATCACAGATATGATACTGCCAATAAAATACTTTTTGTGAAATGGAATCCTAACAGCGCCGTCAGTATTGGCTCAAACTTTGCATTCCATCGATGGTGCTCGCAGGAATAAGCAAAAGTTTAAATGTAAATCAGCCGAAAATGATCGGAGATTACATGATGACCTCCGTTGACCTTCATAATGAAGTCAATAATTATTACCGAATTAAATTTCGCGGCAAAAAATGGTGCTGGCCACTTTTTACGGTAATGATGAATTCTGTGATGGTCAATTCATAGAAGTTGCATAAAATGGTCTACAACAGCAACATAGACTTATTGCAGTTTCATCGTGCTATTGTTCGTCACTACTTGCGAAATTAAACACCGCTTTCAGCGTCATCCAAGCGATCAGTAGTATTTACTATACTCTGTCCAATATAAATTGGCAGTACACGTCGTATGGGGAAGCTTTTGCAAAATCAGTAGCGTGCCATATTGTTCCACCATACTAATTTGAAAGAAACCCCTCATAAAGTGTTTACCCGCCAGTGAATTTCCAATTGCATCTGACGTCGATCCAACACGTCTTATTCAGCGCACATGGGAGTGTGCAATGATGCTGATCGCCTGTGGCCTGTGGCTACTGCTATTCAATTCAACGTCCATTTCATTGATTTGCGTTCAGAGTTACCAATGTCCGTTCTCAACTCAATTCAGCTTTTTTCCTTGGGTTTCTTTTGAGGAGCTTAAGGTTTTAGAGCATTGAAAAAAAGATCGTAATGACGAGTGTTATCGTGGGGGTCTTGTTTTGATCTTTGACATTTCTTTTAATGTGTGAAAATGCAGTTAAAAAATTGTAATGTGTTTTCTTTGAGGAAAAAGATTATTTGCTTGTTTGTTTTGTTTGTTTTGTTTGTTTTGTTTGTTAGAAATGGCTTCAAATTCATCCAAAGACTTGAGTGGCGAAAAAAAAACCATCAAAATTGTAAAAATAAAACAGTAGCTGTGAAGCAAGTAAAGGGTGATTTTTTAGCTGGTTTGGTTTTGGCAACACTGGTTTTGACAGCTGACGTGTGTTTAGTACCTTGTGTCACTGTCAAACAGCTTCAGTTTGGTTTGCAATTTAACCATGGATCGTCTTACAAATGAACAACGCTTGCAAATTATTGAATTTTACTATCAAAATTCGTACTCTGTGAAAAATGTGAAAGTCCGCTGTTTTATCGAAAAATTGTGTTCAGCGATGAGGCTCATTTTTGGTTGAATGGGTACGTAAATAAGCAAAATTGCCGCATTTGGAGTGAAGATCAGCCAGAAGCATTGCAACAGCTACCAATGCATCCCGAAAAAGCCACTGTTTGGTGCGGTTTACGGGCCGGCGGCATTATTGGGCCATATTTCTTCAAAGATGATGCGAATCGCAGCGTTACTGTCAATGGTGAACGCTACCAAGCGATGATAACAAACTTTTCTTTGCCCGAAATGGAAGTTCTTGACTTGCATGATATGTGGTTTCAACAAGACGGTGCCACATGCCACACAGCACGCGAAACAATGGCGCAATTGCGAGGCGAGTTTGGTGAACAGTTAATTTCACGTTTCGGGCCGGTCAATTGGCCGCCTAGATCGTGCGATTTGACACCATTAGATTATTTTTTGTGGGGTTATGCCAAGGCTAATGTGTATCGGGACAAGCCCGCTTCGATTGACGCACTGGAAGCCAACATCCATGCATTCATTCGTGAGATACCGGCCGATATGTGTGAAAGAGTATGCCAAAATTGGACTCAGCGGATGGGCTACCTGAGACGCAGCCGCGGTCAACATTTGCATGAAATTATCTTTAAACATTAAATTGCAAGGTTCAAACTATCGATTCAAATAAATATTTCATTCATTTTTTCGAATTTTTTGTGTTTTTTTTTTTTAAAAAAGTTCTAAACCTCTTAAAAAATCACCCTTTACATAGGTGATATTTTTTCTGTACGTAAACAAACAGTTTACAGGCTTCTTAACGAAAATAATACCAAATAACGAACTTCCAACGCTGGATAAAATACTGTATGAGGTAGGACGATATGCAAACATAACTTAAATTAGCAGGTCTTCTCTAAATACGGTTTTAACAAAAAAAATAGGTCATAGATTTGCCCATCGCCAGCGAAAGAGTGTTCTTTTGGAAAGAACTAACATCATAATATAAATTTAAATTTGTTTTATTTTTTATATATAAAACAATTTAAATGAAAATTTCAATTGCTGATTTGAAATCCTTAGTACGGAAACCCTGAACTTTTGTTAGCATAGCATCTAACGGAAAACAAAAGAGTGCGAATGAGAGATGGACTTGCGAGCAATGCGACGTAGCACTTTGCGTAGAAAAGGACTTTTTCAAAATGTTTCATTTAACAACAAAATAAGCATGCATTGTGCCATTGAACCCGCTTGGGTACAGGTCCCAAAAACCTACTATTGTAATGAACTAGCATTAAGTTGAATATTTCGCACCACCTGGAAAAAACTCAAGAGGTCCAGATCGATACTCACCATCTTTTTATCGATTTTAAGGCTGCATATGACAGCATTTATAGAGACGAGCTATACAGAGCCATGTCTAGTTTTGGCATCCCTGCCAAACTCGTCAGATTGTGCAGGATGACGATGCAGAACTCCCGCTGCTCCATTGAGGTCGGAAACAATCTCACCGAGACCTTTGATGTCAAAAAAGGATTTAGACAAGGCGATGCGCTGTCATGTAACTTCTTCAACATCATACTTGAGAGAATTGTGCGAAACTCGCAAGCCAACACCAGGGGCACAATTTTCCAAAAGTCTGTGCAACTACTTGCTTACGCCGACGACATTGGCAGAACACAGCGAGCTGTCACTGGTGCGTTTGCAAGTATCAGTACAGAGGCGGCAAAAATGGGTTTAGAAGTGAATGAGGGCAAAACGAAATATATGCTGTCAACAAGAAGGGACGCACAATATCGACGAATCGGACAGAACGTCACGATAGGCAGCTATAACTTTGAGGTAGTTCGGGACTTTATCTACCTCGGCTCCGCTATTAACTCTGACAATGATATATCGTCAGAAATCAAGCGAAGAATTACACTTGCCAACCGCTGTTACTTTGGTCTAAGGAGGCAATTGATTAGTAAGGCCTTGTCGAAAAACACCAAGGAGACTCTATATAAGACCCTCATCATCCCAGTCCTGCTGTATGGCGCAGAAGCATGGACGTTATCAAAGGCGGATGAAGATCTCCTTGGTCGTTTCGAACGCAAAATTCTTCGGGTGATTTTCGGTCCCATTTGCGTTGACGGGCTTTGGAGGAGGAGATTTAACAGCGAACTCTACGAGCTGTACAGCGACATCGACCTGGTCAGAAAAATACGGATTAGTCGTCTAAGATGGCTGGGCCATGTAGAGCGAATGGACACCAACGCTCCGGCCCGAAGAGTCTTCGAATCCAACCCGGAGGGACAACGCAGTAGAGGAAGACCTCGCCTAAGGTGGCGCGCGCAAGTGGAAGGGGACCTCAAGCAACTTGGAGTGCGCAACTGGAGGCAGTTAGCCAAAGATCGTGCTAACTGGAGAGGCGTATTGGTTGAGGCCCAGGTCCACCCCGGACTGTAGCGCCACCTAAGTAAGTAAGTAAGTATTTGGCACCACCAAAAGGTAATGCCTCAGAGTTGTATTTGTAACAAGGTTCCAAACACTTGTCTTTAGAGAAGTAAGAGATTAGTTATCAAAGAAAAGAAACAAGTTTCTTAATAAATCCAAGTTTAAATTTAAAATCAAGAGACGTTTACAATGTCCGAAGTTGGATATCGACATAAAAACAACTAATAAAAAAGTTAAAATGTCATATGTTCATACAACCGATTATTGAAGCGCGATCGTAGAATTCGACGAAAATGCCTCCGTGGCCGAACTTCGGCCATTGTATGACCAGTTATTGGAACCGCAGCAGCAAACGTGTCCCGAAGATCCGAAGAAGAGAGGAACCAGCGCACTGACGACGAACGCATTCCAGTGCAGAACCCGAATGCAGAATTGGCCAGAACTGAGAAGGAAATCCTGTTGCTGCAAGAGCGGCGCGAGTTGCAGGCGATCAAGGAGGGACTTAGCATGGCCGATCAAAAGAGGTTTGATTTCTCGGCTCTCGAAGCCATGGTTCAAACCTTTAGTGGCGACGACAACTACGATATCAGAAAATAGATGACCGATGTGTAAGACGCCTTAACAGTGTTCGGTTGAAACTAAAAAGATAAATTTGTTGGTGTGCGCCGCATACTCACAGGCATAGCCAAAGTGTTCCTACGCGCTACCGCGGCCCACACGTACAAGGACCTGAAGGAGAAATTAAACGATGTTTTCCAGCAGCGGACATTAAAAACGAACGAGTCCGTGAAGAGGTATGTACTGGAGATGAAGGATATTGCTTCCTACGCCAACATACCGGAGGCTGATGTCATCGAGTGTATTGTCGACGGATTGAACGACCGCAGCAACAGTGACGTCGCCCTTATGGGGGCAACCAGTATGTGGCAGCTGAAAAACCTCTTGGACAGATACGAGAAGAAGCGCACCACCGACGCCCCGAAGAAAACTGCAGTCAACCCAACCGCTGTCATGACCCTCAAATCGAGGACCGCAGCCAGCACAGTCAGTGAGCCAGTGCCTGAAGCGACCGCTGAACGCCTGTTTTAAGTGTCACGAGATGGGGCATTTCCATCAAAATTGCTCCAAGAAAAAAAAATTGCCCTTGCCGCAGTCCAGCAGCATCCCGAAAAGTGAAATGCACGTGACCGTGAGGCCATTGAAGGATTCGAGGAGATGGCAGAGAGGATGAGGGAGTTTGAGGAGATAGCTGAGAAAATGAAGTCGTTCGAGATGCCCAAGTAGCTTTGTTAAAAAGTCGCTAGTCCCGTTTATTTATGGGGAAAAGATGACAACGCGGTTCATAGGGATAGGAAACCAGTTCTTAAATGATAAAACTATTGTACCGCTGCTCTTGGGACGCGATATTTTATTAAAATTCAACATTTATCTTTATCGACGTCGATTGACTGGCCAGAATGGTCGAACTGTAATGAACTAGAATTAAGTTGAATATTTGGCACCACCAAAAGGTAATGTGGGTGCACTAAGCGAGAGGTCGCCGGTTCAAATCCCGACCTGTACCACCTGAAAGTTTTTATTCGCTGCCCCACCTCTTGCGAACGTCTGACAAACATCCAAGAGTAAGAAATGTCATGAGAAGCTTCTCAAATATATATTGCCGACAGATGAGGAATTAACCAGATAGTCAACTCTGCAATCCCCTATCACTTTCAACCCGCAAAAAATATTTGTTAACGGCCGCAAAATCCTCTCTCAATTTTCCCATCTGTGAATACGTGTGATCCAGACACATGAAGTTAGATCTAATTTACTAGATTACCCGCCAAAAATAATTTTGGGGAGTTTTGCAATATATCCAAATCGCAACAACAAAACACCTGGTCACGGCGGATGTGTTGGGAAATAGGAAATGCTGCGAAGTGTTGAGTTTATGTGATTCAACTTTTATAGCTATTTTAATATAAATGTTGATAAAGAAACAAAAACTTAGTTACCCAATAAAGTTGTTACAATTTATTTGGAATATTTTTTGCGATTATAAGAAATAGTTCTCTATTTTTTTATCTGCCCTAAAATAAACATTCTTGGGTTGTTATACTTTTTCCAATTTGATTAATAAAATGAGAAAAAATGCATATTTTATTGTATTATTGCATACATATTACTAAATTAGTAATGTTTGGGTGTAAAATATTTGTAGTAAATAGTTTGCAATGGTTTTTTATACATATATTGAGTTCTTTGATTGTTTTATTATTTATTTAATATTTTATTGTTTTTATTCAACATATAAAAGTTTAATGAATATATGTACATATTCGGGTTCCGTGCATCGATAAAATAAAGTGGAAAAGAAGTATTTTTATTCCTTTTTTAATTAATATGTGTTTAATCAATCAATTTTCTTAGCTATTTCTTTTCTTAGGCGGTTTTGGAAATTTTTTATATAAGTTAATATGCTTTATTTTAATATTTATAGTAAGTGATAGACAGAAGAAGGAGGACAGAAGGTAGCTGGAATGCACTGCATAAATACATTGTTGGTGCATTTTTCTATCGAAAATGCTTGGTAGTTGAATTCAACTCATAAATAAGCATGCACATTATTATACATATATATATATTGAATTAATTAGCCACTGTTTTTAAAAGACGACTTCATCTGTCAAGTTATAATGTTTTGTAATTCAAAAATGAAAACAAACAAAACAAGTTACTAGTTCTAACGGGTGATCCAAGTAGAGATACTTTTTTCAATAGACTTTTGTGACAGATCACGTGTGAGTCGTGTCATGCTGTCATGTTATTTTTGTTTAGTATTGTTTGGCATTTCATAAGGGAAAGACTTACGCGTGAACAACGTTTATAAATTGTTCAACTTTATTATGAAAATTCACGTTCTGTGAGGAATGTGTTTCGTGCACTTCGCTCAACTTATGGTCAACATAATCGGCCTACTGAGCGTACTATTCGCAACACCATCACCCATTTTGAGTCCCAGCATTCATTATTGGATAATATTCGACCGAATAGACCACGTCCAGCACGCTGTGAAGAAAATATAGCGGCCGTAGCTGAGAGTGTACACGAAGACCGTAGAGAGTCGATTCGGCGCCGTTCGCAGCAACTCGGACTGACGTATGGAACGACTTGGCGCGAAAGCGTACAAAATACAGCTTGTGCAACAACTGAAGCCGCTTGACCTTCCCCAGCGACATCGCTTCGCTCTATGGGCTCTTGAAAAGTTCCAAGAAGATCCGACGTTTTCGAGGCAAATTTTGTTTAGCGATGAGGCCCATTTCTGGCTCAATGGGTATGTAAACAAACAAAATTGCCGCATTTGGGACGAAGAGCAACCTGAAGAGATTGAAGAGTTTGGTGTGGTTTGTGGGCCAGTGGAATCATCGGTCCATATTTCTTTAAAAATTATGCCGGTGCGAACGTAACCGTCAATGGCGACCATTATCGTGCCATGATAACCGACTATTTGATGCCTGAAATTGAAGCTCGTGATCTCGGCGACATTTGGTTTCAGCAAGACGGCGCCACTTCCCACACATCGCATCAATCAATGGACTTATTGAGAGAACATTTCGGCGAGCACATAATTTCACGTTTTGGGCCGGTCGATTGGCCACCAAGATCGTGTGATATCACACCGTTAGACTTTTTCCTGTGGCGATATGTAAAGTCAAAAGCTTATGCCGACAAACCCGCTTCGATTCAGGCCTTGGAGGAAAACATCACGCGTGTCATTCGCCAGTTACCAGTCGAAATGCTCGAACGAGTGATCGAAAATTGGACTCAACGGATGGACCATCTGCGACGTAGCAACGGCCAACATTTGATAGACATAATCTTCAAAAAATAAATGCCAAGGAATGTTCTTTCAAATGATAATAAACATTCTCCATTAAATTTGAATTTTCTGTGTTTTTTCCCTTAAAAAAGTAGGGAGCCTCGAAATGGATCACCCTTTACTTAAATTTATTGTAAGGCGAAAATGTATGATGAACTTATGTATTATATATGAGTCACGTTAATCAATATTATTTTGATTATTTTTCATTAAAAATTAGAATAAATTAGTTAAAACATAGCTTTGTTCTCGATATTAAAATATTTTATTATGTTACTAGTTGTGTGGTAAGTATGTTTTTATCAATCCATATTCACCGCATATTATGCATGTTTATTTTACACACCCAATGATTCATCAACTGTTCCCAACTTCTTGCTATAAAAAATGACATTTCATGGGCGCGGCCATTAGCCCCATATAATTCGATTTATGTGTGCGTGATTCCCATTTGATTTGCACTTAAAAGCCTATATAAGTGCAAATTATGTGGGGCTTATCAGTTCGACTTAGCTTGTAGGCAAGGTGAGAGATTCGCTCTCGAGTTGACTATCTGGTTAATTCCTCATCTGTGCATTAAACTGTAGGTCCCTTCATTCGTGTCAAAAATATAACTTCGCACACACAGTGGTTGGAGAAGCTAGGCCTTAGGTCCTGTATGGGCCGTTTACGCCTAATATTTATTTATTTTAAAAGGTAATGCCCAGAGGTGTATTTGTAACAACATTTGTTCCAAACACTTGTCTTAATAAATCCAAGTTTAACTTTGAGATCAAGAGACGTTTACAGTATACATATTGTTAGCTTCTTAGGTACATTATGTGTTGTTCCTTAAAATAAAAAAAAAGGAACATTCGGCTCTTAAACATTTTTAAGTTTCCAAATGACAGCACGCTGTGTTCAACGAAAAATGTCAATAAATAGTGTCAAAACTGTTCCATTACACGTAATCAATATGACAGACCATACAACGACAAGCAAAAACAATTAATTCTCTTAATCCCTTGTAAATTATCATAAAAGGTGAAAATAAACACGCATATCTCTGCTTTCAACTTCTACCCTTAATCACCATACTTATCTTTTCTGGTTACAATCCATACGTTCCGCGAAATGCATTTTCTCTCAAGTTATAGCTGCACTGCGATAAAAAGTTTTACCTCCCTGCAAAGTAAAATATCTTAACGTTACTCATAACAATGTGTTTTATACTTTTATGCAGATCCAACAACATAGATGTTCACTTCTTTAACAACAATTCGCATATAGAGATTCGGCAAATACGATGGCATCCAGCATCGCCTACAGACTCACATCTTTTGGTGTTGCTATCTAATAATACCATACGGTATGTTGCTGTTATTGCATACGCAAAATAGAGAACAATTTAAACAATAAATTTTATCCGTTTTAGCGTCTATGACAACTATACTTTGCGACATGTGTGGCAAGTTGGTCCTTTTCCTGCGGTTCATCTCAATTCAACGAATGGCTCAACTACACTGCCTACCCCGCACGCTATGGGTGAGTCTTCTGTTGATTTCGATATTGGTCCAGCTGTAGCGGCAGCCTCGGGCGGCGATACTACTTTTTCCAATTTAACGATCTCGAAAAGTGCAAGTAAAGAGTCATTTTTGGAAAATAATTCAACAATGGGAAAAGTTTCCAAAGAAAAAGTCGAGTGGCCAATCGTTATTCTGCGAGAGAACGGCAATGTTTACATTCTCTCTGCAGGCATCGATACTGAGAAGTGAGTGAAGTTTTTATTTTCCCATACTTTGAACAGTGCTTCAAAATAAACTTGTTCTGAACAGACCTCGCCTTCAAGGACCCATAACAATGCGACCCCAAACTGACGACAACTATGGATTAGATTCATGTGGCATTCTTGTTATTCCGTCACTCCCACTGACCATAGTTATTGCTGAATCGACGGGAAAGCTGCATCACGCCCTTCTGTTGGAAGCTGAAACACCCGAAGAGGTATGTACATATTTGAAGCCGTTACACGGAACATGCTGTAGCTTATTGTTGCTTGAAAGTCTTTCAGCGAAGTTGACTCTAGTCTTTTGATTCATCCTTCTGAATGGATCATCGATGTACTTGAAACTGTGGAATTGGAACTTGGCATTCCAGATACGAGAAATACTTCAACATCATCATACACTTGCCCAATTTATCTTAAAAGGTACGTTTCAGTGGTCCTTGATGCAATTATAAAAAAAAAAACCGCTCTCTTGTAGGGATCCCATAAATGAACTGCGTTACTTCGCTTACCACAATACTGGATTGCATGTTGTCACTGTTAACTTTATTGGCGAGTTGGAACGCTATTTGGATTCGGATGGTAAGACACTTTGACCTAATATACTCGGAGACCATTTCAGTTCATGCGCATTCATCAGTTATTTCAGATATATCGGGACTCTCGAATAGCTCCCGTGCAGAATATCTAGTATGTACTAAGTTCAACAGTGGAGATAGAGTGAACGCAGTTCTAGGATTTGTACTTCTCCAGATGCCGTCAGGAATTGTGCTGCTCCTAGCAAGTGGACAAGTTATAAGCCTAAACCTGGTCATTGATACAAAATTGCTGCCTCCCACATCAGCCGGATTGTTGGACTCCAAGATCGAAAATAACAAATCCTATTCCACCATGGATAAACTGCTAGGGCCTTCGTTCATCGAACACATTCAAAATATTCTCAAGCGTTCGGTTACTCAGCCAATAATGTCGCTCGATAAGTCAGCACGGCCAACTCCTCAGGAGACTTATGAACTTTTAACGCAAACAATGGAGGTGCTCCGAACTCAGTACATAAAAAAACATGAACATGCTCGTGGAGAGTTCCTACAAAGACTGAATACGATTAAACTGCGCAAAGAACAACAGAAAAAGGATATTGAATACTTGGAGAGAGAACGAGATTTGATTCGCGAGAATGCCCACCGATTGGCGGAACGCTTTGAGGAAATAAGTGATAATCAGGAGCTACTTTCGAAAAAGTAAGTTCCAATGGGGTCCTTGAAATAATGTCAAATTGCTTTACATAAACATTACATACTCTATACAGATGTCAGGACCTGATTAGACAAGCAAACACTAGCTTGCCAAGTAATACACAGGCCGAGAAGGAGTTCGCCCTCGATGTTGAAAAGATAAATAATGCAACAAAAATGCTGATTAATGCCCCCCAGAAAGCTAAGGACAATATTAACAAACAGTGCTACCATGTAAGATAACCGTTCACTTTCACTTATAGAAGATATATGGATTTATTTTTGTTTTTCTATTCTATTCCTCCAGATTCAAAAGTACACGGAAGGGACGAAAAATAAGCCATTTGACTTACCAGAGAAGCAGGAAAACACCGTTAAGGAGATCCTCCTCCAAATGTAAGTGAAACTTCAATCAACTCGCACGCTATCATTTTCTTCACATGTTAGTACTTTTATTTAACGGACTCCCGACGATTGTAGAACTTCCTATGAGCGTTCCGATCTTTGAAGTTTGGTTTCCCATATCGTCTCGAACCTGGAATGGCTTAAGGTCAAATTTTTCGATTCTATTTTTGCAATCTGTGCAGTTTTCAACTCCCGACAGTGAAGGGTCCCAGCCAGAGACACGGCTGCCTTCCATCCTTTGCGATCCCGGCCCGACTACTTCCCGTTCTGGCGTCCGAGACGGCTTCGTCTTTTAAAGGGATGTTGTTCAGTCTTACTTGTCGTCTCGAACCTGGGGGCTGGCAGCTTGGCTTGGCCGGGGTATTGTTGTCCTTTAGCTCGATGTGGCCCAGCCAGTGTAGTCGGCGGTTTTTCGATTTTCGCACTACATCGACATCTTGGCACATCAGCTGGACAGATCAGCTGAATATAGTACCTTCCGTTTTGACACCTGACCTGCGCACTATCTGCTCGAGAACAAGATCAAAAAAATTTCAGGGCAGCGCATCTCCTTGCCGAAATCCGTTGCATATTTTAGATGAGCTGCTGCCAAACTTTCACATTGCACCGCGTGTTTTCTAGGGTCATGCGACACAGCTTGATTAATTTTGACTGGATCCGAAACTCGGCCATCGCCATGAAGAGCTCTTGAAGATCAATGCTGTCATATGCGGCTTTAAAGTCGATTAAGAGCTGGTGTGTCTCGACTTGGAATTCGTTGGTATTTTCCATTTGATCTACGGTCGATCTGCCGGGCCGGAAGCGACACCGGTACGTGCCGATTAGTGTGTTGCAGAAAGGTCTTAGACGTTCACACAGTACCTTGGGTAGGATCTTATATGCGACTTTTAACAAGGATATGCCTCCATAGTTCTTGCAAGACATAGGATCGCCTTTCTAGTAGATGGGGCATATGGAGCTGATAGTCCAGTCATCGGGCGTGATGACTTCCACCTAAAATTGGTTGATTTGGATGATTTGGTGCATGCACCCTACAAAAACATCAGCTCCGTAATTGAAAAGCTCTGCAGGTAGGCCATCAGAACTGGAGGTCTTGTTGTTCTTAAGCATTTTTATGACTAAGCCAACCTCCTCAGTACTTGGTGGCGGGACTGGTTCTTCAATGACTGGACGTGGGTTCAGTCGAAAACAAATAGAACCAAAAGAATGCTAGAAAATCCCAATTTTAAATACATACTCTGTCAAAAGATTTTAATGTCTAGTTGAAAGTTTTGAATCAATTTGTTTTTTTTTATACCAAAGTAGGAGGAGTATACCGTAAGTAGAAGGATACTTACGTGTCGATGTCGTTCGCTAACCTAATTAGCTATATAAGATGCTGCCTCCCGTATTGATTGATTATGCCCCACGCACTGTCTGGTCCAAGAAAAAACTATTGCACCCTATGCAAAGTTATACCTCTGTAGATACAGCAAGACATGGAATCGCCTTTCTTAGAGATGGACTTATGTATCTGACAGTCAAGTACCTAATAGTTTGGTATACATATATAAACTTAGCTAAATATCGCCACCATATTTAAAGAGTTCCGCTGGCTTCCATCAGAACTCACCTCTTCTGGAAGGTAGTACTTTTTTATTGAGTGGACATGAGATCTCTACTTCCCTAACACTCTCTTGACATGATGTTCATTCAGCAGCTGTTGGGCAATATCCAGAACTTTGTTGTAGAGGTCTCCATCATTTTAAGGGTAAAGCTGCGTTTCGGGCTTGAAGCCAGCCACCCGGTGTCTTGTTGCTACGGTCACAGGACTCTTCGAGCTCGGTGGCGGTGAATGCCCAGTGGAGAATTTCTCATTCAGGCGCACTTTGTTTAGACTATATCAAATGTATTCTCGTTGGACAATCGTGACCAAAGGAAAGCGCCGGTTTTTGCACCTACCCTGCTATTAGCCGAAATCCGTTGTAAATAGTATCGGGAAAGCTGTGCTTGCCAACTTGTTCTTCGGAGGAGATCCATCCAAGAAGTTATAAAATTCCTCTTCGATTCAGCAATAGGGAGGTTCACACATACTCACGATGTATATTGTGCCTTTGAAGTAGGCTTACCACCAAACAAAAACTAAAATCCGCCTAAGCAAACAGCGGTATACCTGTATACATGAGAGATAGGTGAGTGCACACGCCCAATTTTTAGCCCTTTAAATTATTAAATCTGTCAATTATCGATCAAATAAATGACGAAAACAATTCACACAACAATGTGTGAACAATTCGAGGCGTAGATAGAGGCGGGGGGCGAATTTAATCTGTAGATCCAATATCCGTACACCGTTCATTAGAGGCGGTCTATTCATATTCATACAAACATTACTCCTGCTATCATTCGACGCTTCTTCATTTTAGCTGCTCTCGGTTTGCTCTCATACTTCTTGTACATTGTCCAGCATTGTGAACCGTATGTGAGCGACGGACGCACAACTGCAGTATAGAGCCTTCCCTTGAACTTAGAGTACATTTTTCGGTCACAGAAGATGGCGTAGTTTTCCTGCCACTTTATCCACCCTACGCTTACACGATGATTGATGTCGTCATCAACTGTTGCTTCGCTGTTGATCATTGACCCCAGATATTTGAACTTTTCACACTCGGGAACCACCACCCCATTCAAATAAATTTCCAGAATGGGTTGACTTGGGTCACATACTCTGTCTTTTTTTGGCTAATACGATACCCATTCCCTTCTAAAACATCTACCCAAACATCAAGTGCTCATTGCAGGGAAGTCTGATAATCACTAATGATGGCTCGATCGTCAGCGAAGAATAACTGATGCACTTTAGGGTCCGTCCCTCAAGCAGATAATCTAGGACTTAAGACACTTCCCTGGTGAACACCGACTTTTATTGGAAATTCATCGGTGACTCCTGCGTTACAACTAACTTTTGTCTTCGGTCCCTCCCTCTACATGTCCATGATCATCTGTAGGTAGGTTTCAGGAACTCCTCGTTTTCTTAGCGCTACCCATATCAGAGCTCTTGGTTGTCTATCGAATGCTTTTTTAAAATCAACCAGAATCATATGCAGATCCTATAACGAATCACGATGCTTTTCCATTAAGATCCTTATACTTTGGATTGCATCTGTGGTTGATTTATCAGCGACAAACGCGCTCAACGATCTTCATGGTGTGTAACATCAACTTAATTGAACGGTAATTATCAGAGTTACACGTATCTCCCTTTCCTTTGTGTAAAGGAAGAAGATAACTTTCCCTCCACTGGTTGGGCATTGGATCACCTCTCATGAGATTGGAGAGCCCGTTGTCTCCCATCTTTTTTCACAACTCACTGGATATCTCATCCTGCCCAACCGCTTTTCTCTTCTATGAGTTCTTGACCGTCCACAAGTAGCTGTCCTTGGGCATTGTTAATGTACTTCGGCGCACGAATTTTCTGAGCATTTCTTCTTCTCTTTGCGCCCATCTTGAAAATCAATCTCCGACAGCCGACAACGGTAATCTGGGAGATTGTAAAATATTATGGCGTCCTTCTCAGCGTTGCCACTAAGAACAAAATATGGGGGCCTTTTTGAGGGCCACTTTATTTGAAAGTTTAAATTCCTGTTGTCTTTTTGTCTGAAATTGGAAAATTTCATATATAAAAACTTGAAAATTTGTATTAGTTTTTGTGAGCAGTTTAATGTCGCAATGTCCAGAACCTGTTAATGCATTCGGGACCAAATACCGTACAAAGAAATTCTCTCAAAACGATATCTGCTTTAGAAAGGGTCTTTATAAGGGTCTTATCTGGGTCTAGGATTATTAGTATCCTTATTTATTCAGGAGACTGCATAGAAGGAAGCACAAAAATGCAGCGATTGGGCGTTATTCATTTGATGTCTAAAGAGATGACGTATTAGCAGAGAAGAGGTAGACAAAGTTCCTCCTCCTGTTCTGTCGTAAGCGCCTTTAAAATCGATAAAAAGTGGTGAGTATCAATCTGAAGTATTTGGGTTTTCTTCAGGATCTGCTCGCACAATACGGCTGACAAGATCTAATATGCGATGTTTAGGAGACGGGTAGACGGAGTTCAACAAAATGAACGCCAACATTGTACATGCTTTATAAGAAAACCTTAATACTTTGTCAAATTAATGTTAATCCATATCTAGTAGATTTTCGCGATCTGAGGGCCATTTCCAGGTGGCCCTGGTCCAAGGGCCAAATGACCCTATTGGAAACTTTTTTGGCAACGCTGATCCTTCTACACTTGCTATTCTATATTTTTGTATAACATAGAACCACTAAAGGTTAATTAAACCAACCAATTGGAAAATTTGCACATATGATGAGGGAGACTTCTTCAAGCTCACGATACATGTTCTTCATTCATTCACTTTGTTTGAATTTAGGTCCTGACGAACGCCAAGTTAAAATTGAATCTACTTTCTCCGTTAAATTTTAAAGGTCACACCTCGTTCAGGGCTATCGTGATGAATGAATTCGAATGAAAAATGTTCCCCCACTAGCGATATAAAGGGTGATCCATTTCGAGGTTCCCTATTTTTTTAAAGAAAAAAACACAGAAAATTCAAATTTAATGGAGAATGTTTATTATCATTTGAAAGAACATTCTTTGGCCGTTGCTACGTCGCAGATGGTCCATCCGTTGAGTCCAGTTTTCGATCACTCGTTCGAGCATTTTGACTGGTAACTGGCGATTGACACGCGTGATGTTTTCCTCCAAGGCCTGAATCGAAGCGGGTTTGTCGGCATAAGCTTTTGACTTTACATATCCCCACAGGAAAAAGTCTAAAAGTGTGATATCACACGATCTTGGTGGCCAATCGACCGGCCCAAACGTGAAATTATGTGCTCACCGAAATGTTCTCTCAATAAGTCCATTGATTGATGCGATGTGTGGGAAGTGGCGCCGTCTTGCTGAAACCAAATGTCGCCGAGATCACGAGCTTCAATTTCAGGCATCAAATAGTCGGTTATCATGGCACGATAACGGTCGCCATTGACGGTTACGTTCGCACCGGCATAATTTTTAAAGAAATATGGACCGATGATTCCACCGGCCCACAAACCACACCAAACCGTTGTTTTTTCTGGATGAAGTGGCAGTTCTTCAATCTCTTCAGGTTGCTCTTCGTCCCAAATGCGGCAATTTTGTTTGTTTACATACCCATTTGTTTACATGAGCCAGAAACGGGCCTCATCGCTAAACAAAATTTGCCTCGAAAACGTCGGATCTTCTTGGAACTTTTCAAGAGACCATAGAGCGAAGCGATGTCGCTTGGGAAGGTCGAGCGGCTTAAGTTGTTGCACAAGCTGTGTTTTGTACGCTTTCAATTTAAGATCTTGACGTAAAATGCGCCAAGTCGTTCCATACGTCAGTCCGAGTTGCTGCGAACGGCGCCGAATCGACTCTCTACGGTCTTCGTGTACACTCTCAGCTACGGCCGCTATATTTTCTTCACAGCGTGCTGGACGTGGTCTATTCGGTCGAATATTATCCAATAATGAATGCTGGGTCTTAAAATGGGTGATGGTGTTACGAATAGTACGCTCAGTAGGCCGATTATGTTGACCATAAGTTGAGCGAAGTGCACGAAACACATTCCTCACAGAACGTGAATTTTCATAATAAAGTTGAACAATTAGTAAACGTTGTTCACGCGCAAGTCTTTCCATTATGAAATACCAAACAATACTAAACAAAAATAACATGACAGCATGACACGACTCACACGTGATCTGTCAAAAAAGCCTATTGAAAAAAGTATCTCTACTTGGATCACCCGTTATAATCATATTGCTCGGGTAACAATTTATTAGCGATAGGCCTGAGTGTACCAATACGACGACAACATTCATTTAATTTATTCTTTTAAAATTTTTTTTTTTAGGATGACAGAAATCGAAGGCCAAATTCGAGAAGTAAAACGCATTAACAACATTCTTAATTTATAAACAATAAAAAAAAAAATGTCCTCGCGCTGGATTGATTTGATTTGATTTGATTTGATTTAATTTTTTTTTTTTTAAATATTTATATGAAATAAAACAGAATAACTTTGTTATTGTTCATGCTTGTTTTTATTTTTTTCAGTTGTACTACTAGTATGTCTTTTAAATCGATTGGTAAAGCAAACGAAATGATTAAAACTAAGGAATTAAAATATAAAAATAGTCTTATGTATATATCTAGCAATTCTATGTGGAAGAACTTGAAATTCTCATTGAAAATATAATTCCATTCTTCTAAAAACCATGCTGCTATTGCTGCAATCAGGAATTGTCAGTGATCAATTAATGGTCCCCAGAACATTTTAGATATTTTTCGTTCGTTCTCGCTTAAGAAGTATTGCCGGCCGAGATGAACGAATTCTTTAAGTGACAATTGGCCGTCGCCATTTTTGTCTATCACAGCGAATGAAATTGCCGCGTCCTCATCGGTGAGGCCGAGACAACGGAAAAATAGTTTATATTGATCCAGATCTAGATGACCCGAATGATCGATGTCGACCGCCTTGAAAACATATGGCAGGAATCGTCCAACCTTCTTCACCAGGTCCTTGTCATTTAGCTTATGATGCAAGTCGGTGAGAAATTGTTCGGCGGTAACAAGATTGTAGGGAGTTATTTCGCCCCATTGCTCTTCCCAGGTTTGCTGCAATTAGAAAAGGAATGTAAGTAATATATTTCTACGGGGAAAAGTGTTCATTTATTTACCTTCATAACCTCGTGAAATTCAGCAGATGTTTCAGGCGATAGATTGCCGATGTCGGTGAATCGCCTTGTCAGTAAATTAAAATCATCGAAGGAAATAACGCCATCTTTATTTACGTCTAAAATTTTATGAAGAGTTCGCATTTTTCGGCGCCAAAATTCACTCTCACCCTGCAAAAAAGAAAAGAAAAGAAAATAGTTCATCGGTAAGTAAAGTTACCATCAATTTATTATTTTAGTCGCTCTTCAACTTAATCAACTGGATAATGAACGCTTTAACTAGGCAATTGATCGTCTTTAGAGTTTATTTAAGGAAATTGTTTAAGTGGTGAATCTTCGCACCCACTTAAAAAGCATGAAGAGTGTGCAGTAGTTGCTCACTAATTTTAGCTTTCTAATTCAATCTAAAAGTGGTGAGGGATTAATTTTAAGAGCCAGTATTAAGTTATATTATTCGGCAGAAGACCCATGCACAGACAGTTGAAGTTGGCTATATATTTTTGTTTGAAAAATTCCCTTATAAAAAACACTTAATTTCAAATAGTTTTTCATTTCAATATTAATTACTTTGGCTATGGTTTCAAAGGCCCGGCCTGCACACTGCAGAGTTTTTGGCAATACCATTTCCTTGCTGCTTCTATCGTTTAAGAAGAAGCATGAGCCATCTGTACCCGATGTCTCTTTTCTTTTATATATCGTTATCAAGTTTTCCGTTTAAAATTTACAATTATTACTTCCTGAGTCGTATATTTCACAAGCAGAATGGTCTATCACGCTTTTATTTTTCCTTCTTATTTTAATCTATTATGAATGGAATGTGAACTTATCAGGTCAATAAAATCCATGGACGATCGGCGAGTGAAGGTGCGCGAGCTTGAGGTTTAAAAAAAAAATTGGTGCCGCGTTTGCTCACAATTTAACAACAAATGCATTCGTTTGACAACTTAAAAGGAGTGTTTGGCAATGTTCAATACAAATTTTGCGACGTTTCGTAACCGTGGATGAAGCATGGATTAACCACAACACACCAGACACCGAGGAACAGTCGAAAAATGAACTTCAAGGTAGGTTTTTGGGGTGCTCGCGGTACTCACATCGTTTGCATTGGAAAGGGTAAAACTAGCATCGGCGCATATTACGCCGAGCTGCTGGATCGATTCTCAGCTGATTTGAAGCAAAAAGGGCAATTTGGCGAAGAAAAAAAATAATTTCCCCCGGGGCAACATACCGGCGCACAGTGGGAGCGGAAAAAAGTTCTTTGGAGAAATCATATGTAGCCTTTTCAGTTTTATGTCGTAAGTACTCTTAGATAACCCGTGCATTTGATCCCAAAGTATTTTGTAAAATATATTTTATGCACTGCTACTTGCAAGCCCTCAAAGTTAAAAAATCATTTTTTCAAGTTGCGAACCAAATTTCCCGAAGTTCCTTAAAATAAGTTCTGTATCTTTGTATATATAATTTTATTGGTCTATTCTTGACTATCTAAAATTTAAAAAGAAAAAAGGGATAGTGCATAAACGCCTTCTAGAAGTAGCCTCAAACATATGTGGATTGTGGAACTACAAATTTGGGAATGAATAAGTTGAGACAAATAAAAAGCAAAACTGTAAACATTGAACTTTGAAATTCGCAATGTCTCCTCACGCTCAGTAAAAAAAAAATGAGCAGAAATTTCGTGAAAAACTGAGCATCATTGTTGATGTTGTAAAACATAAAACGGGGACGGCAACACATCCAGGATAACTTCAGATATTACTGGATTTAGTGAAGACCTAATTCGGTGGTTTGCTGTTATTCTTGAGGTAAAAAACAACGATTAAAACGTAGGAAACTGCACAACTTTTTGTTGAGAAATATAAATGGTACAACACGTCAACAACCGTACATAAGGTTTAGATCCATGGAGAAGAAATTACAGGCTGCTTTTCCTGTTGGAACACTTTGTAAGGAAGCTGAAGAATGCCGAAATAAGTCTTAATTTGAGAAAATGCAGCCGAATTGCTACGAATGAAGATGTGATGCATCTTATCCTCAGAGAAATCGAATTCTAAAAATTTTGCACCTTTTTTGAATTTACTTTAAAATTCAACAGAATATGTGAAGGTGCGAAACATCCACAGAAGCTAATTCAGAAGCTACAATATATTGCAGAGAAAAAGGGTTTGTAACGAGCGAATATAAATTAAAGGATATGATTTTTAACCACATCTGCAAAGCTAGTAAAGGTCGAGTAAAGGTTGTGCCATCTAGTGGTTTCTTTTTAAATATTAGGCTTTTTTGACACTGACAGCTCTTTCCCTCTCGAAATCTTGAGAGAAAGTCAGTGTCATACCTCATCGGAACGAAATGAGTCACTTAACGCTTGAACATCGTTGGGAAATATTGAAAACTTATTTCCAAAGTGAGTGTTGTGTAGCCTAAACAGTGCGTTTTTTTGAAAAGAAGTTTTGGCCGAAATGAAGCACCCAACTAGCTGTACGCAAGTTTGTGCAAAAATTTCGTGAGATTGTAATGCTAGTGGACAACACTCATGGTTCCCGTTGTCGTACGGTGCCAATGAAGAGAGAGAGAAAGTGACAGTTTGATGCGGATTGTGGAGTGGTGGCATCATTGGATCATTTTTCTTTGAAAATGAGGCGGGGAACAACGTTTCGGTCAACAGAGCCATGTTAACCGACTTTATTTTTTTATTGAAATTGAAGACATGGATTTTGACGACCTCCGGTGCATGCAGGATGGTGGGCCATGCCACAATCGATATTTTGCGCACCAAATTCCCAAATCGTGTTATAAGACGTCTGTAGTGATTCCTTTGGACTTTATTTTTGTTGTGGGGAACCGTGAAGAACCGATGTTATGCCAACAGTCCGGAAACGATTCAAGCACTTTATCATCCAAGCAATCCATGAGCTACAGCCGGAAACCATCAACAAGGTCTATGAAATTAGAGTAACAGTATGCGCTACTGCGAAGCCACCCGAGGCGGCCACTTGAACAACGTTATGTTCCATTGTTAATGTGAATGTTCGCTCTTACTTACTTTTCTATCGATGAAAAGTGTGGGTTCATATCAAAAGTTTACGTACAGAGCTGTAGACGAAATTTTTCAATGACAAACGCACTGCATTTGACCCAACACTTCGAGATGACCTTTTTTTTGCAGACTTTATCAAATGGGAATCTCATTTTTTTTTCGAATTCGGGCAATGCTTCTTTACGCACATCGTTTGTCACTCTTTGTCAAGTGTGAGAGCCTTTGCCATTCCTCGTATACTAAAGAGAGAACTATTGGAATCGTGCGGAAATAACGAACTCAAACTGAGTATGATGTGTTGAGACTAGAGAAGTCCAACATAGGTTAAAAAAAACTGGTCCAACGATGTTTAAGGCGATTCAAGGCGCATCTCAAGCAGCAAGAAAGTTTCTTATGACGCGGTTGTGCCTTTAAGGGGATCTGAACACAAAAACTAATATAAAAGGAATCATTTTTGTTTTGAAAACTGGATCAAAAATTCTTATGCGAAAACGGCCCCTATGCAGGACCTAAGGCTTGCTTCTTTAACCATTATGTGTGCGAAGATATATTTTTTATATACCGATTCAAAATGGCAATATAGAAAGCTTCTACTCGTGGATGTTTGTCATAGAACGGATTAAAACTTGGGTAACCCTCGCTGAGCAGTCCAAGGCAGCAACCACTGAGCAACGCACCCACGATTGTTTGATGTACACGAATCCAGAATCACTGTTTCCAAGTGTGATCTGTTCAACAAAATCTAAATAACGGGTGATCCAGGTAGAGATACTTTTTTCAATATCCTTTTTTGACAGATCACGTGTGAGTCGTGTCATGCTGTCATGTTATTTTTGTTTAGTATTGTTTGGCATTTCATAATGGAAAGACTTACGCGTTCAACTTTATTATGAAAATTCACGTTCTGTGAGGAATGTGTTTCGTGCACTTCGCTCAACTTATGGTCAACATAATCGGCCTACTGAACGTACTATTCGCAACACCATCACCCATTTTGAGACCCAGCATTCATTATTGGATAATATTCGACCGAAATATAGCGGCCGTAGCTGAGAGTGTACACGAAGACCGTAGAGAGTCGATTCGGCGCCGTTCGCAGCAACTCGGACTGACGTATGGAACGACTTGGCGCGCATTTTACGTCAAGATCTTAAATTGAAAGCGTACAAAATACAGCTTGTGCAACAACTGAAGCCGCTCAAGCTTCCCAAGCGACATCGCTTCGCTCTATGGGCTCTTGAAAAGTTCCAAGAAGATCCGACGTTTTCGAGGCAAATTTTGTTTAGCGATGAGGCCCATTTCTGGCTCAATGGGTGTGTAAACAAACAAAATTGCCGCATTTGGGACGAAGAGCAACCTGAAGAGATTGAAGAACTGCCACTTCATCCAGAAAAAACAACGGTTTGGTGTGGTTTGTGGGCCGGTGGAATCATCGGTCGTGTGATATCACACCGTTAGACTTTTTCCTGTGGGGATATGTAAAGTCAAAAGCTTATGCCGACAAACCCGCTTCGATTCAGGCCTTGGAGGAAAACATCACGCGTGTCATTCGCCAGTTACCAGTCGAAATGCTCGAACGAGTGATCGAAAATTGGACTCAACGGATGGATCATCTGCGACGTAGCAACGGCCAACATTTGATAGACATAATCTTCAAAAAATAAATGCCAAAGAATGTTCTTTCAAATGATAATAAACATTCTCCATTCAATTGGGAATTTTCTGTGTTTTTTTTTTCTTTAAAAAAGTTGGGAAACTCGAAATGGAACACCCTTTATTAGTTTAAGTTTGCCAACCATCATCTGAAATGATGTTTATTTTTGTGCCCAATTGAAGACAATTGCGAGTACGAATGTACAAAGATACATTAAATTTCATTTTACCAAATAATAGATAAACGAATTTGAAGGGATATCAAAAACAAACATTAGAGAAGGCGATGATAACATTCGTCACCAAGTATCAGTTTAAAACTTAAGGGTCACTATAGTAGTATGTGTGTGAATTCCGATTTCACTTTATCGTCGCACCAAACGAAACATGCTCCAAATGCAAGTACATAATATATGATACCGGTTGTGTTGCTTTGATGTAGTAAAATAATGAAATGCATGCAAGTGTGTAGGCGCTACCGACATTATCACTCACATGTGTATGTGCCCTACATTCGAATAGGCCCTTTCCGAAGAGCGCAGGTTTTAAATAACCTAAATATATGAAGTAGGCATATACCTAGTTCGTGGGTAAATAAATGTAAATAAATATATATGTATGCACTTACCCTTTGTGTGTGTTTCAGATAGGCTTCATGGTGTCGCTTTTGCGGCTTCTCGTCATCTGAATCGGAATCTGAATCCGACTCAAGATCATATGCTTGCGATGACATTGGTTTCTTTGAGTACTGCCCAGCAGTAAATAGTAAGACTTGTTGCTTGAGATCATTTCTTATTAAGCTATAGTTCAATCGGGGAACCAAAAACGTCTAAAATTTGAAAGAAAAAAAATAACAAAAAATAAAAAAATTATAATAAATGTTGCTGTAAATCTTCGCGCACATGTTTTGCCTTCAAAGGAGTACAACCTACATATCTACATATTTGGTTTGTTTTTGAAAAAAAAAAAAACAAATTATAACGTAATATGTTAGCAGTTGAAAAGGGCTTGAAATTCTATTTGAAATAATTAAAAAAAAACCGAAATTTATGATAATTCGATTTTGTTGTTCACCTTGAATCGAACGTTACACGCGCTCGTTTCCTAAAATAAATTACGTTTTACAAGATTAACATTTGAAGGGTTCTTGCTTAGCCAATAGGTTGGGCAATCCAAAAAATGTGTTTGTTGTTTAGGTTTTTCTTTTTTAAATCAATCAATCAATCAATACCCATGCGGCATGTAGGTACATGTATCGTGAACAGAACAGAAGTACTTATGTATGTTATTATGCATCCTAGGTAGGTACATAGGTTGGTTCTCAAAGAACAAAAGGATTCTCTAATACCATCTCTTATTTCATTCCATCGAACGAGAAACGATAAAGGCTAGAAATCCTTTGATTTAGTAGAATTCAAACTTACCCTGGTTTCAAATTCCATAAAGCTATTTAGCACTCCAACAGATCCGATGATCCGTCTATCGACTATTTCTCGCGAGGTCCTTAGTAAGGTAGATCTCACCATTGAAAACGCCATATTTTCTTCAATTAACTGACTAGTATTTGAAAAGTTCTTGTTTTATTTTGCTATTTCAATTCACAACACTTTTCAACATTCAACGATTCTCTTTTTCGAACACAAAATTCAAATCAAATCCAATCACAATATCTTTACTGACTAAAACTCTGAATTCCAAAAAAACAAACTCAACCGGTCGCGATCGCAGTCGAACTCACATTGAACCTAGACCATTCAGATATGAAGAGGAAAACTGTGTAGAGAGTTTGTTATATAAGACGCTGCTGCTGTGTGTTTTGTCACCCATCCCATCTATACACACAAAAAATAATAAAGTGATAAAGGGGACCCTACCAGCGCGCACTTCTGCATGGCGATGCAAAGTGCTTCGCTGCGCTATGTACGTTCATCTTTTGTGGTTGTATGAGTCAAGTGTGTGCATAGATACATCTATGCTTGAGGGGGATCGAAAACATGTTTTGGACTTTAATTCGGACCTCTCAGTAAACAATGAAGATTAATAGGTTTTTGGTTTAGCTCTCAGCTCAGCTGTTTTTGGGTTTGTATTTTGTATACCGAATACTGCGTTCAATACAATCTAAGATGAAGGTTATATGCCATGGAATGATATGGCCAATTGAATTAAGTACATTTGGATTTGTATTTTATGAGAAACTGAGAAAAGGAAAACGTGCAGTCTGCACGTGTGTCTGAGAGACTTGGGTGATCTTCGGCCTACGTGATCTTCCAATGGTGCGTCGAAGAGATGCGTAGTAAGGCAACATGGCAAGAATTATTTTAAGATTTTATTTAAGATCGACCGAAATCAATGAGATTGTTTTTAATATTTAATTATGTAGACTCGCCAGAGTACCTAAAGTAAACAGAAAAGGAAGGGCCTCGAAAGTGTCAACAATACATTGTGTTAGTCAACAAACATTTGAAAAAGGTGGATGACTTTATGGCACTGCTTAAAGTGCGGAGGGCGTGATGAATTTTGGGGCTCACGTATAGGTTACTTCGTATGTAAACTTATTTAGGCGCCGGACATATGTACGCCTTTTAAGTGCGCTACAAATTAGTTTGTTTATAGGCTGAGGTTTTATTTGTTTAGAAACGCAGTTTGTAACACAGAGAAATATTTTAGTCGAAGCCCCATTTGAGATAGATCGGAATTGAAAGACAATGTCCATCTATGTTGTCTAGGTGGCCAGAATGTAGGGTACATGCTTTCTGCTGATCCGAAAACTACAACAATAACGGGGGAAGGAGGTATGGCAAAAGGACTAAGGCCGATTGTTTTCTACGTGTCTACGTGAATAAAAAAGGCTCTTAGATGATGGGTGTTATATCAACTTAGCCATACCCGGTGATGTTAGTATGTCTTCAGATCAATTATGGTTATTTTACCACTACCGGATAATGGTCTCTTTAAACCGGACCTGCCTTGTTAAACTTATAAGCGCGTGTGTCTAAGATGAACCTCTTAAGTAAGTAAATGTAAGACTGATAAAGTGTGGGGAGAGAGACACCACTAGCCTGGACGGCAATGGACCATGATCAAAGTATTCGATGTACACAGCGTGTGCTGCTCACAAGCTGCAATCTGTCTACAGAAAAGAAAAATATCCTACATTTGTCTAAAACGGCTGCGATCGAAAGTTATTGCTGTAAAACCAATAAGCGATCGCCTTCAAAAGCCGCGTGTTACAACACATCTGCCATCTTCTGTGACCGAAAAATGTCCCCTAAGCTGAAAGGAAGGCTCTACACTGCAGTTGTGAGCTCACATACGGTTTACAATGCTGGACAATGTACAAAAAGTATGAGGGCAAGTTGACAGCAGCAGTAACAAATTAGAAGTTCCCGAATCCGAGGAAGCCTTCACGTCAAAGAACCCATCTCGAAAAAATTGGAGCACGACCGACTCAGTTGGTATTGTCACGTTCAAAGGAGGAATCCGACGAACCTCGTCAAAAAGGCAATGGCAATCAACGTTCCCTTACAATCGCGTAAAAGAGGCAGGCCTAAAAACTCCTGGATCACACAAATGCAGAAACACCAGCATTTGATTGGCTTCAATGATGAAGTTATTCAAAATCGGGAGGCCTGCAGATATTTTTTGAGGTCGAACCGGCAAATCCCACAGGCGGACCATAAGGAATGCAGTGAAGTGCGAGGCTTATGATCCCTTTAATCCTGATCATAATCTCGTCGTTAAATGGAGAGAAGAAGAAGACAGCACATCAGGTTAAAGTGAAGCTGAAAAACCAATAAGAAGTAGTTTTATGACCTCCTAAATGGTGCCTACGAAACCTGTCTAGAGGTACGGAGAACGATGTCAAAATCATACTTGGGGACTTTTAAGCTAAAATCGGAAAGGAAAACATATTTGGCGTATTGTTTTGAAGCCTCCAAGACACGAAAACATACAACGGCTTCCGGCTAGTAACCTTTGCAGCAGCTCGTAATACGGTTTTAAGCAGCACTCACTTTAGACAGACTTTGAATCCACAAAGCAACCTAGCGCTCTCCAGAAGATCAAAGAGTCAGCCAAAACATGCATTCTAACATATTTTAAGTGCACTTATTCCGAGGGGCAAACGTTGACTCTGACCCCTTTATTGTAGCGATTGAATTCAGAGCTCGACTGTAAAGCAGAAAGAAGCTTTCAAACCCCTCAGAAGCTGCGAACCGTCAAGAAAAATTAATTCGACAAAATACGAAGAGACCTTGTGTGAGAAACTGTCCACATCAACTATTAGTGGATTCAGTATCCCAGATTTTAGTAAGGTAGCCAGCCCAGTGAGAAAGCCTGTGGTACAATGAGCTGTGAGTATACCGGAAAAGGTGAGAGAAGATGCCAACATGAAAATGCTGCAGCGGAAAACAAGATTAGTGAGGAAAGAGGAGAAGAAGATCATGCGCAGAAATAATATAGAGTACACCGTTCCACCTTCAGGAGAACGAAGAATGTCGCGATCAATAAACCACCATTCGGAGTTCTCTAAGCCACCATCTAGAGAAATCTAAGCAAACTAGCTGCTGGGAAACATCAAAGGAAACCTAGTCTCCGATGCGCAGGTAGAAGGAAAACCTACTACGACTTGCAACATCTAGACAGGCATCATGTAGGAGAGAGGAATAGGGCAACTAGAGAACAAGTCAATAAAGAACAAGTCTCGCCACAATATTTGGTCGAAACTCCTACCTAGTTAGGCAAAGTGTAAGATCCAAAACAGTGGTGAATGCTGAAAAATAAGCACAAAATCTCTCCTTGACTCAACCTTAACCTTAAAACAATTCTTCTAAGAATATATAGCCCTATGATCTGTACAAAGATGTGCATGTCGTCCAAAAAGCCAAAATTCGTCGACCACATTGGCTCGGCTAAACCGTGCACCATCCATGAGCTTCTTCAAATCTCAGGCCCCACGTTCGAGGCAACAAGGAAGACCGAATCTCCGTTTCAAACGCCAAGACAACGCCGCTGTCAGAGCGCTTGGTCTGGATAACTCGAAGCAACTTGCCCGGGCATTTATATTATTGATTCAAATGCGGACCAAAACTTGTGAACTTAGCTCAATATATGGATAGGGTATTAGAGGAATGCTCCAAACTGATAGTAGCCTTTCTTTATGGTTTTCTATTTTTACTTTCTTTATTTTCTCTTCGTCTTCTTCGACAAGTGAGTCTGGTTTAAGAGTAATAAAAAAAAGACAACAAACATTTATAGCTGCTACCTTACAAGTACATAAGTTGATCGGTGCCTATCTCAGAAAGGGCTTTGAACTAAACATGACCACCTGTTTTATTGTCGCCATTCCCTTTTAATCACGTAATGTCATTATCCAATGCACGAGGTAATTACATATAAATTGTTGTGTTGTATTTCCAATTTTAACCGTATCTACCTACTTAAATGTTGTCTGCATTAATTCAAACTTTCATTATCCATCCATACCTACATAAATAATAGTAAATATTTTTTGCAATACAAAAAAACTCTGACCTACCTAACTGTTCATCTGCACGTTTCACATAGTACAACTTGTTTTTTTTTTCAAATTTTATGTCAAAAGCAAAAGCAAACAGATGAAACCGGCACGACTTAAGCGGTCACTTCTCGCAGTCATCGCGAAATAAATTTTTCGTTAATTAACTATGAGTGGAGAGGCAAATTGCAGAATTGACCATGATTCGAAATTTCCGCTTCTGGTCAATGGGTGTCTTGGTTTCACTTTTGCACGTACACCATTTTGAATTGCAAAATTTGCGTCGCGCAAAAGATCTGCCATGCCAATGACCGCACCGCGGTTTAACTAAACAGTCTGATAGTTCATTACAACGTGAGCCAAAGAACGTACCACTTCGATATTGTTTACTGAAAAAGTATTTCCATTTTTGTTTACATGTTTTTACGTTTCAAATTTGTCAATCGAAAACCCCCCAAACTATCAAAATTGTAAGACTTTCGAGGTCATATTACAGCTTATCTATCTTTTTTTTTTTATTATTACAAATTAAAGAAGCTGTCATGTTTTGTTCGTTTTTTTTCGATAATAAAATTATGTGACCTCGTAAATACAATTTGTTTTGTTGATAACGCATTTCAAACTGCTAAACGGAACAGCGTCGGCCATCTGGTTGTCAAAAATGGAAATATATAATTTACAGTGGTTTGTGCACAAAATTTATATGAAAATCACCAGAGACAAACATCTTGTCGCCCCCTGTTGGAAGAAAGAGTCACTGCGAAACAGAAACAAAAAACTTTTATTGTGACGAGTGACTAGTGGCGGCCTCTTTAGTCGATGTCGCTACAACGCAAGTGTGAGTTTTTTCATATGCAAAGCACCGCAAAATATGTACATATATTCGAAATTACAGTAGAGATGACAACCAAAAGTTATTATACAACTTTTATGGTTACAAAGCTTTGAAAATTATCACTGTTTGAATATTGTAATTACTTTGTTGTTGCAGGTTATGTTTTCGAACAGTTGACAATTTGGTCTGTCTTCGTTAATTGTTTATGTACCGTTGATATGTACCTATCTGCAAAATAAACTGAATTTCGTTTAAATTCAAGTTAAGGACTGTTCACATGAGGGCGAACTGCGAATCGCGAACAAATCAATTTTAATGTATTTATGAATAGAACATTTCTATTGCTTCAACCACAAAAGCATTATATTTAATTGATCTAACATCCTATCTAAAAAAAACGGACTCTAAATTGATTTAAATAGCAATATTTACAATTACAAAAATAATAACCACATAATACAGACGCGATCCACAAATCAGCGAATAAAAAATTCGTTCGAACATAACCTTTAAATTGGCAAATCTTGCTGCTAATATTTACAAATCAGATTCTCCGGTACCTGCGAAAGAAATGTCAGAATTTACGAATATTCGCCTGTTCGCAGTTCGCGGTTCGCTCTCATGTGAATGATCCTTTATTCACCCTTATTCTACCTATACTATTCTACGGCAGCTGTCGTTCTATTGAATCGGTATTACAACTCGCGTTTTAAGTCGTTTTATGTCGTTGAACGCCTCGTAACGTTTTCCTTGTTTGGAATGTAAGTTCTACATTCGTATTCTAAGAGTCGTTTTAGTTTCAAAAGACGACTGTCAAATAGACAATATTTGTCGATAAATAGTTTGCAAACGCCTAAGAGGCAAATTTTAATTTAACAGGTCTAAATTTGATGAGAACAAAATTTAATGATATGTACATATAAAGGGTGATTTTTTAAGAGTTAAGTTGTTTAGGTTGGCAGAACTGGTTAGTACTGGCGTCCAAACGTCATCTGTCAAAGTGAAAAGTTTTCAGTAGACTCTGCCAATTATTGAAATTTATTACCAAAATTCGTGCTCTGTGAAAAATGTGAAAATCCGCTGTTTTATAGAAAAATTTTGTTCATCGTTGAGGCTCATTTCTGGCTCAACGGATACGTAAATAAGCAAAACTGTCGCATCTGGAGTGATGAACAGCCACATGCCATATAAGAATTACCGATGAATGCCGAAAAAACGACAGTTTGGTGTGGTTTATGGGCTGGTGGCATCATCGGTCCATTTTTCTTCAAAGACGACCGCGGAAGAAACGTTATCGTCAACGTCGAACGATATCGAGCCATGATACGTGACTTTTTTTTTTCCTGAGTTGAACTTGGTTGACATGCAGTTTCATCAAGATGGTGCCACATGCCACACAGCTAGTGAAACAATGGAAATGTTGAAGGATGAATTTGGTGAGCAGCTTATCTCTCGAAATGACCCTGGAGTTGGCCGCCAAGATCATGCGATTCAACGCCTCTTGATTATTTCTTGTGGGGTTATGTAAAGTCGTTAGTCTATGTGGACAAGCCGAACACGATTGAAGCCTTACAGGATGACATAACACGCGTAATTCGTGAAATGCAGGCCGAAATGCTCGAAAAAGTGACGCAAAATTGGACTATTTGAAACGGAGCCGCGGAAAACATTTACATGAAGTTGTCTTTAGAACGTAAACGGCAAAGGACTATTTATCGATTACAATCAAAATTTTGAATATTAAATGCAAATTTGATTGTTTCATTCGATTTTTTAAAAAAACTACGCTTAAAAAATCACCCTTTTTATGAATTAAAATTGAAAGGTCGTTGAATATGTAATTTATGATGAAATGCACTTGTTAGCCATATGACGTCATGCTGTGTTCAAGATTGACTTCTTCTTTATATGTGTATGCAATGAAAGGAGCGTAGAATATGTTACGAAACGTGATGTAATCGAAGAAAATTTCTTTTAAGAATACAGATAGTATTTCCCAACTATTTCCTTGAAACCTTGAACCCTTGAAATTTTAGAAAAATATCCACTAAATCACCAAACAAATTGGCTGTTGCAAAAAACATTGAAAAATGTCATCGTAAATACACTCGTATGATTACATTCTTTTGAATGCTCATTAAAGAATGCGAATTCATTTTTTAATCTGAACTATTTAAGTGAAGTCAATGAATTAAATCATTAATTTGAATTCGTTGAGTGAGACTTTTAAGAATGCGATACCAAAAGATTGCATTCTTTTACAACTCCGAACTGTAAAATATCTCAAGATGAAACTATGTTTCAAATGACTAGCACTAAACAGCAACTGTCCACTTTGAACTTAATTTTTCGTATACCACCAGCATTCATTTCGCAATTTTATTGTCGTTTTCATTACCCCTGGTACAATGCATTGTTTTGTTTCAAACTGCAGAAAAACGATTTCATTTATTAGTTATTGTTCCATTGATTCATATGGAACGTAAAATGAATGAGAGCGACGGCGTTTAGAGAATAGAATACCGACAATTAAGGGGTTAAATGGGTTTCACAGCTTCAAAAAATTGATTTTTTTTTATTGTCTTATTAATTTCTACAACATCTCGAGAATATTATCCTAAATTTTCAAGTCATTCCGAATAAAATTTTTCGAGATACAGCCTTGCGCACTCGAGGTTATCCAAACTTTAAAAGAGTGATTCTAGAAACAGTGTTTTCAAAGTCGGTTATCAAAAGTTCTCAAAAACCAATCAACCGATCTTGTTGAAATTTTATACAGGTCTTCGAGATACAATTCACGAGGACTTGGACGAAGGATTTGTTTTTTTTTTCAATCACAACTATTTATGTTGAGCAAATTTTACCAAAAATAGCATTTTTTTTTTTTTTGTAAAAATGTCTGCCAAAATTCCAATTTTCCCTTTTTTTCGCCTTCGTCCAATGGTCCTTATGGTCTTAACTAAAAGACGAATTTTTTTTCACTTCTGATGATCCTGTCACGAGTTCTACTGTCAACGCGGACGCACATTTTTTTCGGAAATGAAGTCACAGTGACGGAGTTTTGAATATTTTCCATTAAAAATTTCAGAAATTATTTTTCAAATGTATATCTTTAGACAGTAAAAAGTTTTAAAAATATATTTAATTTTTTATATAAAAATTTTTTTTTGAAAATAGAACTTTTTTTTTCTGAATAAACCCATGTAACCCCTGAAATGAATCGACTCAAAAAAACACCAGTTGTGGTTTAATATTAATACGTCAAGTAGAATAAAAGTAATTATCAATTTGAAGAAAAGTTGACGGAAATTGCAGATTCACAGTTATTACATTTTTATGGTCGGAAGAAAGTTTCAAAAAACCTGAAAATGTTAGTTCTATTCACTTGCATTTTAGATGGTTTAAAAACTTTAAAATGAAAAACCTGTCAGGTATAAAAAATTTACACAAATTTGTTAAGCTGGTTTACTTTTCTTGATATTCTTCTTCAAAAAACACACTTTGTGGGGCTGGTGCATCATCTTTATCAGCGGCGGACTAACTCCTTTTGGGTCGCGGGGCGACATCATGTAATGGGCTCCTTGCTTTGGAAAGAGAAATGATTTAAATTTTTTAATTTAAAAAAAAAAGCGACATAATAAGGTGTATTGTATAACGTTTATTATACGTTTTGAAAGTCTATCGATCTCTCGATCGATAAAACTGCTAGATAAACCAGTCTGTACTTTGTCATGATCATAAAGAATGATCAACTGACTGAGTTAAAGAAAAAGTTAAAAGTCATGTTTTGAGTTAAAAGCAAAAGCAAAAGTTCTGACTGGAAGTGCCTTAAAATCAAAAAATAAATTAGACGTGTTGGTTAAGCAAAAATTTCCCAAGTTACACTTACCAAGGCAAAAAACCTATATTGCAACAAATTAATTGGATAAAGGACTTTTTTGCCTTACATTTCCGATTTTTTTTTTCGTTAATGATGTTATGAGCATTAAATTTATTTTAATCATAATTTACTGAATCTGATAGTAATTCCATATAACCATTCTATGCTATACGCTTTCGAAGCCACAAGTTCCACTCCGGCTAAATTGCATTTTCTTTAATGTTCTCTCCTTTACTTCTATCAGATTTTCTCCAACAGTTCGTTAAAAATGAGATGGTAACCCTCTTGTGATCTTTATAGACAATCTAGCAGTGGTAAAAGCCATAAAATTGCCAACAATAAGATCTAAGTTGGTAAAACTATGTGGAGAATCTCGAAACGATATTGCCGATAGATGTGAAATTTCTCTGTGCAGTTTCTCATGAAAGTTTTTACTCTCAATCGCAAGCGATGGGGGAGCGAATAAAAACGTTTAGGTGGTATAGATCGGATTTGAACGTTGGACACCTCGCTTTGCAGTCCAACGTAATTAACCCCTAAGCCAGAACGATGTTAATAAATTTTAAATATTAATCCGCTATTGTATCGAAAATTGTGCTTAGCGATGGGCTGGGAAAGATCCAGGTAAGGGTTTTAGGGGGCTTAAGGGTACTTTTGCAATAACTTTCCCATTAGTGACCTTCTAATATGAACTGTAAAGTCAAAAACGATAATAATGGGTGATCCAAGTAGAAATATTTTTTTCAATAGCCTTTTTTGACAGATCACGTGTGAGTCGTGTCATGCTGTCATGTTATTTTTGTTTAGTATTGTTTGGCATTTCATAATGGAAAGACTTACGCGTGAACAACGTTTACAAATTGTTCAACTTTATTATGAAAATTCACGTTCTGTGAGGAATGTGTTTCGTGCACTTCGCTCAACTTATGGTCAACATAATCGGCCTACTGAGCGTACTATTCGCAACACCATCACCCATTTTTCCATCACCCAGCATTCATTATTGGATAATATTCGACCGAATAGACCACGTCCAGCACGCTGTGAAGAAAATATAGCGGCCGTAGCTGAGAGTGTACACGAAGACCGTAGAGAGTCGATTCGGCGCCGTTCGCAGCAACTCGGACTGACGTATGGAACGACTTGGCGCATTTTACGTCAAGATCTTAAATTGAAAGCGTTTAAAATACAGCTTGTGCAACAACTGAAGCCGCTCGACCTTCCCAAGCGACATCGCTTCGCTCTATGGGCTCTTGAAAAGTTCCAAGAAGATCCGACGTTTTCGAGGCAAATTTGGTTTAGCGATGAGGCCCATTTCTGGCTCAATGGGTATGTAAATAAACAAAATTGCCGCATTTGGGACGAAGAGCAACCTGAAGAGATTGAAGAACTGCCACTTCATCCAGAAAAAACAACGGTTTGGTGTGGTTTGTGGGCCGGTGGAATCATCGGTACATATTTCTTTAAAAATTATGCCGGTGCGAACGTAACCATGATAACCGACTATTTGATGCCTGAAATTGAAGCTCGTTATCTCGGCGACATTTGGTTTCAGCAAGACGGCGCCACTTCCCACACATCGCATCAATCAATGGACTTATTGAGAGAACATTTCGGTGAGCACATAATTTCACGTTTTGGGCCTATCGATTGGCCACCAAGATCGTGTGATATCACACCGTTAGACTTTTTCCTGTGGGGATATGTAAAGTCAAAAGCTTATGCCGACAAACCCGCTTCGATTCAGGCCTTGGAGAAAAACATCACGCGTGTCATGCTCGAACGAGTGATCGAAAATTGGACTCAACGGATGGACCATCTGCGACGTAGCAACGGCCAACATTTGATAGACATAATCTTCAAAAAATAAATGCCAAGGAATGTTCTTTCAAATGATAATAAACATTCTCCATTAAATTTGAATTTTCTGTGTTTTTTTTTCTTTAAAAAAGTAGGGAACCTCGAAATGGAACACCCTTTACTAAACAGTTGAATGTCTGCCAAATAATTTGAAAATTTCACTCACATTTCATGCGAGCAATAACATCAATATTTCTCTTTTCATAATTATTGTATCCTTACCTAACCCCACTAACCAACTGGCAGGTTCTCGTATTTTTTTAAGAATATTTGGCATAACTGAATATTCGTGCAAACCGTCGCCAAAAGTAAAACCTCAACATCCACCAAAGCACTGCTAATAACATCGACCCAACCAACAGCAAAATACTTTTAAATTCGCTGACCACTTTGTACCAACATCGAGGCATTATCCTGGGCACGTCATTCCATATAGCTGTGCGGGGAGTGTCCTGAAAGTGCATGAAATACCGAATTGAAATACTGATTATAAAGAAAAGAAAGAAACCCACAAAAACCCCCCCACCAAGAGGATTTATTTAATATTCTATTCGTAAAAGTGCCTTACTTCAATTTGAATCCGCAAATCCTTATTATCTATTTATGTACATTGATACGAAACTACTTGGTATATCACTCTTTAAAGGTGATAAATTCATATTTTGAAGAGCTCTTTTTTTACCGTCGAAGTGGCAACATTAATCCGGATACTTTACGAAAAAGACATCTGTGTTTTTTTATACCCTATCCTAAGGTTATATTAATTTTGACACATAGTTTGTAGCACCCCTTAATATTCGTCGTAGACCCATAAAAGTATATACACTGAAGAGCAAAAGTGTAACAATGTTACAGGATTTAAATAAAATAGGCATCGTACTCATAGCTTGTTGATTAACATTTTTTGTTTTTTTTTTGTAAACAAAGTGCGAGGAATTCTCTACAAAGTCCAGTAGATTTTTTGCATTTACAGCTAACTGTATGAAAATGATAAAGAAAAGAATGCAAAAGAAGCTTTGTTACAGTTTTGCACCGTTCAAATGGGTAAACGTTTTTGACGTTTATCAGTCGCCTGTTGATCATTGGGGTGGTGTCATTTTGAAGTGATCGGCAGTGTAAGTGCAGAATTTAAAAGAGAAATTTGAAGGACGGAAGATCCACTATTAAAATATTAAAAATGAGCCACATGTCTGTCTAGAGAATAAAAAAGTCAAGCAACCTCGATGGATGTAACACAAATAAAGGGGGAAGACCAAAAAAAGTTCAGGATAGGGAGGTAAGACACATTGGGAAGCTATTGATGACAGGTAAAATATCTGTGCCAAGGGATGGTCTTCCATTGCTGGCCAAAAAAGCAAGTGTTTGGACTCTTCGTCGGGCGCTAAATGGCGTCGGTTACAAGGCTCAGGAAAAGAAAAATAAGCCAGTTTTGTCAGCCAAAAATGTTTCGGGGAGAAAACCCTTTTTGCAGGCATACAAAAACTGGACTTTTGATGATTGAAAACGAGTAATATTCAATTTGTGATTGCTTTTAGGTTTTTTCTGTAATCATATTTTGGTTTTCTAAGTGATATGGTCTGATGAGACCAAAATTAACCGTTTTCAATCAGATGGGCGTTCATGGTACTGGATAAACTCATCAGGCCCTCTAAGACCTCAAAATGTTAAACAGAAGGTTAAGCATGGAGGAGGTTCTTTGATGATTTGGGGGTGTATTACGCGTACCGGCATCGGCCCAGTGGTCAAAATTGAAGGCGTAATGAAGAAGGAACAGTATTTGAGCATTTTGCAGTGGACATGTTGGGAATGGAGGCAGATCGGATCATTTTCCAACAGGACAAAGATCCGAAAAATTCCTCCAAAGTGGTCAAAAGTTGGCTCAATCAAAAACCTTTGGGCTTATTTGAAAAGGCAACTGGCACGCTATGACGATGTGCCCAAAGGAATGACGGAGTTATGGGACCGAGTGCAAGGAGAATGGTACGCTATTCAAGCGAAAATCGTACTAAATTTTGTACGATGGTATGCCACGAAGGCTTGATGCTTTGAAAAAGTCCAAAGGGCTGTGGACTGATTATTAAAAATATTTTTTTTTTATTTTTTGTTATGGTGCAAAACTGTAACAAAGCTTCTTTTGTATTCTTTTATTTATTATTATTTTTGTACAGTTATCTGTAAATGCAAAAAATCTACTGGCCTTTGTAGAGAATTCCTCGCACTTTGTTTACAAAAAAAAAACAAAAAATGTTTATCAACAAGCTATGAGTACGATGCCTATTTTATTTAAATCCAGTAACATTGTTACACTTTTGCTCTTCAGTGTACATATATTTATGATCAGGAACAAATCCTAAGACTATTTAGCAATGTCCGTCCGTCCGTACGCAATTTTTAGGCCTTTAAAATTAAGCTAGGAAGCTAAAATTTGGACCACATACTCCCTATGGTTCCGAAATGGTTAAGTGTTAACATTTTTTGAATACGCCCACTGCCACGCCTTCAGAAAATACCGTTCTAAAGCTAAAGTTAGAGAGATAGAGTGTTACAACCTTCACAGGCTATGTAGGCACTGCCCTCCTTTAAAAGTTTGTCATATAAAGTTTTTTGCCACGCCTACTTTTTGTGGACATTTTTTTTTTACTTAAATGCTGTTTTCTTCGAAAATTTTCAAAGAAAGCGAAAAAAAAAATGTTTAACAAGATATTTAGCCAATATTTCGCCCATATAAAGTTTTTTGGCATGCCTACTTTTTGTGGGCGTTTTTCTTTTCAAAACATATAATTTGTTTTTTTTTTAAATTTAATAGAATGAAATAAAATGCTATCCATCATCTTCTTAATGCTTTTTTCTTTGGGGCATAAAGGGATATGGATAGGATATCATACTGTTCGCCCCAAGCAGACTGTAGCCTTTCTTTATGTTTTTTTATCGATTAGATTTAAAATGATAAATTCATTTTGAGCCTTTTTTATTCAAAAATTCTTTCAAGATTACGATTGACAATTGTTATGCTTCTTAAAAGAATTTTAGTGAATGGGATACATTTTCGAAGTTTTTTTTTCTGCCGAAGGAACTGTAAGGATGTATCTTTTCCTTCGTTCGCCATCCTCGCCCACAGAACCAAATATCTGTCAGAGAGATTTTTTTTCTGATTATGGCCCAGCCCTAGTCGCCGTATGGCAGAAGTGTGAGAATTGGGGCACTCTAGTCAGAAGTTTTGAAGATTAAGTAGTTATAGATAATTCTTCTTCCGGTCACTCGTGAAGTTAGTGTTTACTTCGAGGTGGGTTAACCTTTATTAACTTTATTAACCTTCATTAACCTTTTGTCCTAAGAGGAGGACGATGTTTGTTTCATTTTTGATAGCATATGTGTACCTAGAACTAGCTTTTATGCAATTCAATAGCCGTGACTACGATGATGATGTCAATATCGTCTGCAAACTCCAGTGGTTGAACGGAGTTGTTGCAGAGAGTGCCTTTCGTGTTGCACCATCCCTGTGTACAGATTTGAACGTACATACGTTGTATAGGATCTTATATGCGAGATTAAGCATGGATATGCTTCGAAAGTTCTTTCAAGCAATTGGATCGCTTTTCTTGTGGGATGCGGAGCTGATGGATTCTTCTTGGTGGATGATTTGGTAAATGCGCTCTACCGAACCATTACATAGGGGATAACCTTAGGTACGAATTGAAAATCCACAAATTATATAGAAAAACTTGCATTTTATGTTTCAAAACGTGAAAGTTCATATAGCAAATTTCTCTACAAATTTTGAGAGAAGCAATTGTATTTAATAATTTGTAAGAAGAGGATATAGGCCGAACGTATACTTAACTGGATTTATATATAGAATATTTATAGATATTCTCCATCCATTGCGTTTGCGAAGTTAAATTTTTGGCACAAGAGAGCTATAATTTAACACCGATTCCCAAAGACTAATTTGAGAAGCTTCTCATGGCGGCTACATGATATTTGGTCCCCCAAATGTATATGGGAAACTTCAAAGCGATAATTTCTGTGAATTGAAGCCATTTTTCATTTTGTTTGTGGCCATTTTTCATAAAGTTAGTTTAGTTAAGCAAAAAGTGCCTGTATAGCCCGCTACGCGGGATAAAGGGACTTCAATCCTCGTTCCGCAAGCTGTAGGTACGTCTCACGAAACTTCGTTGCTACGCTCGAGGTATGTGCCTTTCGTCATGCAGGCGCTTTTGGCAACAGTCTTGGGTGGACCTTGTGGACCTTATGTCCATTTACTCAATAGACATAGTCATAATTTGAAGCAGACATAATGTCCGTGTACCTTATGTCATCACGCCTTGTTTTTCATAGACATTTTTTGGGCGTTTTGAGAATGGAGCCATTTCTCATTTTGAAAATTAAATCGAATTTTTGGGGCCGTTTTTAATTTTCGGTTTGGGGCCATATTTTATGGAGGCCCTCGTGGCAGTTCTTTGCTTGGATGTTTTCAGAGTTTTTGGGGAAGCGGTAAATTGAGGATAGTACTGAGAAGGATTTCATGGAATCCCACGCGGAATTGTCGGCCTGCTGTCCTAGTGTCAAAGCAAAAGCCTTGATTTCCACGTTGGTTTTGCGCTGTCGGGGCAACTTCCCAACAACGCAAAAATGTATTAGTTTTCAGAGAGACAGGGATAGTCTGTGGTAAAAATTTTCCGCAAACGGACATGAAACGTCAACGAACATGGGAATGGAACTTAAGTCTGTCTTCACGCGGTACAAGGCGTGCGATCCAGGAAATTCGATGAAGAGGTTCATTCAAATTGGAGAGTGTCAGATGGGAATTCACACATGATGTGCGCAGCAGTTTCGTCTTCTTCAAAACATAATCGGTACTCCGGTGAGTCAACTGTGTGTATTTCATAAAGGTGATATCGCAGTCTGAGGTGGTTAAGTAGCGGGTGATTTTTTAAGAGGTTTAGAACTTTTTTTAAAAAAAAAACACAAAAAATTCGAAAAAATGAATGAAATATTTATTTGAATCGATAGTTTGAACCTTGCAATTTAATGTTTAAAGATAATTTCATGCAAATGTTGACCGCGGCTGCGTCTCAGGTAGCCCATCCGCTGAGTCTAATTTTGGCATACTCTTTCACACATATCGGCCGGTATCTCACGAATGAATGCATGGATGTTGGCTTCCAGTGCGTCAATCGAAGCGGGCTTGTCCCTATACACATAAGCCTTGGCATAACCCCACAAAAAATAATCTAATGGTGTCAAATCGCACGATCTAGGCGGCCAATTGACCGGCCCGAAACGTGAAATTAACTGTTCACCAAACTCGCCTCGCAATTGCGCCATTGTTTCGCGTGCTGTGTGGCATGTGGCACCGTCTTGTTGAAACCACATATCATGCAAGTCAAGAACTTCCATTTCGGGCAAAAAAAAGTTTGTTATCATCGCTCGGTAGCGTTCACCATTGACAGTAACGCTGCGATTCGCATCATCTTTGAAGAAATATGGCCCAATAATGCCGCCGGCCCATAAACCGCACCAAACAGTGGCTTTTTCGGGATGCATTGGTAGCTGTTGCAATGCTTCTGGCTGATCTTCACTCCAAATGCGGCAATTTTGCTTATTTACGTACCCATTCAACCAAAAATGAGCCTCATCGCTGAACACAATTTTTCGATAAAAAATCGGATCCTCGGCCAGCTTTCCAAGAGCCCATTCACCAAAAATTCGGCGTTGTGGTAGGTCGGCTGGCTTTAGTTCTTGCACCAGCTGTATCTTAAAAGGCTTTACGCCCAAATCCTTCCGCAAAATTTTCCACGTAGTGCTGTAACAAAGGCCTAACTGCTGGGAACGGCGCCGAATCGACATTTCGCGGTCTTCTGTCACACTAGCTGATACGGCCGCAATATTTTCTTCAATACGCACAGTACGTAAACGTGTTGGTGGTTTAATGTCCAACAAAGTAAATTTGGTGCGAAATTTGGTCACAATCTTCCGAATAGACTGCTCAGAAGGTCGAGAATGCCGATCATAAAATGGAAGCAGCGCGCGATGAACATTTCGAACCGAGCACGAATTTTGATAGTAAAATTCAATAATTTGCAAGCGTTGTTCATTTGTAAGACGATCCATGGTTAAATTGCAAACCAAACTGAAGCTGTTTGACAGTGACACAAGGTACTAAACACACGTCAGCTGTCAAAACCAGTGTTGCCAAAACCAAACTAGCTAAAAAATCACCCTTTACTTTATTGACATCGTGTCCATTTTGGACCTGCGATGTTTCCCCAATACGAGATATACTGGTTGTGTTCCCAGTTTTTTTAAATCTTCTTATTGCACAGAATGGTTCGGTTCCTAGAAAAGGAGTTTGCGATCTTCCTCTGGCAAGTTTATTGGCTTTTACGTTCCCTTAAATTCCCTCGTGTTCGGAAACCTACCATATTTTCGTTACTTGACACTTACTTTTTGGAGGGTGTCAAAACAGTGTTAATTCTGATTTGGAGTCAATGATGGGTGAGCTAAGGGATTCTATAGCTGCTTGACTGTCCATGAATATGTATAGGTGTTAGCGCCTTGGATTCCTGAGTTATAAATTAGGTTTGCGCATTCTTTTATAGCATGGAGCCCTGCCTAAAATAAACTCAGCTTGTATACCAATTTGGGCCGTTTGCTTCTCTACTTGTGATCCGTGGAAAATCTTTTGACGAAGCATAGTGTTTTTAATTGGCGGTGTGTGACTGCGCAGATCATGTCAAGTTCCGGGAGTTGTGAAAGTATTTCCATCAGCTCAGGGTGTTCGGTGATTTCGTTGGATTAAAAATTGCTGTGCTGCATATTGCCATTTATTTTTATAAAAAATGCGGAGGACTGTTGGTCCTATTAAAGCTTCTATAGCCTCCGTGGGAAATGTTCGCATGACTCCGGAAATAACAATACACACAAGAGGTTGTACCTTGTTTAGTTTGACGATGGCGATCTTTTGAGTGATTTTCTTCCACCATATTATAAAATAAATCGGAAGTTATGATGGGCCTGATCATTGCTGTATAGATCTAATGAGTGATCCTTGGAGAGCGCCCCCAGGTTCTTCCAGAAGAATTTAGTCTTTTATCTAGAATCAGTCCAATTTATTTTACTTTTTCGGAATATTCAATGATTTTATCACTAATGGAATTTTGAAGCAGATTGAAATTTGTTTGTAAATGGAACTGTGATAGCCCTGCTGAGTTTGATAGGGAGACTCTTTTTACTAAATCAGGGGCCGTGCTCTGTATTTCGATTCGAAAGATAAAATCATTTCAAAGTTCTTTTCGAATCGAATTTGAATTGAAGCTATGTACCACTTTCGAAACGAACAAAAATGCTGCCAAATTATCATTTATTACTTTCGAACACATCTTTCGAGTCTCGCGAGATCCATATGTGAACTGTCAACAAAGCCAGCTTCAATAAACAAAAAGTAAACATTTAAAACACTCAAATAGATCAAGTAGTTTATATATTAAATAAATGAAATTAAGAAAATGGACTCAGTTGCACTTTGGTTGAATGAAGGGCCTAACGGGGAGAGAATTGACAGAAGATAATGGAACTTAGTGATAAACGGCAATGTATCAACCGCAGACAAGAAGATTGTTTGCATAAGGCACTTACTTCTGCTTTGTTCAAAATGTTGGGCTCTCAAAAGACGGAAGCATTTATGTTCCGGTAAAGAGGTAAGCATAAATTCCGGCAATCATAAAATTCGGAGCAGTATTAAAGTTTCTTGCTCAAGGCGGATATCAACACCAAATTGGACAGAATCGACACTGTTCAGTTGCTTTGCAGACATTTGTTGTGTACTCTATTGAAAGTACACTCTATTTCAAACATTTTAAGTACCACAGAAATTAAAGGGTAAAAAAAACACTTTTTCGAGAAGTCGAAGATTCCAAGAATTTTTAGAGCTGTTGACGATATCCAGATAATAAGACCCACGAAGAAGGTGAAAAATTCCGAAATTCGAGCGAGTTTGTTATAATAAATCGAGTTGCCAAGTGCCGAATATCCGATTTTCGAGAAAAAACAGCAATGGCCGCCGAAATTCGGAAATTTAATTTTCCGATTCCAAATGATATAACTTTCTAATCGAAATACAGAGTAGGTCCCCAGTCAAGGACTATTTTAAGAGCATTTTGCATACATGGTATTACGTCGTTTGCTTCTTTGCTCCTAATTATGATGACCAGGTCATCGGCGTGCATGGAAGTTGTTATCAACGCTGCCGAAGCAGCTATCTTAGGACCCTCTAGCATCGCTTTGGTCCATTTGATCGTAGGTTGATCGATATTTCTATGTGTCAAAGCGTTTGATATGGAATTATATCCAGTATGATCAAAGGTACCCTAAATGTCCAGGAAGGCGCACAGTGCAACCTCTTTGCATCGGAATGCACTTTTGATTTGGGCTGTTATGTTCGACAGTGCACCTTTTGGTAGATTTTCCTTTCTGAGAGGCGTATTGATAGGGGTGCAGTAGTATACTATTATTTAAGAAATATCAGATGTGTTCGTCTATTATTCAATTAGAGGAAGAAAGACGTCGAAACTTATAGGACTATATGGTTTAGGTATTTCGTTGGGTTTGCCGTCTTCCAGCTCAAGAAGAGTCTTGTTCTTAGAACAACATCCGGAAGTTTTATAGGAAAGCCAAGAAACTCGCTACTTGCTTTAAGACCAGATTCTAGGGAACAATAGGTGTATTTCAGGAGCATTTCGAGCAACTGCTAAACGAGCATTATGTAGAAAAAGTGAAAGGACTTATAGAAAACCCACGTCCAGTCTATGAACAATAAGTCTCGCTCCAAATGATATGTATGTAGAAGAGGATGGCTTAGCTATAAAGAAAAGCTTAAGAACAAAAGGGCCAAATGTACCAACTGACCGCTTGGTTTTGTGAACGAAGAAATGATTGCACCATCAGCTCCATTTGACCCATCTACAAGAAAGGCGATCTTATATGTGGTAAGTAATATCGCTGCAGAATATCGCACATAAGATCCTATCCGAATTATAGTGTGAAAGTCTCAAACCCTGTGGTTTCCGACCTGACATATTGACAGTCGAAAAAAATTTTAACTCACGCCATCTTGAATGCCGCATATGATAGCATCATCATCAATTCGAATTCGAAAAGCCGACAGAACTTATCCAACTGACGCTAGAGAACCCGCTGTCAAGTGTGCAATCGACAGCAGCTTATCTGAACTCTTTTTTAAGTCCATTTCTCCAAACTTGTTGTTGAGCTAAACCGGAATTCTTTATATTTTTTTGTAACCAAAGCCAAATAGTTTAGGTTTAACGTTAACCTATTGCTGGCGGATGTCAGTCTCAGTGGTGTCATGTCGCATCCCATTGACAACACACAGCCTTGAGTCATCAAGATTATTCTATGCGATTGTTATTTTTAAAAGCCCAAGAGGGTATGATTATTTAAAAATTCACGAATTCGCTCTCATCCGCTGGTGGCGGTGCAAAATACCTCTTTCGTTGATCTACCCAAAATGTCTGGTCTGCCGAGTCATGTCATGAAATCACGACTTGTTACTGTCGTGACATTGGAGTGCAACGGGTAAGTAAAGATGTTGCATCTGTATGCACATCCAGCGATATGCTTTAGTGACAAAATTCAATTAGTGCACACATAGTCGGCGAAATACGACTTCCTATTGAATTCCCAGAATGGAATTGGATATACGTGCATTATATTAGTGAAAGTGAACCATGAACCAGAAAAATTAATCAACTTTTCCATTAAAAAAATGAATTGAAACTGCTTACATGTCATTAGATAAAATCCGCAAATTTATTTTGTTCAAAGGGGTTTTATTTTTTTCAGAAACTTCAGCAAAGAAATACAAAAATGAAAAGAAAATAAGCAATGGTGCGAAGCTTGAGGGGGCACATCTTTTATAAAATAGCATCGAAAAGCTATCTTTATGTTCCACTGCATTCTGCCACTCATCCGCTTAGTTTCATCTATATGTACGTAAAGCTACCTACAACTATGTATATCGCTATTCGTCGTCGTCGTTGTCCTGAAGCCCGAAACGATCCACCATTCACCAACGTCTTGCAAATTCTTTAGGATACTTTGTCATAAAGAAATATTATCCATCCATTCAACATCTCATGAATCCATTCCTCTTCTTCGGAGTGTACGATACTTCGCTTGAGAGTGCAGTGTCATTAGATGTTTTTTTTTTTTTTTTTGTGTTTTTTGCGCGCGCGTCTACTGCCACTATTATATTCCTTATTAAAGTTATTTCTACACTTTGTTCCTTTTTGTTTTCGACGACATCAGCGTTTCCTTTGCTATTAGAAAATTTCATATTTTAGTTTTTTTTTTTTTTCCCCTTATAATTTCGTTTTATTTGCAAAAAATTGTTTTTTTCTCGCGCATACCTCTTAGAAAGTTAGTTTGCGATTATTATCCCGTAATCTTATTAATGACACAATCTTTGTTCGCGAGTGATTTTCTGTTTTCTGGACTTGTAATTAGATATGGAGCGCAAAAGAAAACGATAATTACAAGCGGAACAATGGCGAATAATTGCAAGACTACCTACAAACAAACAAGAAGGGTCACCAAACCATACATACATGTTCGGAAATAATTAAGGTAAGCTTTTAGTTTTTTCTTTGTCAACTTTATATTAATTAAAGATTACATTGGGCTGTGGTAAAATGCATAACAGTATTTTGTGTCATTCAGAGGAGGTATTGTTAGACGGTTTATTTGCTTTCGTAAAAGTATAAAAATTAGGCGTAAACTATATTTTTTTTAAATATTCCTTAAAGGTGATTTGCCTCTTTCAAATAGTTAAAATTTAAATGCTATTAAGTCTGGTTTCATAAGGGCCCGACGCATGTTCCATCGTCGCCTCTCAATAAGTGTAGTCTTAAATACACGCTAACGTAAGGAATGTGATCCATAAGCAAGGATATGACTGAGTAGACGACCAAAGTAAACTAACATTTTGCTTTTTAAAATTAATGTGCATAAATTCTCATAACTTAAGTTCACGCATTCTATTCATTGGTGGACAAATTGAGAGCTATGAATTTAAAGCTATTTGATTGGTGGAAACTTTGACAGATAACTTTTTTACATTCCGCGAGTAGTACCATTATCATTGAATGTTCTTTCAAAGTGTAGCCGTACACATGAGAGCGGCATAGGAATTTTTAATAGAATGATTGAAACCCGACCGACGTATCCTATGAGGTACCTCCTTCCGTCAAATACGTGTATTGTAAATCATTGTACGCGACATATTCTGTTCGACCGGGTCTATACCCTAATATCTTTGTCGTATGTGACAGTTAGAGGGTAAAAGAAGTTAAAGGGTAAAAGGGATAGCCAAATACGGATGATCCGCAATTTCCTGTCCGATTCTCGTATTCTCTTTTTTGTCGTTCTATTGTCAAATTATAAGGGGTGATCCATTTCGAGGTTCCCTACTTTTTTAAAGAAAAAAGCACAGAAAATTCAAATTTAATGGAGAATATTTATTATCATTTGAAAGAACATTCTTTGGCATTAATTTTTTGAAGATTATGTCTATCAAATGTTGGCCGTTGCTACGTCGCAGATGATCCATCCGTTGAGTCCAATTTTCGATCACTCGTTCGAGCATGACACGCGTGATGTTTTCCTCCAAGGCCTGAATCGAAGCGGGTTTGTCGGCATAAGCTTTTGACTTTACATATCCCCACAGGAAAAAGTCTAACGGTGTGATATCACACGATCTTGGTGGCCAATCGACCGGCCCAAAACGTGAAATTATGTGCTCACCGAAATGTTCTCTCAATAAGTCCATTGATTGATGCGATGTGTGGGAAGTGGCGCCGTCTTGCTGAAACCAAATGTCGCCGAGATCACGAGCTTCAATTTCAGGCATCAAATAGTCGGTTATCATGGCACGATAACGGTCGCCATTGACGGTTACGTTCGAACCGGCATAATTTTTAAAGAAATATGAACCGATGATTCCACCGGCCCACAAACCACACCAAACCGTTGTTTTTTCTGGATGAAGTGGCAGTTCTTCAATCTCTTCAGGTTGCTCTTCGTCCCAAATGCGGCAATTTTGTTTGTTTACATACCCATTGAGCCAGAAATGGGCCTCATCGCTAAACAAAATTTGCCTCGAAAACGTCGGATCTTCTTGGAACTTTTTAAGAGCCCATAGAGCGAAGCGATGTCGCTTGGGAAGGTCGAGCGGCTTCAGTTGTTGCACAAGCTGTATTTTGTACGCTTTCAATTTAAGATCTTGACGTAAAATGCGCCAAGTTGTTCCATACGTCAGTCCGACGTGCGCGTCAGTCCGCGAACGGCGCCGAATCGACTCTCTACGGTCTTCGTGTACACTCTCAGCTACGGCCGCTATATTTTCTTCACAGCGTGCTGGACGTGGTCTATTCGGTCGAATATTATCCAATAATGAATGCTTGGTCTCAAAATGGGTGACGGTGTTGCGAATAGTACGCTCAGTAGGCCGATTATGTTGACCATAAGTTGAGTTCCTCACAGAACGTGAATTTTCATAATAAAGTTGAACAATTTGTAAACGTTGTTCACGCGTAAGTCTTTCCATTATGAAATGCCAATCAATACTAAACAAAAATAACATGACAGCATGACACGACTCACACGTGATCTGTCAAAAAAGACTATTGGAAAAAGTATCTCTACTTGGATCATACGTTACGTCTGATGTATTCTACTCCGTCGTGTTTACCTCGCTTTAGAAAGAAATCAACCAATAAAAAATTTCCGACAGCGAATGAAGAAAACAAAAAAGTGCACGACTGCGTCATACGAAACTTTCTCGATACATGAGATGCGTTTTTGAGTCGCAAAATGAATCAAAACTTTATTTAAATCACTTTTTAGGTTTTAAAAAATTTGATTTTTTCAAAAACGGCACCTACGGTTTAGATGTAATTTCGCACATTGAACACTTTTAACAAAATTTGATATACGGGTCCAGGGGAAGGATGTCTAGAATCACATTGAGTGCCTCCGTCGCACTCGACCGTAGGCCTCTCGTGCTTCTCTGGTCTCTGCTCAGCTTGGTGATGTTGTAAGCTTTGATGGGGGCGGGTCACCATAGCAGGGACCCATAAGTAAGGATTGGACGTACCACCGCCAGGTACATTCAGAGAACCATCTTTGGTTTGAGTCCCCGCTTTTTACCGATGCGTAGAATGCGATATTGGCTTTCCGAATCCAGTGTTCGATATTCAGCTTGGTATCTAGAAAGACACCTACACGGGGTTATTTGAATGTTGGTATTTTGGTTTTGAGTGATGAAGAGCATCAGTTCTGTTTTGCTTGAACACCCTGACCACACCTTGCGGCCCAAGCACTAATTTTACCTAGCGCCCTTTCCATGACTTCACCAATCACTCCCGGGAGCATCCCCGATACCAGTACAACCACGTCATCCGCATACACAACCACTTTAATGCCGTCGCTGTCTATAATGGATTATAAACAAACGATAATCCATAGCAGAGGCGAGGTATCCCCACCTTGAGATGTGCCAATGCTGACTGTTACATAGTTTGGCCTTAATAATCCTTGTGGAGACTATCCATTTGCCAATGAACTTCTTCGCACCTGACTCGATGAGAGATACTTGGATGGCTTCACTATGTTCATTATTAAAAGCACCTTCTATATCTAGTGTATATTGATGGTATTTGATGGACCTCTGTATAGTGCGCACTTCCTCGTGCAGTGCTGTCTCAGTGGACCTACCTCTGAGATATGCATGTTGAGAATTGCATAAGGGCTACCTGATCAGGCCCGCCGCCCTTATTTGAAGGTTCAGGATGCGATCAAGTCTTTTCAGTCCCAAAGATGACAAGTTAATTTGTCTAAAGTCCTTCGCGGACTCGTGACCGCGGACTCCATGACTGGGGGACATGGTTAAGCAGGATGCAATTACTAAAACAAACCCATGTTTTCTAATGGCAGCCCGAATACTTAGTGGTAAGGCGGTTGTCATAGGAAAGTTATCCTCGCATCTCCACTCTAGTATGTTTTCAGCCTAACAGTGCAAAAACTCTTGCATGTAAAATCCCGGTCCCCCTCTCTTTTAAGTCTTCCAAACTATCAAAATCATATTTGCATTATGTAGGTACCTGCGTCATAATTTTTGCTTTTATATTTTTGTGGTTAATAAACAGTGGAAATATTGCTTAATAAGACGCTCCACATTAACCCATTTTGTGTAACAAAAATATTCCACTTGGAAAATCATTCGGAACAATTCTTTGCTATCGGAATCTAGCAAAATGTTGCAAATGGAAATCCTAATCGATCGAAAGACAAAATTTATGCGCCACCAAAGTTTCACATTAAATCCTGGTGATGGTGATGGTAACATTTGGAAACTTCAACAAACATACAGATGGGACAATAAAGAATGATATTCAATTTTGATCCACCCAACGGGGAAGACTTATGCATAAATCAACAGCACATAAGCTTTTGAAATAAATTGCAGAGAACTTATCCTTTAATATGAAAACCGAGAAAAGTTTTTTTTTTTTCTTTCGTTTATAAAGCGGTTATGTATCTGAATCTAAATACAATAAGTATCATTTATATCTATATCTATAGTAGGTGTGTAGTAGTAACAAGATTGTGCACTGACTGAAATCGATTTATAGACTTCGCTTGCAGTTTTATACGAGAATAAACACTCTCTCTCTCTCCTATATTCCATGTGTTGGCTACGTATCTGGCAATAAGTAGATACGTTGAAAAGCAATATTCGTTCGAAAGTAAAGTTTAGAAACTCCGTGACAGTGTCTCTAAAAGAATCCTGCATTTGGCCAGAGATAGAAAACCATTTGAATTTTACCTCTCTGTTTGTTTGTTGGTACATTAGGGGGTCAGTGGACGGACGGTACATTACTCATACTAAATCGATTGGAATCCTTGAAATTATTTATGCATTCTTTGGTATGTGTAGTCTCTCAAGTTTTGTTGTGTGCGGTCGTATTTCAATTTCATATAGTAATCTAGCTACAATCGTGCTGTGCATAGAAATACAACCAACGTCGAAGGAGTTTTTTATTTTTTTTCAACGACAAAACCAATTTCACATCACAACCTTCGATTTGTGGCTTTTGCATGTAAATTACTCTATACTTTGCTGTTGAAAGGAAGGAGTAGAGTAGTAGACGCAACAGACGGAGCTACATACCTACATGGATTGTGCAATTGTGTAATGCTTTTGTCACAGTTAGTCAGAGTTAACGACGACGAATATGATACTGACGTGTTTAATTCTGAAAACGCAATGCAATATTAAACAAATGAAACTTATGTGCATTTTGTGAAGGATAACGAGACGAACTATGCGTATTTAAATTTAATTTTAGGTTAATTATTCACCGCAATGAACTGCTGTTAACATAGAAACTCAACAAGTCTAGTCGTATTGATGTCTATAATAGACGAAGGTCTAATCGCTAATACTGTCGTCTGAGAATAACAAAAAAAAAAAAAATATCCTACAACCTACAACAAAGTAATTGAATCGTTGAGCTGGAATAATAACTTTTGAAATTACGCTGAGGGTTCAAGCTCATATATCATGTAACGAGGTTCAGTACTCCATCCATATTTTATGGTCACCATGAGTTCGTTTTATCTAACGAGCCAGAAAAATAATGATGTATCGCCAGTCGGTTTGTGGCTCATTTGGATTACATTGTGGTAGTGCTGTGCTGCTCTGGCCATAGTTTCGATAATCCACGTTCGCGACCACAGAAAGTGGTAGCGATAATAAAAACATTTACACACAATCCAAATTAATGTGACCCGCGAATCTGAACTGAACTGAACTGAAATGAATAAAGAAATATAAAGTCCCGTAGAATGTGCGGCTATAACAATTAAGTGATGGTGCGGGAAAATGTTCAGATACATGGTCCATTGTTTTGCTAAAGAGAATGTGACCCATTTCTAAAGAGCGAGGCTTGGTGGATTTGAATAGTTGGGGCTGTGCCATTAATCAGCCTGTTGTATGTGTACAAAGAATTGCCCATCAGTGAATATCGATGCCATCGTATGGATGTGTAATGCCTTTCACTTTCAATTCGGTTTCGGACGGAACAATAACTTTTGGGTGTGAAATCGAAATTAGGTAGTCTCTGAGTATCTGCATACCTATTTCGTACGGTTAATGTGAATTGAGGTGTTTTTTTTTTTGTAAGTAATACTCCTCTGATTAATGAGTTTAGTTTGATTACGGACAACTTTGCTTTGAGTTTGTTGTTTGTTGTACAGTAACATGGTGGCGATACGATAACCGTGTTATAGGAGGACAACTTCAACTAGTATGTGATTCATCTACCCCACCCGCAGAGCAGTATTAATATGACAAATTCTAAGTTACTTGCCCGAGCAAAATGACAGCATTGAGTAAGGTAAAGTGGGTATTTAACCAGTGCCGGACTTACAGACTTAACCGCCGTACACTTGAAATAATCATTGAACTTTGCATACAGAACCAAATACCAGTCAAAGATTTTTCTTTCGAAGGAGCTCCAACACTTTTTCAATGCTTAACAGATAAGCGGTTTCTGTGGCGCATCCACTTTGTCCTTCGAGTGTGAAGTTTTGCTGCTCCAAACCGAAGTAGCAGCGGTTTGCTGTGTGATTTTTCGCCGAGTCACCAGTAAGTTGTCATTCATTGTGTTGATTCTTCTTACACCGAGGTAGATGAACTGCTATCAATAGTTGCACAGTTGGTGGGTAGATGCTTATTTGTTTGTTAATAGCTTCGCATATTCTCCAATAGCTGTAGATGCCTCTATCACGACTTGCTGGGAGCCTTGGATGATGTCAACATCATCCGCATATTTCAATAGGTCTGATCCAGGATAAGAGTAAAAAAGTCACATTGTAGGGGAGTTGCTTCCGTTACTCGCCTTTGAAGCCGTTGAAAAGACTTGCTTTAGTCCTAACATTAGGTCTATGGTTGATCTGCAAGAGCCGGAAACCTCAGCCACATTCAGTTGCAGAAGAGTTTGAGACGTAGCAGGGACATTTAGCAGGGATTTGCCTCGATAGTACTTGCAGGTTATAGGAACGCCTTTCTTGTGTATAAGGCATATGGGGCCTTATCCTTCCTGTTGATTTGTCGCACAACTAAGACATATTTAAAGAAATGAAGAGATCAGCTGGTAGGTCTTAGAGCCTTGTTGTTCTTAAGCAAACCTCTTTTATAATGGGTGTCAAGTCTCCTTTCTCATTGGCTGGAGGTGGGTTTTCTATTTGCCTTATTTAGCTTCATGATGCTTGTTTAGCAGCCGCTGCAAATGATTCTTAAATACATCTGCTATTCCCTGCGGTTCGATGGCTAGGTTTCCTTCGCTTATTCGAAGAGCTTATATTCCATTATTAAAGCTAGAAGTCAGTTGCTTGCCGTTCTTATAAAACCTTAGGATGTTGGTTTGATTCCGATACTCTTCGATCTCCTTCAGCTGGGAGACTGCGTACTTTCTTTTCTCTTTGCTCAGGATTTTCTTCTCCTTCTTCAGCGCATTCCGTCGCTGCGTGTTTATGTGTGGCTGGTAACATGGGGTGATTCGGCTATCTCTTTGTTGATATCTCGATGCTTTTGCAATAGGACGGAAGTCCGATAATTCCGGTGTCAGTAAAGCACTTCAGGAATATGAGAACCGCTGTACCTAAACCCTGAAAGAGTTAATTCGCACTCATCCGCCATACGTTCTCTTTCTGAGGCGCTCAAATTGACTTCTGAGACTCATTGTGCGAGTCATCTTAGAAAGAGCATTATTTAAAACTATTCAAAACTAGTGCATATGAGTTCGGAGACCATAATCCCAATTGCTGCGTCGATATAATGGTCACTGACTATCCTATTCTATAACACCCAACCACCTCTAAAATATGCCCCTAAGAGCACATTCTCTAACTTCTTTTATGAATCTGAGGAGTTTTCGTAAATATTTCATCCTCTTGTGGGTCAGGTCCGTACAAGATTATAAAATGTAGTCTAGAGTTTTTGCTATCCTGCCGCAACATTCTAACACACAGGAAACTATCCTTTCCACAAGTATTTTAAGATTTCTACCTGTTATTGGCTTAAATGTTGATCTCGTATTTCACTCGTTCAGAGTGGCGGTTGGATCGACTGAAGTGTATTGTGCTTGGAATATCATTCCGTGGTATTGCCCAAATTGATATAGTACAGGCCACTTCCACGATTGCCAGAACCTCAGCTGGGAAAACGCTACTATGATCAGGGAGTCTGATGAAGTTGTGTATATTTAATTCCTCTTAGAACAGACTGGCACCTGTTCCACTCCTTCTGTGTGTATGGATATAGATTTCATTTTCGTGGGTTCATTCGTATTCCATTCTTCCCTCCTGGGAAAGGTGCAGAAGAATGGTCTGTAAATGTCCATGTGGGGTTACATGTAGTCGGAGCGGAGCTAACGTAGTCTCCTACATTCATTCTCAGAATCTGTGCGTGCCCGAAGAGGCCTGGGTTCCAGCTGACTGTTTGGCAAATCCTTAAGGCGCTCTTGGCATCTGATTAGTGCAAGTTTAGTCCATAGCGCGCCTTTCTTTGTGGATTCTTAGCTAATATTTCTTGTTACTAAGCTATAGGAAGCGAAAGTTTCCCGAGCCACATAATTCCTGCCTTCTCATTCGTTTCTTTACCATCGTTTAGATCATCTTGTCAATGTTATCCATTTCATATTGACAAATATCATTGTGTTTTATGACAGATAGAGAATCAGTTGACAACAAGCAAGGGAGCGATACGCACCTGAAAAACGTGGAATATTTGTGAATGAACCAATTTTAGGATGATTTTGTATTTAAATTATAATGAGCGACGAAGCCCAAAATTTTTATCACTGGGGCACGTAGGATTCACATGACATGCACAAAGAACTATTGCATCACCTCTGACGGTTCAGTGTTGGAATGCCGACAGCTGCAAACTGTTTTTTCCGCAAGTTGCTGAATTAATTCTCATCAGATTGTTTGTTCCTGCGATATCACATCTGGGGCACGATGGTGTGATCTCCCGTTTTGACTATTTGAACTGGGCGGCCAGTTATGTGCCGTGCCGCTTCCCCAGACTTCTTCCTTTGGGGCTTTTTAAAATCTCACGATCCAACTGTAAACTTTGCAAAAATTTGAATGCCAAAAGAAGAAAAAATCACCAATTTGGAGCAATTCTGGAAAACAAATAAATGTTAGGCGCAAACGGCCCATACAGGACCTAAATCCCAATGGAGGTACCTACACAGTTTAATGCCGATTACGAACGTCAATTTTATTAATGAGAAGCTACTCCCGACATTCTCTCGCACACTAAGACTAAGACACTGCAATAGCCAAACTCCTAAAAAACACACTCTTTTACATTTTCACTCAAAGGTTCGGTAAATTTGCCGCGCCGTACTTTTCGGCGTACGGTGAAGTCTTGCCACTGTTTAAACAACATTCTACTTCCCAAGTAGTCATCGGTGGCACATGTACCTACACATAAATTCACAATCTACATTCCTTCATCGATTTCGATTTACTGCCTGCCATAGCACTTTATGCTTGTATGTAAAGTACCTACATGAACTCGAAACAGTTATGCGATACACAATAGCCGTGGTCTTAATAGTTTAGCTTGATTATGTCGCCCACAAGGCATTTCTTGACACACATATTGTTTACATAGAGTCATTAGAATAACCGAGAGTACATAACAATAAAACACATAATTGCGCACTTTTTTAAGTACAGCCCGCGGCACACTAATCATCCGAACTATTCTTTCAGATGATTGAAATAAGTTGGTCAATGCAGACGTAGGTCGTGGCTATATGTATATAGGGGGGAGTCGTTCCCATAAGAAATCAATACAATTTCGAGCCGCACTACTGTTTGTAGCTAGAATTTTACTGCTTTGCTTCTACTTCTGGATTCTATATTGCGGTGGTATTTATTTCCATTGTATCATTGACATAGATGGATGACAAAGATTCTTATGATTTTCATGTGTCATGACACCCATTAGAAGTAAAAAATTGAACACGTTATAACTTATAACATACCACACATTCATACTCACATCGTTCATCTAGCCAAGAGTACCTACCTACCTAACCCATAGCTATAACTAAGAGGCACATAAAAAAAAAAAAAAAAACAAGTGAATATTTTAATTATGTACATGCATAATTTAACGTCGAACAAGATTCATAAGTAAATATTGGAGTTTTCATTAAACCGCAGATTACGTTTTACTGAAGTTTGTTTCAAGATCCATTATGCCAAGGGTCTATTCTGGTGAATGAGTTGTACAACACAGGAGAGGAGGCACAGAGCCTATACTTCTTAACAGTTTTTGTTGGTTTTGTGAAGTAACTTTGGCCCACAGAAGAGGGACAGTTATATAGATTGTGGGAAAGTAATACAAACTCTTATTCCCGCACTCTGACGGCTTAGCCTCTCGATAAGAGTTTTGCTTGCACTACAATTGTAAATATTTTCATCAATACTTTTGAAGAAATTTTTTTTGTTTTCAGTACCACAAACACCAAAGTTGTTTCCTGTGCAAAAATTGTGCGTAAATTAGATGAAATTTTATTACTTTCACAGACGGAAATCAAAGACACAAAACTCAATGACCTATTAATTGAGTTGGGAACTAAGATGGAAAGTCCCAGATTCTCAGATAACAAACGGCAACAATTTAATTAGACTTTGTTTGTGCTGCTTTAAAACTTGGCTTCAAGACGAAATTTGTTTTGTTTTCTATTTTTTGGTTTCTTCTTCTGAATCCTTTCAATAATTAAAATGTTTTAACTGCGAGTAAATAAATATTTGGAAGATAAATGATTAAAATAATTAAAAAAAAAAATTGGTGGAGGTGACAAAAATGTTCGAAGTTGATTTGGTTTCGTAGAATGTTTTAGAAAGGAAACTAATCCATAAATAAATAGTCTTCCACTCTTAAGTAAACCCCACACCACACTTGGCTTCAAAAAAGGCGATCAAATAGGAAGCTTTCTTATCCTCGATAAAAAGTGGAAAGAAAACAAAGCCAAACGCTCTCTCTGCGACTGCTAACCAGTATTGGATACCTTTGAACATGGACCAACTGCGGGTACATGATCAAGCAGTATTTGAGATAGCCAACCTCGGGCGACTCTCTTCAATTTCCCTCACTTTAAAATACGCCGCTTACACCTCCTAACTGAATGTGTTTAAGGCTATTTGCTTTGAAATCAATTCGGAAGCTCTCACACACAGTAGCTGGTGGTTGGTGAATTTTAATTCACATCTTTTCAAAGGTACGGACTTATGTGAGGAAATTAAGGAAATTTTCGGGTTTGAGGGAGCAGGGAACATTGTATCACAAACTGTTGGTCTAAATGTACGATCAAACGGTCATACGAACATGTCGCTCAGATGACACGATGACGTCAGAGGACTTGTGGTATTTGGTTGTCATCTACATGGCATCTGCTAGATGACACCCGATCACACAGTGTTATCCGTTTGGTCATTCGAGACTAAGTGCTTTCACATGAACTTTCAACGACGCAAACGTGTCATCCACGCTACGCGGCTTGGGAGCCAACAGAATGCATATGCAAAAAAAATAACTTCAAATTAGTTATTTCACTTTGTGATAAACTCCTAAAAGTATTCCTCATTTTTTATGGTGAGAACAATCGGTGATTGAACTCCTTATTGTGGAAAATCGAGGGATGTCATCCGTGGGACCTTGTCATTCGGATAACACGTTCAATTACATGCCGGATGACAGGCGATTATACTGGATGACCACTTTAAAACAGTGGATGCCAAGTTTGGATGATTGTCTGATCGAATTTTAAGTCGAAGGAACATTTCGGGAGTGTAGGTGTAACCAAAATTGATAAGACTTGCAAAATGTTTTGGCGCCCCGCTGGTACTGGTGGTGGTAGTCTAAGAATCGAGCTATAACTTATCTCATTGATACAAGGCTGTTTCTTAAATACCCAAGAAATATTTTCGAATAATGCCAGACGTTTTTGACAGATCTAAATGATTCCAATCGATCAAAAAACTCGGCTGTTCGTAGAGAAATAATTAATTTCATACACCATTTTAGAGTACTTTGGATGCGTCACAAACTTCAAATATCAACCTTTTATCAATGAGGTAAGGTAGCTTCAAAAAATTAACTTTTTCAAAAAACCACTCCAACCTTCGGCGCGGCGCTAAGAAAATGTTTCCCATCTAATACTTTTTGTATCGCATACGATTTTTACTATACCTCCACTCCCAAAATGTTGTTCAATCGGTCTTTGTGACTTTAAAAAATCAGAAAGGCAGGTTGGGAGGTTGTCGAAGAACTAGGACAAACACAGTAAAGTCAGTAAAAACAGAGTGAGGTAGCGCATTCTCCCTTTTCCACCAGCATCAGGTCCAGGCCACATTTGAGTTTGATACTTTCAAAGCATGAGCGCATACACCCTGCTCTTGCACTGTCTGAGGAGACAAAAATAATCCACCCCGATGAACTTGGGCCATACGCCACTGTCGTTCAGGTCAATCGAGGTGTCAATCACCGCCCGCTGGACGAGAGGCGTTTGCTCTGCGGAGAGTGGTTGGCTCGCCAAGTCGATCAGAACGATGCCTAACCTTAACAGGCTTGCCACCTGGCTAAAGGTGGGGGCCTCAGGTAAAGAACCTTTCCTGACCTTCTGAGGGGCCCAGTCAGGGGGTATTTGTCTACTGATCTGACACTTTTTTATTTGGCCCATCATAAATAGCGGCTTTGGCCACGAAGAGAGCACATTCTTTGCTTAGGCCATACCGCAAAGCGTTCTTAAAGCGTCTGTTCTGAAAACCGCTAAGCTTTACATAGCCACCATTGCCTTAATTGCAGCCCATTAATCTTACTCTTAATAATACTTACGACGAAGCGGAAGTAAATGCCGAAATGTTGGATCTAGAGACTGCTTCAATGCACAGGTTCAAAAAAGCAATTTCTGTTCCGTTGTAAGAGATCCAGCTGTGGTCTTGCCGTTTAGGTCCAATTCCCATTGGATCGAAAATATGGGCAGTGTCCGCCAATATTGATCGCTTCGTCACCTTTGTTGCTTCTGTCCATTTAGTTTTGATGAGGAATTGATCCGATGACGGCAACCAGGTCATACCAAGAGTTTTAACTGATCCTTCCTTTTTATCGGGTAGCACATTTTCCGCTTCACAGTCTCCCTTGGGTATATCCGCAAGGAGTGCTGGTGTATTTGAACACCATTTTCGCAGATGAAATTGTCCTTCTGCTAGTAAACCTGTAAGCTCCTTCTTCATGCGAAGAGCTTCATTGAGGTCGTTGGTGCCCGTTAAGATATCATCTTTCTTCCAAATCTTGAAGACATCTTATCGCTAGGTAAGGTGCAGATTTGGTTCCGTAGGTAACGGTGTTTAGCTGATAAACCTTCAGTGGTTGATTCGCAGTATCTCTCCAAATGATATGCTGGAATTGTTTGCTGTAGTCATCCATCAATATTGGGCGATACATCTTGGAGATGTCGGTCGTAAATATGTACGTACGTATGGACTCTGAAGCGTAGAAGAATGGGGAGTAGGTCATTCTGCAATGCTGGTCCAGTGTGCAAAATATCGTTGAGTGATATATTCGTTGATGTCTTTGAGGATCCATCGAATACCACTAGTAACTTTGTGGTACTGCTTTCTGGCCTCAGGACGCAATGGTGTGGTAGAAAGAAATTAGGGGTTTTTATTGATTTTCCATCCACTTCCTTCATATGACCTAATTCGATATATTCCGTCATGAACTCAGAATACTGTTGACGAATTAGCGGCAGTTTACTCAATCTCTTCTCCAAGCTGAGAAATCTTCGAGTAGCTATTTCCCTCGATTCCCCAAGACTGCTTGGGTTATGTTTGAATGGCAGCTTCACATTATAACGACCAGAAGTTGTTCTTTTTGCTGATGTTGTGAACACTTCCTCACACTGCCGATCCACTTTTGACAATTGCTTTTGTTTAAATGCCGATGTGACTGGAGCTTCCTCCAAGTTCCAAAACCGTTCCACCAGATTATCCAATGATGAAGTGTCGACTCCGATGCCGCAAAATAATGTTGATGGTACTTCAAATGTAGTCCTTCCAATGACTACCATTGCTTCTTTGGTAGCCGCCATTGACTACTATCGACGTATTGGCTGGGTTGCCTGGATGTTATCGTTTTGTAAATTTGTACTGTAGCCAGTAACGCGTGACTGAAGGTACAGATTCACTGTCTTACTGACCTGGATATCAGGAATCTCCCATTCCAGAAACTTGCAATGATTCATGTTTAGAAGCTAGCCCAAGTTGATTTGCTAGTTTTTCGGTGATGAAACTCATTTGCGATCCCGAATCCAGCAATGCTCTTGCCTTGGTAGGACTGTTATTCCGTGAAAGAACATTGATCACAGCTGTTTCCATATCGTCTGAATTAGTTGTTGACAAGCTAGTTCTACTGTCCATTGTTGGTATTTGAGTGTTCATTTGTTTCTCTTGAACCTCTGGTGTTTGGATATGGAGCAGTATGTGGTGAAATTTCTCGCACTTAGTGCAATGTCCCGAAGTACAATTTGAGGTTTGATGACCGAATCTTAAGCAATTGAAGCATCTGCTCAACACCTTCACTTGCTTGAGTCTTTCCACTGGCGTGAGTTGCAGAAATTTGGGACATTTGAAAATGGGATGATTATGTTCATCGCAAATGGCACATCTAATACCTGTCTCTTTCTTCGTTTGGTATCATCGAAATTAAGTTTGTTGGTTTTAGTACCCAGTACCTCCAATGATTGGAATCTAGTCTCGAAAAAGGAAAGAAACTCATTGAAACTGGGTAGCGCCTTCGGTTTCTTTAGGGATTGTTCCCAAATGGTCAGTGTGTTTCGATCCTACTTCCTCAGAAGTAAAGGGTGATTTTTTAAGAGGTTTAGAACTTTTTTTAAAAAAAAAAACACAAAAAATTCGAAAAAATGAATGAAATATTTATTTGAATCGATAGTTTGAACCTTGCAATTTAATGTTTAAAGATAATTTCATGCAAATGTTGACCGCGGCTGCGTCTCAGGTAGCCCATCCGCTGAGTCCAATTTTGGCATACTCTTTCACACATATCGGCCGGTATCTCACGAATGAATGCATGGATGTTGGCTTCCAGTGCGTCAATCGAAGCGGGCTTGTCCCTATACACATTAGCCTTGGCATACCCCCACAAAAAATAATCTAATGGTGTCAAATCGCACGATCTAGGCGGCCAATTGACCGGCCCGAAACGTGAAATTAACTTCACCAAACTCGCCTCGCAATTGCGCCATTGTTTCGCGTGCGGTGTGGCATGTGGCACCGTCTTGTTGAAACCACATAGCATGCAAGTCAAGAACTTCCATTTCGGGCAAAAAAAAGTTTGTTATCATCGCTCGGTAGCGTTCACCATTGACAGTAACGCTGCGATTCGCATCATCTTTGAAGAAATATGGCCCAATAATGCCGCCGGCCCATAAACCGCACCAAACAGTGGCTTCTTCGGGATGCATTGGTAGCTGTTGCAATGCTTCTGGCTGATCTTCACTCCAAATGCGGCAATTTTGCTTATTTACGTACCCATTCAACCAAAAATGAGCCTCATCGCTGAACACAATTTTTCGATAAAAAAGCGGATCCTCGGCCAGCTTTCCAAGAGCCTATTCACCAAAAATTCGGCGTTGTGGTAGGTCGGCTGGCTTTAGTTCTTGCACCAGCTGTATCTTAAAAGGCTTTATGCCCAAATCCTTCCGCAAAATTTTCCACGTAGTGCTGTAACAAAGGCCTAACTGCTGGGAACGGCGCCGAATCGACATTTCGCGGTCTTCTGTCACACTAGCTGATACGGCCGCAATATTTTCTTCAATACACACAGTACGTAAACGTGTTGGTGGTTTAATGTCCAACAAAGTAAATTTGGTGCGAAATTTGGTCACAATCTTCCGAATAGACTGCTCAGAAGGTCGAGAATGCCGATCATAAAATGGAAGCAGCGCGCGATGAACATTTCGAACCGAGCACGAATTTTGATAGTAAAATTCAAAAATTTGCAAGCGTTGTTCATTTGTAAGACGATCCATGGTTAAATTGCAAACCAAACTGAAGCTGTTTGACAGTGACACAAGGTACTAAACACACGTCAGCTGTCAAAACCAGTGTTGCCAAAACCAAACCAGCTAAAAAATCACCCTTTATATTCATTAAAAGTGGATCCCAATTTGATGTCTCGATATCAAGGTTTTGCAGACTCAATAGGCATTCCAATGTCGTGTCGTGCAATGATTTTATTTGACTCGCTCCTTCGTGCTGAATGACGGGCTGGGCCATAAGCTTATTTATTAAAGCGGTGACTAACAGCCGTGTATTTTCATACCGCTCTGTGATTACTTTCCACGCAGCAATATAGTTGGCGTCAGAGGTTGTGAAGTGCCGAATTAATTTCTCGGCTTCTCCAGTAAGTGTTGTCTTAAGATAGTACAACTTCTGGCAGTTAGCGACCTGTCCATGGTGTGCATAGGGTGCATCTTTATTTTTATATTCTTTTTCAAATTTGGGCTGGGTCCAATTACATATTTTATCGGCTCAGAACTCGTTGAAGAAGCTCCGCGACCAGTAGCCATGCCATTGGGCAGTCTTGAGTCATGTCTGTGCTTGATTAATTGATTTTTAAATCAAAAATTAAGTAAATGTAATAATTAGATTTCATCAGCTAGTAATTGTCAATATTAATTTAATGGTATTGTTGTTATTTATTGATGCCTTTTTGTTTTATAAAAATGTACAAAACTTTTACAATTTTTAACTAATTTCTGCCTAACAAAAAATATTGAATAAAAGCGCAAGTTTCCAATTGCAAAATGCATTCAGACATATGAATCACTATTGATTTAATGTGGCTCGTCCTATTGATGTTAAAATAGCACGCATACCTTAAATTTCAACACCTCCCATTAAATCAATGGTCGTGTATCACTGACTATTGACTGTAGTCAGCTGTGCGCTACTGAATCATTCAGTCAGGACAAACTTTTTTAACGGTACCGATAAATAAATGAAGTTTACTGCGAAATGTACACCCCTTTTTAACGAACATGCCAAGTTCGTGTACTGTCATCAGCGAAGGAATGATTTGGATTAGAAATTAAAGACAGGAGATCATTAATGAAAATAAGAAAGATTGTCGGAGCCTTGGGAAAAACCAGCATATATTTGGTGATTTGCAGACTTGAAGCCATCCAAAATAAATTGAAAAGTGATTTTTAATCCATTGAAACAAGGTATCATCGATACCTTAAAAGTTTCTTAAAATGGGTTGGCTCTCTTAACATGATAGCTTTTTAGAGTTCTTTAGTTACCGAATATATGATGCTCGCGCTCCAATATCCTAACCTAATGACCAAATAGACTTTTCAATAGGACCAGATTCTAAATGTTATATTTTTTTTCTGGGAGCCATATTTTTTTAGTCATGCCATCAATTTATATTCTTTACTCTCTCATTGAATTCGCTTAAAGCAACTTAGATTTAATGATATTATTTATGACTACATTCAAATTAGCAAAATATATTAGAATTCATTTTGAAGTGAGCAAATGACAAATCATTTAACCGCAAAAAAACGTGAGAGATATTTAAATTAGTTTCAATGACCTTCCCGTATGATAGAACACTCAGAACACACGGATTGCAACATTATCTCACGTTTATAATAATTGTTCCTACATCCTATTGGTGTTTTCTTTTCCTCTACAGTGATAATATTCACTGAGATTTGATAACGAAATTTAGTAAAAGAACTATTGAGCTGGACACTTTTATCTTATCTAGATAAACCTTTTGGAATCTCTAAGTTTTTTTTTCATTAAAATGAAAGGTCCCGCTTCCTGCAACTCCATTGTAGGGAGAAACCAACAGGTTTTTTTTTGTAATTAAAGTAAAAATTGGTTGGTATTTCTAACTTTTAGAGAAGGTAAGGTAAGTCTACATAGAACTTAAAATAAGATCTAGACATAGGTACCTGCCTTAACTGTTTATACCATTTTGTACAAAATAAGATTTTCTGGCATGTACTTTTAAAGGGTGATTTTTTAAGAGGTTTAGAACTTTTTTTTAAAAAAAAAACACAAAAAATTCGAAAAAATGAATAAAATATTTATTTGAATCGAATAGTTTGAACCTTGCAATTTAATGTTTAAAGATAATTTCATGCAAATGTTGACCGCGGCTGCGTCTCAGGTAGCCCATCCGCTGAGTCCAATTTTGGCATACTCTTTCACACATATCGGCCGGTATCTCACGAATGAATGCATGGATGTTGGCTTCCAGTGCGTCAATCGAAGCGGGCTTGTCCCTATACACATTAGCCTTGGCATACCCCCACAAAAAATAATCTAATGGTGTCAAATCGCACGATCTAGGCGGCCAATTGACCGGCCCGAAACGTGAAATTAACTGTTCACCAAACTCGCCTCGCAATTGCGCCATTGTTTCGCGTGCTGTGTGGCATGTGGCACCGTCTTGTTGAAACCACATATCATGCAAGTCAAGAACTTCCATTTCGGGCAAAAAAAAGTTTGTTATCATCGCTCGGTAGCGTTCACCATTGACAGTAACGCTGCGATTCGCATCATCTTTGAAGAAATATGGCCCAATAATGCCGCCGGCCCATAAACCGCACCAAACAGTGGCTTCTTCGGGATGCATTGGTAGCTGTTGCAATGCTTCTGGCTGATCTTCACTCCAAATGCGGCAATTTTGCTTATTTACGTACCCATTCAACCAAAAATGAGCCTCATCGCTGAACACAATTTTTCGATAAAAAAGCGGATCCTCGGCCAGCTTTCCAAGAGCCCATTCACCAAAAATTCGGCGTTGTGGTAGGTCGGCTGGCTTTAGTTCTTGCACCAGCTGTATCTTAAAAGGCTTTATGCCCAAATCCTTCCGCAAAATTTTCCACGTAGTGCTGTAACAAAGGCCTAACTGCTGGGAACGGCGCCGAATCGACATTTCGCGGTCTTCTGTCACACTAGCTGATACGGCCGCAATATTTTCTTCAATACACACAGTACGTAAACGTGTTGGTGGTTTAATGTCCAACAAAGTAAATTTGGTGCGAAATTTGGTCACAATCTTCCGAATAGACTGCTCAGAAGGTCGAGAATGCCGATCATAAAATGGAAGCAGCGCGCGATGAACATTTCGAACCGAGCACGAATTTTGATAGTAAAATTCAAAAATTTGCAAGCGTTGTTCATTTGTAAGACGATCCATGGTTAAATTGCAAACCAAACTGAAGCTGTTTGACAGTGACACAAGGTACTAAACACACGTCAGCTGTCAAAACCAGTGTTGCCAAAACCAAACCAGCTAAAAAATCACCCTTTATATTCATTAAAAGTGGATCCCAATTTGATGTCTCGATATCAAGGTTTTGCAGACTCAATAGGCATTCCAATGTCGTGTCGTGCAATGATTTTATTTGACTCGCTCCTTCGTGCTGAATGACGGGCTGGGCCATAAGCTTATTTATTAAAGCGGTGACTAACAGCCGTGTATTTTCATACCGCTCTGTGATTACTTTCCACGCAGCAATATAGTTGGCGTCAGAGGTTGTGAAGTGCCGAATTAATTTCTCGGCTTCTCCAGTAAGTGTTGTCTTAAGATAGTACAACTTCTGGCAGTTAGCGACCTGTCCATGGTGTGCATAGGGTGCATCTTTATTTTTATATTCTTTTTCAAATTTGGGCTGGGTCGAATTACATATTTTATCGGCTCAGAACTCGTTGAAGAAGCTCCGCGACCAGTAGCCATGCCATTGGGCAGTCTTGAGTCATGTCTGTGCTTGATTAATTGATTTTTAAATCAAAAATTAAGTAAATGTAATAATTAGATTTCATCAGCTAGTAATTGTCAATATTAATTTAATGGTATTGTTGTTATTTATTGATGCCTTTTTGTTTTATAAAAATGTACAAAACTTTTACAATTTTTAACTAATTTCTGCCTAACAAAAAATATTGAATAAAAGCGCAAGTTTCCAATTGCAAAATGCATTCAGACATATGAATCACTATTGATTTAATGTGGCTCGTCCTATTGATGTTAAAATAGCACGCATACCTTAAATTTCAACACCTCCCATTAAATCAATGGTCGTGTATCACTGACTATTGACTGTAGTCAGCTGTGCGCTACTGAATCATTCAGTCAGGACAAACTTTTTTAACGGTACCGATAAATAAATGAAGTTTACTGCGAAATGTACACCCCTTTTTAACGAACATGCCAAGTTCGTGTACTGTCATCAGCGAAGGAATGATTTGGATTAGAAATTAAAGACAGGAGATCATTAATGAAAATAAGAAAGATTGTCGGAGCCTTGGGAAAAACCAGCATATATTTGGTGATTTGCAGACTTGAAGCCATCCAAAATAAATTGAAAAGTGATTTTTAATCCATTGAAACAAGGTATCATCGATACCTTAAAAGTTTCTTAAAATGGGTTGGCTCTCTTAACATGATAGCTTTTTAGAGTTCTTTAGTTACCGAATATATGATGCTCGCGCTCCAATATCCTAACCTAATGACCAAATAGACTTTTCAATATGACCAGATTCTAAATGTTATATTTTTTTTCTGGGAGCCATATTTTTTTAGTCATGCCATCAATTTATATTCTTTACTCTCTCATTGAATTCGCTTAAAGCAACTTAGATTTAATGATATTATTTATGACTACATTCAAATTAGCAAAATATATTAGAATTCATTTTGAAGTGAGCAAATGACAAATCATTTAACCGCAAAAAAACGTGAGAGATATTTAAATTAGTTTCAATGACCTTCCCGTACGATAGAACACTCAGAACACACGGATTGCAACATTATCTCACGTTTATAATAATTGTTCCTACATCCTATTGGTGTTTTCTTTTCCTCTACAGTGATAATATTCACTGCGGTGTTATACCGAAATTTAGTAAAAGAACTATTGAGATGGACAACTCTTATCTTATCTAGATAAACCTTTTGGAATCTCTAAGTTTTTTTTTCATTAAAATGAAAGGTCCCGCTTCCTGAAACGCTATTGTAGGGAGAAACCAACAGTTTTTTTTTGTAATTAAAGTAAAAATTGGTTGGTATTTCTAACTTTTAGAGAAGGTAAGGTAAGTCTACATAGAACTTAAAATAAGATCTAGACATACCTGCCTTAACTGTTTATACCATTTTGTACAAAATAAGATTTTCTGTCATGTACTTTTACTGAGGACATAGTGGGTGCTGTTTAGAAAGTTTCGTTTCTGGTGGACCGCACAAACAGTCCTTAGCTTACTTTCACCAAGCATCAAGCATACATTTTCCGATCTCATAGAAATAAACTGTTACTCTATCAAGTAATAATATAGAGCTGTCTTTAATAGCTCGTTCGGGCCAACAGCCTTGTTCAGCTGTATTACGAAAATCGGCGTTCTGTGAGAAATGTTTTTCGTGCGTTTTTCGTGCCATATCGGAATAATATCGAACTTATATATTGTTGTTTTGCTCCAAAATGCGCTGAACGTATTTATTTTCGTACAGATTCCACATATAGACCGCGAACCTTCAAATAAAATTATTTAAATGTTATCACTATACCTTCATCTCTGCGGGTCCAAGTACTGCACCTTGGGGGACACCTGAATGGAATGTCACCAAGTCAGAGGCACTATTGTTAACAAAATCACGAAAAGAACGATTGGACAGAAAACTTTGAACAATTTCTAAATTTTGCGGTTTCTTCCGAAACAAAATTTGCAAATCCTCACAGAAATCTGGCAAGCCTTAGTAGCCGAAAATCACTTTAGTGCGCGCAAAAAGTTAATTTTAATTGACGCGTTTATTGGTGATCCAATTGGACATCTTTCTAATCATTAGATTAGATTAGATTGAGTGCTGGAGGTGGTATAATATATCCCAGATCACTGCGTCCTCATATGGGCCTATTGTGATGTTCTCTATTTACAGCTCATCAATGATGCCGCAGTTAGTTATAAAGGTGACTATCTTTTTGAGTGGGCTGGATTTGTATTAGGCTGTTTCCTCGTCCTCGTTGCACAATCCACAGGTATTGTTTTGTGCTATTTCCATAGTCATCAGGTGTTTCTTGACACGGCAGTGTCCCGTAAGGAAGCCTGTGGCTAGCCGAATCTGACTTCTACTGAGTTGTAGTAGTTGTTTCGTTTTTTTGTGGGAACTGTTTGGCATAAAGTTTTTTGCTTGTCTGTTTCCTTAGGTTTCCCTCCAGAAGTATAGTTTTTTATTTTTAGCCAGGTTTCGATACAGCTTTTTATAGTGTTCATAGGTAGCCCGCAGAATGTTGAATTGGGATGCAGATCCTTTTGCTAGTTCGTCTGCTTTTTCATTGCCTTCATGACCACTGTGACCTGGCACACAAATCTAATATACTTTTTTGGTGGTGGCCAGTACTAAGAGAAGTTGAATGCAGTCCCAGACGAGTTTCAAAGGCGTTAATTTTAGACTCTCTCGAAAGCAGAGTTCTATTAAAGGGTGATCCATTTCGAGGTTCCCTACTTTTTTAAAGAAAAAAAACACAGAAAATTCAAATTTAATGGAGAATGTTTATTATCATTTGAAAGAACATTCTTTGGCATTTATTTTTTGAAGATTATGTCTATCAAATGTTGGCCGTTGTTACGTCGCAGATGGTCCATCCATTGAGTCCAATTTTCGATCACTCGTTCGAGCATTTCGACTGGTAACTGGTGAATGACACGCGTGATGTTTTCCTCCAAGGCCTGAATCGAAGCGGGTTTGTCGGCATAAGCTTTTGACTTTACATATCCCCACAGGAAAAAGTCTAAGGGTGTGATATCACACGATCTTGGTGGCCAATCGACCGGCCCAAAACGTGAAATTATGTGCTCACCTGATGCGATGTGTGGGAAGTGGCGCCGTCTTGCTGAAACCAAATGTCGCCGAGATCACGAGCTTCAATTTCAGGCATCAAATAGTCGGTTATCATGGCACGATAACGGTCGCCATTGACGGTTACGTTCGCACCGGCATAATTTTTAAAGAAATATGGACCGATGATTCCACCGTTGTTTTTTCTGGATGAAGTGGCAGTTCTTCAATCTCTTCAGGTTGCTCTTCGTCCCAAATGCGGCAATTTTGTTTGTTTACATACCCATTTGTTTACATGAGCTAGAAATGGGCCTCATCGCTAAACAAAATTTGCCTCGAAAACGTCGGATCTTCTTGGAACTTTTCAAGAGCCCATAGAGCGAAGCGATGTCGCTGGGGAAGGTCAAGCGGCTTCAGTTGTTGCACAAGCTGTATTTTGTACGCTTTCGCGCCAAGTCGTTCCATACGTCAGTCCGAGTTGCTGCGAACGGCGCCGAATCGACTCTCTACGGTCTTCGTGTACACTCTCAGCTACGGCCGCTATATTTTCTTCACAGCGTGCTGGACGTGGTCTATTCGGTCGAATATTATCCAATAATGAATGCTGGGTCTCAAAATGGGTGATGGTGTTGCGAATAGTACGCTCAGTAGGCCGATTATGTTGACCATAAGTTGAGCGAAGTGCACGAAACACATTCCTCACAGAACGTGAATTTTCATAATAAAGTTGAACAATTTGTAAACGTTGTCCACGCGTAAGTCTTTCCATTATGAAATGCCAAACAATACTAAACAAAAATAACATGACACCATGACACGACTCACACGTGATCTGTCAAAAATGGCTTTTGAAAAAAGTATCTCTACTTGGATCACCCGTTATTGCGACATTACTTTGAAAATCATGGTAATGTTGCAGAATATGTGCGAAAATTGCGTACGAATTTTGGAAGAAGAGAAGCATCCTCAGCTCCGTATGTTCGTTATCTTGTGAAAAAGTGAACGAAACTGGCATCCTCATCGATAAACCAAAGCGTAAAAACCAAAATTGCTGCTGTGGCAGAAAGTGTGCGTGAAGCGCCATCAACATCAATTCACTGTCGTTCTCAACAATATTGAACATTTCGTAGACATCATTGAGACGAATTTTGCATAAAGACCTTGGTATGACGCCATACAAAGTCCAATTGGTTCAGGAGTTGAATCCAACTGACCATCTTAGAGAAGATGCCGATTTTGCCAAAACATTCATCTTTTCAGATGAAGCTAAACAAGCAAAATTGTCGCATTTGGGGCACAGAAAACCCGCACGCATACATTGCAAAGCCGATATAGCCAAAACGAGTCACTGTTTGGTGCGGATTTTGGTTCAGAGGCATAATTGGGACAGTTTTCTTCGAAAATGAGCAAGGAGTGGCCGTTACAGTCAATGGCGATCGTTATCGGGCCATGTTGAACGAATTTTTGTTCACAAAAATTGAACAGGAGGATATTGGCAACATTTGGTTTCAACAGGACGGCGCTACGTGCCACACAGCCGAAGCTACACTCGATGTTTTGCGCCCTGTTTCGAAAAAAAAGAAGTTATTTGGCGGACCCTATATATGTTTTAATTATGTCCCTCGTTTTTTTTTCGAACGTTTTAAGTGTTCGGAAATACCAAATTCCTCTTATCTGAAATTCAGAGCTTCTTTTTATTGCTGCGCGTATTTTTATATCGATAATGGCTATTTGGGTTGAAATGACAATTTACGCAGTGGGTATCTAGGTAGTCGTAACTATTTTAGTCCCCAATGTGTACGAGATATGAATTTAAAGGTGACCATTGATTGCGTCAACAAAAAAAAAATTATTCGTCCTAAATGCCTAACTTGATTTATTCTTTGTTGAGTGTGGGTGTGTGTGTGTGTGTGTGTCACCTATCACACCCATCACATTCCCACTTGATTTTTTGTTAAAGTGCTTTTAAGTGGATAGTGTGCCATCTGTGTGTTGTTGCCTCTTAGAATTTTCAGCAATTGTTGAAGCGACAAAATAAAAAAAAAACATGGAAATTAGTTCTAAAGAAAACGTGATTTGCGAATAGATTTTTGTCACATACAAAGTCACATAGTGAATGGGGCCATTCAAAGAATGAACTTGCCCTACTGAATCTATAACTACACGGGGGCGAATATTAAATCACAACCATCATCATTTGAACATTACGAACACAACATGTGCTTGTACAATCAATTGCGGAACTCGTATTATGAAACTGGGTCAACTTTTTAATAACTTTTTAACTCCTAAGCCCGAGTTGATATTGAAATAATAATACCTACAATGATTAATTCATCTTCATCTGGGGAATAGGATTTTCCCTATCTATACATTTCGCGTAATGATACTAAATAATAATCGAATTAATCGGTTAATTCCCCTTTGTAAAAACAAACAAACAGCACAATTTAGCGTTGTATTACGAAGTTACGACGCGAGTACATTGTATGGACAAACAATAAGATATAACAATAACAATTTGGAACATGGTTACGTCAATGGATGTGTATACTTAGTTCGCGCTAGTGCACCGGCCGCGGCAAAAAGAGGTCAATGCATGAAAATTTTTAAAAAAAATTATCATCGCATCATCGCATGGTGTAGGTATTATTAGTGAAGATGTTATTCAATCCTATTCAATTTGTGTATCAATTTAACTTAATGAACGATGCAAATTGTACACATATCTATCTAGTCTTTTGTCATCCATATTATCGAGGTTAATCCTTAGGAGAAACTGCGACTTAATACAATTGCGCAATGCGACAAAACACAATTTTATGTGGTGTAGATAAATTAATTGCAACGAACATAAATTGCGCCGTTCATAGTTCATCCTTTGGCGCAATATTGCGAGCCATACTCCTGTCTTGGCATGGCATGGTACATTGGTTTGGTACTATGCATAGGTCAATAAGCCATTGCGACAGCAGCGGGTGCATAGCACACTACAACCAAACAGTTGTATGCCGAGGATGATGCATTAGGTATGCATGCGCTGTGCGCCGCCACATGCCCGTACATGATTGGACTGTAAAAACTTGCAACCGATATCTTAGATGAGCAGCAAAAAGATGACATGCAAACTAATGAACGAAATGCTGAAAATACATTTTATAATTACAAAAAAGAAAAACTGGTTGCGTTGCGTTTATTTATTTCTATCCAGTTTCAAGTTGCTATATGTGCTATGTTCTTACTGAATGCAGTTTCCCAGGAAATGGAAATCTGGCTAACTCTCTTTGACAGCAGCTCAGACGATGGCTAATTGCGGATTTGAGCGTAACGGACTGTACAAGTTCAGTGTGAATGAACTTGAGTCATATTCAGAAATTCTGTAAAAAAAAATGCATTTCAACTCTAAACCTAGGAGGGCTGTTTCACCCAGAAGCCATGAAGGTTCATGTTCCAACCACTTTGATCTGTTTATAAATCGTTTTATGTCTGATAGAGGTACTCCAGTGTGGATGCAGTGGCTTAGTGGTAGTGCGTTGGACCACTAAGCGAGAGGTCGCTGGTTTAATTTTTTGTATTCGCTGCCCCACCTATGCGAACGTCTGTCAAACATCCAAGCGTAAGAACTGTCATGAGAAGCTTCTCAAAAATTATTTGCCGTTCGGTATCGGCATTAAACTGCAGGTCCTTTCTATTCGTGTTAAAAAATATAGCTTCGCACACACAGTAGTTGGAGAAGCTAGGCTTTGGGTCCTGTATTGGCCCGTTTTGCCTAATATTTATTTATTTATTTAGAGGTACTTCAGTCAATACGTCCAAGCTATCGAAGAACCGCGCTCCCATGCAGGACAAGCGACGTTCTTGTATAGATCGGCAGTGGCGTAGGAGATGTTCCACAGACTGCAGCTTCTGCAGAAATCATTTGCGAAGACTACTAGCCTTTTAGCCTCGTTTCCAATAATACAGTGTCCGGTTGATACCCCGATGAGTACTTCTGTTAAGAGAGATAAGGAATTTTGATCTTCTGGTGTCTGTCAATATTGGGCCACAAACTTCTTATTATGGCGCAACTGCAAGTATTGCTCCATTGTGTCTTAGCCAGTTGTGTGGTGACGCCGTCTATAAAAGTCTTAACAGTGTTGAAAGACGGTAACACCTGCCCGTCCGCTAGCAGTGGGTTCAGATCGGAGTCGTGTCTGGCCAGTTCTTCTCCCACTTTGTTTCCTTCTACCACAAAGTGTCTGGGAACTCAGCGGAGTAGAACTGAGTCATGACGTATAGTCCTGAGTACCAAGAGGCAGTCTGTTATACATTTCGCCTTTACGAGATTGGAACCGATTGCTTTAAGTTCTGCTTCACTATCCACACAGATGGTTACTTCTGGTAGTTCTATCGGTAGGACAGTCTGTCTGTGCTGCTTTCTTAATCGTATAGCACGAAACTAACCTAACTAACCTGCGCTTAACCTAAACTAGCCTACGTTTAAGAAAAAAAGGAGAAACCCTAGCTAAACCTAAACTGACTTAAAACTACCCTAAAACTATCTTATCCTAACCGCAACTTAACTTCCATGCGTCTCCCATAGATACCGGGTCGTTATGAACCTAGTCCTGTCTTCCGGGTATAGTAACTCTGAAGATATGCTTTGGTTTCTCGTAATCAGTAAGTAACATAAGTCCTATCCGTTCAAAGATTTCACGTATGCTTGAGTGTCCAAAATTACCATTCTTCCAATTTTTTTTCTCTTTTAGTCTGAGAGCGTCTTTGGCTGCCACGTTCTTTGTGAATAGCGCAATGGGTTGTATGTTCAATAGCGTTTCCAGACCTAGTTGCGGTGAGGCTTTAATTGAACCTGTTGTACCTAGGCAAGCAATTCTCTGTACCTTATTCAGGTTCTTAAGACAGGATTTGGTACTGACCGCCTCCTATCAGACAGTTGAGCCGTAGGTTAGAATGGGTCTCCCAACCACGGAGTACAACAATATTCGGATGTAGGCCCCATTTTTCCCCAAAGGTTGCAAAGCATTAAGTCGTTTCTTTATTCTTTCTTTGGTATTCCGTTTACAGCTTAATTTGGTTTTGAATACCATCCCCAGGTACTGAGCACTTTACCGAGACTTAAATTAAACTGCAATTAATCTTTCTGAAATCTTTGAATATATGTATCACAAATTAGTATAAAGTCGGCGTACTATTATTAGGCTTGAAGTGAATGAGGACAAGAATAAAAATATAGACAGCAGCAACTTCGAGGTAGTTAAGGAGTTCATCTACCTCTGTGTAAATATCAACTCCACGAATGACATCTTAGTGGAGATCAGGCTAAGAATAACGCAAGGAAACCGCTGCTATTTCGGTTTGGCGAAGCAAATGGATTCAAAACTCCTGACTCGAAGGACAAAGTGCATGCTCTACAGAACCCTTATTCTGCCAGTTCTGCTGTACGGCGCCGAGCGCCGACAAGGAAAACCTAACCTCTGCCCGTTTTTAAGACCAAGCTATCGCAGATGCCAGAAGTTTGGCTTGTCTCAGGAAGAAACTCTTTATGGGCATTAAGTGCATTAAGTATGTGATTAAATATCGGCATTAAACTGTCCTTCTATTTTACTTATGAACGAAGTCAGAGTCTGTATATTTTTAAGGTTCTAACAATTTATGTCTTCAACTTAAGTTTTGTTTTAAATTCTGGAAGTGTTAGTGCACTTATTAAGAAATGTGAACAGCCTGGGACTCCAGGAAGTACGTCTTCTAAATTGAATGCCTTAAACAGACATTGCTAAATCGTCATTACTTTTGATGTTGATCATAGATATAAGTGTTTATTTTTAGGGGTCTTCGAGAATATTAATTTACAAGAAGGAATACCTACCTGAAAATATATTACTCTTAAGATCATCGGGTCACCATTTTAGACCTATAAATGTATCAAAGCTATTACATCTGATTATCGAAGAGGTACGTTTAATACATGATATTAATTCGGTTTTGGAATCAAGTACTCCACAATCGATCAGCTTAATAACAAAATAAAACAAAAATCCTAGAGAGATAAAAATATGTTCTAGCGTTTTTCCTCAAGTCCACCAGGCCTTTGATAAAGTATGCCTTTAGCCTTGCTTCTCCAACCATTATAGGTGGGAAGATATATATTTTGACACAAATGTAAAGGACCTAAAGGTTAATGCCGATTCCGAACACTATTTTATTTTTGGGAAGCTTCTCGTGACAATTCTTTACTCTTGGATGTTTATCAGACAAGAGGCCCGACAAACATCCAGAGATGGAATAGCGAAAAACAGCCTTTAAATGGTACGCGTCGGATATTAAAAGAGGCCTCTCTCTTTGTATTCCAACGAACTTAACCACTAAGCCACTAAGAGGAGTTACCATAAGGTAACGCACCGACCTGGAAAGGTATGTCTACATCTTCCCTTATTCCCTCCGCAAGCCACCAATATTCGGTGAATTGCGTGTCCATATCAATTTGATCCCTCCCCCTATCGCGGTACTAAAACGAAGGAGCTCGGGAGCATTAGCGACATCCCCGTCGGTAGCGGTGGTATAGTACCGGGATACCATCCCTCGTCTGTACCAGCCCTTTTTTATCAATATGGAGAAAAGCCTCTGGCAGAATAAAGCCAGATCGGAGCGTTCTCTCCATGTGTGCTTCATTGGGGTAGTATGCCCCGAAGATCAGGCTGTTATCGTTGGTCATCGCCCTCACAACGTGCCTTCGAGTCACCTTAATGAGGAAATTGTCAATCCTATTCAAGTGAGCCCCATCATATAATGACCACTAACCAATTATCTCAGATAATATAACAAATACTTTTTTCATGTTAAGCAGGGAAAGTCAAGCTTCGAATTTAAGGCAATCGCAGCAGAAGTTCCAAAAGGTATTGTTCAGGGTCCTATTTTATTTGTAATCTACACTCGAGATATCCCACAGGAAGAAGTAAAATTGTAAAATTTTTGAATGAGCAACTTAAAGCTCCAGCGGGCTATCGACAAATGTTTTGAGTGGACCAAGACTTTGCGTATTAACCCAAGTAAATTTACATTTACACATACACATTTTTATTGACTACGTAGAATTTCTGTAAAAAAAGCTAAATACTTGGGAAAGACATTACAGAATTGGGAAGATCTCGTCATAAGCAAGTTTCAAAACTTTTAAAACAAAGTGCTAAGATTAATTATTGTAAATGCCCCTTGCCCGTGGTATATCAGAAACAATAACATCCATGAAGGTTAAGACTTGGCTACCATCAAAGATGAAATAAAATAAATGACCCGCAAGCAACAGATTCGCCTTTAAGGTCTTTGAAATAGCTCCATGCTTTAAATTTTAAACGAAACAAATTTAGTGCGCCTACTCCGCTAGTTCTGGAACAACTTAGTTTTAGTAAAATTAAATTGAATTGAGGTATTTTTAGGGAGTATACAGTATTGTGCAAAACCTAAGCAACTCTTTTAATATTTTGTATAATATCTGTTATTTTTTAAGACTTCAGCTACAGACTACGAGGCATCGACTCAATTAAATTAGAAATAATTCCCACTGTATTTTCAATAAATTTATCAACTCCACTTGGTTTTTGCACCGTATTGTTCCAACGGGACGTTTAAGAATCCCGAATAAATTTTCAATCGGATTCAAATCCGGCGACTGTGCAGGCCAATCAAGAACTTCAATCCGATGGTCTGTTAGCCACTCCTTGACCATTTTTGAAGTATCCTTCGGGTCGTTGTCATGTTGGAATACCCAAGAAAGTGGAATATTCCATTCGGCATACGGCAGCATCACATTTTCCAAAATATCCTTGGAAACAAAACGATCCCCTATTTCATGAAAAGGACCAACACCATAACCAGAAAAGCATGTCCATATCATAACACTTCCACCCCCATGCTTCAGTGTACTTTTACAGAAGCGTGGATTAAGTTTACACTTGCCGGCTGACCAATTAATATATTTTTTAGCAAAATTCAACCTATAAAGTGTTTTAAAGAAAAGATTATTTCAATTCAAAAAACAATTTTATCAATAAACCTTTTCTGTACATGCTTCTTCGTAAGCATAGGTTTCTTCAACACTGAATAACTTTTAAGATCAGCTTCAAGAGCCCGTCTACGAACCGCACTGGAGCCAACGTTCAAATTCAAAGTCGACAATATTTCCCGAGACGAAATAAAGGCATTTGATTTGATTAATCTCGTTATTTTCCTATCCTTTATATTTTATATAGTTTTATATTTTTTAATCAAACGTGAAACTATAGATTTATTAATTCCGAATATTTTTGCAATTTTTGACTGTGTTTACACTTTGTTTATATAGGTTAATTATTTTTAATTTGAAGGCTTTATCATATTTAGCGCGCTCCATATTGAAAATGACTGTGAATGACTACCCGATCGCAATCTCTACCCACAATTGAGCAAAATTAACTTTACACATTGCGTCATGGAAAAACCCACTTTAAAAATGCCCTTAAATTTGTGGTAATAACAAGAACTGTTTTAGCAAACTCGAAGTTGCTTAGGTTTTGCACAGCTGTTTTTTGAACTGATTTTGATTTATTTTTTTTATTTACTGTTAATAAATGAAAATTAAAAACTTTGTTTGGGTGATTTCGAGGACACATGAAAATATGTAAATAAATATATTTACAGTTTACCGGGAAGTATTTTTAAAAGTGGGAGACAACTTTTTACATGAGAGTAGGAAAAGTTTGTAGCGTAATTTCAGGTTTTGCACAATACTGTATATCTCACACTATTATGAGCAAGTGCGACCGGTCCTCACATCAACTACCCTCAAAAATAAGAAAAAAAAAAGATTTAGATAAATGAAAGCCTTACATATAATTTGTTGTTATGGTACAGGATTATGCATACAGACGCGACAAAAATGTCTAATACGATTTAAAAAAAAAAAAAAGACAGACACCACGATTATCCATAATGGTCTTAGCACATGTAATACCGCAGCTTTATTTTTAAAACCGCCGACATGGGAGAATCGGATTACATCAGCTATTATTTCCAATATATTTTTAAATCTATGCTATCGTCTTACAGCAACAACTTTATTAATATTTGTGTTGGTCTTTTGTATCTCGTTGTTATTAAGTTGCATTTCTTTTTTGTATAACAAAGCTATTGCCAACATAAGTGGAATTGCATGCGATATGAGTACTTAAAAACAATAGATACGTAATTAAAATAGATATATTTTTTATCGTAATTGCATCCTACTTTGTTACGAAGAAACGCGTAGACTTTTGCAATTTAGTTTGTTTTTTTTTCTGTGGTCACACTATTTATTTATTTAATTTTTTAATTTACAATATTTGTTCTATCCTTCATTCGGTGAGGTGTTGTGAATCATTACGCTACACTTTATTATTTCTGTCTGGACCGTCAGTGGAATTTGCGTGTTTGACATAAGAAATTGTCATTTCTTTGGATAGCTTCCTGGATTTTTAAAATTCTAGTTCGATAAACATTTCCTATATCTCTGCTAATATTATTTTTTTGATAGCTAAATAGTATAGTATAGATAGTTTTAAATCGAGACACATATTCCAACGACATTTACAAATTTTTAAGCCCTTCCGAAAAATAGGTTTTGTCGAACTCTGCAAAATATGGCTTAGTTTTGGCAATATCTTCTCGTTTGTTATGAATCTCTTTCCGCCAACCCATTTTTCCATATTTGGAAACAAAAATAAATCACATGGGGCCTAATCTGGAGAACACGGTGGATGCGGCAGTAATTTGTAGCGAGTCAACCGGTGCATTGTCGTGATGGAACAGAACTTTTGCCTTTGCCAAGTGGGGTCGTGCAATGCGTCGTTAAATTTTCCCAATAATTCAGCATAATATTGTCCTGTAATCGTTCTTCCCTCTTGCAAATAATCAATGAAGATTATGCCCTGAGAATCCCAACAAACGGTGACTATGACCTTTCCGGCCGATGGGACTGTTTTCGCCTTCTTTGGTGCAGTCCACTGTTTTGACTGCTCTTTCATTTCAGGCGGATAGTCATAGAATCCAAGTTTCATCAACAGTCACATAGTGGCACAGAAAAAGGTCCAAATTCTGCTGTGAAGTGGTCATTCGATTCGAATCAGCTTGTTGTCGACGTTGAGCAAACGCGGCACCCATCTTGCCATCTTGCAAATGTTGATGCAATACATTCTGCAAACGTTCATATGAGATGCATATGGTCCAAGAAGTCTCTTATCTTCAATTGGACAGGTCGTCCAGGTCGGATGTTCTCCATCTACAACGGATGTATACGACCACACTTGAATTCATTGAACTTACATCGAATTGTTGTCATCGACAGGGGACAGGAGAAAGGTCCCCATTAACGGTTTCCAACTTTTATATAATTTCACTGCACTTTTTTCATAATTAGAAAAAAATTAAACTTGCTCACTTCCCACAGCTACTTTCAATGAATTTATCTGTCTCCAGTTTGACAGTCGTTATTTTGCAGATGACACTAAGCAATGACTTATAAGCTTTGTTCAATGAGGCTGTCCAGCTCAGTGAAAAGCAAGTATATTACAGTTTTTCGTGTTCAGTGAGAAAAATTTTTGTCCAGCTCATGTTTGCTTCTTGTTCAATGACTCTGCTCCGAGCCGAATTTTTGCACTTGCTTTTGAGGTAGAACAGAATTGTGAGAAACCTCAAAATCAGTTGTGATTGCAAATTAATTGTTTTGTCGTCGAAGTGAAAAGTTTTTTGTTGATTAATTAAATGGAAAGGTCAATCGGTTGTTGTAACAGGAAGTAACAATAAATACATGGTTAATGTTCATTAATTCACAATTTATACTAAACTTGTAAACACAAATAATTATCCAACAATCGAAAATGAAATTGTCATTTTTTGACAACCATATGGCTGTCTTTTTCTATTCTACCTTTCACAAATTTGTTCTGCTCTGCCTTGCCCTTTTTCTCATTGAACAAAGCTATAGATTTTACATCAATGCCTTTATGTGTCTTTAAACACGGGAACTTATCGATCACCCTACGTATGTCCCAAATAGTATATTTAAGATAAAGTCGAAATGCAATAAGATGTTCTAAGTCAAGTTTTACGTATTAAAGTCAGTTTGTAATGTAATCCTACCGTGAAACCGTGAAACATAATAGTAAAAAAGTTTGATAAATCGTTACAAAATTATGTTAAATGTTTCTTCTTGTGTCGCTTTGATCAAACAACAGAGATATGTCATTTATGCAATATCACCTGTCAACTGTCGCTTGTCATCTGTCATCCATGATTATCACCCCTATCATTTAATCCGCCGGATCGAAGATTCACCTCACACATTCGATTCGCAATCACTTAAATCCAGCGGTTACACTGTACCACCGACAACAATTTATGTTTTTTCGAAATCACCTGTTTTGCAATTTTTGACAAAAGCAAAGCTCCTGTAAATTGACAATAGAATTTGATTATATCAAAATGGATAATATTGCTTATTTTTTGGAAGGTTGGAAGATATCGGGTAACAAAAGGACAGAACGTGCATATTTAAGAGCATCTGCTGAAGATATCATGGATATCTCAGATGCGTCGTAAGACAATCCCCCCTATCTTGGTATCCGTTCCGAAAGGAAAACTCTCCGATTCTCCGAATCTGTTTATTCAATCTGTTTATTCAAGCGGTTCTTCCCCACCCTTAAATGCAATTGAAAACTTTGTGCCAAACAATTTTTTAAACGTCGGTATTCTAGAGTGCTCCATCCAGGAAGTTCAAATTGCTCTTTCTTTATTGAATTTAGATAAAAATCCTGACTTTGAGGGCATCCCACCAATTTTACTTCAAAAGTGTTCACATGCCTTTTCTGTGCCTCTATGTTTAGTGTTTAATTTGTCTCTGCAGACTGGTCAGTTTTTGAAGGTTTGGAAGAATTCATTTTTAACACCTATTTTTAAATCCGGATCAAGGCATGAAATTTGTAACTATCGTCCAATTTGCAAAATTTCGACCATACCAAAGTTGTTTGAAAAAATTATTTATGAGAAACTTACTCCTCTCTTAAAAAGATACATCTCTCCGTTTCAACATGGATTTGTGGCTGGTAGATCTACCACCACAAATCTCTCAATATTTTGTAACACGGTTTTGAAAGGCCTTGAGAAAGGGTTACAGTGTGACGTAATTTATACGGATTTTGCTAAGGCTTTTGACAGTGTAAACCACGTCTTACTAATTTCCAAACTTAAAAGGTTTGGATTTCATTCCAATGTTCTTGAGTGGATTCGCTCATATCTGACCGATCGTATTCAATATGTTCGCATTAATGACGTACTTTCATCACCAGTGTATGTTACGTCTGGAGTCCCACAGGGGAGCCACCTAGGTCCTTTGCTTTTTCTTCTGTTTATTAATGAAATTCCTGATTTATTTATGAACTCCCATTGCTTAATGTTTGCCGATGATTTGAAAGTGTTCCGAACTATTCAGTCTGACTATGATTGCATCCTTTTACAGGAAGATCTTGAAAGACTATATGTGTGGTGTCAAAATAATCATCTTCGGCTAAATGTTTCAAAGTGTCAAAACCTTTCCTTTTGTCGCAACCTCTCCCCTGTTTCATTTACGTACGCGATTAATAACTCACCTTTATCCATTATTCCCTCAAAAAAAGACCTGGGAGTCATATTTGACAAAAAACTTGATTTCTGTAAGCATATTGACTTCTTGGTTGCTAAAGGTAATTCAATGTTGGGTTTTATATTACGGAATTCTAAGGACTTTCGGGATCCTCATACACTTAAATGCCTGTTCTTTGCATTTGTCAGGACTAATCTTGAATATTGTAGTATTGTATGGAATCCTTGTTATGAGGTACATTCTATTAGAATTGAAAAGATCCAAAAACGTTTTACTAGGGTTGCATTTCGGAAACTACGCTGGAATATTGAAATGTCTACGTATATGACAAGATGCAAACTATTTGGCATCTTACCTCTTTTTAAACGTAGACAATACTTTTCGGTTATGTTTATTCGGGATTTAATAAATAATCATATCGATTGCCCTCTACTTCTATCGTTAATTGGTTTTTATGCTCCTTCAAGAGTTCTTAGAAATCGTTTACTATTTTATGTTCCTTATCATAGGGTTAATTATGGTTGTAATGAACCAATTTCGAGGTGCCTAAAAGAGTGTAATAAGTTTAGCAGCCTACTTGAGTTTGATCTTACCAGGGACTCGTTTAAAAATAAACTTTTTTTGGCATTAGGCCTTGGTGGTAGTACTTAAGTATTAAAATTTTGTAATTAGGTAATCTAACGAGAACAGTGAATGTTCTCATTTGATGAAAAATAAATAAATAAATAAAAAAATTTTTATACGAATCGGACAATTTTCCTTCATGGTAATTGTTCCGATCACCTGTTCGGAACATTTCTCCGACAAAACGTAACGCATACCGGCAGTATACATTTCAACGCGATGAACTGCGTTTTTTTACATCAGTTTTTGACAGCCACCTGCCAATTTTTCTCCGATTGTCTCCGACATATATTCATCGCGGAAATAATAATTTATAAAGTGCGTTCGGAAAACGGATACGGTGAATGTAAATGAAGTCTCCGATTATATTTGCGTTGCGGAGAAAATTCCTCTCCGAACGGATAGCATGATAGGGGGGAATAGATTTCTTAGTATCTTTTTATTTATTTTATGAATTTTAATTTCCGCGTTTAATTACATGCTGGCAGTGCTTACTATAGCGCTTTCCCCCATCAAAAAAATGTTGTTGAGACATTTTTATAACGTTTTTAATGATCTCGTGAAAAAAAATATTCACATTACCGACATGTTCGAATTTTGTGGATATGTTCCCCCCGGCAGATGAAATAATAAAGGTGATCGTCGGTAGGTTAGGTTAGGTTAAGACAGGGGTGTTAGGTAAGAGTCGCCACACAACACTAGGCACCGAAACGGGCCCATCGCGGTCCCTGGTGTTGAACCAGTTGAATTTGTACTCAAACGGTAGACAAAAAACCCAAACACTTTCCCTTTTAAAGCATGGAATTAACCGAAAAAAGCCTATGAGGCCTTTGAAGTTTATACCCTCTATTTTCTCCAAAGCCTCGAAGTAGTGTCTCCCTAAGTATTTCCTACAACTTGGTGAGATTGTCTCGCATTCACACAATATATGCGCTATATCCACAATAGCCTGCAGATAACTACAGAATCTGCATCTGATAGCCCAAGTTTCTTTGCATGTTTTCGCAAGAGACAATGCACTGTTAGGATTCCTACGAATATAAACTTCCTGGAACTCTTATAGTCGAGTGTCCCCCAAGACTGGACCACCTTAGGTTGACAGTCCTTATGGTTATTTCCTCAATAGAAGCCCTTATTATGTAGAGCGGAGGTTTTATGTCAGCAACCTTACCACTATTAAGTAGCCCTCCTATTATTGCCAGTTCATCCGCCTGCTCATTGCCTTCAATATAGCAGTGTCCTGGCACCCTGCACGGTCTCACTCGCTTCTGATTGAGCATTGTGCGACAGTTCTTGACTATATCAGAATTGCCCTAAGTGCGACCTGTCGATGTAGATAGCAATATCTCTTCCGGATATTGATCTCACCTGCATTTGCTCAGCCGCCTTGAGGACAGCCAGAACCTCTGATTGAAAGACGCTGCTTGTGCCCGGTAGTCTTATAGGCACTCTTACTTCTGGATCTTTTGAGAAGATCACAGCCCCTGTTCCCTCTGTCGTTTTCCATCCATCTGTAAAAATTGCAATTTCGTTTGATTTGATAATTGCAGCTCCTTGCCAATCTTCCCTCGCCGGATATATAACATAACATGATGTTGTCATTACACTACCCAAAATTCGATTAATATCGCCCGTGCGCTTACATCATTTCTAAATAGCTGGTAGCGTATTAAGAAAAGGACCCATTTTTAAACAAAAATATGGATATTTAAAGATACCTAAAGGCTAAATCTTACTTCTGACCGAGAGATAAATGGCTGCTAGCTAGCTAAATTTAACGCGCACGTGCTTGCAGAATGAGCAGTTTTCACAGAACGGAACTCTGTTTGTCAGAAGAGTGCTGTTGTTCAGACTTTACATATAGGGTCCGCCAAATAACTTTTTTTTTTGAAAATGCTATAAAAAAAAACTGCTGAATATTTTCTCAAATTTCTTTTTTTATTTGAAAGTACAATCCTTCCGGTTAATAATGGAAAATAATTTCATTCAAATACCTGCCTCGGCTGGCCATGCAGTAGCCTACACGATCGGTCCAATTTTTAAGCACATTATCGATTGTGTGCAGCTGTATTTCACCAATGGCTTCACGAATATTGTCCTTTAAAGCGTCAATTGTCTCTGGCATGTCGGCGTAACACCTATCTTTTACGGCACCCCACAAATAATAGTCCAACGGTGTCAAATCGCAGCTCCGCGGTGGCCAAACGACATCAGCTCTGCGGCTGATAATGCGATCTTCAAAAACAGGGCGCAAAACGTCGAGTGTAGCTTCGGCTGTGTGGCACGTAGCGCCGTCCTGTTGAAACCAAATGTTGCCAATATCCTCCTCTTCAATTTTTGTGAACAAAAATTCGTTCAACATGGCCCGATAACGATCGCCATTGACTGTAACGGCCACTCTTTGCTCATTTTCGAAGAAAAATGGCCCAATTATGCCTCTGGACCAAAATCCGCACCAAACAGTGACTCGTTTTGGGTATAGCGGCTTTGCAATGTATGCGTGCGGGTTTTTTGTGCCCCGAATGCGACAATTTTGCTTGTTTACATACCCGCCAAGATCAAAATGAGCTTCATCTGAAAAGATGATTTTTTTGGCAAAATCGGCATCTTCTCTAAGTCGATCGCAGGCCAGCGTTGATCAAGCGTATACACAACCATATTCGTTCAGCGGGAGGATAAAACTAATTATTTGTCAAATCAGACATGATCTAAGTGTTACCATTCGCGAAATAAGCACTAGTTTAAAAATAAAACGTTAAATGGCGGACCCTATACTATAGGCAGTATCAATCCTAATCCTGCCTGTCTGTCTGTCTCCCACATTAGTTAAGTCTATCATTTTATGACTTGAACGAATACTTGGGGTGACTGGACTTACAAAACACCAAACTGCTTGGAGATGTAATATTTTATTTCATGCATAGGAAGAGCAAGAATCCAGCCGTAGATCCAAATTTACTATTTCCAATATTTACATAGGTATGTTAGAAGTTGTTGATGTTGATTGACCTATACTTTTCGCTATTACGAAATCCGGAACATCGTATTTGTATGAGCAATTCAAGGCCCTACTCTCTTAAGATTAGATATCCGTCATCAGCATTACAAATAAGTATATTTTATAAGCTCTCATCTCACATAGAAAATGTATCAGTTTACACTTGATTAAAGGCAACAATGCATGACTATGTAGCAGGCTCCAACTGGGTGAATAAAAAAACAACACTGTCAAAGTATTTATTTTTCTCTCGGTCTTTTTCGCGTTGCCTCTGCAAATTTAAAGCTAAAATTATCACATTATTATCATGTTTTTTTTTTTTTGTTTGTCTAAGCACCCGCCACAGACACAACAGATATAACAGATCCACCAGCAGACTTTAAATTACACAATAATTGTTATGAAATTGAGTAATTTTTGTTGTGTGTATCTTGAATGTAGCACGAGCATCACTTTCCGTCCGACTGTATAGGCAAACGCAAGTTAAGGTCCGCGACTACCGACTACGAGCCATCGAATTGCGTGGAGAATCATTCTGCGGGGGCAATAACTCTAAAAAAAAAAAATTGATTAATGACTGGCGAATTGCATTTAATTTATGAAATTTATATCCAATTTAACATTGCTGTAACTTCACTTGAATTCATATGTGACATGGTGCAGTGCAGAAGTAGATGTAGTGTCATAGGTCATGGATTTCGACGACTAAGTATGCAATCTTATGACAAAAGGTCTGCTAAGTGATTATGTGCACGTAGGTAGGTAGTTGAATCGATGAATCTATCAACGTAATAAGCAATGAATTACTTCCTTTCTTTGTATTGGAAATAGTTTAGATGGATTAACAAATGTATGTCACAGCCACCAGCCACAGGTCGGGTCACAAGCATCATCAAATCAGCCATTACTTTTATAGTGAAAGTCAATCAATAAGCTATGCGCTATACCTCAACATGTATCTAATAAATAAAAAGTAGCCTCTAGGTTTTTCCCGCGTCGTTTGAAAAGCAGGAATGTTTCATTCCAAATTCCTGCTCTTTGCAGATTGTGCAGATTTGCTCGCTCGCAATCGCACTCTCATCTTACTCGCTCTCTCAATACTCAATTCAATTTCATTTCATATCGTTCCGATTTCATTCTGTTAACTACTGTTATACATAACATATTTAACATATTTTGACAGCGTGCTGTGCAGAGCAACTACAACAGTTGCTATATCATAGCAAACTCGGATAAGTATAACTTGTGTAGCTTGTAGATAGTATACGAACGTTGAATACAAACAGGTTCGGTTCAGTTTATTAATTTAAAGCTCTCAATTTAATTTAAGTCCACGCTAAATGATTAGCATATTCTCAAACTCACACACGCATGGCAAGATTGAATCAAATGAGTGGGTACCAATAAAACTTAGCATAAATGGACCAAGAAAGAAAACAAAATTATTCATTAACACTACTTACATATCTGTTTGGTCTTGTTTTGTTTTTTTTTTTATTGAGAATTGTTTAAAAGTAGGTGAAAGAATGGTTTCAGTTTTAGCTGGTATAATCGAATTGACAGTTTTTGGATGTTAATCCTATTTTTATATATATACGGAACACTAAACCTAGATTATCATTAAACCGCGCTAAATCTGAAAACATTTCAATATAAACTTTTTTTTACCAATATTTTGTCTGTCTGATAAAATTTGTAGCTATAAACTGCAGTAAGAATTCGGAGTCATCGATTTTCGCGACACTAAAGTCGTCTTGTTGTCTCTAATTGTAAGTGCAAATTTTTCAAAAAAAAAATCTGTATTTTTACTTATCTACTTGTTCTTCTTTCGGTTTGTTATTTCTGTCGCTATTTCACAGTAAGCGCAACGCAACGACAACAATTAGAAGTTAGAAACAACTATACCATTTTTATTGGAATATGTTCTATACGTACCAGAGTATAAATTATTTGTTTCCGCGTTGATTAAGTATTATAAATAAAGATTTATTTACAATGTCCGTCCGTCCGTGATTGAATTTAAGGCCTTCAAATTTTTAGTTAGAAAGCTGAAATTCTGACCAAATATCCTTACTTACTTACTTAGGTGGCGCTACAGTCCGGGGTGGACCTGGGCCTCAACCAATACGCCTCTCCAGTTAGCACGATCTTTGGCTAACTGCCTCCAGTTGCGCACTCCAAGTTGGTTGAGGTCCCCTTCCACTTGCGCGCGCCACCTTAGGCGAGGTCTTCCTCTACTGCATTGTCCCACCGGGTTGGATTCGAAGACTCTTCGGGCCGGAGCGTTGGTGTCCATTCGCTCTACATGTCCCAGCCATCTTAGACGACTAATCCGTATTTTTCTGACCAGGTCGATGTCGCTGTACAGCTCGTAGAGTTCGCTGTTAAATCTCCTCCTCCAAAGCCCGTCAACGCAAACGGGACCGAAAATCACTCGAAGAATTTTGCGTTCGAAACGACCAAGGAGATCTTCATCCGCCTTTGATAACGTCCATGCTTCTGCGCCATACAGCAGGACTGGGATGATGAGGGTCTTATATAGAGTCTCCTTGGTGTTTCTCGACAAGGCCTTACTAATCAATTGCCTCCTTAGGCCAAAGTAACAGCGGTTGGCAAGTGTAATTCTTCGCTTGATTTCTGACGATATGTCATTGTCAGAGTTAATAGCGGAGCCGAGGTAGATAAAGTCCCGAACTACCTCGAAGTTATAGCTCTCTATCGTGACGTTCTGTCCGATTCGTCGATGTTGTGTGTCCCTTCTTGTTGACAGCATATATTTCGTTTTGCCCTCATTCACTTCTAAACCCATTTTTGCCGCCTCTGTACTGATACTTGCAAACGCACCAGTGACAGCTCGCTGTGTTCTGCCAATGATGTCGATGTCGTCGGCGTAAGCAAGTAGTTGCACAGACTTTTGAAAAATTGTGCCCCTGGTGTTGGCTTGCGAGTTTCGCACAATTCTCTCAAACATGATGTTGAAGAAGTTACATAACAGCGTATCGCCTTGTCTAAATCCTTTTTTGACATCAAAGGTCTCGGTGAGATTGTTTCCGACCTTAATGGAGCAGCGAGAGTTCTCCATCGTCATCCTGCACAATCTGACGAGTTTGGCAGGTATGCCAAAACTAGACATGGCTCTGTATAGCTCGTCTCTATAAATGCTGTCATATGCGGCCTTAAAATCGATAAAAAGATGGTGGGTATCGATCTGGACTTCTTGGGTTTTTTCCAGAATCTGCCGAAGTGTGAAAATCTGGTTAGCTGTGGACTTACTGGGCCTAAAACCGCACTGATAGGGTCCAATCAGTTCGTTGACGAATGGTTTCAGGCGTTCACACAGCACGGCAGACAGGATCTTGTATGCGATGTTGAGGAGACTTATACCTCTATAGTTGGCGCAGTTAAGAGGGTCTCCTTTCTTGTGGATCGGGCAAACAATGCTGAGGTTCCATTCATCAGGCATAGTTTCCTCTGACCAAATCTTGGAGACGAGCTGGTGCATGCTCTCTACCAAATCATCTCCCGCTGCCTTGAAAAGTTCGGCAGTTAAGCCGTCCGGCCCGGCAGCCTTGTTGGATTTCAGTTTGGATATTGCTATCCTCACTTCATTTTGGTCAGGTGGGCGGGAGTCTTGGCTTTCATCACCCATGTTGAATGGTTCGTTCTGCCTGACAGCGGAATTTGTGTCGTCATCGCCGTTTAACAGTCTGCAGAAATGGTTTTTCCATATCCTCAGCACCGACTGTGTTTCCACTACTAGGCTTCCTTGTTCGTCTCTACAGGTATCTGCTCGGGTAAAGTTGCGTTGACACGTTCTTTTTACCTTTTGGTAAAACTTCCGAACATTTTTCCTGGAGTACCACCTCTCTATTTCCTCGATCGCGCGCTTCTCATGCTCTTTCTTTTTCTTCCGGAGAAGCCGGTGTTCTTCCCTCCTCATTTGCTCGTAGAGCTCACGAGCCGCTCTCGTCCTTCTGTGCAGCGCCGCATTTATCCACCAAATATCCATCTAAGCATTTTAATGCCACTGACATAATTTAGCAAAGAAAAAAAAACAGTTTAAAAGTTGACGGGAAATGGTTAAGAAATTCAAAAAATCTGCCCTCCGAAACATTATTTTCGTGTGCGTTTTTTAACAAATTATTGTTTGCTTTAACTAAGAACTTGTCGTTATGAAGAGAACACCGAGTTCCGGCCACAACGCTTTATTACAAAAAAAGGGGCAAAGCTGTTGATGAACTCAGAAAAATACGTTCTGGAACTTTACCAAGACAGGGGAAACACGACCCTTAAATGGCTTGTAAATATTGCTAAATGTGGTTTTCTACAGAAACCAAGTTAGCTGCCATTGTTATTACCCAAATTGTTAAACCTCATAAATAAAATCAACTATATGAGGTTTAAGAATATTTAAGTTTTTTTTTTTTTAATGAAATGAAAACTATGTTTTTTGGGCCTAGAAATGTACGAAATTTTTTTGATTATTAATGTTTCAAAATTTGTAAGCTCTTCGAAAAAAATAGGTGACAGAAATTTGTCCAGATCTAAACAAAACTACATATCGTAACGACTACAATTATTAGCACCCGTAACGATTTTGTTTGTAGACTGTTTTGGATCTGTTGTAGGTAAGTCAGCCATTAGTCACCCATTTCTTGTACTTTTGTGCCTCCGAATAGTTGTACAGTAGAACCTCGATAATGTGAACTAATTAAAACAAGGCCTTTTCGGATTATAGGGGCATTCACATTACTGAAACGTTTTTTCTGATGCGAATTAAACAACTTTCTTTTCCATTTATTGCAAGAAAAACACAAAACTTATTGAAACAACGATTTCAACATGTAATTAGTTGAGAAAAAAGGACTAAATATAAATACGAATGAAAGACACATAAGAAAGGTGACTTTGTTTCGGTGAATAAATTAAAACAACACCCGCAGTTAACTTTTAAAAAAGGCTATATTTATGACAGCTAACGTTTTCCCAAGTTTTACATAATTTAATATTGAAAAAGATGCCTTCCAACTACAAGAATCATTATACCACTTTATCAAAAACCTTAAAAAGGTACAGGCATTTATTTTGAAATGTTTCAAAAAAAAAAATAACAGAACAAATGTATTCTTATAGGAAAATAACATGGTAAAAGGAAAAAATGTGTTCCAGAGAAATTCACATTATAAAGTTCGAAAATGTCCGAAATTCACATTATATAGTTAATAATGTAAGGTTTTGCCGGTTCGCAATATGTCGAATTCACATTATTGAGAGACTACTGTATATGCAAAAATTTCCACCACAATTAAAATAGAGTCATTTTATCAACAATTTTAATAAAGTAAAACTTTGAAATTTGGCATTATTTCGTTTTCAAAATTGAAGTAAGACCAAATTGGCTTTATTTCTAAATATAGGGTCCGTCAAATAACTTTTTTTTTTGAAACAGGGCGCAAAACATCGAGTGTAGCTTCGGCTGTGTGGCACGTAGCGCCTCCTGTTGAAACCAAATGTTGCCAATATCCTCCTGTTCAATTTTTGTGAACAAAAATTCATTCAACATGGCCCGATAACGATCGCCATTGACTGCAACGGCCACTCCTTGCTCATTTAAAAAAAAAAATGAAAAGTGGCCCAATTATGCCGCAAAATTTCCCAGCGTTGTTCAAGTGTATCCACAACCATATTCGTTCAGCGGTATAGCGGTATATGTTCTGTCAAATCAGACATTAGCTAAGTGTTACCATTCGCGAAGTAAGCACTAGTTGAAAAAAAACGTTAGATGGCGGATCCTATACAAAGCGAAATAATGCCAATAAATTAATGGAAATACAGAAAAAAAAATCGAATGCAATATTTGACCCCCCTGCTTGGTTTCACTGTTAGATTTGGAGTATGTGCGAAATTGGGTATATGCAAAGATTTGTTGGGTTTATAACAAGTTTGCATATAGCCAACCTCGTGGCTACTTCAAATGTAACAGTGAAACCAAGCAGGGGGGTTGCATATTGTATAACCATCACGAAATCATTAAGAATTAGAATTTTAAAAAATAGGAATTTTGACTTATTTCAATTTTTTTTTTTTTTTTTGAATTTGGCTTTATGTCGTTTGGCGTTATTTCACGTCACCTATAAATTCGTTAAACAATGGTAGAAAAACCCATTCAAAAACCGTGCTAACGTGAACGTGTGCAGATGTGAAGAGCGCTCCAGTTTTTTTTAACTAACAATAAGTATAGTACTCGAAATACATCAACATTTTTATTGATTTTGTTTACTGATTTGATAACTTAGTGTAGGATTTTCTTTATTAAAAAAATATAGCCCCTATTGCGAATATCGATCAGTGAACGATTCGATAAAAATCGATTGCGTCGACAAATTTTAAGTTTGGTATTGGATAACTCAATCGACAAATGCTCGTGTTATTGTGAATAGAGCATAGTTTGAACAGTTTTTGACATTCCAATTGATTATTTGTAGTGTTTATTTTTGTGTAAATAAAATTAAAACAAGATAACAATGTCTTCAATTGAATTATTTTTTGGCGCAGTAAACATGCACAGTAAACATGAAAGAAGTAAACATGCACAGAGACTTTTTAGACATGGCTAGGAATTGGAGGCGAATAAGAGATGCTTCCAATCTTCTTGAACTTGAATGTCGGTTTTATTCTCACATTTCTTTTTCTTTGTTTTGCGCTTTAATAACTGCGGGAAATTCGTTCTTAAGTGTTTGGTCCAGTACTCAGCTCCAACGGCCGACTATGGGTATTTTCGCAAATTTCTGCAATATCATAAAAATTGATTAAACAAGGCGAGTTATATAATTCTGAATTGTATAACTCAAGTAGTAGTCCGTCTTCTATCAGCAGATCCCTTTAAAAAAGCATTCCCAATGACTGGACCATCAACTCCATCCATATGCCTCGTTTACAATAAAGGCGAACCTATGTCTTGCAAGAACTATCGAGGCACATCCTCTGTAAAATGTCACACATAAGATCCGATCCAACGAACGTCATAAATACTTCCGCAATCCACCAATCGGCACCTATCAGTATGGCTTTTGGCGAGTCAAATCGACTGTTGGCCAAATCCTGGAAAATTTGGAGTCGGGACCGACCACCTCTTCATCGCATTTATGATGAATATGATAGCATCAAGAGCTCTCCTCGCAATGACTGTATTCTGGATCCCAGCAAAACTTATCCAACTATGTCGCGTGACATTAAAGAGCACGCTGTGCTCAAGGAAACCCCTGCCGCTTCGGTGTGGCGAAGCAAATGTGCTCAAAAATGCTCCATGGAGTTCTTATCCTGCCATCTCTGCTAAACGGTGCTGAGTGCTGGATGAAAAGAAGATAACGGGAGTTAATTTAGAGCTTCTTCGTAAGAAAAATTCTTCGAGGGATTTCTCGCATTTGGTCTTGTGTGCAAGGAGCCCGAAGGGAGGAGAATATGCAACCGCGAACTCTATAAGCTATAACAAGATCCAGTCAAGCCAAGACGGCTTTCGACTGCCAGTCTCCAGGTTTGAGATGACAGGGAAGACCGAAATTTCGTTTTAAAGGGTGACAAAGCGCTTGGTCTAGATGATTGGAAGCAGAGTGCCCAAGATCACAAATGAATTTTTTTTTTTTTTATAAAGTACGCGCCTAAAGGGAGTTTGGATACCCTTATAATGAAGTGACACAGTGCGGGCATTAGGGAAATGACGGATTAGAGAAAGGGAGAAACCGATGCACGTTGGTTTTAAATGTTTGTAAATTATAATGCAAAGGAAAAACAGAGAGTGGTAGAGCATTCCACATTCGCGTTGCACGGTTAAGAGACGAATCCTAGTATTTCACTGTACGTCCGAATAAGGGTAAACTGATGTGCATTCCTAGCATGGCGAGTATTGCGGTTGAATTGATGTAGGGGTGGAATGCAACTGGCTATTTCATTTGAGCACTTGTAGTGGAAATACCGATAAAACAATGACAAGCAGGAGCCATTACGACGATGACTAAGAGAGTCAAGTGATTTCGCGATGTCTCGATCGCCAATAAGTTTTACCGCACGTTTTTGGATCCTGTCAAGTAGCTCCAAATATGTTATTGGTGCACCAGACCAGATATGAGCGTTGTACTCAAGTTTTGGGCGAATAAACGCCTTGTAGATTCTAGCCAGATCAGAAGGGGTGAAATAATTCTTGCATCGCTTAAGGAAGCCTAGACATTTCGCAGCGTTCTTGGCGACATCGAATATGTGGTCATTCCAACGAAGGTTGTCATTTACGCACATACCGAGAATGGAAAGTCTTTCGGTTTCGGCGATGCAAGTGCCATTCATAGATAATGGCGGAGAATGAGGGGTTCGCTTCAATGACGCAGAACAACTCTGTGCTTTGGAAGTATTTCATTCCACTCGATTGGTTTTACCCCACTTAAGAATGCAGTTAAGATCGGAATTTAATGAGCTTAACATACGTTGCCGTTCCAGTTCAACGCCCGAAGATGAGGGGAGTTGCTCAAGAAACGAATGTGTAAAGCTGAGGGTACTGTCATCAGCAAAGGAATGTATTGGATTAGAAGTGATAGACAGGAGAATGGAAGGATGATCGGGAGGCCGTTAGGTAAATTATGCTGGTAAAGTTAGGTAAAGTTACCGCAAAATCAGTTTTGGGTAGTGCAGTGGGTACCTTGCTCTACAACACTCCTTTTCTTTAGGAAAAAACTTTATTGTGTTTGCAAAACAACAACGCAGGACTTTCTCAATTGCATTAGCAATGCTATTAAGCGGGATTCTCCTAATTGCGTGTCTCACTTAAATGTGTTAAGATTTCTCTTTCTGGTGGTTTAAAAGAATTCACAATGAGTTCTTTCTTTTGACACCAGTTCCATATTTTACCTATGCAAAGCACTCTTTGCATAAGACCCGTTAGAGTTGGTTTATTACTGCTTGCAAAGGATGACTATACTAGGTCGTCTTAAGTGCTAGTATACTTTAGTTATCCAAAAAAAAAAGCTTTGAAATCATGCATTTTGCCCAAGACAAGCACATTAGTAATGTACGAGTGCTCCTCGACATTTATAGCTCACCGCTTCTGCCCAGGGACTATGATTAGTAGGAAAGCAAACTCTCCATTTTTCTAGGACAAAATACTGGTTCCAGTTCGTTTCATTTTGTCCCCTTTTTTTATGAACGAGTAAACCTTTCCACGTTTCAACTAATTGCATGCAAGTATGTCAAGCAATTGTTTGAGATGATTTGGTGGATTGCGTGTCAATGGATTTATATTAGAGCCAATAGGAGGTTAAGCTGAGTATCGCATCGGTTATTCTCTCGATTGATTAAACTCTCGTCATCGTCATCATCATCATCGTCGAGGTAATCGTATTAACTGCTGCATCCGTTTCAGCTAATTGAGTGGAATATTTACGCGCAGGATACAGGAACAGGAACAGGATAGGTTTTTGCACAGCCGAATGACTTCGCTACCAGTGGTTTAAATTGTCGATAGAGATTTGTCAATTCCCGTGCGAGCAAATAAAATTACCTTAGCTTTTTCCAAGGGAAAAACTGAACACTTACATATATCATGTGGAAGAAGAGGAAGGGGGGTACTGTACAGCAACCCAAATAAATATACATACATGTTGCACACATATCTCGTCATCAGGAGTTTATAGCAAGCTCCAAAAGAGTCGGTTCATGAAGTGACAATAAATAACATCGTTGTTCGGATTTCGCTTTCACAATAGAAATTCACTTTTTCACTGCCGGGATGGACTTCAGTATAATGTACCTGCACAAACACGACCACAGTGTAGTTGTTCTTGCTGTTGAGTGGGCGAAAGGGTGACTCTGACCATGTTCACCTTGTTAGGCACGCTATCATGAATAGGTAGGTACCTATTTTTTTTCTTCTCTAATCCCCCTGGTTGTTTATCAAGGTAGCGGATTTGAGTGCGTTTTCAACCAGCAAAGCGTAACGCATTGAATACGTTCGTTATACAAAGCGATATTTTAATTAAATTAGCAATGAGAAGGGAACAATTTCAAACGGGCAATTGCGTTCTATGATTATTATCCATTTAAATATGTATCCACATTATTATGTACATTTTAAATATACTTACGGACTAATTTATGCCCACTTATGTATTTTAAATGAGCAACTGAAATGTCTGAGCACGTGGGAGCGTTATCTGCGTTTACGAAATGCAAACTTTTGAGAATGAGAATGAATGTCTTGGCAAACAAAAAGGATCTTCTTTTTGCAATGCGACGGACGTTTGCAGGTTTTCACCATAAAGTTATTTTTTTTTTTGTTTTTGTCAGAGGTTGCTACCATTCAGACACCTTACAATAATGTACTTAGTTTTCCCGTCATTCGAAGAAAAATGAGGAGAAGCTTCAGTGATGAAGCGCTTAGATGTTCGGCACTCACCACGTCAGCCCCGAAAATCCGCCACCTGGTGCGAGCATAGGCCGGACAACTGGCGAGAAAGTGTTCTGCAGTGTCATCCTCCACATCGCAAGCAAGACAGGTAGTGGTGTCGCTTAAACCCAACACATTTAAGTGTTTAGCAAAAGCTTGGTGGCCCGAAAGAACGCCTACAAGCAGCCTACAGTCGATTCTCCTCAGAGATAGAAGAAAAGATGCTGATGCTGTGTCATCCTCCTCACCGCAAGCAGGACAGGTAGTGGTGTCGCTCAAGCCCAACACATTTAAGTGTTTAGCAAAATCACGCCACCGAATCTTGTGTTCGCCAGAAACCCAAGAATCGATAGAAGACATGGCTAAAGATGCAGGCAGACCCAACACAGGTTCGGGTCCTGAGAAAACTTCTTCTGAACCTTGCCTAGCAAGCTCATCCGATATCTCATTTCCCTGGATGCCAGTGTGACCTGATTCCGACCAAATTTAGCTTGAGTTCTAGCACAAACTTGGACGAGGTAAGAGGGTTTAGAAGCGCTTTTAATGCAGCTTGGCTATCACTGCAGATGCAAATGCCTCTAGCCCTCCACCTGTTGTTCACAATATAGCGCATAGCCATTAGGATGGCAAAAATCTCCGCTTGGATGCATGTTTACCCAAGGGGTAGTAAAGTCTTATGTCTTATATCGCGTTCCACAAAGACTCCAGCACCAGACCCCTGATACGATGGCATTTAATCCATGGTTCAGAGTCTGACCAAAGCCATTACGTTACCCGTGGAAAGTTGACGTGGTAGTTTTTTCGCAGAAGGATTTCTGGTGTCATTGCATCAGACGCCATATCCATAAGACAGGGGTCAAAGGATAATTCTCGAGCAAGTTCTTCAAAATTCCAGTGCGCATGGTACCAAAAACCACCTCTCTTTAAGCGAAAGATAGCTTTTAGCGTACACACCATGATATATCAATCGAGGGGGAAATATTCATCAAAGCATCTAGAGCAGAGCCCGGGGTGCTAGGGAAGGCCCCTGTGCAGCCGAGACAAGCCGTTCTTTGGAATTTGGCAAAAGAAGCAGTAACACGTTTCCGCGAAAGCCTGTTCCATCAAACAACTGATGCGTATGAGAGTAGCCATCTAATCATGGCCGTATAGATCCAAAGGACCTGATTTGGAGACAAGCCCCATGTCTTACCAAAAGCGCCTTTACACTGCCAGAAAGTCGACAGCGCTTTATCGGTTTTCGATTCGACATGTTTGAACCATAGAAGTTTTTTATCGAGGATTACACCCAGATATTTGACTTCATCGGTTATAGGGATAGGGTGACACCTTTAAGCACGAGATGGGACAGACCAGTGACGATTCTCCTTCTCGAAAAGAGAACAACCGTGGTATTAAGAGGATTCACTGAAAGCCCAATACTAGTGCACCAGACATCGATCAAATCCAGGGATCTCTGCGCTTGAGAGCAGACAGCCCCTAGATTTAACCCGACAGAAAGAACGGCGACATCATCCGCTTAAGCTTAATTGAGAGCCGTAAGCAGAGAGTCTACCACCATACACCATAGGAGGGGAGACAGAACACCACCTTGAGGGCAGCCCCTATTTAACCCTGTTATGACGGACTTGCCGCAATCTGTATCCGCTACCAACGTCCTGTACATTAGCATTGCTTTAATCCACAACACCAAAGTTTCATCTACATTTTAAACTTAGTCGCAATTGGCTTATTAAGGGTTTTGCCAAACTGACATAATTTTTTAACAGCTTTCAGTTGAAAATGATACATTTTTTCTACAAAGTTTTTCTTTACTTACATACTTACTTAAGCGGCGTAACAAGTGGGGCCTCAACCAATAAGCCTCTCCAATATTAGCACGATCTTTGGCTAACTGCCTCCAGTTGCGCACTCCAAGTTGGTTGGGGTCTCCTTCCACTTGCACGCGCCACCTTAGTTGAGGTCTTCCTCTGAGTTGAAGATTCTGCGAGCTGGACCATGGCTGTTCATTCACTCTTGTAAGGAGAAAAACTATACGTATTTAATGAAACTCGAACTAACATACAGTGGCCGCCATAAATCTACATACGCTTACTTTAAATTGAAGTATCCCCTCTTATATTTACGTATAAGTCACATCAGTATATCTCATTACTGAAAAAACTTTCTACTATCATCGCAAGTAATATCCAGTTAAAGTGAAAATGCCCGATTTCGAGGTATAGCTACTCTAAGTGATCTAACTTTAATACGATGAATGGGGACAACGCCGTTCCAGGAAAAAACACTCCCAAACGAAAATTGATCCGCCGCCAAACTTTACTACTGGCGAAGTGTATTTGGGATCAAGTTCCTTACCTTTTGGGCGCCGGAAATACCTTCTGGCATCGCACAGTGTTTAGTTTAGCCCATCTAGGTGGACAAAATTCAAATTTCGAAATGTGTTCTATGGTCAAAAAAAGCTAACATTTTATTAGAGAAATACTCCTTCTCTGATATCCCAATGTATAAAGCAAAAAAACATGCACACGCTAACGGAATGACATCCCAGCTGTCAGCTCTTCGGATAAAGCCAATCTGCCTGCTGCTCAACGCTGCCAGATTGTGCTTTATCTCCCCCTGTACTCGAGCCCGTACAATATTCTATGGGACCCATTCATTTTCGCACTCGTACTGTGGCAAGAGTACTTCAGGATCTCAACATTCACAAATCCGCTGGCCCAGATGGTATTTCCCCTATAGTTCTGGAAGAACATCTCCTTCCACGCTGGCAAAACCACTGCGTAAGCTTTTCTATCTGTCCTATTCTTTAGGGCTCTTTCCGAGAAGATGGAAAACAGCATTTGTCCAGCCCGTCCCCAAAAAAGGCGAATCTTCCTCTCCGTCCTCTCACCGACCAATTGCACTTACGTCCCTTCTTTCCAAGGTCATGGAAACGCTGATAAATCGTCAGCTTATGAAATATCTTGAATCCCGAAAACTTCTTAATGACCGGCAGTACGGTTTTCGCAGCAACAGGTCCACTGGTGATTTGATGACATATCTAACCGAAAAGTGGAACCAATCTATTCACCATGGTGGTGAAGCAAGGTCGTTGCGCTTGATATTTCAAAGGCATTTGACAGAGTTCGGCATCAAGCTCTCTTGTCGAAAATGCGTGCATTTGGGATCGATGTTACCAAATCCAATCCAAGTCACTTCTAATCCAATCCATTCCTTTGCTGATGACAGTACCCTCAGCTTTACATATTCGTTTCCTGGGCAACGCCCCTCATCTTCGGGCGTTGAACTGGAACGGCAACGTATGTTAAGCTCATTAAATTCCCATCTTAACTGCATTCTTAAGTGGGGTAAAACCAATCGAGTGGAATGAAATACTTCCAAAGCACAGAGTTGTTCTGCGTCATTGAAGCGAAACCCTAATACTCCGTCATTATCTATGAATGGCACTTGCATCGACGAAACCGAAAGACTTTCCATCCTCGGTATGTGTGTTAACGACAACCTTCGTTGGAATGACCACATATTCGATATCGCCAAGAACGCTACGAAATGTCTAGGCTTCCTTAAGCGATGCAAGAAATATTTAACCCCTTCTGATCTGGCTAGAATCTACAAGGCGTTTATACACCCCAAACTTGAGTATAACGCTCATATCTGGTCTGGTGCACCAATGACATATTTGGAGCTACTTGACAGGATCCAAAAACGTGCAGTAAAACTTATTGGCGATCGAGACATCGCGAAATCACTTGACTCTCTTAGTCATCGTCGTAATGTCTCCTGCTTGTCATTGTTTTATCGGTATTTCCAATGAAGGTCCTTAGTTTTTCGGGAAGAGGGGCTTTACTACATAGTTGCATTCTATGCCGGCGGGTATCGATCTGAACTTCTTGGGTTTTGCCCAGGGTCTGTCGTAGTGTGAATATTCAGTCAATTGTGGACTTACCGGGCCTAAAACTGCACTTATAGGGTCTATAGCTGGGGCAGTTTGATGGTCCTTTTCTTGTGTTCCGGGCAGAAGTTCCATTTATCATGCATACATTCATCCGACCAAATCTTAGAAATAAGTTAGTGTATGCATTCTACCAAATTATCCTTAGTAGCTGCCTTAAATAGTTCAGCAAGTAGGTTGTCCGGTCCGACAGCCTTGTTCGACTTTAGGTCAGGTGGACGGAATTCATGTCTTTCGTCGTCAATTTTGAATGGATCGCTGTGCTTGATAGCGGAATTGGTGTCCTCCTTGCCGTTTAGCAATCTGCAGAAATGGTTTGTGCATAGCCTCACCACCGACTGCGTTTCCACTACAAGGTTTTCTTCATCATTTCTACAGGTTTCTGTTCGGGTCTCTTTACCCTGACAAGTTCTTTTTACTTTTTCATAAAACTTACGAACAATATTCCTCCTGGGTAAGCACCTCTCTATTTGCTTAGTATTTCCTTCACGACAACTAATTAATTTTTAAGTTTACTTTTAGGATAATAAAATGTTATTGGCAAGACAAAAATTAAGTGTAAACATAAATCATAAAAGAATAAAATCGTTGCATTATGCAATCTTTGAAGACTCAACTAATTATACTTAACAATTTAACTCATCTACTCAACTGCAGTACTTCAACTTAAAAAATGCCATTATCGTCAGTGACCATGTCATAGATTGGGCATTGAACTGCGGTGAAATTATGTAAGTTCAACGCTTCGTTACGGAAATAATTTTTCTTTTAAAAACCAAACTACGAGTATTGTATATTATCGTCAAGAGTTGCAATCACCGTCTGCATGTTAGCTGTAGCATTTCTGTTTCCTTCTTCATTATAAGTGAACTTTATGGCTTATAATAAATTTTTGTACGAAAATGGGCACTGTCCAATTTTCAAAACGTAAGGTTAATAGATTGACGGGACAAAAGAAACATCGCACTAGTCCAACTTGGATCAATGTACATAGCCGCTTGGGGTGATGCCCTTGGGTTTATTACTCCCATACCGTGGAATGTATGAAAAACTTAGGAGTTGACCAACACCAGGCATTCATAGATCTTTGCAGGTTTTTTGCAGACCTGGCAGAAAGTTCGTAAGTCTTGGAAAAAGTACCTTCAAAGCATCCTGCTTCCAATACGGCAGATTGCTGGACAGTGACAAAGAAAGTGTGGTGTACTGTATCCTCTAACTTTGCTAACTTTCCTCTTAAATGGTCATTTTGGTGTCGAGTGCACGCCATCTTGTATTTGATTGTGTTGCAGTTTAACTTTTAATCGCGTGTTCCAAGAACCCTAAACTTTTTTGCGACAGCGACATAAAAACTTAGATTTTATTGCTGTAAAATTGCTTTTATTGCAGTTTGGCTGCTTATGAAAAAAGTAATATCAGCTTCACCAATATCATCACGTGTGGCATCGTGTGTGTTCAGCTGTCAATGGTCATCTCTCGTCGATAATTATATTTTATTTTTCTAAATAAATAAATATTAGTCGTAAACGGCTTATACAGGACCCAAAGCCTAGCTTCCCCAACCACTGTGTGTGCGAAGAAACGCGATTTTGATACAGCGATTCCAAACGGCTAATTATTTTTGAGAAATATCATGACAGTACAAGTCGGGATTTGAACCAGCAACCTCTCGCTTCCTGGTCCCACGCACTTTAACACTAAGCCACTGCACCCATTTTGTTATTTTTCTTGTAGCACCAATTATAAATGCAATCGAAAACCCTATTTTCCCATAAACATAGGACTTAGAATGTTTTTTAAGCGATAAAAATTCAGTTTTCCTCAATCAGTAAATCCATGAATATTTAAATGATCCCCCAGAAAGAATTTCTATAAACGAGCAAATTTTCATGTACACGAAAAACATCGTTATGACTAATGGACCAAAAGTTATCGTATTTTCCACAGTAAGTCAAAAAGCCTCCCCGTGTTCTGATACCCAAAAACTCCCTCTTAGTGCGCGTAAGGGAAATCACATCAAAAATGTTAAGGAAGAGCCAAATTCTGTCGTAAATACATCGCTTTTGCCTAACATTTCAGCCGTTGTTGTTGTTGTTCTAAAACAGCTCCTTCTGTAAAATATCATGACTGCAGATCTTATGGAGGACAAGTAAGAACAAGTTAACGGGTACTACCCTTGAATGAAAAATAAACTCAAAATAAAATAAAAATTCCTATTAAAAGTCTAGTAAAATCGATTACACCATTCCCTAATTACAATTCGGAAAATCCTTCCATGTTACCATTCCATCCCGATCATTCTGGGAAGAGGATGCATTCTTGGAGGATACAGCAATCTATTTGACGGATCAAAAGCCAATGATGGGGTAGGGTGTGGTGTATTATCTGAGAGACTAAATCTTAGTCTCTCTTTCCGTCCTCCTGATAATTGTAGATTAGCGTGTTCCAGGCGGACGTGATATCCTCGAAGGATATCAGCATTTTCTCGGACTGTCAGTCTCTGTAAACTTTATAGCAGCCCTAGACTGCAGATCGACTTTTTAGGAGGTGTCGGAGTAGTTCAACATTCACCTTTGCTGGGTGCCGGTGCATATGGACATTCCTGGAAACTGTAAGGCTGATGAACTCGCCAAACTAGGAACCAGGTCACTTCTCTCCTCTGGTAAAGGAGAAATTGGTAACTTGTAAATCATCGCTAAGGCTGGCTGCTATGGTATCACACGTCTAGCGAAAAAACGGATCTGTCCTAAGCTGGATCTGAAACGCTCTAAAAATTTTATCTCTCTAAGCAGGCGGAACATGAGCACTACTATATATGTCATAACTGGACTCTGTCTTTTAGGTATATACGCAACAAAGACTTGGTGCATTTTCAAACGACTTTTGCAGAAGTTGTATTGACGAAGAGGAGGAGGAAACGATCCTTACCTGCTTTATACATGCCTGCTCTCTCCAGGAAAAGGAAACTCCATCTTGGAGCCTTCTTCTATGAAGATACATGTGATCTCGCTTTGTCAAAAGCTTCAATTGGTTCAACGAGTGGAGGGAAGCTTTATTCCAGATCCCTGTGGTATCACAACGGACCAATATCGGTCTAAGTGTGTCGGTTCTTATGCCTACAGCCACTTCAACCTAACCTAACCTAACCCTGTGCCCCAACAATTGTGAATATTAAACTGCTGCCATGCTTTTAAAAATGTGTTTTCGTCATTCAATTTTAAGTAATGAGGGAGTAGTACCAAAGTTGGCAAAGCTCCTGGTGTGTTTAGTACTTAAGCAACATGTTCTTTTCCTTCGTCGTCAACTTTCTTTCTTTCAGTGTTGCAAACACATATAAGGGTAATCCAATCTTCTGACCTTATTATTTGCAAAAAAAAACTATGTGACATCTGCATGTGTGTTCTTTTTTTTGGAGTGGATAAAAGATCTATACATTGCTGTCTAGTGGTTTATGCATAACACTTTCACCCTATCTCAACTTAAAAGGTAACAACGACAATTTTGAAATATTTCCTTTTTTAATTTGGGAAAAATATGGTTCTTTTTGACCGGGAAAAAATTTAGTTTTATATTGGAAACGAGAAACATAGTTGGTTTTGTTTTGCAAATTGGATATCAATATGGATCCGTCAACATTCCCACCTACTTTGGTTTTTTTTTTTGGCTATGTGTGCAATAAACTGTCACAATCTACAAGCAAATTGCTTTATTTGGTTTGTGAGAGATGGAGTTAAAGTTGAAATAACAATATTAGATGAAAAAGAAAGCGAAAATAATTTAAATAAACTGCACTAAATTGTTTGCTTGTGCAAGGCTACGGACCTATATTTCTATTGCAAACAAAACGGAAGCTTTATATGGTCTTTCAGATTAGCAATCGCTGTGTGTTCGCCACAACATTCCTATACTTTTTTGTGCAAATAAGTGATTTTTGTCTAAGACGGATTGACTGCGGAGGGAGTTGCAGTGGCATTTTAACTTCTCTCCATTATACAAACCGTCGGATCGTAAGTGAGCGGATGTCGGTAAGAACGTGTTCGAAAATAGGTATCATTGACCATCCGCAGTCGATACAAATGTTCGTGTTTTCATGATGCGTTTTCAATGGGTGCGGACTCAAAAGTGTTTTCAATTTATTGGAGGCAAAATCAAAAGAAGAAATAAGGAGTTAGCAACAGGTGTTAAATTTAATTTTCAAGAAATGCTAACACTTTTTTAGTTAAACTGGCCAAAAGGGAAAGAATGCGATTTTAGTGACATATTGGCTTTACCTTTCTAGCGCATTATGTTTATTGAGTATAAACAAGTTTTTTTAAGAACAGTAAAAGGTTTTTTTTTCTGATGAATTTGGGAACATTCCCAACCCTTTGCGTGAGCTTTGTGTTACTACTATTTTGCTTCAACTAATTAGATAAAATAAAACCAAGTAATATGCATTTTTTGTAAATATTTTTATAAACCAATTGGAATTTGTTTCCCACAAATGTATTCGTAAAGTGGTTTTGCGGACCGATAACGCAGGTTATCCGATTCAATGATTGGGGTGAATAATTTTTGGCCCTAAAATCCGCACAGACTATTCTTGGAAAACGTGTCCGAACTTTTCTTTTACAATTCTTTTGGCATTTAATGACTCTTTGAATAAGTAAGGCGGATTGCCCGCGCTGAGAGTAGCACTAAATTGGAATTACCCTAAGCCATTAATATAGCAAAGACCTTCGCTTGGAAGACCGATGCATATGCCTTAACGAGGATAAAAGTGTTACGCTGTTACATTTAACCGAAACACCAGCACTTGGACACTGACAGATTTTGGAACCATCCGTAAAAATTTGACTGTCCCTCCTCGGTCCCTCGGATCCTAGCCGAAACCATTCTTGAACTTAATCTATCATTCGAGCACCATGCACCTGAATAGTGGACACAGAACGCCGCCTTGTGGGCAGCCCCTTTTTACACCTGCTATTACATATCGACTGCAATTCGCATCATTGCTCGGATCAACGCGACAAGTAATTCTTCTACACCATGTCGTTAGCGGAGCTGCACTGAACATGATGCCAAAAGTCGAATTGTCAAAGGCGCCCTTTCAACAACGTTCTGGAGCGCTATCTGTTCAGGATTTTGCTCGCTAATAGGCATGTTGCACTCCAGACAGAATGTGGGCCCTCAAAGCCACTTTGCGCATATGCAGCTCAAGCTGCGTTTCCACGGTTTAGTAGTCATCGTATCTTTTGTTTAGACGGCAAAGCTAGCCATGCAGATTCTCTTGAAGACTAACTAACTTTTCAGACGATCATCATCTTGTCGATTGAATAAAACAAAGTCGTCCTTTTTTTGATTCGTTTATCATCACAATCGCATCGGTCATCGTTTCCAAATTTGAACAGTTTAAACTTCTTGCAAAATGTGACATCTCAACAAAAAAAAACAAAGTTCTGTCAGTATATGTCAGAATTTTTCTACTTCGGCCTTGTTATTCAATTGAGTTTAAAGAAGCACTTTATTCGTTTTTAATAAGGAAGACTTAGTATTGCCAGATGTGGTTGTTCTGCAATCAATTTGATAAGAGTTACATTCCTCCGCAGCGTTATATCTCAGTCCTTATGTTCCACAATGGTCCATAGCAGGGTTTAGGTAATTCCTTTCAGGTGCCAACGAGTATAGCAGAAACAAATGTCGATCTGCTCAGTTGGACTTCAAATTCTCCAAAATATGCGCAAAGTCTTTTCCTATGGAGAAGAACGTTTCACAACGCATGGCACGGTGAGTTCGCAGGAATCAGACATTGAAAATATTTCGAAAAGTACGTAATATTTTCGGACTCTATTATAATCATCTTCAGAATTTTAAAAGTGTTTATTTTTCGATTACAATTTCAAAATATTTTATTATTTATTTTTAAAATAAATATGCACTCGAAACGGTGAGACGATTACAAAATTTCGACAGTTGATTTTCTTATGTGCAGCAACAGACGAATCGCCAAGACTATCATTGTCAATTGGTAGTTACACTAAGAGGAAGCATCGTCAAGACGACGCCGTTCGATCGTTTTACGCAATGAGAGCCCTGGTTAAATTTCATCGGTGCCAGGCCACTTGAAACCCTCAAATAAAGCGGTAGCGAATTTAAAAGTCAATTCAGTAGCCAATATCAAAGCAATGTACCAGCTTAGTCGAGGTACCTGGCTTTGCTCACCGATGGATCCAGTAGTAGAAATATGGCTACCAGGGAAATGGGGTTTGAGCAGAAGACTAAAACTCTCCACTTTTGTTTCCATGAAGGAATCATTGGGTTTCTAGGGTTTCCCGTCTGGAAAAATAAGTTTTAAAACTTTAACTAACCTACTAGTAGCACTGGGGTTTTGATATTTTCTCAAAAAAATATATAGGGTCCGCCAAATAACTTTTTTTTTTGAAAATGCTATAAAAAAAAACTAATCTCAAATTTATTTTTTTATTTGAAAGTACAATCCTTCCGGTTAATAATGGAAAATAATTTCATTCAAATGGCTGCCTCGGCTGGCCATGAAGTAGCCTACACGATCGGTCCAATTTTTAAGCACATTATCGATTGTGTGGAGCTGTATTTCACCAATGGCTTCACGAATATTGTCCTTTAAAGCGTCAATTGTTTCTGGCATGTCGACTTATCCCACAAATCATAGTCCTACGGTGTCAAATCGCAGCTCCGCGGTGGCCAAACGACATCAGCTCTGCGGCTGATAATGCGATCTTCAAAAACAGGGCGCAAAACATCGAGTGTAGCTTCGGCTGTGTGGCACGTAGCGCCGTCCTGTTGAAACCAAATGTTGCCAATATCCTCTTCTTCAATTTTTGTGAACAAAAATTCGTTCAACATGGCCCGATAACGATCGCCATTGACTGTAACGGCCACTCCTTGATCATTTTCGAAGAAAAATGGCCCAATTATGCCTCTGGACCAAAATCCGCACCAAACAGTGACTCGTTTTGGGTATATCGGCTTTTCAATGTATACGTGCGGGTTTTCTATGCCCCAAATGCGACAATTTTGCTTGTTTACATACCCGCCAAGATCAAAATGAGCTTCATCTGAAAAGATGATTTTTTTTGGCAAAATCGGCATCTTCGCTAAGTCGATCGCAGGCCAGCGTTTCCCAGCGTTGTTCAAGCGTATACACAACCATATTCGTTCAGCGGGAGGATAAAACTAATTATCTGTCAAATCAGACATGAGCTAAGTGTTACCATTTGCAAAATAAGCACTAGTTGAAAAAAAAACGTTAAATGGCGGACCCTATATAACAGGCGTTCTTCGATATTCGAATTAGCATCTAATAGTAATAGTCGTTTTGTTTCGATCTGTAAAGATACCAGTCGTCCACTGAATTGGATCTTTTTTCTCCCTGCAAACAAGTCAGACACCGACCTCAAAGTTCTATTGTATCAAAAAAGGGGATGTTAGCCTAAGATACGAGTGACTTCCCTATTAAATGTCACAAAGTCCTTAGTTGTAAAGTTTCTGAATTCTGCTGATGTTCGTAAGGCTTTATGAAGATCTTCCGCCTTAACCAATAAAGGGCCGGGTATTCGCAGAGGATATGTTCGGAGATTTCCTCTTCCTCTAGACAGAACCCAAATTCAGTCTCTGGGCACAAATTCTTTTTGTTAAGAAGATATCTCAGGCCGTAATGGCCTGGGAGGAAGCCCACCAGCTTCCTAACATTCTTACTGTATAGTAGAATTTCCTTGTAGCAGTAGGGCTTATTGAATCTTTCGGATTGTCTTAAATCCGGGACACTTTCTCAGTGGTTCAGACGAAGGTGTTCTTCCCAATCGTTAATTAGCCTTAAAGCAGCAGCCCAATTGACTCTGCAGTAGGGTTCTGGTCCTAAGAACGCAGTTTCTGATTCAGCTCTAGCCAGCTCGTCTGCAGATTCGTTGCCTGCAATACCTTGGTGACCAGGTACCCATTCAAAATTGACTTTGTTGTGTTTGGCTAGGTTTTGCAAGGCCTCGTAGCAGCACTTCACTGTCACAGAGTTAACAGTATTAGATGATAGTGCCTGTAGTGCTGCTTGACTATCCGAGAAGATGTGAGTTCTGGCACCTTTAATTCCTTTTCGGGAAATCAAATTTGCGCAGATCTCAATTGGTATCGAGACTTTTAGTGTTGGTTGGAAAAACACCAGCTCCAACTTCAGTATCCATTTTTGATCCATCGGTATTCCAGATCAGACTTCACGGATCTAGTATCGGAACATCATCTGCCCACTTCGAGCAGTCTAATATTTCAACCTACGAAAAACCTTTCTTTTCCAATCTTTGCAAAGTGCGATCGAAATGGCTGCCCACAAATAGTTTAGAATTAAGCAAAAATTTGCTGAAAAGCTAAAACAAAATAGATCTGTGCCCCAACTGTCAACACTTTCTGATACAACACTTAGAGGCTTCACTGAAGTCTTACCACGTTGAAGTTGTAATCTGCCCGCAGTCCATGGAGTAATTTCTTCGAGGCGGCGAAATGCTTTCAAATAAAAACTCTTCTATAAGAAGGAACTGTACATGACAGTTTGGTGATCGTCGCCTTTTGCCTCGTCCTGAGTATATGACGGGTCGTGACAAATTTGTCTAGCTCGTCACCAAACCTCGTTCAGTTGGTTTTTCTGAAATTTCTTCTCCCTTGCAAGGTTATGGCTTCGCATTCGAGTTCAAATTCGATGTGCCTATGATCTGACAACGAAACCTCCGCAGGACATTTCAATAGGTAACCAATTTAAAGTATCTTTTTTTTTTTTTTTATAATGTACGCGCATAGATACCCTTATAATGAAGCGACACAGTGCGGGCATTAGGGAGATGAAGGATTAGAGAAAGGGAGAAACCGATGCACATTGGTTTTAAATGTCTGTAAACTGTAATGTGAGGAAAAAACAGAGCATGGTAGAGCATTCCACATTCGCGTTGCACGGTTAAGAAACGAATCCTAGTATTTCACTGTACGTCCGAATAAGGGTAAACTGATGTGCATTCCTAGCATGGCGAGTATTGCGGTTGAATTGCTGTAGGGGTGGAATGCAACTGGCTATTTCATTTGAGCACTTGTGGTGGAAATACCGATAAAACAATGACAGGCAGGAGACTTTACGACGATGACTAAGAGAGTCAAGTGATTTCGCGATGTCTCGACCACCAATAAGTTTTACCGCACGTTTTTGGATCCTGTCAAGTAGCTCCAAATATGTTATTGATGCACCAGACCAGATATGAGCGTTGTACTCAAGTTTTGGGCGAATAAACGCCTTGTAGATTCTAGCCAGATCAGAAGGGGTGAAATAATTCTTGCATCGCTTAAGGAAGCCTAGACATTTCGCAGCGTTCTTGGCGACATCGAATATGTGGTCATTCCAACAAAGGTTGGCATTAACACACATACCGAGGATGGAAAGTCGTTTGGTTTCAGCGATGCAAGTGCCATCCATGGATAATGGCAGAGAATTAGGGTTTCGCTTCAATGACAGCAGACAGCATTGCGTTTTGGAAGCATTAAATTCCACACTGTTGGTTTTACCCCTTTTAAGTATGCTTAACATACGTTGCCGTTTCAGTTCAATGCCCGAAGATAAGGGGCGTTGCCCAAGAAACGAATATGTAAAGCTGAGGGTACTGTCATCAGCAAAGGAATGGATTGGATTAGAAGTGACAGACAGTAGGTCATTGATGAAAATGAGAAAGAGAGTCGGAGACAAAATAGAGCCTTGAGGGACACCAGCATTTATTTGGTGAGTTGCAGACTTGAAACCGTCCAAAACAACTTGTATTGAACGGTCCGAAAGGTAATTTCTAATCCATTGAAGAAAGGTATCATCGATCCCAAATGCACGCATTTTCGACAAGAGAGCTTGGTGCCGAACTCTGTCAAATGCCTTTGAAATATCAAGCGCAACGACCTTGCTTTCACCGCCATGGCGAGTAGATTGGTTCCACTTTTCGGTTAGTTAAGTCATCAAATCACCAGTGGACCTGTTGCTGCGAAAACCGTACTGCCGGTCATTAAGGAGTTTTCGGGATTCGGGATTCGAGATATTTTATAAGCTGACGGTTTATCAGCGTTTCCATGACCTTGGAAAGAAGGGACGTAAGTGCAATTGGTCGGTAAGAGGAGGTAGAGTGGTTTTGCCAGCGTGGAAGAACATCTCTTCAGAACTATAGGGGAAATACCATCTGGGCCAGCGGATTTGTGAATGTTGAGATCTTGAAGTACTATTAGATCGATCACCGCATGTTGTCTAGCCCTTACAAAGCCAACATGAGTTGTCAACTTGATGTTGACAGTGATGCCAAGTTCTCATTAATGAACATGTTACAATTCATGTTTGTGAAACTTCACCGATTTGCGAAAAACGAGAAATTCTCCATTTTGATTTGAGTGATTAATTTAATAGCGTCATTTTTAAAATCCAATAATGTTTTGTATCGTTTTAAATTTACTGAAATTAACTATAATATTCATATTTCAGCGAAAATTAACGATGCAGCTGGCTTATTTATGCTCATATTCTCGTTAACACATTTTTTTTTCAAAGACTAATGTGAAAACTTGAACTATAAACATTAGTAGTTAATTTAAGAGCCTTTTAAAAAATTATTTGGTACGGCAGAGAAAATGGACAAACATTAAAAGTTTGGTCGTCGTTTTTTGCACTTTTAGGTTTATTATCTTTCCAAATGACTTTGTACATTGTAATTCATTAAATCCTCTTTAAATTAGTTTTTCGCATTTCAAGGTGAAATCAACTAAAATGGCTCGTCTCGTTTATTTTACGTTGACTTGATTTATAAAGGTCATTAGTCTATCAATAGTTTCGGTATTTAAGTAAAATAAAAGATGTTATAGAACACTTAAGTGCTAATGCTACGATTAGACGAGGCATGGATATGACGTCATTTTGACATCAGATCATGATAGGAAGCAAACATGTACGAACGAGCTTTGCAGTGTGTGTACCTACTGCTACAGTCCAGTGACGGGCACAAGCTTAGCGACGACCCGACGCATTCTGTGTATGTGGTTAAAGGTTCTGGATTGGTTGTCTTTTCTGAGATGATGCAAGTCGTCAGACTCCTCCACATAGACTCTTCCTTCGTCGGAAAGTGCGAAGAGATTATCTCCTTGACAAAAACAGATCACAGGGTAGCTTACCCCCGAAGGAAGAAAGTAGTTGTGTCTGTTATTGTGATTAAAGCCTCTAATAATCACATATGGTGCCATTTTCTGGTGGAGAGCCAATCAATCAGGTCGGCACTGCACACGATTTCTACACCATGTACCTTCATTATGCATCTTTTAGAAGGATAATCGCCGAGGAGGGAGTAGTTGACGATATCGTTTTGAATTTGCTCCACGTTTGAGAACTTTTAGTATTGGTCAGAAATTCCCAGCTTTCAAAGAATGCATTTTCTCAAAGAGAGTGGTTTTGCGGTTACTTTTGATATTCGATGAGATATTCAGTCACTTGTAGAATGGCCAACAGCGATATTTGCAGTGCATTTTGAATGCGGAATAAACATACTGATGCGGCCGTTAGGGGGCAGCGCAGTGACAACCCCTGTAGTACTTCCTTTTTTGGAGTACGCTATATTCTGCTCTGCGACGTATTCCGTGCGTTTTACGATGCTTGCCGACATTTTCCTGCTTTCTCATTAACTTATCGACCTCCGCCATTTTCTCTAAAACATGAAAGTGTCAGCAAAATAAACAATCACCTCAAGACTCAAAAATTGTAACCGTTATGTCTATTAATGAGTTAGGTGAAGCAAATTTTGAATCGTCGAAAACGATATCGAGCAGCCGATAGGCATTTTTGAAGTTACGTGATGCGGGACAATCTCCGAGATGATATCGTCTGACGACAATCGACTTACGGAATGAGCACGCTGCTAAAATACCAGTGGAAAACAGTGCACTACGCTTCACTCATAACTGTTCAGAAGAAGTGAGAATTAAGGAAGGGGAACTACAACTGCAAGACATAAAACCACCCATGGTCAAAAGAAAGTTAAAGGAAAGCGTAACCAGAACGAGAGGTCAGAGATAGACTAACTTGGCCGGGCACAGGGTATTGAAAGCCTTGTGGACCAGTTTGGTAAAAATATATCTAAATAGATCTCGACTTAAGACTATAATCGAAAGCATTTCTGGACATTGCCTTCTTAGGGAGCATACCAGGAGATTGAGGCTTCCAAACGCTGATCTTTTTGTGATGATTTATGCGTAGAGAAGATATTACGTACATATTTTATGAATGTGAGGGAAATGCTCGTTGCAGAAATGTGCACTTGGGAAACTTCTTCTTCAGCAACAAAGAAAGTGTTGCAGACAGACAATAAAGTGTTGAGTTCTTGTAAAATTGTTTTGGGGAAGTTGTATATGATGTTTGCCTAGAGTTAGTTTCTCACAGAGATCGCGATGGCCCATATGTTGACTATAGTGTCTTAGAACCTGACTTAAACTCTGCAATAAATAAGTTTTGTATGGAAATGGCACAGTGATATAATTACAGATTGTATTCAAATCAGTACTGTTTTCTTCATTGTGTATCTGGTTAATTTCGACTTCTGTTAACCAAATCAACTTACCCTGAATTTTTTTTTAAGCCAGGGAATCTGCTTAAGAGGTGTTGGATGTTCTCTTCGCTACTTAAGCTGCGCCGCGCACCTTACCTGAGGATTTCCCTTTCTCCACAAATCTGTTGCCACTAAGTTGAATTATGTCGAATGTTACCTTAAATATCCAGTTGATTTTGTTTAGTTCGATTGGTGTGAAGGTCTTCCTTCTCTGAATTCGAACATTATTCTTGGTATATAATCTAAGGTCAAGATCCGAGGTATAGTAATATCCTTCTTCCACTCCGAAGATCCGTATGCCTGGATAGCTCTACAGAACCGCTGACCCCTTCACACTCAGGTAAATGGTCCTTTTTGTTAAGAAGCTTCGCCACGTTTATTCTTGCACTTTTTCTCTTCCGTACATGAAAACACCAAAATTTCCTACTAAGACAAGTTTATTTTTGCGAACTTTTAAGGACTATTATCTACTGCAACATTTCTAAATCATTATGATGAGCCTAGAGCTTCATGCAAGTCATTGTCACATCATAAACTAAAAAATTAATTCCCAAGATATCTGGACTACCCAGCATATAATGCGAAAAGCACCGACGAAAGCAAGCGCTTTTGTTTAATTGCAAAAAGTGTCTCAAAATATTCGGAGAGCCCTTTTCCTGTCCTTTTTAACTTTCTCGTCTACAGTATACTTTCGAACTCAAACTGAGTATGAGGGATGATATGACGACTATAGAGAAAGAAGTCCAAAAAAGTGGGTCCGCCAATGCCGTCCGTCGGTCTGTCCGGGCGCCGTATGGCGAAACGGTTTGACAGATTTGCTTCACAGTTCGTATATAAGATTTTTGGGGTTACATCTCGGGACATCTTTTTATTTTTTGCTTTATCTTTTAAAATAACGGTACCTGCAATACAATTTTTTTTTTTGTAAAAATCACATCAATTATTTTCTCGAAAGAGGTTCCAAGGTTTTCGGTTTTTTTTTTTGTACTAAGTATGTTTGGGATGGGTCTGCATACCCAGTTTTTGGAAAAAAAATCGATTAAAACGATAATTTATAAAACGGGCAATATCTCGAAAAATAATAAAGGGAACTTCAAAAAAAATTTACAATTTTTTTTATACTACAAGGCTGTAATTTAAAAAAAAAATTAAAAACTTTGATTCTTCTTGTGGATTATTTTTATTTGGTCTTTTAATTTTTTTTTACATCAAGTCGAGAGTATGATGTCATGTAAATGGCCGCCGCCACAGTTGATTGTCATTTGAGCCCTTTTCATGGCATTTTCCATCACTTTGGCCAAAACTTCCGGCGATAGGTCCTCACATTCTTGACGGATATTGTCTTTAAGAGCTGCAAGAGTCGTGCTTGTTGACATAAACCCGCGAATTCAAAAAGCCCCACAAAAATAAGTCTGGAGCGGTCAAATCAGGCGATCTTGCTGGCCAGTGCAAATCGCCAAAACGGGAGATTAGGCGCCCGGGAAATGCATCCTTCAGCATGTCGGTTGTGGCACGTGCAGTGTGTGCCGTTGCACCGTCCTGTTGGAACCACATGTTTTCCAATCCCAATTCATCAAGTTGCGGCAAAAAGAACTCGTTGATCATTGCTCTGTAGCGCTCACCATTCACAGTAACCGTTTGGCCCGCAACGTCTTCGAAGAAAAAAGGTCCGATGACTCCTCCAGCGAAAACAGCACACCATACAGTGACTTTGAGCGGGTGTAATGGCTCTTCGTGGGTTACACGCGGATTTTCAGTGCCCCAGAAGCGTAAATTTTGCTTATTTACGTACCCGCTAAGATGGAAATGGGCCTCATCACTCATGATTATTTTTGATGAAAAATCATCTTCCTCTTGGTGGTGATTAAGGATGGCTTGAGCGTATGTTAGACGCGATTCGCGGTCAGCAGCTAACAGCTGATGCACCGTCTGGACTTTGTACGGAAACATCTTCAAATCTTGTACCAAAATTCGCTGTAAAGACCGTCGACTGATACCCATTTGTCGTCTGGTCGATGTCGACGGCGCTTCCATGACATCTTCGGCTACAGCAGCAATATTCTCTGCAGAACGGCTACTCCGGGGTCTGCATCTCGTGTTGTGCCAGTCTCTTCGAGGCGAGCGGCTAAACGTCGCAGTGTTTCATCAGTAGGCGTTGGACGGCTAGGAAATCTGCGACGAAATTCACGTTGTGCCAAAGTCACCGACCGATTATTGCTCAAATAAATAGTCACCAATATTCCGCGTTCTGGAGCAGTGTAGCGTAACATTGTTTATTAACGTGTATTTCGCATGTGTAGTAGTAAACAAATGTGTAGTAAACAAATGTCAAAACAGAACTGACATTAGGGACCAATCGAGGATTACTTTTGCGCCACCTTGTATAAACTCAAACAAATCTGCATGCTTGGATTTTTTAAATAATATTTTTTTTTCATATAACGATTTTTTTTAAATTTAAATTAAATTCGTTTTCTCAAAAACGGCTCTAACGATTTTGATAATTTTTTGTATTTCGAATAATTATGTTAAAAGTGTTTTTAAAACCTAAAAAGTAATTTCAATAAATTTTTCACCATTCATTTTCGATTCATTTTGCGATTCAAAAACGCATCTCATGTACCGAGAAAGTTTCGTATAACGCAATCGTGCACTTTATTTTTAAATAATCTCCTACCATTAATGGTTCCAACGATTTTGGTCTGTTTTCGTATTTCGGACTAAATTAGGTTAAACGTGTCCAATACGCAAAATTTTATGAAAAATCCGTTTTCGAGAAATCCAACTTTTTAAAACTAAAAAAATTATTTAAATAAATTTGGTAAATGATTACTTACTTTTGATGCAATTCAAAAATGCGCATCATGCAGCGAGAATGTTTCCTACGCACTTTATATTTTTTTAAAAAATTAATTAGTTTTGTGATTGTTATTTTTTTTAGAAATATATCGAAAGTTGCCATATTACTTCTAAGAAATGCTCTCTTTTTGGTTGGCAAAATCTGGCCATCGTATCTTAAATTCAAATATTTCAGTTTCGTTCATTAAAAGAAAAAAAAATAATCAACAAATAACATAGATTATAATTTTGTTTGTCACGTAAAAATCTAAGTGTATCACATAATCTGCTGCATTCATCGTATTTCTTAGCCAAATGTACCTACGTGTCATTATGGTTAAATACCTTAACCATGAATTCATAAGTGGAATACTATTGAAAGCACCTGAACGTGTACTTAAACTAATTGGTTCATATTAATTAGCATTAACGTAAATACACGATAAATAAAAAATCGTATGGTACGTTCCTAATTGGCTTGCACGAGTTCTAAACCCTAGTGTTGGGGAATAATAAAGTGAATTGTGCCACTAAACCAACGAATCGATATGGAAAATATCAATACTTTCACGAGAGCTGTTTGCCGGATAGCCGCTGGCCAATATGTGACCAACCAACCACCTTTGGACCTCTCCAAAACAATTATAAAACAACTTTTCGTATCTGTTTAATCCGAAACGACAACCTAACATTGAAGTAACTTTTTACACAAAACTTTGACTATACGGCAACGACAACGAGAACTTGGCTCTTTATGTTGTTAATTATACAATGCAAATTGGCCAGTGTATAACGTGCAATTAGATTATTGGCCTCAACTACCCTTAAGCCCTTGCAAAAAATACAAAAAAAAAAAAAAAAAATAAACCCAACTATAAGTAACAGCCTTTTAAGTTAATTCGGGTCATGTGCTTTCGTAGTGTCGTTAATAATAGGGAGACTACATAACACTTATGTTGCTATTTTCAAAACAGGCCATAGTTCGTAATAAAATGGTGGTTAGTTGGTTGGTTGGTTGGTTGCTCTATCTCTACACACTACGAGTATAGGTACCTATCCACACAAAGAATACCGATAATTGAATTGCTAGTTGTGCATAATGTTTCGCCTGCATTTCTTCCATTGAAAGATGAGTTTGGTTTTCTTTGAAAAACCCTTCATCACGATCTTTTCTCTTTTTGAATATTTATTTCGAAAGGATGCTGCTGCTGCTGCTGCACACAGAGAGGAACACACCCACCGCACGAACTTTCAAAAAAATAACGACGACGACGCCGATGTAATTAGTGCAGTAGTGCACTAACCCATTGCATAACTGACGCTTAGTTTTAGGTCTTTGAACAATATTCTCTCTTAATACTTTCAACAAGTTTTTCGCCAGGTTTAAATGCCATGAAATTTAGTTTGTAAATTTTAAGTATCCACTCATTGAGTAACTATAATGCATTTCAAGTGTAATGATAATTGTTGTTGTTGTTTTAAATTGAAATCTGCTTGATGCCGAAAAAGTAATACATAAAGGGTGATCCATTTCGAGGTTCCCGACTTTTTAAAAGAAAAAAACACAAAAAATTCAAATTTAATGGAGAATGTTTATTATCATTTGAAAGAACATTCTTTGGCATTTATTTTTTGAAGATTATGTCTATCAAATGTTGGCCGTTGCTACGTCGCAGATGGTCCATCCGTTGAGTTCAATTTTCGATCACTCGTTCGAGCATTTCGACTGGTAAATGGCGAATGACACGCGTGATGTTTTCTTTTTACTTTACATATCCCCACAGGAAATAGTCTAACGGTGTGATATCACACGATCTTGGTGGCCAATCGACCGGCCCAAAACGTGAAATGATGTGCTCACCGAAATATTCTCTCAATAAGTCCATTGATTGATGCGAAACCAAACCAAATGTCGCCGAGATCACGAGCTTCAATTTCAGGCATCAAATAGTCGGTTATCATGGCACTATAACGGTCGCCATTGACGGTTACGTTCGCACCGGCATAATTTTTAAAGAAATATGGACCGATGATTCCACCGGCCCACAAACCACACCAAACCGTTGTTTTTTCTGGATGAAGTGGCAGTTCTTCAATCTCTTCAGGTTGCTCTTCGTCCCAAATGCGGCAATTTTGTTTGTTTACATACCCATTGAGCCAGAAATGGGCCTCACCGCTAAACAAAATTTGTCGGATCTTCTTGGAAGTTTTCAAGAGCCCATAGAGCAAAGCGATGTCGCTTGGGAAGGTCGAGCGGCTTCATTTGTTGCACAAGCTGTATTTTGTACGCTTTCGCGCCAAGTCGTTCCATACGTCAGTCCGAGTTGCTGCGAACGGCGCCGAATCGAGTCTCTACGGTCTTCGTGTACACTCTCAGCTACGGTCTATTCGGTCGAATATTATCCAATAATGAATGCTGGGTCTCAAAATGGGTGATGGTGTTGCGAATAGTACGCTCAGTAGGCCGATTATGTTGACCATAAGTTGAGCGAAGTGCACGAAACACATTCCTCACAGAACGTGAATTTTCATAATAAAGTTGAACAATTTGTAAACGTTGTTCACGCGTAAGTCTTTCCATTATGAAATGCCAAACAATACTAAACAAAAATAACATGACAGCATGACACGACTCACACGTGATCTGTCAAAAAAGGCTATTGAAAAAAGTATCTCTACTTGGATCACCCGTTATATGAAGGTATGTGTGTGTGTGTGTGGTACATTTATAACCTTCTTGTCGTGCATCGAGGGTTCAAATTCAAAGTCCTTGCATTCTTCAAGATGAGTAATGGCATCAATCGATTTCGTAAATAAAACTAAGGGAACATATATATATGGGTGAGTGTGTAGGTGTGTATGTTTTGAAACATAGAAAAACTATTGAAAATAAATCGAAGGGGAAAGCGAGTGTTTTCTTTGCTTAAGTTTCCAGTTGAGCACGATAAAATTTAGAAGGACGAAGTTTTCACACTAAATTAGATCACTATACGCGTACAGCTATAGCTACATACTTTTGTGCATCAAAACGAAAGATACGAGTTTTCTATCGCCTGGCGAACTCCTTTCCGACGAAATCAAATCGACTTAAATATTTCTCGTATACTTAGTAAGTATACTAAAGAAAAAAATTGATTGCAGTCGTGCTGAAATTTGAAACGTTAACTGTGGCTGAGGTATGATATAACTTCTATATCTATGGAGAAGTTCAAATTGGTTCGTCCTGTGGTTCTGTCTTTCTGTCCACTAGCTGTTTGCGTAATTTTGCATTTGGGATGATTGGCACTGCGAGCAAAAGACAAATATTTTTTAGTAATCCCCTTTTGGTGATTGATGAGGAACTTTGCAATTGTTGAATGTCCTGAGATTCGGTAAGTCTTTTGTTGACGCATTTAAACCTCTTCTGAATGGTTGCGGGGCCATCGCATAGTATTTGTTCTGCCGTTTCTTGCTGTTCTAGGCAGAGGTCTTCGGGTTCAGTGCGCAGTAACCTGTGATGAAGTCAGTTAAGATCTGTGGTCAGAGAGAGGATTTGGCGAAGCCAAATGAGATCTTTGCTGAGGTTAATAATTTAACCCAGATTGTAAATGAGCCGACACGGATACCGGACATTAGCGGTCAAAACGCCAACACTCTGGACTTGTTTCTTACCTCTCACCCTGATAAATACACTTTAAATGTATTATCGCCTCTAGGTTCGTCAGACCATTGTATCATATCGGCGAATTTCTCGTACTCCAGCCACACAGTTAAGGAACAAGCTCCTAAAAGAACCGTATGGCAATACGAGAAAGCCAATTGGGAAGCTTTGAAGCTTCCTCAACAACGACGTGGATGCCGCTACCGATATGATTACAAATCTAATTCACCTGGGTATGAAACGCTTTATCCCTAACAGGATTAAGTGTATCAGACCTAAGGAAAACGCGTGGTGTGACTTGAGCTGTAAAGAAGCTATCAGGGCTAAAGAGGTATCTTTTCGGTCATTTAAGGCCAACCCAACTGAGGAAAACCGAAAAAAGTTCAAGCGAGCCAGAAATGACTGCAATGCCCACATTAATCGTGTCAAATTCTCCTACGACCAAAAGTTGAGGCAGAAAATAATACAAAGTCCCACCGGTCGTAAAAACGTTTGGTCGTTTGTTAAGAATATTAAAAATTCGGCCTCGTTATCTATCCCGACACTCATTTGCAATGACACCCCAGCTGTCAGCTCTTCGGATAAAGCCAATCTGCTCGCTGCTCATTTTGCAGCTAGCTCAACGCTGCCAGATTGTACTTTGTCTCCCCCTGTACTCGAGCGCGTAGAATCTTCTATGGGACCGATCCATTTTCGCACTCGTACAGTGGCAAGAGTTCTTCGAGATCTCAACATACATAAATCCGCTGGTCCAGATGGTATTTCCCCTATCGTTCTGAAGAGGTGTTCTTCCACGCTGGCAAAACCAATGCGTAAGCTTTTCTATCTGTCCTATTCTTCAGGGCTCTTTCCGAGAAGGTGGAAAACAGCATTTGTCCAGCCCATCCCAAAAAAAGGCGAATCTTCCTCTCTCTCCTCTTACCGACCAATTGCACTTACGTCCCTTCTTTCCAAGGTCATGGAAACGCTGATAAATCGTCAGCTTATGAAATATCTTGAATCCCGAAAACTTCTTAATGACCGGCAGTACGGTTTTCGCGGCAACAGATGCACTGGTGATTTGATGACATATCTAACCGAAAAGTGGAACCAATCTATTCACCGTGGTGGTGTAAGTAAGGTCGTTGCTCTTGATATTTCAAAGGCATTTGACAGAGTTTAGCATCAAGCTCTCTTGTCGAAAATGCGTGCATTTGGGATCGATGTTACCCTTCTTCAATGGATGAGAAATTACCTTTCGGACCGTTCAATTCAAGTCGATTTGGACGGTTTTAAGTCTGCAACTTACCAAATAAATGCTGGTGTTCCCCAAGGCTCCGTTTTGTCTCCGACTCTCTTTCTCATTTTTATCAATGATCTCTTGTTACTTCTAATCCTATTCATTCCTTCGCGGATGACAGTACCCACAGCTTTACATATTCGTTTCTTGGGCAACGCCCCTCATCTTCGGGCGTTGAACTGGAACGGCAACGTATGTTAAGCTCATTAAATTCCGATCTTGACTGTATTCTTAAGTGGGGTAAAACCAATCCAGTGGAATTTAATGCTTCCAAAACGCAATGCTGTCTGCTGTCATTGAAGCGAAACCCTAAATTTCTGCCATTATCCATGGATGGCACTTGCATCGCCGAAACCGAAAGACTTTCCATCCTCGGTATGTGTGTTAACGACAAACTTCGTTGGAATGACCACATATTCGATGTCGCCAAGAGCGCTGCGAAATGTCTAGGCTTCCTTAAGCGATGCAAGAAATATTTCAATCCTTCTGATCTGGCTAGAATCTACAAGGCGTTCATCCGCCCAAAACTTGAGTACAACGCTCATATCTTTGTTATTTGATGTTACTGGTGGGCAGACCGCTGAAGGGCTCCTTTCTTCGGGCTCTAGGAAATAAGTTTGCATACAGCCAAACTCGCGCGTATTACAAATCAAAGAGCCGGCGGTCCTTATTTCGCAGTAGTCATTGACAGTATTACATACAAATGAACTGAAATAAAAAAATATTCAAATACGAAAATGAAATAAGACCCCAAAAGAACGAAATAAAACCCCAATTTTAAAATAAATATTGTAGTTGTTTCGCGTTTATATTCTTGGGGCCTTATTTCATTTTTATTTTGGGGCTTTATTTCTTGAGGCCTTATTTCCTAGAGCCCTTGCTTCGTATCCTGGAACTGAGTAGAAAGTCACTCTGTTGTGAGCAGTGAGTTGTTTTAGCCACTTCCAAACAAGTTGAGAGTTGAACTTGTAGGAGTGAAGAGCCTTGAGTGCTGCTTGACTGTCTGAGAGAATGTACAGGGTGGGCCTTCGGTTATTTTGACACTGACAGCTGTTTCCCTCTCGAAATCTTGAAAGAAAGTCAGTATGCTTGAACAACGTTGGGAAATATTGAAAAATTATTTCCAAAGTGAGTGTTGTGTAGGTTGTTTTTGAAAAGAAGTTTTGGCCAAAATTAAAAAAAATGGCCTTATATCACTTTAGCAAATAAGGCAAAGTTTGGTAACCAAACAGTATTTTTCTTTATATTGGTATGTTAGTCCATAATGCATAAACAATAAAATATGGAGGAGCATGCTGCCCTCTGGCAGGTCTTGCTCCAATTCATTGGACTCCTCGGATTAAACTTCTAATTAAATCAAGCTTTGTTACTGTTGCTTTCATGCGAATCAACTTTTATCTCAGCTGCTGGCAATTTGCCCCCTCCCCTCCTCATACCGTTTGTGTATTGACGTCTCTCTGCTGCCATCATTGTCAGTGGAAGTGACTTACCAAACTTATGTGAGCGCTACGTCTGTTGATCCGTCGAAGACGGAGATGATGCAGCTTACAACAAGAAAAAGCATGCCTAACACTGGCTGGTTTTCTTGGTAACTCAACTCCACTTTGATTGTTATTCAATGAACGATATCTTTGGAGCCGGAGTTCAGTCTAGCGATTATCGAAATCCTTAGGTAGACAAATCGCTGTCTTTTAAGTAGAGATCTTCCCGATCGCACCAGCTGCAAATATCCTCTTAAAGAAAGGAGTAAAAGGTATAGCCTTGCATATATGCTCAGATGGCCGTGCGTCTTTTAAAGCCTGATCTGCTGCTACGATTATCTCAAAAATTGTGGGAAAGCCAAAAGCCAAAAGCAAATCTGGGAAGGAAATGATGGCGGGTGGGGTTTTATGGCCTAACAAAAGCTATAACATTACCAAAGTAGATAAAAACTATAGCAATAAAGTAGGAAAATAAGCAGCACTCCCAAGGAGGTAAGCGTGGTGAGTAGAACAAGTCTCAGTCTTCACTAATCAGTAACCTTTTCATGCCGCTAGGGTTGCTAGGGCGTCGAAAGCTTCCACATGAAAGCTTCCTACCAATTGTGTTCTTGCCTTCGCGCGATTCTATTTGTCCGTGGGCTGTAAGTTCAAGTATTTTTCCACACACAGGTGCAAGAAGTTTTTATACCCAAGGTTTTAAAAAACATCTTTCATGCGTGAAAGACCGCAGATGAAATTATTATCAAGAGACTTGAACGAATCCTTGATTTTGATACTTGTTAGAACCAAAGTCGATCCGCCTTGTACACCTATGACAGCTCATTAAATTACCGGACTTGGCCAGCGTCAAGGCCTTTTAGATTTCTAGGGCTTTCAATAATTTCCAATTGCTCAATCTATCCAAGAATCTCCCATCGAGCTAGGTGTAGAGAAGTGTAGTAGGCAGGTTGAGCATATGTTACTCTTTAACACTAATCTGGGTCCCCGGTCATACTGGTATCCGGGATAATACAACAGATGACACTCTTGCCACTTGTGCCACTTGAAGACAAGTGACTTAAGATCCTTAACTGGCCTTTTCACTAGATCCAGTCCTCTCTCAAAACAAATAGGCTTAAAAACTTGCGCCTTTGTGAGTGCTTACTGAAAGATGACGAAACGGCATCACACTTAATCTGTGAATGTCCGGCTTTTGCCAGAACCAGGCTAACTATCCTTGGCCAAAACTTCCTCAACGAAGGTGATCTCAAACAAACACGATTTGCTAAAAACACTGGCAGGTTCCGTAATTAATGAACCTGAAGTACAATGGACTTCTAGGTCTAGTTGTTCGTTGTTTCCGGTCCCTTAAATGCAATACAAATACGATACGCGTGCGTCACTTCCTTCGTGCAGGTAGTAGAGTAAAGCAACTTTGATTGGAGACTCATCGATCTCTAAAGATGGGCATCCATCCATGTTGATCAGTACGTATGTTCCAGGAATTCCTCGTTAAATGCGAACCTCAAGTGCGAATCCTTCCCTTCCTTTGTTTAAAGAAAGAAGATATCTTTCACTTCACTGATTAGACATTAGATCATCTCTCATAAGATATTAGAATCATGAGCCATTTTTACCCAATGTCTTCCTATTCTAATAGGGTATTTCGTCCGGCCCTACTTCTTCATACGTAGCAGTAGCGCCTGAACGACTACGTTGATGCTCCTTTTCAAGTTGTTTTATCAGAGTTCGTAGGTTGCCTGGTTTATAGCAGCAGACGAGGCAGATCAGGCTATCCATACACTTTGCTTGGATTTGGTCGCACTTCTTCCTCGCGGGACTCTTGCAACGTCTGTTTTCCAACTCAAGACGAGCTTTATCATCTCTGTTATTAGAGGGGCACTATGACCAATTTTTGAATACGGCTTTCTTCGCACAACTCACTTACTACCGTCCTACACCGTGTTCTTTGGTATACTAAAGAGTGCCGTTTCAAAGTTCATTTCAGTCCGTAGGGAAGTCCACATATCACGTGCACTGCACTCGTCTTCACGAGAAGAATTTATTGTGCCGTATCCTAATCTTCCATGGCAGGGTTTACAGTCTTCGCTAAACGGTCCGAGATGTCCCTTCAACTCACCGCCTATAAACATAAGATCTTCCTTTCGGGTTGTTTTTGATTAGGGCGTGCGAATCTAGCTAACCTAGGGACAATGTGCCCTGACAATACTCGACACATTACCTTATGAGTATTCCGAGTTTGAGAGACATCAAACGGCCCATGGACTTTGAAGTGGTCAATACGTTGCATAGGACAGTTCCTCTTACCCTGCTCTTTTCCATAGTAGTAGATCCTGTAAGTTATTGTCCCAAATTCCAAGCAACAACTAATCATACTTCCAACGTTTCAACTCGCGACACTTCCTTTTGGCCTAAGCTCCAACTCAAGCATTCATATTCACATTTAAATCTCCTTCATGTTAATACCGCGAGTACGTTGCCAATTTGACATCACTCTTCCACGCATACGCTCCTCTGTAAGGGAGAAAATGTTGCGCTTCCATAACTTCCCCCTTGTTACCATTCTTCTGGGAGCAATATTTGCTTTTTATCTCTCACTTTCATCCATCATCCATCTGACGTTCCATTTATGGCACTTTTCAGAGCATATTAAAGGAAAACACTCCTCCACGTAAGGTACCTTCGTCGACTGAGGTGCAAATAATCCGATTTGTTTTATAAGGCAATTAATTTGATCAATTAACCCACAAATTGCTTACAATCTTTCTATATAAATTAAATCGTACTAGTGTGAACCAATAAACAGAGAGAACAATGTTAGAAGCAGCGGAGCTATATCTACATACCTACAAGCGTGTGTATAACAGATACTTATCAGAATCACAGTCTCATATGGCTTCCTTCTATCTGGTGAACATATTGTATAGAAATAGACATGGGCACCAACTCGATTTTGTCTGCACGCATTAATTATAAATAGAATCGCGTAAAAGATACACACAAACTCGGTTGTTGTTTTTCCTTCTTTCAACTTCTGGCGCTTGTTTTCGAGTTCAAATACCTCTTCTCGTTGCTATTAATGTACACATACCTACATACACATGTTTATTGATTATGATTCAATCAAGGTGAATCTCTACAAGAAACCGAAATGAATGAATGCGCGGACCTTCAAAGTTTATATCTATCTGCTAACCAGAAACATTATCTGTCTCATATATCATCGCTGATGCAATGCGGTGCTATATCTATATTTCTCTACAAACCAAAATTAGTTACCAACCATTTGTTCAGTTTCGCCAAAAAAAAGGGGGGAAAACTAAACTCACTATCTCCTACGTTATATCTTTTCGTGAAAAACAAAACAGAATAGAGCAGACAGCGTGCAAAACAAAAGTAATTAATATGTGCAACAATTCCATTGCTGATGGCAGGTTGAAGGCGCTCATCCTCATCTTTGCCTTAAATTTGTGAACCATGTGTTGTTTCACTGAAGACCGCATGTGATATGTGCGCGCACACACTACACCTACTAACTGCATGATATCACGTAAACGTAACCCAATGATAGCAATTTGGATATACAACAAGCTGCCCTTCTTAAGCGAAACCCAACCAACAAGAACAGAAAAACCCTTTCTGCTAGACGTAGACACACCAACAACATGGAGCCATAGCAGTTCCTTACACTTGTGTGTCCTCGACCACCTCATTGAAAATAAATAGCACTTTGCAGCACCAGCAAAAGGTCGCTAATAGAGAAGCGTCGTCGTCGTACACCACCAACAGCAGTTCCTGAATAGTCCAACTACATTCAAACCATAAGTAGTTCTTTCAAGTTTACCTTAATTGCTTTTCCCTGTACACAGTGCACAGTGTAGTTGTTGTGCGGTGCAGTACACAGCGCAAGCAATAGGAAGTGGGAGGTGGTTCTTGTACCTGCGTTCCAGGTGATAAATGAGTCTAAATAACGAAAATGCATTAAAATCACTACTCTCCGTCAGAGAATCTGGGTGGATATAGCCACCCACATTGTTCTGCAGCAATAGTTCATTTACAATATCTACATTCTATACGATATCCGCCTTCCACTTAAAAAAGTATCTGTTGAAGAACCACTACGCCTGATAGGGGGGATCGGTTGAGTGTACCTACGCTTAGTGGTATTTGTTGTTTGGGTAAAGCAGGCACCCAATGCTGACAACTTGTCGTTTTTGTTTGGTGGCGTATTGTTTGCAATTGGAAGGCAAGAAGTTAAGGTACACTAACCCAACAAATATTGTCCGCAAACTGAAATTTTAAAGAGAATATTTTGAGTTATAGAATCTTTAAATCAGGCGAAGGCTCATTTCGTACTTTTAAAAATTTGTTTTTTCTAGCTTCAAGAGACGAAGGCACTCAACTTCAAAGAGCGGTATGCATCGCAGCCTGTGGTAGACTCTGCTCTAGATTGCTTGGATTTGGTCGCACTTCTTCCTCGCGGGACTCTTGCAACGTCTGTTTTCCAACTCAAAACGAGCTTTATCATCTCTGTTGTTAGAGGGGCACTATGACCAATTTCACTTACTACCGTTCTTACTACCGTCCTACACCGTGTTCTTTGGTGTGCTAAAGAGTGCCGTTTCAAAGTTCATTTCAGTCCGTAGGGATGTCCACATATCATGTGCACTGCATTCGTCTTCACCTGAATATTCTATACCATCCGCCTACACAGACAAAGTTTCATTTCGTACTTTTAAAAATTTGTATTCACTTTAGTTGTTCTAGCTTCAAGAGACGAAAGCACTCAACTTCAAAGAACGGTATGCATCGTAGCCTGATGATGACATGTCGACGTCACAAAACTTGTTTATTACAAACTGGTTAACCACTTTAGAAAAAAATCTATGTCATAGTAACGTCAGGATGTCATCCGGATGAAAAGTTTGGATATCGCCTGATCGCACCTTAATGAGTCTTTTGAAGATTTGCTTGATGAGTCTTTTGGATTTTCTGAACCGCGGAACATTTTCCCAGTAGGTTAGCCGAAGTTGATCCTTCCAACAGTCAATCTGTCTTAAGGAAGCAGCCCAATTGACTCTACAAAAAGGTTCTGCTCCAAAGAACACGGATTCTGAACAGATATTGCCAATCCGACCGCAAATTCGTTGCCTGCAATTCCTTGGTGGCCGGGGACCCATTAAAGTGCGACTTTGTAATACTTCCGATGATGGTCAGTAGAGAGATAACGAAACTTCCCGTTAGGTACTCGCTTCTCGGGATCGTCCTATTGGCCTCATTGAAAGGTATTAGAATGTCGAATAGTTCTGGGACCATTTCAATGACCGTTTTGAAAATGGGATGTGTTAAAACTCGGGCAAATAAAGGTGTCAGTTCTTCGAACCTTTTAAGAATGTGGTAGCTGGAGTTCGACCTTGTTCGAAATGCGAAGAAAAGAAACCGGGTATAACCGAAATCAAATAATAACCGCAGAAACAGCAACATAACCGGTCGTTTTTTCTCATCCCTACGTTCTGCATTACATCATTCTTGGCACTATTGCTTGGTGAGCTCCTTTGTCACCCCAGTTACCGCTTCCACGCCAACTTCCGCGTTGGATCAATAGGTGTCACTCCTGCAAAAATAAGTAACACTGATTTCGGCGCCTCTTTACTTGTAAATTTTGTATTTTTATTGCCAAAGTATTCTGGGCCATTTCGAGCATCCTCTCTATAAAATGACACGCAGGATCAACCTAAACTGCTGTAAAAAGTAACCATTGTATGAAGGGTCTTTCCTAGGTATTTTGGCCCGGAGACTTCGGGAATTTACTTAAATCTTCGAGCTGCGGACCTATCCGAAATCTCCGGGCTGCCAGATTTTAAATGCTTAAAATTTCTTTGAACCTAAAAATCGTTTACAGCGATTAAAAATTTATTAGCATTCGTTTACAGTGATTAATAGTTCGGCAGATGAAGGGCGAATTAGGTCTTATTCAACCTAAGCTAATTGAAATATGAGGTTTTGAAAATCTCCTGAAACCTCCATCGAAATCAGGAGGTTTCCACAGAAGTTGGTCTCAATGGTGAGGTTGTCGAAGAAAATGCGCCTTTCAACCCATACTACAAGTTCCACAAAGCAGTTATCAAGCGGTTGACAGATTTCAAGCGATCAGCTAAAAGTCACCTAAGCTTACAGATTTCTTGTACGATGAAAAATTGATTTTAAATAAGAAGTTGTAAGCGTCGATTGTTTTATTAGGTTTTAGCCATGTAGCTTCTTGTTAGCTAGATGAAATCGCATGATGTGCGCAAATAAACTTGCAAAACTTTCTGCCAGTTTCACTCACCACACTATGAATCTATGTAAAGGGTGATCCATTTCGAGGTTCCCTACTTTTTTAAAGAAAAAAACACAGAAAATTCAAATTTAATGGAGAATGTTTATTATCATTTGAAAGAACATTCTTTGGCATTTATTTTTTGAAGATTATGTCTATCAACTGTTGGCCGTTTCTACGTCGCAGATGGTCCATGCGTTGAGTCCAATTTTCGATCACTCGTTCGAGCATGACACGCGTGATGTTTTCCTCCAAGGCCTGAATCGAAGCGGGTTTGTCGGCATAAGCTTTTGACTTTACATATCCCCACAGGAAAAAGTCTAACGGTGTGATATCACACGATCTTGGTGGCCAATCGACCGGCCCAAAACGTGAAATTATGTGCTCACCTGATGCGATGTGTGGGAAGTGGCGCCGTCTTGCTGAAACCAAATGTCGCCGAGATCACGAGCTTCAATTTCAGGCATCAAATAGTCGGTTATCATGGCACGTCAACGGTCGCCATTGACGGTTACATTCGCACCGGCATAATTTTTAAAGAAATATGGACCGATGATTCCAGCGGCCCACAAACCACACCAAACCGTTGTTTTTTCTGGATGAAGTGGCAGTTCTTCAATCTCTTGAGGTTGCTCTTCGTCCCAAATGCGGCAATTTTGTTTGTTTACATACCCATTGAGCCAGAAATGGGCCTCATCGCTAAACAAAATTTGCCTCGAAAACGTCGGATCTTCTTGGAAGTTTTCAAGAGCCTATAGAGCGAAGCGATGTCTTTTGGGAAGGTCGAGCGGCTTCAGTTGTTGCACAAGCTGTATTTTGTACGCTTTCAATTTAAGATCTTGACGTAAAATGCGCCAAGTCGTTCCATACGTCAGTCCGAGTTGCTGCGAACGGCGCCGAATCGACTCTCTACGGTCTTCGTGTACACTCTCAGCTACGGCCGCTATATTTTCTTCACAGCGTGCTGGACGTGGTCTATTCGGTCGAATATTATCCAATAATGAATGCTGGGTCTCAAAATGGGAGATGGTGTTACGAATAGTACGCTCAGTAGGCCGATTATGTTGACCAGAAGTTGAGTTCCTCACAGAACGTGAATTTTCATAATAAAGTTGAACAATTTTTTAACGTTGTTCACGCGTAAGTCTTTCCATTATGAAATGCCAAACAATACTAAACAAAAATAGCATGACAGCATGACACGACTCACACGTGATCTGTCAAAAAAGGCTATTGAAAAAAGTATCTCTACTTGGATCACCCGTTACCATTATTTTATAACAAATAGAAATTGTAATCAAAAATTAATGAAACAATTTATTTAAAAAGGGACTCCTATATATTAAGTATCCATTGGCAAAAAAAAAAAAAACTCCGGGCCGGGCCTTTGATAACCCTGATCTTTCCTAAGTTTTTCAAAAATCGACAGAATTTCTCTCTCTCTCTCTGGCCAAACATTTCTTTATTTGGTTCAGTTTTATTTACGCGCAGTCGGGGTCTCTCTTGCTGTTATTAGCGTGGCGAGTCTTTGCAAATTTTTTTGTTTTATTAATAATATGTACATAAATGTCGATATTGATAATTCAAAATATGTTAATATTGCCTAACGGAATAAGATTCGAAATCAAACCCGATTTATTTGCCGCTTCGTTCAATAAAATTTGCAGCTTATGAATAAGTTTTGCAAAATGCGTACTTTGCCATATCTCTCTTCTGGTTATGTTAATTAATGGAATTTCGATTAATTCTGAATACGACTGAACATGCATAAAATTTAAATTTACATATTCCAGAAACTTACATACGTACTTCAGAACAAAACTAAACTCCAAAATGTATCTAGCACAAATTCTGTTTCTGTTGCATAAAAAAAAATCTAATGTGAGTACGTATATCTCATTCAACGACTTGTTGCAATTTGTAGCCTGATAAATTCCACTCTGACACACAGATACATAGATTCATACACTCATATGTTTCCATTTTAATATATGCACAGCTCATACATATTTGTACTATATTCAGCAATCGAAAATTCATGATTCATGTTTCTAAACTTACTCCACATTCTCGACCGTACACATTGTAATTATCCATATTGATTACAAAATCCTTCGAAGGATATTTTTTTTTTGCATAATAATACTTTACGTTCTCGGAGCGGGGCTTTGATTTATTCAATGCAACTCTTACAGCAGGCAGGAACAAAAGAAAATCAATTAAGGGAATGCAATTTGCTGATTACTTTTTCATCATGGTAAAAGCCAAAAGCTGTACAGATAAAAGTAACTTGACGGAAGTGTCTTTTGTCACCGCCAAAATGAATTTCAATTTCCTTATTGCTGTATTATCTTCTTCTTCATTTTTTTTTTTTGACGTTTGTTACCTACTATTTGCTGTAGCACAGCAAACAACGGCATCGTACATTGGCACTTTCACTACAAAATCATAATATTGTCCTCTCCCGCCAAACGGAAAGCTCTCCTCTATCGACCTCTATCGAGTTGTTTTGATATTAACATTCACTTAACCTTTAAAATGACCACAGACACAAGACTGAACTGTGCAAGACTTGAGATTGATATGTAAGACAGCTACAGGTACTCAAATTTGAGAAAGGCCAATCATTGCCTTGATGATGATGATGATGATGATGACGATGATGAAATGTATTAGTTTACTTGTTTCTTTTTTGTAAGTACAAACTGACATAAGGATACGTAATACTGTTGGCAAATACGTAACATGTGACGTTTTATTTTTTTTATTGCATTATTGATGAATTAATTTGTCAACAAATGTCACTTTGTAGTTGGAGAAATGTTACCTTTTGTTAGCAAACATTTCAAAATGCCATTCATCGGTCTTGTGATATATTGCACCACGGTGGCCTAAATCTACTACAAATAAATGGAAAGGCTATAGGCTGCTCGGGGCGAATTGGTTTTTTTTTTCCTGTTGGCCGGAGGAGAATGCTTGATGCACCATAAGGAGGCAGTTTTGGCGTTGACCTTCCCCGTGTGTCCGACTCCCCTTTTTTAAGGTATATGTAAACTAAAACTCCTCCCACCCCTCGGTTTCTGACCCGCCCCCCCGGGACCGCTGTTCGCATTACTTCAGGGGAGTTGTAATCATACGCCCTTTCGGGCTTAGTCTGTTTCGTCGCGGAATTGCTCTTCTTATCTTTTCTTTCTTCTGAGAATTCGTTGGGTGTAGACGCAGATGTCGTTCCAGTTCGGTTCGCTGGCCAGCATCTTTTCGACTATGTTGTCTGGAGTGATGATACCGATATTTCTCTCCAGTTCAGCTCTTTCATTTTCCCATCTGCTGCAAGCGAAGAAGGTATGTTGAATGTCGTCTTCTTCGGAGTCTCCATACTGGCAGGCTGGGGTATTCTTTTTACCGATCTTATGAAGGAAGGCATTGAAATATCCGTGTCCGGTGAGGAACTGTGTGATGTAGTAGTTCACCTCCCCATGTTTTCGGTCCTTCCGTCCAGCCACGTTCCTGATCAGCTTTGCTGTCCATCTTCCTCTCCTGTCCGAGTTCCAACGCTCTTGCCAATTCTGTTTGGTAAGTTGCTTGGCCTGCACGGTTGCCGTTTCCACTCCGATTTCCGCCTTGTTGTCGTAGACGTACTTCCTCTCTGCCGCTAGGAGATCGATGGGAGTCACTCCTGCGACTACAAGTGCGGCTGCTTCTGACACCGTTCGGTAGGAACTTACCACCCGTAGAGCTCCGCATCTTTGGACTGCCGCCATCTGTTTCCGGTACTTCTCTTGATTAAGTGCGTCTGCCCAAATTTCGCTGCCGTAGAGAAGGATGGAATGCGTTGTCGCCATCAGCTAGGATAGCTTTGTGTCGAGCCTCAGTCGCAGGTATTTCACCGCGGCACTGCTTCTTATTACTTCTGCCCCGATTTGGAAGTCAATTTGTATGGGGATCCTCTTCTTCGTAAGAAGGACTATCTCAGTTTTCTCCGTCGCAAGACTGAGTCTGTGCTCTTCCATCCACGAATTTGCCCGTCGCATGACCTGGTTCAACTTCCTTTGCGCGTTATAGGTGTCTCGTGCCGTGATCACCGCCGCGATATCGTCTGCGTACCCGACCAGAAAGGCACCTTCGAGCATTTCCATGCCAAGGATGTCGTCGTAGGAAATGTTCCAGAGGTCTGGTCCTAAGATCGATCCCTGCGCTGCGCCTGATGTCACTTCCTTTCTTCTCGGGCCTTCTGTGGTCTCGTAAAACAGCTCTCGATCCCTGAGATAGTCCTTTACAATCCGCACGAGATATGCTGGTATGTAGAACCTCCGTTCAAGTGCGTTCAGTATATCGCTCCACCTGGCTGAGTTGAGGGAATTCGGTACGTCCAGGGTTGCCAACAAGACGATGTTCCTTGAGTAGTGGTTTCCCTGATGGGCGATTTTGGCGGCGTTCACAACTTCCTTTACGGCTCCAATCGTAGAGCGGCCTCTCCGGAAACCATACTGCCTCTCTGACAGATCGCCTGATGTTTGCACTGCCGCTATAAGTCGTGGCTTAATAAGCTTTTCGAAGAGCTTCCCCGCGGTATCTAACATGCACAAAGGTCTGTATGCCGATGGGGAGTCTGGATCTCCTTTGCCTTTGCTGATGAGCAACAAGCGTTGTCTCTTCCAGCTCTTGGAAAAGATGCCTTCCTCGAGGAGGCTGTTAAACATGTTCAGCAGCAAGTGCGGACACGTATGGGAGGTCACTTTCAGTGCTTCTGTAGGAATTCCGTCGGGGCCGGGGGCTCTTCTGGTTTTCAGGGACTGTACCGCTATGCTCATCTCTTTTTCGCTAAAGGCTGGAATTTCCTCTGAGCTCCGAATTTCCGCGTCACGATTTTGTAGCCTAGTCCCCATGGGTCGCTGTTGACGTCTCGGCGAAGGTCCTCCCACTTCTGTTTTGTGCTCAAGTTGATGGCCCTCTTGAGCTCAGATCTTCGAGTTCTGAATTCCGCTAGAGCGCCTGCCATAGCTTCAGTATTTCCTCTTCCTCTTACCCTGGTGACGGTGCGTCGTATTTGTAGGCATCTCCGACGTAGCGTAGCTATCTCCTCGGTCCACCAGTACACTGGGTCTCTTTCGCTGTTGGCACCGCTCATTCTCGGCATTGAGGAGTCGCAAGCGCGCCGAATTAGTTGCATCGTGGCTTCAGCTTTCGTTTCAGCAGGTCCTTGTACCTGGATTATGGCGTCTGCACCTTCCTCGATCACGCCCTTAAAAAGATCTGCATTGAGCCTGTTCAAGTTCCATCTCGGAGCCCGTGGTTGGTAACGATGGTTCAGGGCTCGTTGGTTACACTCCAGATCAAAGACGATATACTGATGGTCGCTACCTGTGTAGTCCTCGATTACTCTCCAGTTATTGATTCTTGCGAATGTAGTGTTCGTTGCGAAGGTTACGTCTGGGATAGTTCCTCTGTGTCCGGGTTTCCTGAAGGTGGGGGTGTCTCCTGCGTTGACTACGTAAAGTCCACGTCTGGCGGCCATCTCGAATTGGTTAAACACTATACCTTACAATCTCAATAGTGTTTTGGTCAAAAACGCCCCCAAAATGTAAGCCGGGCATAAAATGTTCTATTAAGTACGATACTTTTGAAATACTATTTTTTGAAATAAACAATATTATGTTTAAAAAAAAAACGCCTACGCAAAGTGACAATAATAGGTCTGTTGCTTTACTTTTTCAATTAACTTTCTAAATTTGAAATAAGTGGGGATAAATTCTCTCAACTGTTCGCCGGTTCGACCTCAAAAAATATCTGCAGGCATCCCGATTTTGGATCACTGTGTTTCTGCATTTGTGTGATCCAGGAGTTTTTAGGATTGCCTCTCTTGAAAGGAAACGTTGATTGCCATTGCCTTTTTGACGGGGTTCGTAGGATCTCTCCTTTGAACATGACAATACCAACAAAGTCGGTCGTGCTCCAATTTTTTCGAGATGGGTTCTTTGACGTGAAGTTGAAGTAACCATACTCCTTGGCAGAAATAATAACAATAATAAATAAGCGATTGGCATGAGAAAAAAAATTAACTTGCATCTTTAGGGACTTGTACGAAGGCTTCTTAACTCGCACCTTAGCTGATCTGCGCCTTAGCTCACATACCACTGGTCCACTGGTGTTGCACCATCATCCATTACAAGTGCACGGGCAGCACCAACGCTTGTTGCGCTTCCTGGGCTCATACTCGTGGGTGGATGAGTCCACGACTGCCAATTTCCGCCCGTCAGTACTATCCTTGCTGATAGATGCACTGGCCTAATTTGGTGACAGGGCGCGGGCAGACACAAGAGCTTGATAAGTTTTATGTCTCTTGACGAGTTTGGATCGCTTCTTTCTTCTCGTATCAGAAGAAGAGGGGGCATTGCCCGATGAATGGGTCAGGTTTGCTTCCGTTGGTGAGACTTCCACCGACCATGGACGTTTCATGGACGCTACCGAAGAACCAACCGGAGTGCTTGAGCCTTTAGCCTGTGATCCGCTGCCCCTTAGTAATGTTCAGCACAGATGCAGCCGCTTTAAAGCCTTAGAGATATCTTGGCGACAAGAGTCGCTTGTGGGTACAATAAATGTTGGGACTTTTAGAATCGGACCTCCTGCCGTACAAAAAAAAAACACGGATGGATTTTGGCAATTTTTCTCATTCATCGTTTTTGCTTAAATTATATGACTACTAGAGTCCCATTCCAGACATTTATTTGAATGGGGTGGTGGTTCCCAAGTGTGAAAAGTTCAAATATCTGGTATCAACGATCAACAGCGAAGCAACCGTTGATGACGACATCAATCATCGTGTAAGCGTAGGGTGGATGAAGTGGCAGGAAAACTACGCCATCTTCTGTGACCGACAAATGTCCTCTAAGCTGAAAGGAAGGCTCTACACCGCAGTTGTGCATCCGGCGTTCACATACGGTTCACATTGCTGGACAATGTACAAAAGGCAAGTTGACAGCAGCTGAGATGAAGATGCTTCGCATGACAGGAGGAGTAACAAAGCTATATGTATATGAGTAACGTCGTTATATAGAGAGAATAAGATATGACTACTAGAGTCCCTTCCTGTTGCATTTTGCTTTATTTTTGATATTGATGTCAAAAAGCTATTTTAAAAAAGTGCCCGAAGAAATTTCCTGGACAGAATTTCGTAAGCTTCTCTTTTGAGGGTAACTTATTTACTCTCTTGCCTTTCTTTCGCACTTGTATACGAACGTTATTTGACATTTTAATTGACGGGGTTCGTTAAACTTGACAATACCCACTTTGCAGGTCGTGCCAAAAATTACAAGTCTGATCCTCGCTTATGATGATCTTTAGCTCAGTATATCTTATGTTACTTTTCTTTCAAGCAAATAATCAAGGAAAGCTATAGAAAGCAAAAGACTTACGACCCTTCCTGGGGGCTCACCGCCTTTGATTAGAAACTCTTCAATGAATCTGGTGGAACAACTAAGAGTTGGGTTGCTCCCTCGTACATTTCTATGATCATCTTTACTTTGGGTTGTCTCAGCTCCACCGTTAACAGATCTCTTTCAATCAACGCCATATGCGTATTCTTTTAAGGAATCACGACATTTTTACGTCCGTCTAATATCTTCTCAATGATCTTATGGTGTGTGATGATGCTTAGCTGGAAATCCGAAATAGATCGGAAAGTTACGGCAGCCTTCTTTTCTTGCAAAAAAGCCATTGGTAACAAGTGGGGACTACAAACCCTAATTACTCACTGGCCATACATCTCGGTTGTTAGACCGATACTTACGTATGGAACGTATGTCTGGTGGACTGCCTTAGAGAAAATGATTAATCGCGACAAACTAAGCAAGGTCCACTCCCTCACCTGCACTCCTTTAGCTGCATTAAACAGTCAGTTCCACTTAAAACCCCTCAATATTTTTAGCCTCAAAGCAACACCCCAATTGAGCGAAAATGTAAGCGGCCACTCCGTAGTCTTAAACACACACAGGATTCTTCCAGACAACGCGATACTCCAACAACAGTTTGATAAAAACTTCCAGCTAACCTTCCCCCTCAGATCCTTTTGGGATAATGGTGCCTTGCTGGAGGAAAAATCGAATCGAATTTCTACACAGATCGGTCAAAAGCAAATGATTTGTTGGGTGGAGGCGTCTTCTCTGACAGACTAAATCCTAGTCTCCCTTTCCGTCTTGCTAATCATTATAGTGTTTTCCAAGCAGCAATTATGGCGATCGAGGCAGTCTTGGAAGCCTGGCTAAAGAATTACGTGGACAGTCAGGCGGCCATCAAGTGTCTGGAGCCAGTCTCTTTTTACTGACGTCTGACGTCTGATCGTCTCTAAAGGAGATGGCGGAGCAGTTCAACATTCACCTCCTGTGCTGGACGCCGGGGCATAGAGACATTCCAGGTAACTGCAAGGCTAACGAACTCGCTAAACTTGGAACTATCCTCTCATTCTTGCCTGAAAAATGCTCCTTAGGCATACCAGTTTCTACAGGCAAGCTCTTGTTAAAACGGGATGCAATGGAAAAAACTAAGCTTAGATGAACTTGCCTGGCAGCGAAGCAGATTTGAGCTAAGCTGGATCTAAAACGCTCTAAGAGTTTAAAGTGCTACAATTGGTGTTATCACTGGACACTGCCTGATAGGCAGGCATGCAACCAGGCTTGAAGCTTAATCAAATGACTTTTGTAGGATTTGCATGGATAAAGAGGAGAAAGAGACAACTGCTACACCTTTCGAAGCTTAGAATCTTACTTCTACAATGATCTTAACGATCTGAACATGACCGACCCAAAACGTCTCTCACGCTTTATAGGCAGCTCAGAATGGTTCAACGAGTAGGCAGGAACATACGATTCTAACCTCTATCCGACCGACTGCCTTTTCAACCTAACCCAACCTAATCTAAACTTGACTGACCATTAGCTGGATAAAACGGTAGACTTCCAAAGATTCGCGTATCTAACTATCAGATTCCTTCCGTTATGGAAAGAAATGTGATAACTTTCACTCCGATGATTGCACATAACTGGATTGCCTCACAAGAGCTTGAAATGCCTCTTCACTTAAAAAGTATTAAAGAAGTATTATTTTTTAAATTCCCCATAATGACATAAATTCTTAATAAAAATTCAAATCATATAAATGGTTAACCAAACAGTTGTTGCATAAAAATTTGTCATTCTTTATGTCAAATTTAGCATCTCCAAATATGCATTAAGCACCTATAGAGGTAGAGGTAGAGGTCGAGCTGTTAAATATTTCAGCACGATTTTATGAATACATTTAGTGGTAAAATAATCATTCAGTCTATTTGTTTTGCATTGTGTACAATTTAATTTGATAATGGCAAATGCACATATCTCACTCACAATGCGGTTGGTTAAGTTGACATCACCATAAATCTCATATCACTTTTCTTGCCGTTACTTCACCAAAACATCTCATTCGTCATCGTGGCTCTTGCTGTATTTCCAAAACAAAAAACCATATTCGTACGTACAAATTTATCGCATTTATCCTGGATGTGGACCGATGGGTAGATGGGTAGGGTGTACTACGACCATACAGGGTGATTCGGTTTGGGCAATAGAGATTTTTTTCGATTTAATTCATTGGTTCATGTTATGAAGTGTTTGAATAAATTCCTTCAGAGAAATAGGCACCTACCAATCTTGGCTTGTTTCACTGACGATTCATTAGTGCTTAATCATTTTTACCATACGAGATTTCATTTCCTTCAAACAATATTTTTTTTTTGGGGAAAATCGCATGAATTTAATCGTCATAATGTTTTAATGATTTTAATAAAATTAAAAATTAAATATAATTAAATATAATTTTTTTTTGAAAATGCTATAAAAAAAACTACTGAATATTTTCTCAAATTTCTTTTTTTATTTGAAAGTACAATCCTTCCGGTTAATAATGGAAAATAATTTCATTCAAATGGCTGCCTCGACCGGTCCAATTTTTAAGCACATTATCGATTGTGTGCAGCTGTATTTCACCAATGGCTTCACGAATATTGTCCTTTAAAGCGTCAATTGTCTTTGGCATGTCGGCGTAACACTTATCTTTTACGGCACCACACAAATAATAGTCCAACGGTGTCAAATCGCAGCTCCGCGGTGGCCAAACGACATCAGCTTTGCGGCTGATAATGCGATCTTCAAAAACAGAGCGCAAAACATCGAGTGTAGCTTCGGCTATGTGGCACGTAGCGCCGTCCTGTTGAAACCAAATGTTGCCAATATCCTCCTCTTCAATTTTTGTGAACAAAAATTCGTTCAACATGGCCCGATAACGATCGCCATTGACTGTAACGGCCACTCCTTGCTCATTTTCGAAGAAAAATGGCCCAATTATGCCTCTGGACCCAAATCCGCACCAAACAGTGACTCGTTTTGGGTATATCGGCTTTTCAATGTATGCGTGCGGGTTTTCTGTGCCCCAAATGCGACAATTTTGCTTGTTTAGCTTCATCTGAAAAGATGATTTTTTTGGGAAAGTCGGCATCTTCTCTAAGTCGATCGCAGGCCCACTTAGCGAAGCGAAAACGCATTGGATGGTCAGTTGGCTTGAACTCCTGAACCAATTGGACTTTGTATGGCGTCATACCAAGGTCTTTATGCAAAATTCGTCTCAATGATGTCTCCGAAATGTTCAATTGTTGAGAACGACAGTGAATTGATGTTGATGGCGCTTCACGCACACTTTCTGCCCCAGCAGCAATTTTCTCGGGTGTACGCACTGTTTTTGGCTTTTCACGCTTTGGTTTATCGATGAGGATGCCAGTTTCTTTCACTTTTTTCACAAGATAACGAACATACGGAGCTGACGGTGCTTCCCTTCTTCCAAAATCCGTACGCAATTTTCACACACATTCTGCAACATTACCATGATTTTCAAAGTAATGTCGCAATATATCCCAGCGTTGTTCATGCGTATACACAACCATATTCGTTCAGCGGAAGGATAAAACTAATTATCTGTCATTCGTTACCTTTCGCGAAATAAGCACTAGTTGAAAAAAAAAAACGTTAAATGGCGGACCCCTTACAAACAATTAATAATTCAAAATTTCCATTTCTTTCACTAAATAAAAAAAAAATGTGTAGGTGATAAAGTTGTCGCTTCGATGATTTATTTAACTCTTACACCACTCCGCACAAAAACTGCTGACCTTTATTTGAAATCTCAAATCTCCACCTTGACTGATCAATGGCTCAATGACATTATTTTAGACACGGAAATCTTCAATCCCGAGTTCTTAGTGTACAGAAATAGTGATGATCTTAAAGCTGTTCGCTGTCACCACAATTCCCTTAAAATCTTATTTCCATTCGATAGTAACATAGAACTTTCATGGAAGTCACAGCGATTCACTTTTATAGGTTTGATCAAAAACTGGTGATGGGGTGGGTTGTGGTGTTTTCCCTGACAGACTAAATCTTGGACTCTCCTTCCATCTTCCTCTGCACTGTAGCATGTTCCAGACGGAAATAATTCCGATCAAGAAGTCTTATCTTGGCAAAACTGGAACGTCCGAGGCATCGGGACGTATCTGAAAATGTAACTCTGATGAACTCGCCAAATTGGGAACCACGATACTTCTCTTACCTGATAAAGGAAAGTTAGGTATACCATTAACTACTTGTAAATAATCGCTTAGGCTGGCTGCTACAGAGGTCGACAAGTGGTATGAAATGTCTAGCGACGAAACGAATCTGGCCTAAGCTGGATTTAAAAAAAAACACTCAAAAAATGTGATCTCTCTAAGGTGACGAAACATTAGCACTACTACAGTTGTCATCACAGGGCACTCTCTTATAGTCAAACATGCAACAAGTCTTGGTGTATTCTCGACCGACTTTTGCAGAAGCATGTATGGATGAGGAGAAAAAGAGACGACCCTCATGCACATGTCCCGCTCTCTCCAAAAAATCATATATTTGAGAATAGTATCTTATTACTTGGCTATTTTAATATACCTCATGTTGGATTGAGAGCTTCTGAGGATGACTCCCATTTTATTCGCGCTGTTGACTCTGCACACAAATGGATATCCTTTGACTAACAGCAAACAAGTTGTATAAAAAGTTTTGAAAATCGAATCGTCGAATTAGTCTTATCTATTGACTCTACTGGTGACTTCAGTATCACTAAGCATAGAAAAAATTCTTTCAAAATTTGTTCCCTCTTGAGTAACGCCTACTCATCTGGATACGACGGCATTGCACCGATTGTCCTTAAGAAATGCAGGAAAGCCTATTTAAATTGTACATGATAATCCCGAAATTTCTCATTCCATGGAAAGTTCCGATATCACAGCTGTTTTCATAAACGGTAGAGGGCGTGATATACGTAACTAATTCCGCATCAATTCCTAGACTTTCCTGTAGGAATACAGAAAAAATAAATTTTCTCTGTCGCGATGCAATTTGTAATGAACAACATGGATTTGTTAGCAATAGGTTCACTGTCCCAAATCTGTTGTTTCTTACGTGCCTGTTCCAATTCTTTAAAAAGTAATAATGACGTCGATTGCATATATAATGACTTTTTTAAGGCTTTCGACCAGCTGCCCCATGAAATTATCAAGTTTAAGTTCGGTGCTTATGGTTTGCCACCTACCTTAAGAGAAGTCAAATTTAGAGGTTGATTATCTGAATCATTCACTGAACAGCCTCGAGCTCCTCAGGGAAGTCACTTAGATCCTATTTTACTTATTCTCGCTGTTAATAATGTAAAAGCCTGTATAAGAACCAGTAATATCTTGATATAAGCTGACGACATGAAGTTTTTGAAATGTGTCAACACCCATGATGACAAAAATCCTCTCCAAGCCGACTTTAATCTTCTTCTCTCCATTTAACGACGAGATTATGATCAGGATTACAGGGATCATAACCCTCCCACTTCACTGATTTCCTACTGGTATATATATATATATATATATATTTCGCCATTTGCCATTTGTTCTAAAAACGGGCTATTTCTATTTCCCATCTGAATGCCAACAGATTGTTGTGCCCCCATCTTGGCACGAACACATGTCTCCGTTCGTTCAAACTGCAAACCACTCACCATTAAAGTTGGCAACCACAAAACTATCGCTAGTGACTTGACTTGGATGGAAAAAAATCACTGGAAGAGCTTCAGCAAGATTGGATGCGGAAAGGGTAATTTCTGACCAACAACGCTGGGAACTGTCACTCCACCAGTACTCATTAATATCAATAAGTACCGTAGCAATAGTGGTCATCGTTCTACTGAGATTCCTGAAGGTTAGAAGAGGCGTTCGCCACGACCAGCATGCCAATGTCGAGATTTCCAACCCTCTAATTGAGCAATTGCAACTGCGAAGCAAACAACGAGCCCCAGCGACACCATCGCGGACTAAATAATAAAATACCGAATCATTGTGCCTTATCTCACAATGCTTATGCAATTGCAACCCTTCTATAAAAAATACATAAGTTAGATTTTACCATTTGATTGTAATTTTAGTGAAACGCTTCGCAATTTTACTTTGCAGGAAATTATTTTCTTTGAAAAATTTGCAAACTACAAAGTTAAAGGTGGTTGGTGAAATAGGGCCCTTAGCTCAACATGTGCTTGGCCATTTTACTAGTTTTAAAGATCTCGGAGTTTATTTTAACCCCAAACTCAACTTCGTAGGGTATATCAAATAAATTGTGAATAAATCAAATTCTATGACGACCTCTACGTTCCTAAGCTTTGTACAAGAGTATGCATCTAGAGTATGCTTTACAAGTCTGGACTCCATACAACAATATTCATACAAATCGAACAGAATACAGGACACATATTGATTTGCTCTAAGAGGACTTCCATGGGAAGATCCTTACATCAACTTCTCCAAATGATACCACATTCTCAGCGAAGACTTGATAGTGATATGACTTTCTTACAGCGGCATTTATCCGGTCACGTCGAAGCCCCTGACCCGTTGTTAATTAACGCATCAACTTCTGTGCAGGTGCCCACAACTGACGCTGTGTGGATCTTTTATTTCTTTCATTTTCATAGGACCAAGTATGGCAGGAATGAATCGCAGTTCATTACCCGCATAAGTAAAGGGTGATTTTTTAAGAGTTTAGTTTTTCAGGTTCGCAGCGCTGGTTAGTAATGGCGTCCGAAAGTACACTTGTTAGAGTGAAAAGTTTTCAGTATACTCTTCCATTTAACCATGGAAAGACTTACAATCGAGCAACGATTGCAAATTATTGAAATTTATTATCAAAATTCGTGTTCTGTGAAAAATGTGAAAGGCTCATTTCTTGTTCAACGGATACGTAAATAAGCAAAACTGTCGCATCTGGAGTGATGAACGGCCACATGCCATACAAGAATTACCGATGCATCCCGAATAGAAAAACGATAGTTTGGTGTGATTTATGGGCTGGTGGCATCATCGGCCCATTTTTTCTTTAAAGACGACCGTGGAAGAAAAGTTAACGTCAACGGCGAACGATATCGAGCCATGATACGCGACTTTTTTTTGCACCAGTTGGCTAAGTTGAACTTGGTTGACATGTGGTACCACATGCCACACAGCTCGTGAAACAAAGGACATTTTTTTTTTCTCGAGGGTAGGTGTAAAATCTTCCATGAGACATTATGAGGACCGGTTACGCGTACTCTTAATAGTTTGAGATTCTTACTCACTAAAAACACCTCCCTACAAAATATTTTTATACTACAACTTGGCTAATGCCTATCAAGCAGTTTTAATTTAAATATTTAATTACGTTTGGCAGGAAACCTCCCAGTGGAAGCACCTGCTTATACCGACAATAACATGCGGTTACATTATCTTAGAACTTTATTTTGGAAAGTTTGCAAAATGTTAACATTACTTGGTTTGGTACAACCCCAAAGTTGTATACCGTATGTCCAAACCGTTTTTAGAACTTGCTTGTATAAAAGCAGCTTGTTTTGCATGCTGAGTTTAGACAATCTTCCAATCAGCCAATGCATTTGATTTAATCTGATAACGAGCTCCTCGCGTTTCTTCTTAGCATGCGATTTCCATTTTAATTTAGCAGCCAACGTCATTCCCAAGTATTTAGCCTAGTTTGCGTACGGAATTTGTACCGAGTCAATATAAATGGGTAGATTGCTTACATTTCTAACGTAAGCGTAACGTGCGTGGATTTTGTCTCGTTGAGGACAATACGTCAAGTTTTTGTCCACAAGCATATGCTGTCGATAGATCGTTGAAGCTTATTTGTCGCGGACTGAATCGAATTGTCTACAGCTAGAACAGCCGTATCATCCGCGAAAGTTGCTGCGATAGTATCCCCTTCTTGCGGGATACCGCGAGTGTATAATAGGAATAAAATCGGGCCCAAAACACTTCCTTGTGGAACTCCCGCCACGATTTCTTTAAATTCGGAGTGTTCGTTCCCGTATTTAACACGAAAGAGTCTGTCATCTAAATGAGAGCTTAGGATCTCATATAATTGCTTTGGGAGAGCTTTGTTTAGTTTATATTTTAATCCCGTATGCCATACTTTGTCGAAAGCCTGAGAGACGTCAAGGAAAACGCTAGAACAAATTTTTTTCTCCTCTAGTGCTTTTTCAATTTCTTTGGTAATTCTGTAAACCTGGTCAATTGTAGAGTGCTTCGTTCTGAATCCGAATTGGTGACCCGTTATTAATCGGCGTTCTTCGATGATCGGATGTAATCGCTTCAATATGAGTTTTTCAAATATTTTCGACATTATTGGCAGAAGCTATATTGGTCTATAGGATTTTTTTCATTTGGAGGTTTACCTGGCTTAGGAATCATTATCACCTGAGCTATCTTCCATTGCCGGCAAACGTACAAAAGTCTAATAGAAGCGTTTATGAGATAAACAAATTTAAGTAGTGCTTTTCTGGGCAGCTCTTTAAGGACCTGTCACGTAATTAGGTCATATCCAGGAGCTTTGTTTGATTTAAGTTTTTGTATTTCAAAACAGAGTTCGACCAGCGATACTCGTCTAATTTGAAAATTGTCAGTTACCGTGGTAGGAACAGTATCTTCTACCAACGCTTCACCGTCAAATGGTTTAAACGTCTCTTCAAGGTGTTCGGCAAATATTTGTTGAAGGATGAATTTGGTGAGCAGCTTGTCCCTCGAAATTGCCCTATGAGTTGGCCGCCAAGATTATGCGATTTAACGCCACTAGATAATTTCTTGGCTTCACGATTGAAGCCTTACAGGATAACTTAACACGCGTAATTCGTGGAATACAGGCCGAAAAAGTGACGCAAAATTGGACCATTTGAAACGGAGTCGCGGACAACATTTACATGAAGTTCTCTTTAAAACATAAATGGCAAAGGCCTATTTATCGATTACAATAAAATTTTTCAATATTTGATGCGAATTTGATTGTTTTATTCCATTTTTAAAAAACTACGCTTGAAAAATTACCCCTTAGAACTAAACTTATAAACGTACAAGAAAATTGTAAATATTCACTTTAACTTGATATAACTTGAGTTGGGGTGATGGTAGACCCCACTACTGTACCACTGCCCTAACGTACAAAAAAATAAAATAAATAAATAACGGGTGATCCAAGTAGAGATACCTTTTTCAATAGCCTTTTTTGACAGATCACGTGTGAGTCGTGTCATGCTGTCATGTTATTTTTATTTAGTTGTTTGGCATTTCATAATGGAAAGACTTACGCGTGAACAACGTTTACAAATTGTTCAACTTTATTATGAAAATTCACGTTCTGTGAGGAATGTGTTTCGTGCACTTCGCTCAACTTATGGTCAACATAATCGGCCTACTGAGCGTACTATTCGCAACACCATCACCCATTTTGAGACCCAGCATTCATTATTGGATAATATTCGACCGAATAGACCACGTCCAGCACGCTGTGAAGAAAATATAGCGGCCGTAGCTGAGAGTGTACACGAAGACCGTAGAGAGTCGATTCGGCGCCGTTCGCAGCAACTCGGACTGACGTATGGAACGACTTGGCGCATTTTACGTTAAGATCTTAAATTGAAAGCGCACAAAATACAGCTTGTGCAACAACTGAAGCCACTCGACCTTCCCAAGCGACATCGCTTCGCTCTATGGGCTCTTGAAAAGTTCCAAGAAGATCCGACGTTTTCGAGGCAAATTTTGTTTAGCGATGAGGCCCATTTCTGGCTCAATGGGTATGTAAACAAACAAAATTGCCGCATTTGGGACGAAGAGCAACCTGAAGAGATTGAAGAACTGCCACTTCATCCAGAAAAAACAACGGTTTGTGGGCCGGTGGAATCATCGGTCGATATTTCTTTAAAAATTATGCCGGTGCGAACGTAACCGTCAATGGCGACCGTTATCGTGCCATGATAACCGACTATTTGATGCCTGAAATTGAAGCTCGTGATCTCGGCGACATTTGGTTTCAGCAAGACGGCGCCACTTCCCACACATCGCATCAATCAATTGACTTATTGAGAGAACATTTCGGTGAGCACATAATTTCACGTTTTGGGCCGGTCGTTAGACCGTTAGACTTTTTCCTGTGGGGATATGTAAAGTCAAAAGCTTATGCCGACAAACCCGCTTCGATTCAGGCCTTGGAGGAAAACATCACGCGTGTCAATCGCCAGTTACCAGTCGAAATGCTCGAACGAGTGATCGAAAATTGGACTCAACGGATGGACCATCTGCGACGTAGCAACGGCCAACATTTGATAGACATAATCTTCAAAAAATAAATGCCAAAGAATGTTCTTTCAAATGATAATAAACATTCTCCATTAAATTTGAATTTTCTGTGTTTTTTTTCTTTAAAAAAGTAGGGAACCTCGAAATGGATCACCCTTTACTAGGCGTAAAGGGCCCATACAGGACCTAAAGCCTAGTTTCTCCAACCATGGTGTGTGCGAAATTATATTTTTGACACGAATTGCGGCAATTTATTTTTGAGAAGCTTCTCATGGCATTTCCTACTCTTGGATGTTTGTCAGACGTTCGCAAGAGGTGGGGCAGCGAATAAAAACTTTCAGGTGGTACAGGTCGGGATTTGAACCGGCGACCTCTCGCTTAGTGGTCCAACGAGCTTAATTACTAGGCCACTGCACCCACAAGCCACTGTACAGGTGGTCTTATATTTAGGAATATTTCATACATTCAGCATATGCTTATTCTACTACTTCCACTAAGTGATAAGCTTGCTCGTTATAGTTGCTTGCAATAAGCACTCCACGACACAGATCTTATAGAATATTTAAAAAAAAAAAACTAACAAACCTCCATTTAAAACCGGACCACCCTGTATATTCAAATGCACTGTGTTTTTGCCGCTGCACCTTTGCAAGATGCCAGGCATTACGAAATCCAAAAAAAAGAAAATATATATATATATACACACTACCTATGCGTCCACTGAAAATATCTGTGTGTAATAAAAATGAGCATTGTTTGAATTTCTAAAGGCTTGTACTCGCACAGATGAATTTTTAATAAATGAAATTTGCTGCAATTAAAAATGCAATTGCAATTGCAATTAAAGCGCAGTCCTCTCACGTCGTTTCGCATTGTTTATTAATATAGTTGTGCAAATTGTTGTGCCCAATTCAGTAGCACAACATAGCACAGCAGCAGGAGCAGCATCTGATTCACTGTCGTCCGTCGTATTGCGGTGGTTCAATGCTGAATTGAATTAATACGCCGAATGTCTTTATTTAGACCACAATCCTACCCGCCTTAAAATAGGAGTTGTAGTTTTTCGGAGAGTTTGATGAAACAAAACAAAGCAAAGCAAAGCAAAACAAAAGTGTTTTCATTTCGAGAAAATCGGGCACAACCAAACAGAGCACTCTTGAATGTGTAAAGCCATGACACTGCATTTGGTATGAGGTTTTTGTTGCCATCAACCTTCATAGGTTACAAGTTGACGATTCAGCAGGTGTAGGTACTTGACGTATGTGCACACGTGAAGGCTAACTGTCCATAAATTTGTTAGTATTTTTATGACTCGCATAAGGCCGTTGTTGACGGAAGTGCTTCATGGCAGTAGTTTGGGTTTTGCTGTCACCGATTTTCAAGAGATCTCGCATGTAATTTTGATTACAACAAGACCGCATTTACATATTTAAACCGATAACAATAATTTTGAAGAAGTTTTCAAGTAACAATAACAATAATTCATGGCCGTGCGCGCGCGCTCCGTGTAGTAACATAAATCAGTATTGAAATGGAATTCCATTTACAGATTGTATTAATTTTGCGGTTGCATAACTCCTTCGGGCATATTTTTAGAATCTTAATTATAGTGTTATCGTCGTCCCCAGAGCGTTACAAATATCGAAGGTCATTCTTGCATCATCGACGGAACGGCAACGGAACCATCATCAATTTCACAGGTCAGCGAATGTGAACGAACCTTAAAAATCTCTTCAATCTCTTTTGTTGTTCGAGCATCTGACTCTTTCAAAGTCAATATCAAAGTAAAAACGCTCTCTCTTGTGTCATTTTCTTGCGCATAGGGGAAAAGTGATCACTCCGACAATGACGATGATGATGATGGTAGTCACTAGTAGGCAGAGAAGTATGTCGGCTCAGCAGCGGCGGTATCTAGTATCTAGTATCTAGGTAGGTACCTACTTTTGGTTGGGTAAATAGACAATGAAATATATAACGCTTTTGGGTTATTTGATTGGTATCTCGTTGAAACGGTATTTTATATGAGATTACTCATACGCCATACAAATTGTTGCTCTGCAGTTGTCGGCGCAAAGTTTTAGCTTTAGGTGTTGGAGCTACACTCATTTGAAACTGAACACTGACATTCCAATTGGTCTTCAAGTGAACAACACTTGTGCCTTGCCTGACATGTAGTTTAAACGTTAGACTATGGTGAAATATATCCACACTCATACATAGCTATGTGCACTTCCTTCATGGGCAAATGGTTGACTTTGAAATTTTTCAGCGCAAAGTTAATTAAAAATTCAGCGTGCGTCGCAGAAGGTCGTCTACGTACGAACAGTGTCGAACCATACATACATAGGTAGACGCAATTGAAGTGAACTCAATTTATGCAATCGGACCGTTTTTGTTTATAATTTAAACATTTATCTTCTTAGGCAAATCTTCTAAAATTTTTAGTTGCCATTTTGCCTGCTGATTGTTATAGAAGTACTTCAGTCTTAAATACGCACTAAAGATTTAAGTTTAAAAAAGAATAAAGGCTTAAGGCGAAATAGCCTAACTATAGATGAAGGAGTGCCGCAAGAGCAATTCTCATTATTCAATAATTAAAAATATATAATTTACCACATCGAAATTTTTAACCGGGTATCAAGTGTTAACGACAAAGACAGCTATGGGAAAACATGACCAAATTGCAAAGATTGTTAATTTATTTATTCGTTATACGTAATTCGGCCTTGAAGCAGCAGCAGCAGCGTGACAGGCCTTTGACAACTTCAGTTAGAATTTCAGAATCTATTTGTATATAAACTTAGTCACGGCTATAAATATCGAATGAATCGACATTACTGTTAAGCGAAGCTACAAACAATAAAATACAATTTGTCAGACTTCGTCCAAGGTACATTCGTTGTATCTGTTACCCTTACAATTCAATAGAACTTGGAGCTTTAAATGGAGGTCTAGCCTTGCTTCTTTTATATACTTTATATAAGGTAGAAGGGCTGTTCATGCTAAATACCTGTTCATATTAGGTAGGTACTGACAGTTGAATGGATATGCAAATGACAGTTCAGATGTACGATACATTATCGTATACGTAAGAAGCTTTAGCAACTGTGTAGGTATAACATTTTTAATTCAACTTCGTAGTTATGCAATTTCATCCCCGCAAATTGAATTTGGTATTCTTCGTATTGTGATTTGAATTCGGTTTTTATTTTAAATTGAAATAGGTGTTATGAATCATGAGAGTAAGTGTCCTTGTTTTGCATATTTAAGCAAAGTAATTTCAGCCTAAAAGACGACAACTAGACTAGCATGAGTACTAGTTTGGGGTTAGGTTAGAAGAGCAATTTGAAATGGTGGGACATGTGACTTTTAAAACCATTTCTGTCTGTTGATAAATCTGTTAGGGTTTGATGGGGGTGCCTCTTCCAAGTCCGAAAAACTGTCGAAGAACCGTACTCACATGCGGGATAAAAGGCGTTCTTGGAGACCTGGGTAGTGGCGGCATAATAGATGTTTTACTCATTTAATCTAATATTTATCCCTGTAGCTTCTGCAGACGGCTTAGGCATGTTTCCTAGCATCAGATTTAGTTTCCGGTCTCTTTTTATCTTCTCCAAAGAGGAATTAAAGGTGCCAGAATACATATATATCTTCTTGGATTGTCAAGCAGCATTATAGGAACTATCATCTAACATACTTAATTCTATGAAAGTAAAGAGTTGTTAAGGTGCCTTGCAAAACCTATCCAAACACAACAAGGTCAAACTTGGGTACCTCGCCATCAAGGTATTGCAGGCAACGAATCTACAGACGAGCTGGCTGCAGCTGGATCAGAATATGCGCTTTCAGGGCCAAAACCCTATTGCAGAGTCAATTGGACTGCTGCCTTATGGCTTATTATTAGGGAACGCCAACTTCGTCCTAACCACTGGAAAAGTGTTCCATGCTTAGGACAATTCAAAAGATTAATTAAGCCCTACTCCTACAAGGAAATAAGGACAATATTAGGAAGCTAGTGGGCTTCATCCTAACAAAATGAACAGAATGCCCAGACTGAATGTATGTTCTGTCTAAAAGACGATGAAACCTCCAAACACATCCTCTGTGAATGCCCAGCTGTTCACTGATTAAGACCGGATTAAGATCGGCAGAATTTAGAAACTCTCCAACCAAGGACATGGTGGCTTTCGCCAGAGAAGTCACTCGTCTCTAAAGTTACCATCCCTTTTTGATACAATAGACCTTTTAGGTTGCAGTGGCAGCCAATTGGGCAGGGGTAATATTAAAATAAACAAAAAACTCTTAAATAGCGGGCTATGGGTTATGGTGAAACCACTAGTGTTGCTCCATTGTTCCTTAGCAAAACGCAATGTGACGCCGTCAATGACGGCACGTCAGTCAATAACCCACTAAGCTCCTGGATTTGGTTAAATTATAGAAGGTTCTCCGATCTCTTTCTATGTCAATAGCGGGCCACAGATAATACCTGCACGTCAGACAGCTATAAGTTCAAATCAGAGCCGCATCTGGCCACCCAGTCATTCTGTCGGTCTCCTCCACTCCGACATATTCAGAGACCTAGCAGAGTAGTACTAGGTTAGGTTAGGCTGAACTTAGACCGTAGACTTTAGAGTAGTACTAACTGATAACGTATTTCTATCGTTCCTTGCATTTCGCGTTCATCATTTGGGTGCAGCCCTCCTAACAGCGTCGACCTCAGCTTGGTAGAACCGCTAATAGTCCGTCAATCGGTCTGACTGGTTGATACCCATTCCTGCTATTCTCCGTCTTAAAAGCGTCTTTAAACCTTTAAGGCCTTTGGTAGGCTTTTGGTAGACCTTTGGTAGGCCTTTAATGCTACTGGGGAATATCAGTCCTGTCCATCATGTATTAAGACGTTGGTTCTGTCCATGTCCTGAAGCGTCGGGCTTCCAAATGTTCTTCTCTCTCAGTCAAAGATCACATTTAGCTGCACAGTTCTCTGTGGAGTACAACTCCAGTGAGGAGGTAATAGTTTCTGTAATCAGGTGGTTGAAAGCTTCCCATTTATCTAGAAAAGCAGCCAACTTGAATTTTGTACGGTTAGGGGTTGTCCCAAATGTTTCGATTTCTTCATCTGGGGCTGTTTCCACAGATCTAGGGTTTTCGAGAGAAATGAAGTGACTATGTTTTCTCGCTTTGGCTATCTGGAATAAATCACCAACCTGATGATTCTTTCACTGGTCATTTGAAGCACACCATACATGAACCAACATTCACAAGGGTAGAGCCGACGCATTATTAGTGTCTCTAATTTGACGCAAGGCTAGATATCCCAAAGCCTACTAATGCAGCGCGTAAAATATTCTAATGACTTTGCTTGCAACCACCTTGACACCTTTTTGACAACCGAAGTTGTAGGCATTTTTGGTGCCCGCTGTTTCGCCTTCAGCTATCAAGGCATCCAAAACCTTTTCCTCAACTTTAAGTTTATTATTCGTGTCATCAGCTTGCCACAGAGGTTGCTGCAGTTTAGTGATGTCCAAATTGAGGTCTCTCTTGTCAATCAAATTGGTCTGTGCTTTCTGTGCTGAATTTACTGATAGCTCATCAGCTGGTGGCCTTTAGGTACTTAGACCTTAGAGTTGATTCCCTATAAATGATTTCCGGCAGCTGGAGTCGAGGAAGCTTGGGTTTTAAAAATTTTAGATATTGATCAAGTGGGACTTACCTTCGTGGAAGGGCGTTCCAGCAGAAGAACAAACATATGATTTTATATACAGTCCAGTGGAAGGATGTCAAGAATCACATTTGACCACACCGCTCCTGAGGTCCCAATTGCAGCCGTTCTAGGCGCTAGGAGCTTACTTCTGCAATGATTTTAACAATCTAAACTTGAACGACGCAAAATGTCTCTCACGCTTTACAAGCAGCTCAAAACGATTCAACGAGTAGCCGGGAACTTCAGTTCCCTAACCTAACCTTTCTGGTTTTAAGCCTCAAGATTGTGTTGGTTTTCTGTTTTCCGCGAACCTCAAGCTGCCTGTACTCCATCAACGAATTTCGGGCGGAACGTCACTAGACTGGAAGGACTTGGAACCTCCCCAAGTACAATCAAGTTGGGCCAAGAATTCTCCATTCGTATTCCATTCGACCATGAGTGTTAACCGAAAAAGAGTTCTTAAAGTTCAATTCAAAGGAGAATGAGGACTATACTCGTACTCACTTAAAGGATCTTAAAGATGATTGAATGCGCATCCAGTCCCAACCCATTAAATGTGTGCCTCTAATGAAAGCAATTTACACGAATTCCACATACCTACATAGTATACATTTTTGCTCACGATTTCGAAATGGTTAAATTGCTTAAATTAATGACATTCAAAGGTAGTTTTTGCAGCTTAACACCTTAAATTACATGAACCCCAGTGGGCATTTTATATTACATCACGGTAAACGAAACATATACATACGAAGGATCTTGCTTGGAATGCAAATATTTTCTATATATCATTTCAGGTAACTCGTATATTTGTCTTGAGCTTTGTGGAAGCAGTTACTCTTCGTGGTAATATGCAAATTGTTGGCTAGTCGACGATATATCCTTGTGGGGGGTCTGCAATGTCGTACTTATTTTTTATTTCATTTTTCATATTCTACCAAACATTTGCAATCTTGAATATTATAATGAATCAGTGGCAATATAGGAATGGGTTTTTTTTTTTCTTTTGATTTAATAAAGAAATGTAGGCAGGTACTTGGTATGCCCAAGGTCAGGAGAAGTTATTCCATAAATAAAAATGGAGGGATGAGTTTTAATACTCGTATTGTAGCAAGGTATGTTTTGTTTTTAAATATAGGTATCTTTTTTAAATGTTTATGTAAATAAATTATCTAAGTCAACGGTTCTAAAGTGATGGTACGCATACCTCCCGTGGTACGCGAAGGTAACACTACTGGGACGATGAACTTTTCAAAATCTTAAAAACGAATATTCGTGGATTTTTTCAGATGACATGTTTTGTTTAAATATACCCGCGAGTTCCACTTGTAAAAACAAAGAAATCCTATTCTTAGTGTTATTTTTTTATTTTGAGATTTAAGTTCGAACTTGGAAGCCATGTTCTTGAACTTCTGCGAAACCTTTTCGCACCGAGCATACATGCAACAAAATATTCCGATGTTTCTTACTGTTTTTCTCTGGCAAAACAGTGATTCTGTAAGTGAGGTCGAAAACGTAAAATAATTGTTCGAATTCCAGTGGAAACCCATTTGAATCATATTCCTTACACCAAGAGAAAAATAGAGTAATATTATTAATTTTCAACTCATATCCATCGCTAACCGATCTGGGCTTAAATTAAGCACATCAGTCTGAAACTAGTAATATACTGTTCTTATGAAATTGAATGATTAATTTAATAAATTTTCTAGTAGGTTAGGTTAGGTAAGGTTGAAGTGGCAGTCGGATAGAAGTCCGACTCACTTAGACCAATATAAGGTCCATTGTGATACCACGTGGATCTGAAGTTCCTGCCTACACGTTGAACCATTTTGAGGTGCTAATAAAGCGTGAGAGACATTTTGGGTCGGTCGAGTTTAGATTTCGTTTTCGGGAGAGAGCAGGGCATGTGCAGAGAAGGTGTAGAGTAGTCTCCTCCTCCTCCTCCTCATCCAAACAGCTCCTACAGAAGTCGTTGGAATAGGCACCAAGCCTTGTTGCATGCCTGCCTAACAAACAGTGTCCAGTTATGACACCAATTGTAGCACCAATGTGCGACCGATTAAGGGTAATCAAGCTCCTTGAGCGTCTTAGATCCAGCCTAGGCCAAATCTGCTTCGTTGTCAGACGAGTAGTTCCATTTGTCCACCTGTGGTTAGTTTTTTCTAATGCATCCAGTTTAAACAAGAGCTTGCACGTGGAAACTGCTATGCCTAAGGAGCCCTTTTCAGGCAAGATTGAGAGGGTAGTTCCAAGTTTGGCGAGTTCGTCGGCCTTGCAGTTACCCGGAATGTCCCTATGCCCCGGCATCCAGCAAAGGTGAATGTTGAACTGCTCAGCCATCTCTTTTAGAGATGATCGGCAATCTAGGGCTACTAAAGAGTTAATAGAGACAGAGTCCAGACACTTGATGGCGGCCTGACTGTCCGAAAAGATTCGAATATCCTTTACGGATACCACATTCTTTCTTAGCCAGGACAAGACTTCCTTTATCGCCATAACTTCCGCCTGGAAAACACTACAATGATTAGGAAGACCTCCACCCACTCCATCATTTGTTTTTGAACCGTCCGTGTAAAAATGGATTGATTCTTCTTCCGGCAAGGCATCCTCCCAAAAGGATCTAGGGGGGATGGATATCTGGAAGTTTTTGTCGAACAGCAGTTGGGGTGTGGTGTAGTCTATATTCCTAGAAGGGATTCTGAGTATGTTCAGAATTGCAGAGTGGCCGATTTCACTATCGGTCCATTGAGAAGTTGCTTTGAGGCGAGTGGCCGTGGTAGCAGCCGTCTGTCTGCTACAGATAAAATTTTCTAGTAACTACTCGTTCTTAATTTTGCAACGAATTTTCTTATTTTTAAAGCCCTGTATTATTAAACTAAGAACACTGTACAAGGTGGCGCAAAAATAACCTTCCGATGTTTTTTGGCTGTAATTTAAAAAAAAAATGAAAAACTTTGATTCTTCTTGTGGATTATTTTTATGTCTTGGTCTTTTAATTTTTTTTACATCAAGTCGAGAATATGATGTCATGTAAATGGCCGCCGCCACAGTTGATTGTCATTTGAGCCCTTTTTATGGCATTTGCCATCACTTTGGCCAAAACTTCCGGCGATAGGTCCTCACATTCTTGACGGATATTGTCTTTAAGAGCTGCAAGAGTCTGAGGCTTGTTGACATAAACCCGCGACTTCAAAAAGCCCCACAAAAAGAAGTCTGGAGCGGTCAAATCAGGCGATCTTGCTGGCCAGTGCAAATCGCCAAAACGGGAGATTAGGCGCCCGGGAAATGCATCCTTCAGCATATCGGTTGTGGCACGTGCAGTGTGTGCCGTTGCACCGTCCTGTTGGAACCACATGTTTTTCAATCCCAATTCATCAAGTTGCGGCAAAAAGAACTCGTTGATCATTGCTCTGTAGCGCTCACCATTCACAGTAACCGTTTGGCCCGCGACGTCTTCGAAGAAAAAAGGTCCGATGACAGCACACCATACAGTGACTTTGAGCGGGTGTAATGGCTCTTCGTGGGTTACACGCGGATTTTCAGTGCCCCAGAAGCGTAAATTTTGCTTATTTGCGTACCCGCTAAGATGGAAATGGGCCTCATCACTCATGATTATTTTTGATGAAAAATCATCTTCCTCTTGGTGTTGATTAAGGATGGCTTGAGCGTATGTTAGACGCGATTCGCGGTCAGCAGCTAACAGCTGATGCACCGTCTGGACTTTGTACGGAAACATCTTCAAATCTTGTACCAAAATTGGCTGTAAAGACCGTCGACTGATACCCATTTGCGTGGCACGTCGTCTGGTCGATGTCGACGGCGCTTCCATGACATCTTCGGCTACAGCAGCAATATTCTCTGCAGAACGGCTACTCCGGGGTCTGCATCTCGTGTTGTGCCAGTCTCTTCGAGGCGAGCGGCTAAACGCCGCAGTGTTTCATCAGTAGGCGTTGGACGGCTAGGAAATCTGCGACGAAATTCACGTTGTGCCAAAGTCACCGACCGATTATTGCCCAAATAAATAGTCACCAATATTCCGCGTTCTGGAGCAGTATAGCGTAACATTGTTTATTAACGTGTATTTCGCATGTGTTAACTACACAAATGTCAAAACAGAACTGACATTAGGGGCCAATCGCAAAATTTATAGCATTTTCTGATAGGAGGATTACATTTGCGCCGCCTTGTACTTAATTCAAGTATGACCTTTTTTGTATTAATACTCTAGCCAATTTTTTAATTTGATCATTATTTTGACTATTATTATGACTGTCTGGTACTAATTGTAGAACGCTCCTTCTTAGTTTGAGTTTAAACGATATAAGACTGGACCTGCTATATAGCGGGTGATTTTTTAAGAGGTTTAGAACTTTTTTTAAAAAAAAAACACAAAAAATTCGAAAAAATGAATGAAATATTTATTTGAATCGATAGTTTGAACCTTGCAATTTAATGTTTAAAGATAATTTCATGCAAATGTTGACCGCGGCTGCGTCTCAGGTAGCCCATCCGCTGAGTCCAATTTTGGCATACTCTTTCACACATATCGGCCGGTATCTCACGAATGAATGCATGGATGTTGGCTTCCAGTGCGTCAATCGAAGCGGGCTTGTCCCTATACACATTAGCCTTGGCATACCCCCACAAAAAATAATCTAATGGTGTCAAATCGCACGATCTAGGCGGCCAATTGACCGGCCCGAAACGTGAAATTAACTGTTCACCAAACTCGCCTCGCAATTGCGCCATTGTTTCGCGTGCTGTGTGGCATGTGGCACCGTCTTGTTGAAACCACATAGCATGCAAGTCAAGAACTTCCATTTTTGACAGTAACGCTGCGATTCGCATCATCTTTGAAGAAATATGGCCCAATAATGCCGCCGGCCCATAAACCGCACCAAACAGTGGCTTTTTCGGGATGCATTGGTAGCTGTTGCAATGCTTCTGGCTGATCTTCACTCCAAATGCGGCAATTTTGCTTATTTACGTACCCATTCAACCAAAAATGAGCCTCATCGCTGAACACAATTTTTCGATAAAAAAGCGGATCCTCGGCCAGCTTTCCAAGAGCCCATTCACCAAAAATTCGGCGTTGTGGTAGGTCGGCTGGCTTTAGTTCTTGCACCAGCTGTATCTTAAAAGGCTTTACGCCCAAATCCTTCCGCAAAATTTTCCACGTAGTGCTGTAACAAAGGCCTAACTGCTGGGAACGGCGCCGAATCGACATTTCGCGGTCTTCTGTCACACTAGCTGATACGGCCGCAATATTTTCTTCAATACGCACAGTACGTAAACGTGTTGGTGGTTTAATGTCCAACAAAGTAAATTTGGTGCGAAATTTGGTCACAATCTTCCGAATAGACTGCTCAGAAGGTCGAGAATGCCGATCATAAAATGGAAGCAGCGCGCGATGAACATTTCGAACCGAGCACGAATTTTGATAGTAAAATTCAATAATTTGCAAGCGTTGTTCATTTGTAAGACGATCCATGGTTAAATTGCAAACCAAACTGAAGCTGTTTGACAGTGACACAAGGTACTAAACACACGTCAGCTGTCAAAACCAGTGTTGCCAAAACCAAACCAGCTAAAAAATCACCCTTTATAAACAATTTTATTCAAAATTAAAAGCCATTATAATAAATCCGCTTGTCCAGATGGTATTTCCCCTATCGTCCTGCAGAAGTGTTTTTCCACGCTGTCAAAACCACTGCGTAAGCTCTAGAGAGATAGTCCTATTCTTCAGGGCTCTTTCAAGTCCCAAAAATATGAAATACCTTGAATCCCGAAAACTTCTTAATGTACGCTAGTTTTTGCAGCAACAGGTCCACTGGTGGTTTGATGACATACTTAGCCGAAAAGTGGAACCAATCTTTTCACCATGGTGGTGAAATCAAGGTCATTGCGCTTGATATTTCAAAGGCAATTGGCAGAGGTATGGTAGGTATTGATCGATGATACCCTTCTTCAATGGATTAGAAATTACCTTTCGGACTGTTCAATTCAAGTCGTTTTGGACGGTTTCAAGTCTGCAAATCACCATCAATGATCTCCTGTCTGTTACTTCCAATCCTATTCAATCCTCCGCCGATGACAGTACCCCCAGCTTTACAAATTCGTTTCCTGGGCATGCGATGATGAGGGGCTTCGGGCGTGGAGCAGAAACGGCAAAGTATGTGAATGTCATTGGATTCCTATCTTGATTCCATTCTTAAGTGGGGTAAAACCAATAGAGCAGAATTTAATGCTTCCAAAAAAAATTATGTCTTCTGTCATTAAAGCGAAACCCCAATACTCTGCGCCATTGTCCCTGAATGGCACTTGCATCGCCGAAACCGAAAGGCTTTCCATCCCCGGTATGTGCGTAAATAAAAAACTTCATTGGAATGAACCACATATTCGACGTCGCCAAGAACGCTGCGAACACTTCTAGACTTCCTCAAGCAATGCAAGAAATATTTCACCGCTTCTGATCTGGTTAAAATTTAGAAGACGTTTATTCGCCTGATTATTGAGTATAACCCCCATATCTGTTCCGATGTACCAATAACGTATTTGGAGCTACTAGACAGGATTCAAATACGCGCGATATAACTTATTGGCAATAGAGCTATCGCGAAGTCGCTTGACTCTCTTAGTAATCATGACAATGTCTCCTGCCTGTCATTTTTTTATCGATACTTCTACCGTAAGTGCTCGAACAAAATAGTGCGCGTTTATATTATAAAAAAGGGTTACTTTCCTTTTGAGGAAGTTGAACGTTTTCTTCGGTACTTCCTAAAACGAACTTTTCGCCTTCCTAACAACACACCTAACTATATGTTACATTTGGAGACAGCATTAATCCCTCTTTTGATGGACGCTCTACGGCTGCACTTCGAATATATAGTAAAAGTATCTGAGATGGAACAAGAAAGGTTACCTAAACTAGTGCTCAACCATATCGTTTCAAGAAGAAGCCATCTGTATCGAAATTGGGAACGTTTAGCATCTGAGAGCGGATTCAATCTTGGATTAACAACAGTTATTCAGGGCACAGCCTTAAGGTCTAAATTTTGCGCGCTTTTATCATCAATCGGACGAGATAGATATGAAAGATTCGTAGAAGACGCAATATAGTAGAACATACTATTCGCAACTTAATTGCGATCTGGGAGATAAAACGTGTTTTTTAAACAGAAACTCAACCGACAAAATAAGCCTGATAGTGAAAGTGAGAGGTGAGCTGATCGCACTTAACTTTATTCCACATCAAGAGAGGACGACTTCCACTTTATAGCGATATACCCTATTTTAAATGAATTCCGTCAGCTATACTTTGGGACGACAACGCTGAACATTTTAAATGGTTGTCATGGGTGGAATGCATTGTATAACTACGCTACAAAGGCGCTAATGTATAGAGAATGTATCATGGATGAAAGTTTTTAGAAATTTTAATATCTAGTTTCCGTTATGATTTTTTTAAATTTTTTATACGAAAGTTTTTAACGTACTATGTTAGCAAAAAACCATCATTTTATGTTAGGAGCGTAAATGTCAATCTGGTAGAGGGTCTAAACACCTAAACAGAATTTAAAAAAAAAATAAGGTGCTCGACTACGTCATACGAAACATACGAAACTCGGTACATGAGATTCGTTTTGAATCACTTTTTAGGTTTTGAAAAATTAGATTTTCTCAAAAACGGCACCTACGATTTTGAAGTAATTTCGCACATTTATCATTTTTAACATAATTGTTCGAAATGCAAAAAAATTATCAAAGTCATTAGAGCCGTTTTTAGGGAAAACGAATTTAATTTAAATTTAAGAAAATCGTTATGTGAAAAATAAAATTTTAATAATATTATTTCAAAATTCGAAGTATGCAAATTTATTCGACTCAATAGCATAAGAAAAAAAACAGTAAAAGTTTTTGAAGTTCGCTTTGTTACTTTTCGAGATATTGGCGGTTTTATAAATTACCGTTAATCGAATTTTTTTCCAAAAACTTAGTATGCAGTATTTTTGGTCCCATCCCAAGTATCCCAAGACCAAAATCCTTTGTACCATTTTCTAGAAAAATAGAATAAAATTTTCACCAAAAAAATTGTATGGCAGATACTGTTATTTAAAAAAAAAACACCGCGAGATGTTATCCCAAAAACATTATATACGAGTTTTGAAGTAAATCCGTGGAACCGTTTCGCTATACGTCTGCCGGACAGATAGACAGACAGACAGACTTTTATTTTTTATGAAATAAAAGTCCTAACTAACTAACAAACTACCTTACAAAATAAAAACATAAAAAAAGATTTTTAATAAAACTGAGTTATTTCTGAAAACGGTGCTCAAAATCTTGTTATGTCGCGTAAGATATGCAAAAAACAAAGAATGCCATATACGGTTTTTCATTATTTCAATAAATGTTTCATAAGAAAAACATTCTACAATTGGAAAATCATGTAGCGGTCATTGACTGATCCGTGATTCGCATGGGTTAAATTACAGAACACACTTTTTTCCCATCTGCAACAAACATATTTAGTTCTCCTTAACCATATAATGTGTATATATTTTCCAATTCCAGAATTCTTTAAAATCTTTAGAATCATTCAGCTCTGTGTTTCCAACCATTCATATACGTTTGGCTATCTTTCGTCCAAAGAAAATTGTTAGCCATGCATATTTTAACAAGCCAAAATGGTTGGTTGCATGTCAATCGACAATGCCTGTCCAGGGATTGTATTGCCTGTTTTAAGTGCACTTCACATTCGGAACTGAAATTTTAAATACATCAAATCGCCATCCAATGTAACTATGCCAAAGCCAAATTAAAGCAATCATTGACCGTTTTGAAAAACGTCATCTGCTCTGCGTCAAGAATGTTTATGGAAAATGCTTTTACACGCAAACTGCAAAAGTAATTTGATTGCAAACAAGGCAACGGATTTGAACTGAATTAGCATTAGTAGAAGAGTGAAATAAATGTATGTATGTATCTGCATGCTAATAGGAATAGAAAGTTCTCAATAAAAATCAGCGTACATAGAGGAAAGTGCTTTCGTGTAATAAACAAGTCTATATGGTTATCTGCTTCGATGGACGAATGAAGGACTTAAAAATGCATGGTTTTGCTTACTAACGATTTTTTTATTACTAACATTCCTGCAATGAGTGCTTGATGTAGTACCTGTGTATGGCAGGATATTTTGCAGGTTAATGGGTTGCATTAATTGGTTTGGTGTTAACACAAAATAAAAACACTAAAATTAATGGCCTAATGGAATCTACAATTAAAATTTATTGCAACACATATGAATATTAATAGTTTTTTTTTTTAAATCGATTATTGAATTTTTTGGACTCTAAATTAGATTTAGTACCAGGATTATTTTTTTGTCATCATATCTCGTCGGAAATTCAAATGTTTATGTTAATAATTTCTCTGTGGTAGGTTGTGGCGCTGCAGCCATGGGCAATTCCATCTTTGATGCGACATTCAGTAGTGTCCACATCTAAAGTTTTTGCTAAAGTACAAAACACTACCATTTTTGATCCTTCAAAAAACCCACAGATGTGCTCATAATGAATTTAAAAACCTGATCTAGATTATTTCTTCAACTTGAATGTTTCAGAAGTAGTCTAAATGCCGCCATTTTATTCTTCTTCTCTCCATTTAACGACGAGATTATGATCATAACCCTCCCACTTCACTGCATTCTTACTGGTCCCGCATATGACTGCATTTATCGTCAAGAGCTTTTTGTGGTGATGGCCGAATTCGGGATGCCGTCAAAACTGATCCAGATGTGTCGCATGACACTAGATAACACGCGACGCAATGTGCAGTTTGGCAGAAGCTCATCTGAACTCTTTCAAACTTGCACCGGATTTCGGCAAGGAGATGCGCTGTCGTGTGATTTCTTCAATCTTGTTCTTGAGCAGATAGTGCGCAGGGCAGTGTCCACACGGAAGGCACTATCTTCAACAGATCAGTCCAAATGCTGGGGTATGCGGACGATATAGATATCATCGGTCGATCCCAGCGTGCCGTGATAGAGGCATTCACGGCTATTGAAGAACAGACGAAACTAGTTGGTCTTGAATTGAATGAGGACAAAACAAAATAAGTATATGCTATCAACAAACAAACAATCATCTGTCCACAGACTAGGACAAAATGTCACTGTTGATAGCAGCAACTACGAGGTAGTTAAGGAGCTCATCTACCTCGGGGTAAACATCAACTCCACAAATGACATCTTAGTGGAGATCCGTCGAAGAATTACCCTAGGAAACCGCTGCTATTTCGGTTTGGCGAAGCAAATGCGTTCAAAACTCCTAACTCGAAGGACAAAGTGCATGCTCTACAGAACCCTTATTCTGCCAGTTCTGCTATACGGCGCCGAGTTCTGGACTTCTTCTTTCTTTGAAAGAAAAATCCTCCGACGGATATTTGGTCCTGTGTACGAGGAGGGCGAATGGAGGAGAAGATACAACCGCGAACTCTATGAGCTGTACCAAGATGTGGATGTAGTCCGAAAAGCCAAAACTCGTCGACTACATTGGCTCGGCCACATCGAGCGAATGGACAACAACGCTCCAGCTAAGAGGATCTTCGAATCCCAGCCCCCAGATTCGAGACGACAAGGAAGACCGAACCTCCGTTTTAAAGACCAAGCCATCGCGGATGCCAGAGCGCCTGGTCTGGACAACTGGAAGCAGCGTGCCCGGGATCGCAGAGGGAGAGACTCTTCACGGGTCGGGAGCCCGTTAACCAAGGGAATGTTGATTTCCATTGCCTTTTTGACGGGGTTCGTAGGATCCCTCCTTTGAACATGACAATACCAACTAAGTCGGTCGTACTACAATTTTTTCGAGATGGGTTCTTTGACGTGAAGGCTTCCTCGGATTCTGGTACTTCTAATTCGATCAAGCTTTGTTACTCCTGCTGCCATGCGAAGCATCTTCATCTCAGCTGCTGTCAACTTGCCCTCATACTTTTTGTACATTGTCCAGGATTATGTATCATATGTGAGCGCCGGACGCACAACTGCGGTGTAGAGCTTTCCTTTCAGCTTAGGGGACATTTTTCGGTCACAGAAGATGGCAGAGTTTCAACGGTTGCTTCGTTGTTAATCATTGATCCCAGATATTTGAACTTTTCACACCCCAAAAATTCGATTAATTTTTTAAAATTAAATATGGCTCCAATTTGAAATGAAAAATGCCCCCCGAGCAAAATAAAAAGAGCCTCCAAAAATTTGTCACGCCCCATTCAGTGCTACCCATTATATGAAAGCTGAATTTCCCAAGAAAAGATTTACCTAATATTAAACAAATTCTGTTGCTTCCATTAAGTTCGAAGAGATGCATATATGTTATGCTAGGAAAGAGATTCAGATATTCTTCAGAGGGTTAAGGGGACTCAAGGACTCACTACGCAAACCGGAATCTACCAAAACTACCCAAAGGCAATCAGTGCTGAACCTTTAAAAAAAGCTCTTTCTGTGTATGTTCATTCGAAAGGTGCAATTTCGCGTCACTTTTCGAGCACTTCGTCCTGTATTCCTCGAATTACGCGTGTTATGTTATCTTGTAAGGCTTCAATCGTATTCGGCTTATCCACATAGACTAATGACTTAACATAACACCACAAGAAATAATCAAGAGGCCTTAAATAGCATGATCTTGGCGGTCAATTCACAGGGCCATTTCGAGAGATAAGCTGCTCACCAAATTCACCCTTCAACATTTCCATTGTTTCACGAGCTGTGTGGCATGTGGCACCGTCTTGATGAAACGACATGTCAATCACGTTCAACTCAGCTAACTGGGGCAAAAAAACGGTCCTCTTTGCAGAAAAATGGACCGATGATGCCACTAGCCCATGAACCACACCATCATTAAGAATTTTGAAAACGAAATAAAGCCTGACGGCCCTTAATTCGCAGTAGTCATTGAACCGACAGATACGTTGTGACAGTATTATATAGAAATGAACTCAAATAAAAAAATATCCAAATACAAAAATGAAAGAATACCCCAAAAGAACGAAATAAGTATTTCTTGAGGCCTTATTTCCTAGAGTCGATTATAAGTCACCAACGCTTTTAGGGCTGAAAATACATAAATGTCCGTTTCACACTACCCTAAATCCTGAAGAAGTTTCAAGAATAACAAATCGAATTATCGATTTCAAAGTCGCATGTGATAGCGGGAATAGAATTCTGTCCTATGTTTGGTTTTGCTGCTTCGTTAACGTCGGAGAAAATAACACAGTCATGGAGCATTTTCACACTGGTAATTGAAAAAATATTTTTTAACAAGTCACTGCAGTCTTTGGTCAATCAAACAATATTGACATCATTCGCAGAAAGATTTGAGTATAATGATTGAGTACAAAACGTAACAAATTTTGCTGAAAATTTTGTAAACAACTTCGGCAATGAAATCAAGCGCCAAACGCTATTATTTTAAAAAAGTCACAACTGCTTAGAAAGTTCCTAGAGCTAAGGTAACCCTCATTTTCCTATCTTGTTGTATTGCGCTTAAGCCTATATAAGCTGCATAAACACATCAAGATAAGCATCTAAAGTAATGCTCCAGCCTGAACAGTTTTAGTTGATATCCATCGCTGAGGAACTATGCAGAAAAGAACGACCACTTCTTTGATGGTGTGCCTCAGTGGAGTGTCACCTTTACCAACCGTGATGCATTGTATCCACATAAGTCTGTTTTTGTCGGACTCAGTCTTGTAAAGAGACCGCCAGGCAGGCAGGATGCCTATATTTTTATCCAAAGTTGAGATCTACTTAGTCAGCAACTTGTCCATTCTCATTGTACTTTCAGACAAATAATTCCTTTGAATTTTGTAACTTACCCGACTGTTTGAGACACTTCAGTGGTTTGAGACACTTCAGCACTCACCACATCAGCACCTAGAGCCTAGAGCCTGTTTCGAGCAAAGGCAGATGTTTACAGCGGGTGTCTTCGGCTCCACAACAAGTGTCGTAGATAGTTGTATTAGTATAACACATTTACGTGCTTGGCAAGAGTGTAGACGTTCGTCAAAATGCCTACTGGTGGCGGCTGCAGATTTTTCTCTTTCATAAATCAAAAATGCCGCAGACAAGCATTCTGTGGAACTAGTTAGATTCATGTCCTGAGAAAATTGTTGGCTGTGTATTTTTAGTTCTTCAGAATTCATTCCAAGTACGAAGACATTTTTATAAGAGCCCAACTTGCACTTATGTGCTTTTCAAGGTACTTTTAAAAACTTCTTAATAAATAAATGGCAGTAGAGTTTTGGTCAGTAGGTCGGTCCACTAGTGTTTCTGTGACATACTCAACCTAAAAGTGGAACCAATCTCTTCACCAAATTGGTATTGTGAAAGTGATATCTTGGGCTTGAAAGTAATGTCATTCGATGGTGACAAGCACTTATATACAATTGGTAGTTGATTGTGCTTCAGCATATTTGGTCAGTTGCCATTTCGTGGTCAATTAGAACTCGAGTCAAGACCACTAGATCTGAACTTGTTAGAGATATGTAACTTGCCTAGTGCAAGGAGTGCAGGGTCAAGTAATAATGTAGTATCCTCTCAGGAAAAAAGAAGAAGACGAAAATCACATATGGACATCTACTCGACCAATACATCTCAATGATGAGGTTATTCACGTGAAGCGGGGAACGAAAAAAACGTAAAGTTCTACAATTCTCTCTTACATTTACTCCATTACAGTCGTATTAATAAAAATAAATATCCGCTCCTTAACACACGGTTACACAAAAAAAGAAGGACTTGCATGTTTGAAATTTTCTTATTAATAAACATCAACAACTTGTCCAGTGTCTTCGAGGCAGAGGCACAGGCTATCAGGGAAGCATATAGAGGTAGGATACTTATGACCAAATCATTGTCCAAATAAAACATTGCCATGTTTGTAGACAACCAGGATGCGTTTAGGGCTCTTCATTCCACCACCTCGTCAAGGTTAGTTGAGGACTGCATGGGGATATTCGCTCGGGCCAGTCGTCGATTCAATATCACTTTTCACTGGGTTCCTGGCCTTAGGTATCATCCACGGAGAAACTTTATCCACTGACAGGCTTCGTAAAGAGAAATATTTTCCTGCACTTTACCTCGAAGGCGAAAACTGGGTGGTCAAAAGTAACGAACTGCATCATTTCTAGGAAGATGTGGCCTACATACAGCAAATCTCAGAGAACGACGGTCGGAGGTCGCGAGACTAGGCGGCATTTCTACCGGCCATTGACCCATCGGCACGCATGCTGCCAAGCTTGTCATTTCCCATAAGACTCACTGTCGTAGCTGTAGGGATATTGGGGAAAAGGATACTGTGCTCCTTCTACTATGCGGTTGCTCGGCTTGAGCTAAAACTAGACAACACATTGATTTCGGAAGCATCATTCCTCAATGCCACTAGTTGGTTTTTAACCCTTACTCAATCTTCTCCCTCTCTTAGGTCTAGACAAGTTAATAGATATCTTAGTACTAACTCATCTTGGTTCGCTGTTCATTAAAACAGGATCTAGTAAATAACTTACTTTTCCTTCCTTATTCACTTAATGGCATCCGCATGAAGACTCTGTGCCCAGGACACATTAAACATTAGATCCTGTGCGACCCCAGGCATTTTGATTCCAGTTATCCTGACCAAGAGCTCTTTCATGCGCCATGGCTTGGTCTTTAAAAAAGAGGTTTCATCTTGCCTCTCCAATAATTTTTGATTGTTTTAAAGAGCCCAATATTATATCTTATTTCCTGATTTTCGGCCAGCACTCAGCATCGTATAGAAGAACTTGTAGATTCAAGTAGATTGCCGAAATCATACACACCTTGTCGAAACTTGTATAGTAGCTCCAATAGGTTTTGATGCTTAAGGTCGAAATGCAGGGCATTCGCAAAGAAGGTGTAGTGTTGTCTCTTCCTCCTCCTCATCCATGCAGCTTCGTTATAGTTTTTTCAAATCTACCAGTCAGCCAATGCATTTGGTTATATTCATTAATGATATAAAAATGTTAAGCGTATTTACATGTCTGTAAGTTATACTAACTTGCGTAGATTTCTTTTTCATTAGGGACAATTAGCCAAGTTTTTGTTCACTCAAACATTGTTGATAGCCCGTTGTAGCTTTTTTGTTGCTGATTTAACCGTATGTTCACGGCCAGTATCATTCGCAAACGTAGTGCCTTCTTCTTATGGTATGTCTCGGGTATAGGTTAATAGAATCGTACCCAGAACGCTTCCTTGCGGAACTCCTGCCATTATGACCTCAGCTACTGTTCACTGTTGTGGAACAAAAAATTTAAACAAAGCATTTATGAGATGCTTGCGTAAAGGGAGTTATTTCAAATATACGGTACCCTAAGCGGGTATAATTATTGCCGCCAAGTCTCTAAGCGGATATACATAGATTAGTGCTTCCAAATGCCTTTTTGAAGTTGTCGGTGAATTTTTGTGATAAATTCTCAAGAAATGTCAAATAATTTACAAAAATAAATATTAGTTTGAGTATCAATCAAATCATTTTATGTTTTTTAACCATGCAGGGCGAGAGAATATTGATACTAAATAGTATATATTTGACCCATATCGAATAATTGGTTCAAAAGGCCACAAATGCAATCAGATGTACATTAAAACCCGTGTCATTTCAAAACCAATTATCCAATATGAAATAAATAAGCACGATGGAAAACTTAGGTTTTCATTGTGGGTATTATTTTTTGAGTTTTCTTCCATGTTTAATACAACTTTTATGACTGAAAATCCAAAAAAAGAAACAACTGACAGTCCCTACATTTCATAGAGTCTGGCAACACACACAAAAAAGAATGAAAGCAATTTGAACGACGGGGAACGCTGAAATCTGAAACAAAAAATGAATTCTGTTGGGAAGTCGAATATTTTTGTGCTCTCAGGTACCTATTTTTGGTCTTCTGTCAAAAGTGAAACGGGCTGGAACGGAAACGTGAATGCCCACACCGAGAATTCAACTTGAAAGTGGATTTTCTATGGATTCTTGGTGCAAACTGACTCACATAATAAATATTTTCCTGTCTCGTGCGACATGACGATCATTCCCATGAAACCATTTGTTGGTGATGCCAAGTCCATCTCGACCCATCTCGAAAAAATTGGAGCACGACGGGCTCAGTTGGTGGGATCTTACGAACCCCGGCAAAAGGGCAATGGCAATCAACGTTCCCTTACAATCGCGTAAAAGAGGCAGGCCTTAAAACTCCTAGATCACACAAATGAAGAAACACCAGCATTTGATTGGCCTCAATGATGAAGTGATCCAAAATCGGGAAGCCTGCAGATATTTTTTTAGGTCGAACTGGCGAACCCCACAGTCGGACCATTCCTACTGCGGCGAAGTGAATTATTGGACTGAGATCCCTACAATTCTGATCATAACCTCACCGTTTAAATGGAGAGAAGGAGAAGAACAAGAAGATGTCTGTTTTGATGAATTTCCTTAGCGACGATGAGCGTTCTTTTGTGCAAACTTATCTACACACTCAGCAAAGTTTAGTGATCAGCTTGACCATGCATGAGTGGTGCATTTCGTACTACTCCCTCGGCAGCACTTGACATTCCGTTTCATTTAAAACCACTCGACATCTTAAGCAGACAATTAACTGCTAACTGCTTAACTTAGTGAACCGAAAAAGATTTTGACCACTCTGCTATTCTAAATCTATTTAAGACGCTTCCTATAAATATAGAAATATAGATTACATCACACCTTAGCATCTGTTTGACAAACTTCTTCTAGTCACTATTCCATCCAGATCATTCTGGGTTGAAAACGATCTCCCGAAGGTGAATCGATCCACTTCTACACCGATTGATCGAAAACAAATCAGTATGTTTCAGGCGGAAGTCATGCCGGTTACAGAAGCCTTTTCTTGGCTGAAAAGAAACGTGATATTCGCTAGAGATATCTGAATCTTCTCTGACAGCCAAGCGGGCTTAAAATCGCTAGAGTCAGTTTCTCTAAACTCTAAAGTGGCCCTAGAATGTCGATCCTCTCTCATGGAGATGTCGAAGCAATTCATCATTCACCTTTAGTGGGTGCCGAGGCATAGAGATATTCTAGGGAACTGCAAGGCCGAAGAACTCACAAAGTACGGAACCACACTGCCTGATATTTCAGCTGATACAGGTTCCTTAGACATTTCAATTGCCACACGCAAACTAATGATAAAATTAGAAGCTATTGAGGAAACCAACCTTAACCTTAGGTGGACAAGTGGCACACCTTATCTAGCGACAAAGCGGATTTCGCCTAAGCTGGATCAGAAACGCTCTAAGTGTTTGATCTATCATCTATCCATCTATCAGCACGTCAGCTCTACAATAAGTGTCATCACTGGACACTGTCTTATAGGCAGAAATGGAACTAAGCTTGGGATGTAGTCAAATGACTTTTGCAGAACATGCATGGACGAGGAGAAAGAGGAGACAATCCTACACCTTCTTTGTGCTTGTCCTGATCTCTCACAAAAACGTAAGGTCCACCTAGTGCCTTCTTCCATGACAATCTTGAAGATCTGTCGTGTAGAATTCCTGACGTTAAAGATCTCTTTCGCTCTATCCAGAGCTCCAAATGGTTTAACGTGTAGAATAGTAAAAGTTTAGATGCACTTCAACCGAACTTAATCTATATAAATACCAACTGAATGCATGAACGATGCATTATTGGCAGCGATTTGCAATTAACAGCACCTTTGGTGACATAAGCTTGCTGTTATTCGTGGAGTTTTTTTTTTACTCCTAAAGTGAACTATGTACTCAGCTTGCTTCGTGTTTGTTTACTAATAAATCCTTCGCCCACACCAACTGACCAAAACTCCTTTGAAACTCATTAAAATAAAATAATATCTCATAACTAAATAAAAAAGTAAATATTGAACGGTGTTACTTTATTAGCACTTTACAAAAGAAACCAGCAGATGGCTCACTTTGTACCTTCCCTACAAAGTCCATTACTTGATAAATATATAATGAGCAATTCTAGTTCGTTCGAAAACATTATTTGGTTGCCTTAAGTCTTCAGAATTTAAAAAAAAATACATACTATATACGTTTCGTAACTTTCTAGCTAAAATTAAAATCAATCACATCGATGAGGGATGTCACTTGTAGTATCCTCTTCGTGATGCGATGACAATCAATTAATTATTTTTGTAGATTCTTATGGTGTCACATTTTCACAATTTCGTATTGTGTTGGAGATATCTTTAATAATAATCTTTTGCTAGTTCTACACGATGTATGTACATATGTACCAATGATATGTCGTAATGATTATTAAAAAAAAAATATTAATTTTATGTTTTGTGCTAAAAATAATATTGATTTTTAGTGTAATAAGTTAAGATGAAAAATTCGTGATGAACCACGTCAAATATGTCAATTACTAATTCTTTAAAAAAAAATACATAAGAAGTATAGAAAAGTTCTATCAAGTTGTTGTCACACACACACAGTAATGATTGATGAGCGGGTAGATGGCGGAAGGTGGTGGCAGAAGATAATATGGCTATCCAGGTTTGTCGTGGATCACGATAGAAAAATACATAAAGTGGACATGATTTATATGAAGAAGCCTTCGTACTAATTGCCTTGGCTTATATATTAGATTAGATTGGACTTGGTACCCATATCACCACGGCCACAGTGGTCCTATTGTGATGTCCTCATTTAAAATTCGCCTAAGATGCCGGATTTGTGGATAAATTCGGCTAAGACTTTGGGCGAAGAGACAGTAATAACGGGTGATCCAAGTAGAGATACTTTTTTCAATAGCCTTTTTTGACAGATCACGTGTGAGTCGTGTCATGCTGTCATGTTATTTTTGTTTAGTATTGTTTAACGTTTCATAATGGAAAGACTTACGCGAGAACAACGTTTACAAATTTTTCAACTTTATTATGAAAATTCACGTTCTGTGAGGAATGTGTTTCGTGCACTTCGCTCAACTATTCGCAACACCATCACCCATTTTGAGACCCAGCATTCATTATTGGATAATATTCGACCGAATAGACCACGTCCAGCACGCTGTGAAGAAAATATAGCGGCCGTAGCTGAGAGTGTACACGAAGACCGTAGAGAGTCGATTCGGCGCCGTTCGCAGCAACTCGGACTGACGTATGGAACGACTTGGCGCGAAAGCGTACAAAATACAGCTTGTGCAACAACTGAAGCCGCTCGACCTTTCCAAGCGACATCGCTTCGCTCTATGGGCTCTTGAAAAGTTCCAAGAAGATCCGACGTTTTCGAGGCAAATTTTGTTTAGCTATGAGGCCCATTTCTGGCTCAATGGGTGTGTAAACAAACAAAATTGCCGCATTTGGGACGAAGAGCAACCTGAAGAGATTGAAGAACTGCCACTTCATCCAGAAAAAACAACGGTTTGGTGTGGTTTGTGGGCCGGTGGAATCATCGGTCCATATTTCTTTAAAAATTATGCCGGTGCGAATAACCGTGCATGATAACCGACTATTTGATGCCTGAAATTGAAGCTCGTGATCTCGGCGACATTTGGTTTCAGCAAGACGGCGCCACTTCGCACACATCGCATCAATCAATGGACTTATTGAGAGAACATTTCGGTGAGCACATAATTTCACGTTTTGGGCCGGTCGATTGGCCACCAAGATCGTGTGATATCACACCGTTAGACTATTTCCTGTGGCGATATGTAAAGTCAAAAGCTTATGCCGACAAACCCGCTTCGATTCAGGCCTTGGAGGAAAACATCACGCGTGTCATTCGCGTGTTACCAGTCGAAATGCTCGAACGAGTGATCGAAAATTGGACTCAACGGATGGACCATCTGCGACGTAGCAACGGCCAACATTTGATAGACATAATCTTCAAAAAATAAATGCCAAAGAATGTTCTTTCAAATGATAATAAACATTCTCCATTAAATTTGAATTTTTTGTGTTTTTTTCTTTAAAAAAGTCGGGAACCTCGAAATGGATCACCCTTTATATGAAGAAGCTATTAGATTAGATTGGACTTGGGCCTATTGTGGTGTCCTTCATCTTCGTGGCAGATTCAACAAGTGTTGTCTTGAGAAATTCCCACAGCCATGAGGTGTTTTTTTTTTTACTCTGCAGTGTCCCGTCCGGAATCCGGTAACTGTGTGTATTTGCCCTCTGGATAGTTGGAGCTGTTACTTAGTTCTTTTTGGTAAAGGTGAAGGTAGAAATAGTTTCGCCTGTCTGTTACCTTCAGTTTCCCTTCAGTAATGAAGTGATTTCTTTTCTAGCCATTTTTTGATGCAGAGTTTAATGGAACTGATGGTCACGTCACCGAAAATGGTGCCGCAGATCCTTTCCTGGCTAGTTCATCAGCATTTTCATTTACATCGAAGCCACTATGTCCAGGCACTCAGATTAATTGCACTCTATTGGTGCTGGCTAGTGTTGTGTGTAGTTGAAGACGGTCCCAAACTAATTTAGAAGTGATTGCAAATGTGCAAAAGCAAGTAGTGCTGCTTAGCTGTCTGATAGAATAGAAATGTGCTTATCAGTGACGTTCCTCTGTAAATTTTCTTTGATGCACAGCTCCATTGCTTGGCTTATATATGGTATACATCAACTTTGGCGGAATTGTGTTCGAGATTTCCTTTTAAAATAATGTTTAAGCATAATCGGCCCATACAGGTCCCAAAAAGCTTCTCCAATGCTGATCGGTCCACACGCCGATATATTTAAGGCAGCATTAGGTAGCTTTGAAGAGACCACACTTGAATTGAAGGAAAAGCCAAACCATTTCAAGACTTGATCGGGCCTCATAAACGCCTTTTCTTTTATTTAATTGCAGATGACACGCCGGCGAATTTTGGGACAAACCTTTTTCTGTCTTAAATTGTCTAAAACTGAACTGTTCTCATAAACTCGGTAGCTTAACATCTACGATGGCTGGACATTTAGAGCAAATAAACATTAGTTGACAAGCCCGATCATTTTTTATTTCCAACTTTCGAAAAACGTCAATGTAAATGGAGGCCTGCCCAAATAAGACTTATTTTTATAAGTTCGCTTTATTTCACTTTAGCAGAGTGTTCGTTAGTCCACAAAATCTATAGAATCTATAGACCTGCCTCCTTGGTTTCACTGTGAGATTTAGAGTAGATGCGACATTGGATGCATGCAGATATATTCCATAAGGCCAATTTTTTAAAGTCGTTCTTTTTTCACTTGGCCTTGTTTTAATATTTATCTTCATCTGCTCCATAAGATCTTTAGTTGTTCAGGCCCTATCTTGAAAAACAAAACACCGTCACCTCTCAAGTTGCTCAATAAAAAGTTTCTTTTAACTGAAAAATTACATAAATTTTTTTAAATGAATAATAAATGGCCTCAAAAATATGAAATATATTTTTTTCAATATAAATTGTTGGGGCCACTTTTCAATTTGAAATGTTGGAATTATTTCAGAATGAAAACAAAGCTCCACTTTTGTGCCATTTTTCATTTATTTGCAGTAATTTTTTTTTTTCAATGAATCTTAAACCCGAACTTAAAGATGAATAATTGCCCTAAACTAAATAAAATATGTTTTCAAAGATATGAAAAATTATTCCAATTCCCAAAAGTTTGTGTTTCGTTTTCAGTATAGATTTTTGGTTGAAACAAACCAATGCACCTTCTGTTAGTCAACCCATTGGTCATACTAGGGAGGTCTAAATTTACCCAAATTGGAAATTGGATGAAAACAGAGAAAGAAGTGTATGGAGACTGTCACTATCTAACCTCAAACATTTCTCTAGACTACACAAACGTTGATTAAGGTGAATGATGCAATCAACCTCGAACCAGTTCTGAGTAATTGGTACCAAATTTCTGAAAGACAGAAAAGAGCGTTGACGGCTGAAATAAAATTCTAGAACTATCTCGAGATCGAAAATTGGGCAGATCTCCGTAAAATTATTTCATGTATTCTTATGGATTTGTCTTCCTCAGCATATTCAATACGGTAATCGTTAGATGATACCTACTCCTTCTTATTTACCTGGAATGCCTACATTAATCACTAAATCTGTGATTTCTCTCAGCACGGAGCCAAAATTGTCCTCACTTCCCAACAGAAATTATTTTTTTTATTTTACCAATATGCTGATAACGTTTCACCAGAACCTATCTGTTTTTCATTGCATCGGGTTTTTTCTTTATTTTGTAAGAAGCCTGAGTGTGAGAGTTGAACCTTAACATATTTTGAGCTATTTGACAGGATCCAAAAACGTGCGGTAAAACTTATGGCGATCGAGACATCGCGAAATCACTTGACTCTTAACCGTACAATACGAATGTGGAATGCTCTACCACGATCTGTTTTTCCTTTGCATTATATTTTACAAACATTTAAAACCAACTTGCATCGGCTTCTCCCTTTCTCTAATGCCCGCACTGTGTCACTTCATTATAAGGGTATCCAAAGTTCCTTTAGTGCGCGTACATTATAAAAAAAAACCTTAACTAAGACCAAGTCTGTCTCAAACCCTTGAACCCCGTGGTACCGCCGGTAGTCATTTCATCTCGCTGGGGATAGTTTTTTTTTCAGGGGAATGCGCCAATAAATGTGCTATTCTTCTAAAGTTGAGGTAGCTTGTGCTAGGATTCCTAAAACCCCAATAATCGATGCTAGGAATGCGCCTACGTACTAACCCACACCACTACGTCCGTTAACCACTCTCCCTGCCGGACTGCCATTAGGTGTTACTTCGCGGGCCTTATTAGGAATTTTTCAATTATTCTTAGATCGTTTTTCACCAATTTCCATCCAATCCATCCAATCCATCCAAGTAATGGTCGATTGGGCAGGTTTGATCTGCTCTCCACCGGCTGATTCCAATGAGTTTTTGAGATTTTGCCACTGACGTTTTAATGTCAAGGTCGATTGGCCGAAATGACCGCTGAAACCGGTCTGAAAGCAAAGCATACTCTTAAGGATAACATTTTGTGCACCGAGTTAGTTCCTCTCATGGACGTTTTCCGATCCCTTGAAGATGCCCATATTGACGTGTAATAATGATAGACTTGCTCAATGTTGCCAAAGAGTTTCTAATTGGCTGCCTCCTCCGACATTTGGCATTAGCCACTGTTCCCACTGCCTTGTTAGGTTTTCTCCCCTGCATACTTCATTTGCTCTTTAAAATTGAGCCTGTAATCTAGCAATATTCCCAGATACTTGATGAGTTCGCTGGATTTGATCTGCTGTATCTTTTGCCTGCTTCTTTTCAGTACTTCTTCCGTCTTCTGGTTTACCAGTTCTAGGCCAGCTTCATGCAACCAAAGACTGATTTTGATCGGTTGCATTAATACGTATTGGTATCAGGTGGCCTGCCTTAATCGGCCTAGCTTTTGGAGCTAAAATTTGGTATGATACACGGTGAAATAAACATTTGAACAGTTTACCGGGTCCCAATAGCGAAATGTTCGGGAATCCGGAGTTATGGCGTTCGTCTACGATTTCATTCAGAAATTTTCAGCATTGCTTTCGCTAGCTTTGAAAAATGTTCTCGTATTGCCAATTACCCCGGACATCGGATAAGGTCTTGCTTTAATTAGTTGACGTTATCGAGGGACTACTGTACTATAATTTATTTGACCTAGAGTCGTGTTTGCAACAAAAACGTCCTTTAAGTTCTAGAAAACGTCCTTTGTAAATGATGCTTTCGCGTTCAACCAAATTTTCCTTGATAAATGATAAAAACTAACACAAATATCTCGTGCTATTTTTGTCATCACATATGTGTGTAAGGGGCCAGTTATAGCTATCATTGAACATTTTGTTTTCATAATTTAAGACGACTAAGCAAACCATATTGGCTTTAAGCGGTATCGAAATGAAGCTAATCACTTATAGAATTTTTCTGCAAACAAAATTACTTAATTCTGATTTAAACTTTTCTTTAAATCTACTTTTATTATTTCACTGACAGAAATCGATTTCAATGAAGAGCTGATGATCGTTTCTACAATTTGGAACACAATCGTTCCACTGATGTGTTCGATTCTCTTTCTATTCTCAGCTGTCAGTTTTGCTTTCAATGATCAACTCTAACCTTAAGGGGCCAGTTATACAAGGTGGCGCAAAAATAACCTTCCGATGTTTTTTGGCTGTAATTTCAAAAAAAAAAAAAAATGAAAAACTTTGATTCTTCTTGTGGATTATTTTTATGTCTTGGTCTTTTAATTTTTTTTACATCAAGTCGAGAATATGATGTCATGTAAATGGCCGCCGCCACAGTTGATTGTCATTTGAGCCCTTTTTATGGCATTTTCCATCACTTTGGCTAAAACTTCCGGCGATAGGTCCTCACATTCATGACGGATATTGTCTTTAAGAACTGCACGAGTCTGAGGCTTGTTGACATAAACCCGCGACTTCAAAAAGCCCCACAAAAAGAAGTCTGGAGCGGTCAAATCAGGCGATCTTGCTGGCCAGTGCAAATCGCCAAAACGGGAGATTAGGCGCCCGGGAAATGCATCCTTCAGCATATTGGTTGTGGCACGTGCAGTGTGTGCCGTTGCACCGTCCTGTTTTCCACCACATGTTTTCCAATTCCAATTCATCAAGTTGCGGCAAAAAGAACTCGTTGATCATTGCTCTGTAGCGCTCACCATTCACAGTAACCGTTTGGCCCGCGACGTCTTCGAAGAAAAAAGGTCCGATGACTCCTACAGCGAAAACAGCACACCATACAGTGACTTTGAGCGGGTGTAATGGCTCTTCGTGGGTTACACGCGGATTTTCAGTGCCCCAGAAGCGTAAATATTGCTTATTTGCGTACCCGCTAAGATGGAAATGGGCCTCATCACTCATGATTATTTTTGATGAAAAATCATCTTCCTCTTGGTGGTGATTAAGGATGGCTTGAGCGTATGTTAGACGCGATTGGCGGTCAGCAGCTAACAGCTGATGCACCGTCTGGACTTTGTACGGAAACATCTTCAAATCTTGTACTAAAATTCGCTGTAAAGACCGTCGACTGATACCCATTTGCGTGGCACGTCGTCTGGTCGATGTCGACGGCGCTTCCATGACATCTTCGGCTACAGCAGCAATATTCTCTGCAGAACGGCTACTCCGGGGTCTGCATCTCGTGTTGTGCCAGTCTCTTCGAGGCGAGCGGCTAAACGTCGCAGTGTTTCATCAGTAGGCGTTTGACGGCTAGGAAATCTGCGACGAAATTCACGTTGTGCCAAAGTCACCGCCCGATTATTGCTCAAATAAATAGTCACCAATATTCCGCGTTCTGGAGCAGTGTAGCGTAACATTGTTTATTAACGTGTATTTCGCATGTGTTTACTACACAAATGTCAAAACAGAACTGACATTAGGGAACAATCGAGGATTACTTTTGCGCCACCTTGTAGCCATCATTGAAATGCATCATTGGAACAAATCAGTGGAATAGTTGTTTTATTTTTTTGACAAGTCGGTTATAGCAATCATGGAAAAATTTCTGTCAGTGGAAGGCCGCATTTCAATGATAGCTATAAATAGCCCCTAAGTATGATAATCATATTCTGTTCCTATCCAACGAATGCAACAATTGCATAAAGTTGTCAATCTTTTTTGTGTATAAATGTAAACAAGAAAGGCGAAAAAAATTTCGAGAAAAACACCAACAAATTCAAAATGGCTATACTAAAACAAAAGGGACATATGAAAGGTTCGAGTTCTTTCTTTTCAACTCGATAGTTTCATAAGAGCAAACAAAATGCACATTCATGTATCAACAGCCGTTATCTTTTAACAGATCCCTAAGCGTTGGCCAGCGCAACCTCAAGTGCAGGAAACAACATAAAATATAAACACAGAAATGCCTGTTTTCATCATGCATAAAACATGCATGTCTGCAATGCACGCCCATGACTTTTGAGATTAACAAAGTTACAAACCGACGCGTGTAGTGTATTTTTAAAACGATAATAAATGCATAGATGATAGATAGAAGAAGACTCGGTTAAGTGTCACTTAAATAAAATGGTTTCATGTGAATGGCATTTGACACCGAAATGATTTCAGTTTTCCAAAATAACTTTATTATGTCATTTGACGCATATTTGTGTTTGCCTTTTGGACACATAAAACTGTGGGATCAATATTTAATGGGATTTCGAGCTTCGTGCAATCATTAATCTATGAGCTGAAAACTTCCACCATATTGTTGCATTTATAATGTGGCCCGTGGCCCGTGGCCCATGGCACATGGCCCAACAGCTGAGTAGCAAACAACTATAAATGTTATAGTAAAGATGATGCGTGATGATTATGTGTAGGACCAGCTATAACAGGAGACGCTAATTCCCATCACACCTTTGCCAGTAGCACCATCAACCTAAATTCTCCAAAGAGCTAGCGATGATGATTACTACAGCAGTCCTCTTTCCTGTTGGTAAACTTACTGCTCTTGCTTTAGAAGAGTTTTGTGTTGTGGGAAAGCAGCTGGCTTTGAGGGTTGTTTTATTTTTTTATTTTTCAAGTATCATAAATCCTTACTGCGGACGTGTTCGTGAGAATATATTGAAAAGATTTTTCATCATCAGAACGAACTTTTTTGTGCACTCTGAAAGTAGGTATAGAGCCATAAGTTTTGTAATATTTTCAGGTGTTTCAGATGGGTTAGTATCTATTGTAGTATATGTACGGTTTGCATGAAAGCGCCTATTTGGGAATCTTTTTTTGTTTTTTTGTCTAGACTTATAATTAAAAAAGGGATGAACAATATTTTTTAAAAGCCAGGTAAGTATTCTTTTGTTACCAGACCATTGGAGCAGGGCTTTTGATTGACGCCGTCTTAGAAATATGAAGGTTTTCGGTATGGCTTGGAAATTAAAATACAGACTCTAAATTTGTTGTTACATTTTCTTTTATCAGAAATGCACAGAGAAAAATGTTTTATTTAAATCAAAAATAAATTAGGAGCAGGAACTGGTACAATCGAGTGAAGGGAGGGGGAGAAGGCAAAGTATCGTTGTGACAGCCTTTACATTAGGCTTTATGCTACAAATCGAGAGTTCGTTGTTAAGATAGGTTAGGTAGTAGTAATCCGGCATATAATGGACATTTTTAAACGCAGTCTTAAGCTTAGACAAAAGTTAAAGTTGTCTTTATACCCAAAACTGAGAAACGGGGATATACTGAAAACCCTAGAGCGTGGATTGGATATTCATATTAGGGAAAAATGTAACAATGGTTTTTTGAACGAGTCATAACACGCATACACACGAGAAGTGGTGGAAAAAATAGAAAACAGTGAGTCTGCAATGCCTGACTTTATTGACTGAGAAAGAACCTTCAACAACGTGAAGTGCAGCGCCAATAGAAGCGCTCTAGAGGATGAAAACATTGAACAGGGTATTACAAAAGGGGGTTTGCAACATGCTTGCAAGTAGGAAAATAAACTGTTCCATTGGAAAAAAAACGGCTTGTATACCCATTACTGACAACAGTGCAATATGACTCTTTTCTTTGGGTCACTTTAAGAGAAATAGCTTCGGACATGGTGCGGTCCTTTCGAAGCTATTGCCATGCAATCCAATCATAACGAATGAAATCCTTCCCTTAGTTGACTTCGACAATCCTTATGAAGATATAGATCCGCAGCAAAGAGCTGCAATTATCAAATCCAACGAAATTGTCAAAAGAAAGACGAAATATTACTCGAAAACGACGGCCATAAGCAGCGTCCTTCAATCAGAGGTTCTGGCTGGCTTCAAGGCACCTGAGCAAATGTAGATGAGATCAATATCCGGAAGCTATATTGCTATCTATATCGACAGCCAGGCCGCACTCAATGCTCAATTCATTATGCAATCAGAACCTAGTGCCAGGGTGCCAGAACCCTGCGGTATTAAGGCAATGAGGTGCTGTTATAAAACCGGCCGCAAGAAGGGGCAATCTGGGATATCTCAAAAGAGCTCGACACAGCAGGTATGCAAACTAAAAAACGAAAGTTCGGAGAAAAGATTCAGACAGAGCAATCTTGGAACTTCATGAACTAAGGAAAATCTCTGATGGTTTTCATTACGCCATCCTGAGGGCAGAGCAAGGTTAAACTTTTTTGACTACATTCAAAGGGCTCTAGCACTGCAGCTAGAAGATTCTGAGAACATCGGGATGATTGAAAGACAGGCCACAATATAGTGCATAACAACCTAAGTATGACCGCCGTGCTTCGCCGACCCATAGACTAGCTAAACCTAATCTTGAGAGACAACGCAATAGAGGAAGCCTAAGGTCAAGTCTCCAACAAACGTTGGATTGTGCAAATAGAGGATGCACTTTGCCAAATGCTTGTATTCCTTCCACCCCTACCTTAGCACTTAATGTCATACTGGGTCTAACACCCATACAAACACACATTCAAATGGAGGCCAGACTGATTATTCATCGACTGTTCCATTCGAATAACACTGACCCCGTGGAGGTCATCTGTCTTTGCTAGACTCTATGGAGCCTGAAAGCGCATTCAGCATAGATGACATGCTACCGAAATACGGCTTCCGTAAAAACTTCTCTATCGTCGTCCCTCCAAGGAGGACTGGGAAATATATAAACCTAAATCATCACAACATGATCTCGTCTAGTATACGGAAGATGGAGTATGGGACTGGATCTAGAATTTATGGAGAGTCGCCTCAAGTGAACTTTTCAGGAACAGCCTTGGCAAGAACTCATCCATATTCCAAGCAGAAGTCTTCGCCATTAACCAGTGCGCTAGAATCAACTAAAGTTCTAACACACGAGGTAAAACTGTCTTTATCTTTTCAGATAGCCAAGCAGCCATCAAAGCTCTTGACTCATCTGTCATAAAATCGAAGCTTGTTTTGGAAACCTTCATAGCCATCTATGAACTTGCTACGAAAAACCTAGTCATTCTCCACTGGATCCCAGCCCACAGGAGTTTTGCTGGTTACGAAGCGGCTGACTCACTGGCTAAATCCGGCGCAACAACACCACTTGTCGGCCCTGAACCCTTTTGTGGTATTAGCAAAAATCACTTCAGGAGCTACGTTAAAAGCCTATCCCCTATCGAATCCAATGAAATCTTGCTTAAATCTCCTGGTCGGAACTGTACCAAAAAACTCTTCCCCAAATTCCACCCCAGGAAATCCAAATTCCTAATCAACCTGCACAGGAATAGTCTAAAAAGCCTGACAGGAAAATTCAGTGGTCATTGTCTCCTGAACAAAAAAACCTTCACCGCATTGGCCTTTCACTTTGTAGACTTTGTTTAGAGAGTGACGAATCCTTTCTTCACATAGGTACTCGTGGACTATTGTCTCTCTTTCGTCTCAGGAAGAACAACCTCGGTGAGGAAATCATCTCACCAACAAACCTTGCTACCTTACACCCAGAGAAGATTCTTGTCTTCCTACCTTCCTTCGGAGTTAAACCATTGCTCTAGGACTCCTCCAGCGAAGGCACAATGGGAGTCGCAGTGCCGGAGCTCCATATAGGCTCTCCCGACGTTTAATCTATCTATCTATCTATCTAGCCAAATACAATACAAGGTGTATTGGTTGAGGCCCAAAATCACTTCGACTTGTGACAGAAGCATGAATACTAAGTTTTAAGTGACACAAAATCAAAACAAAATCAAACGTTCGTCCAAATATCGACATTTAAGTGTAATGCGAAACGTGAAATCGTCACTACAAAGTTCGATAGTATGATTTGCATATCGTCATCGAATTTAGTATGTAGATATTTTATGTAGGTCTAAAGTTGAAGTTGATGTGCTAATGGCGTTTCACCATTGAAAGCCATTGGTGCAAAAACGTGCGCAGTGACTGTCAAATTTGATGTTTCTGTGTTGATTTCTGTCTATCATAATGGTTGTTCAATGCTATTATAATTAAGTGCTCTTTCGTATTGCGTTTTTGCCCATTTTAGTGTTTCATTTTGGACCTTTTTTTTGTTTTTTTTAAAAATTTTTCGGGTCAACAAAAACCTTTACGCGTTTCTATTTTAACCAATCCTGCGACTCACTGCAACTTATTACAAAGCTGGTAGACGAGAACCAGCCCACTTGTCACATGATGAGATATCACCACATTATGCTGGAGGGTCTTGATGATGGTACCTAAAAAGGCATGATGATGTCTCATCCTGAAATAAAAACAAACACGATTGTGTTCAAGTTCGGATCCCAAGGCGTGCAATATTCAAATATAAATGCACACTTTTGCCCAGAGTATCTATTTTAGCCCACTAAAAATTAATCACCGCACACTTAAATGTCAAGGACTAAGGCAATATAATAAGTTTAATAAGCATCTTCAAGGCAAGAAGCGATATTTAGCTGGCGAGCTACTTTACACACCTAGAGACGCAAGCAATCGAATAACATTGCAAATATATGTAAAGAGTTATTGCCTTGAAAATATCTGTTAACTAAAGCGTTTTACATGAGTGTATTCATGTAGTCGTGGTAAGTAAGACAGCATTCGTTTGGAATACCACAGGCACTCTGTAATAGGTTAATCAATTTTGAGAGGTGCCTATGGGATGTTCGCAGACATCTCTGTTGTATCTTTATAAATATATTAAATTCGCAAAGAATAGCTTAGGCTTATTAGACATGTATTCGAGAAAAGGGCTTAATAAAAGTCCAAAGATGAAGCACCATTCTTTTAATAAAATAAAAGGCTCGCTTCACTGGGCCTGTCTTAAGCCCGGCCTGGTCTTTTTTTAATATATAAATTCAGTGTTCAGGTCCATTAAACTAAGTTTCAGAGTTCTCTCTGGCTAGTTCGTCCGCTCCTTCGTGACCATCGATACTCACATAGTTTGGTCTTGTTTCTAGAGCTGAGTTTTTGGAAGGTGACTTTGACTATGCGAGCGAGCTAAGGATATCTTTAGCTTCTTGACTGTCGGTGACAATTTGGACGTTTCCAATGCTTTAACAAGAGTGGTTAATATGTTTAGTGCATTCATGAATGGCGTGGTGTTCTGCCTAAAATACACTAAAGCTTTTTCTTATAGCTATTTTGATATCCAGGTTAGGTCCGTATTTACCAGCTCCGACTTCTGACTCCATTTGGTTTATTGCTAACACATGCTTTTCTACTTGGGATCGCCGTAGAGAAACCTACGTCGAAGCATAAAGTATTTTTTGGAGGCGACCAGTTGACGCACAGATCATTTAAAGCTCCGGCTAAGGCTTATCTCTTTAACTTAATCCAAACTTGCTAAGATGCGTAATGCGACTTTTGTTTATATTTAAGTGCAGTGGCTTTAACCCTATTATTGATACTTTTAAAGCTGTTGGAAGAGGTCCGGAAATATCCAGACATGCGATCGACATGCGTTTGACAACTGAATCCACATTGGTGGAATGGAACCTAGAGATGCTCAAAAGTAGAGATATAACGTGTGCTTTTGACAGCTGCCTCGGAACTTGGACTAATGAAAAGATTTTCCCTGGCACATCAGCCTGGAACTCTCTTACTTCGTTTGCCTCTTTACTTACTAAAGGTGGCGCTACAGTGCGGGTTGACCTGGGCCTCAATCAACAAGCATCTCCACCCAGCACGATCTTTGGCCAGCTGTCTCCAGTTTCGCACGCTAAGTTGGTTAAGATTCTCTTCCACTTGTGTGCACCACCTGAGTCGCGGTCTTCCTCTACTTCGTCATCCCTCGGGTGTGGATTCGAAGATCTTACGGGCCGGACCAATCACGTCCATTCACTCTAACATGACCCATCCATCTCAGTCGTTGGACCTTCACTCTTCTGGCTAAGTCGATTCCGCTGTACAGCCTGTATAGTTCGTCGTTATATCTCCTCCTCCATTCACCGTTTATGCAGACGGGACCAAAAATTACTTGAAGAATTTTCCTCTAAAACAACCAAGAGTGGCCTCATCCGCTTTTGATAGGGTCCATGCCTCTTCTCGATAGAGAAGGACTGGGATTATTAGCAAGAGTTATTCTTCGTTTAATCTCAGCGCTGGTATCATTGCCTGAGTTCTTTGCGGCGACCAGGTAGACAAAGTCCTTGACCACCTCAAAGTTATATCTGTCTACAGTGACATTCTGTCCGAGACATCGGTGTTGGTGGTCCTTTCTTGATGACAGTATATCTTTGTCTTGCCCTCATTGACCGCCAAACCCACATCCGTCTCAATACTCACGAACGCACTGCGTTCTGCCGATTATGTCGATGTCATCGACGTAGGCGACTAAATTGACGGATTTGACGGATTTGAGTTTTGCATAATTCTTTCAAGAACGATGTTGAAGAAGTCACATGACAGCGCTTCGCCTTGTCTAAATCCTTTTATCACATCGAAGGTCTGGGTGAGTTCTTTATTGACCTCGATTAAGCAGCGAGCTTTCTTCATCATCATCCAGCAAAGATGGACGAGTTTGGCAGGGATTGCTCTGTATAGCTCGTCTCTATAAATACTATCATAGGCGGCCTTAAATTCTAATAAAGGTTTTGGGTATCGATTTGGACTTCCCGGGGGTTCTCCAAGTCCAACGCTGGTTGGTGATAGGGACCAATCAGGTTGCTGACGAAAGGCTTCAGGCGTTCACAGATAAGATCTTGAAGGCGATGTTAAAAAGAATAATACCTGTGTAGTTGGCGCAGTTCAGAGGGTCTGCTTTCTTGGGGATCGGGCAAACAATGCTGAGGTTTTATTCATCGGGCATACTTTCCTCCGACCATATTTTACAGATGATTTGGTAGGCTATCTGCTCCTGCGGCTTTGTTGGACTTAAGCTTAGATATGGCTAACTTCACTTCGTGGGTGGACGCAATTGTTGGTCTTCATCAGCCAGGTGGAATGGTGCATTCTGCATGACAGCTTGCATTATTCTTTCAAGAACGATGTTGAAGAAGTCACATGACAGCGCTTCGCCTTGTCTAAATCCTTTTTTGACATCGAAGGTCTGGGTGAGTTCTTTATTGACCTCGATTGAGCAGCGAGCTTTCTTCATCATCATCCTGCATGGACGGACGAGCATCACGGACGAGTTTGGCAGGGATTGCTCTGTATAGCTCATCTCTATAAATACTGTCATAGGCGGCCTTAAACTCTAATAAAGGTTTTGGGTATCGATTTGGACTTCACGGGGATTCTCCAAAATCTGCCGTAATGTGAATATTTGGACGATGGTTGGTGATAGGGATCAATCAGGTTGCTAACGAAAGGCTTCAGGCGTTCACAGATAAGATCTTGGAGGCGATGTTAAAAAGAATAATACCTGTGTAGTTGGCGCAGTTCAGAGGGTCTGCTTTCTTTGGGATCGGGCAAACAATGCTGAGGTTTTATTCATCGGGCATACTTTCCTCCGACCATATTTTACAGATGATTTGGTAGGCTATCTGCTCCTGCGGCTTTGTTCGACTTAAGCTTAGATATGGCTAACCTCACTTCGTCCAGGTCAGGTGGACGGAATTGTTGGTCTTCATCATCCAGGTGGAATGGTGCATTCTGCATGACAGCGGGATTTAGTTCGTAATCGCCGTTAAACAGTCTGCAGAAGTAGTTCTTCCATATCCTCAGCATCGACTGCGATTCTACCATGATGTTTCCATGTTCGTTTTTGCAGGCTTCGGTTAGGACTCTGTAGCCTTGGCAGGTTCTTTTTACCCTTTGGTAAGACTTCCGAACTTCATTCGTTGACCGCTTTGCTTCTAAAAATTATGAATAGCTCATCGACAGATCCAATTGTGCTGTAGCCTAAATTGCTTTACTTTTAAAGCAGATTCTCGATGACCAAAGACCACTGGGCAACCCCTTATGGCTGGTCTATGTTTCTATGGTGCAAAATTTTGCTCTCTCTTGTGTGGCTTTTCCACTTCCGCATAACTTGACTTTTTGTATGAAGGAATAACACCAAAGCTAGTATTTAAAAAAAAGTATTCTAGAATTCGGTCTTGCAGCATTTAAAAATGTTGGAGGCGTAGCGATCAAGAAGTCTTTTGAAAAGCCAATTGTTGAACAGGGTGTTGTGAATCAATTAGTTAGGAGATATGCAGGGAATAGGGAATTGCTCTATAAGAAAATCGGTATCCAATTAGGGTCATAACTTTATTACTATAAAGATTGAGGTACAAAACACATGCCTTCGAAATGCATGTCAAAGTTAGAGGCGGTTAAGCTAGCCCCTTTCCGACAACGCAAAATATGTACCTTGGCATAATTTTGGATAGAAAACTGAAGTGGAATCTAAAAACTCAGATAGAATCATCAAGGCTTATAAAGCCCCCTCTTTGTGTGTTAGGTTGAAAACATATTGGAGTTGCGAGAATAGCGGCGAGGTTAGAGTCGGGGAGGATAACGAAAACAAACACATGTTTTCTTTTGGCAGCTCGGTTGTCATAAGAAAGCGTGTATCACTTTATACCGCTCTCCCCGATGCTCGCATTCTCCGCTAACTTCTCTGCTTTATTATGTTTTTAGCCTAAGAGTTGAGTAGGGAAGTGGTGGGTCTAAGGCCGGCAATGCACTGTCTCTTTTATCACAGAGGCATATCTACGAAAACAATTAGCCAGTGTCGCTATCACGCTATCAAAATATAATCCGATCCGATGAAATGCTTACTTTTGGGTACATCGATATACTGGGTGATCCAAGTAGAGATACTTTTTTCAATAAACTTTTTTGACAGGTCACGTGTGAGTCGTGTCATGCTGTCATGTTATTTTTGTTTAGTATTGTTTGGCATTTCATAATGGAAAGACTTACGCGTGAACAACGTTTACAAATTGTTCAACTTTATTATGAAAATTCACGTTCTGTGAGGAATGTGTTTCGTGCACTTCGCTCAACTTATGGTCAACATAATCGGCCTACTGAGCGTACTATTCGCAACACCATCACCCATTTTGAGACCCAGCATTCATTATTGGATAATATTCGACCGAATAGACCACGTCCAGCACGCTGTGAAGAAAATATAACTCCCGTAGCTGAGAGTGTACACGAAGACCGTAGAGAGTCGATTCGGCGCCGTTCGCAGCAACTCGGACTGACGTATGGAACGACTTGGCGCATTTTACGTCAAGATCTTAAATTGAAAGCGTACAAAACACAGCTTGTGCAACAACTGAAGCCGCTCGACCTTCCCAAGCGACATCGCTTCGCTCTATGGGCTCTTGAAAAGTTCCAAGAAGATCCGACGTTTTCGAGGCAAATTTTGTTTAGCGATGAGGCCCATTTCTGGCTCAATGGGTATGTAAACGAACAAAATTTCCGCATTTGGGACGAAGAGCAACCTGAAGAGATTGAAGAACTGCCACTTCATCCAGAAAAAACCACGGTTTGGTGTGGTTTGTGGGCCGGTGAAATCATCGGTCCATATTTCTTTAAAAATTATGCCGGTGCGAAAGTAGGGAACCTCGAAATGGATCACCCTTTAGTAGCACACCACTTTTACCCAAATGAATCATCTCCAGCAAGCTTCACATACAAACTTGTGCACTTTAATTACGCTGCCAGTAGTAAACTTAGAAAAGTTTAAAAAGTTTTTAAGTAGACTAAAATGTCAGTGCGTTGATGAGTAAGTTAGTATAAACAGGACTTTTGCTTTTACTGAAAATACAGCCACACCAGTAACAATGTACTTAAGTGGGTGGAAAGATAACGATCCCCCTAATCCAAGAGAAGCAAACTACAATGGAACATCTTTTAAGAAACATCGAGTTGGATTACATAGAATAAGTAATCTCTAGAATTGGCTCTCAAAGAGATTTAATTTAATTTTCAACAATTCAAAATGCAGAAGCGCAACACCTACACATCTTCGCCAACATCTTCGAGTGGCAACTGATTCGCATTTCTTGAGTCTTTTTCGTTGAAAAAAAAAGTCATCATCATGTGAATGAAGCGTTGTAGCAAATAAATGGGGGAAAAAAATTCAAGTAAACATTTTACGATTTACAATAACGTACGTATAATATATGGATACGTAGAGCAAAGTGGACTCCGGTATTACTCAATCACATTAGATATTCAAAGCACTCAAACGAGACAAGAAAATAGATAATGTACTCTTATTGCAAGCAGACTTGGGGCTTGGGGCACTTAAAGCCACATCTTCTCCATCATCTGCCTTTCCAAAAGCACAGGCTGGTCTTTCACAAAAAAAAAAAAATAGCAAACTACAGAATAAGCAAGTACTCGTTTTTTTCTTTTAAATGTCATGAAATAGTGTTAAAACCAATTCTAGCTCTTTGACACCTTAAAAATGTTTTAAAAATGTATATTCAATTAGCATGCCATTCGTAGTTCATGAATACGAATAGGAATTAAAATGCAATTCTCATAAACTTTGTTCTACAGTTCTACTTTCGCACGAGTATTCGTATCCGTAACGGTGATGTCACTTTGGATTTAATGATAAACTGCAATTGGTTGCAAAGATTTTCGAAACTGTTGTACTGAAAAAATTTGTTTTGCGGTTTTAAGGCTTTATAAAGACAGTCTTGATTCGTCACTGGTGTAGGTATTTTTCTTTCTTATATAAGGAATTGAAATGAGACCCTCTAATCAGTATCAGTCTCCTATATGGCCGCCGCATATGGTGCGTTAAACTGAGAATAGGTCTAGGGGCAAACGAGGGCTGTCAACATAAAGGGACCCCCAACATCGACGAATCAGCTAGAATGTCACAATCGATAGCTATAACCTTGATTTAGTAAGGGCTCTTTTATTACATCTGAAAACGACATCTCCTCAGAAATAAAACGAAAAATAACGCTCGCCAATCGCTGTTTTTGTGGGCTCAAAAGCCAACTGAGGAAAGTCCTCTCCCGAGGAAATAAGAAAACTTTTATAATCTCAGGCCTGCTATATGCCTCCGAAGGATGGATCTTAAGTCGTTTTGAGAGAAAAATTCTTTGTAAGATATTTGGAGCCGAATCGGGTTATGGGGGAGACGATTCAACTATGAACTCTACGAGCTCTATATAGCGACTGGCTGGTACATGTAGAGCGAATGAATACCATCGCTCCAGCCAGTAGAATCTTCGACTCTAATCCGGACGGCAAATGCAGTAGAGCTAAAGATGGCGCATACAAGTGGAATGTGACCTCAACTAACTTGAAGTTGCGCAACTAGAAGCGGTTAGCCAAAGACCGCGCATATTTTTTTAAGGTCCAGTTCCACCCCGGACTTAAGTCATAGTATGAATTGTCCACAAAATGTTACAGACAATCTAACACGACCTTCTTTAATATATTTCAGTGATCCAGGAAATGGTTCAGACAGGTCAAACAACTTTCAGGAAATCATAACCTAAAAATGTCCGCCTTAAAAAAAAATAGCCAACGAATTCCAACTGATTTGCGAAAGGTACATTGAAAACTCATTGAACCCTTCTAAAGTTAAGGTTTCGGTACATTGCAAAAATACACAAGCGGCTAAAATATATGTTTTATTGTTCTCCTTTTTTATTTTCACCACCAGAACGACCAATCACGCTTCCTCCAAACACTTTTTATTCAAACTGAGCATTATGCATGAGAAAGTAAAGTAGAATGTTTAATGAAAAATGTCAGATTCTGTTTGTAACAAAATCTTAAAAAGAAACATACAATCAACAGTAAACCCCCTCTTTTCAACAAATTTTTGAAGGAGAACCCCTTTAATGTACCAACTAAGGTACCTATTTGAGAAAAAAATGTTTGTACATTTAGCCCCTTTTCCCCTACACTTTTTTCTTTTTATGTTGATATTTTTTAAGGCATTTAGTCAGCCTTTTAGTGCAAATTCTAAATTCTGACTTTGAAGACCTGTAAGTACTTAATATAAATAAAGGGACCGCCATCTAACGTTTTTTTTCAACTAGTGCTTATTTCGCGAATGGTAACACTTAGCTCATGTCTGATTTGACAGATAATTAGTTTTATCCTTCCGCTGAACGAATATGGTTGTGTATACGCTTGAACAACGCTGGGAAATATTGCGACATAGCGACATAGAGAAGATGCCGATTTTGCCAAAAAAAAATCATCTTTTCAGATGAAGCTCATTTTGATCTTGGCGGGTTTGGGGCACAAAAAACCCGCACGTATACATTGAAAAGCCGATATACCCAAAACGAGTCACTGTTTCGTGCGGATTTTGGTCCAGAGGCATATTTGGGCAATTTTTCTTCGAAAATCAGCAAGGAGTGCCCGTTACAGTCAATGGCGATCGTAATCGGGTCATGTTGAACGAATTTTTGTTCACAAAAATTGAAGAGGCAACATTTGGTTTCAACAGGACGGCGCTACGTGCCACACAGCCGAAGCTACACTCGATGTTTTGCGCCCTGTTTTTGAAGATCGCATTATCAGCCGCAGAGCTGATGTCCTTTGGCCACCGCGGAGCTGCGATTTGACACCGTTGGACTATTATTTGTGGGGTGCCGTAAAAGATAAGTGTTACGCCGACATTCCAGAGACAATTGACGCTTTAAAGGACAATATTCGTGAAGCCATGTGCTTTAAAATTGGACCGATCGTGTAGGCTACTTCATGGCCAGCCAAGGCAGCCATTTGAATGAAATTATTTTCCATTATTAACCGGAAGGATTGTACTTTCAAATAAAAAAAAGAAATTTGAGAAAATATTCAGTAGTTTTTTTTTAGCATTTTCAAAAAAAAAAAAAATTATTTGGCGGACCCTATATAAGGAACTCGAAATTTAAATTACTTTTAAAATAATCTGTTTAATAAACTTTAACTCAAAAAAAAAATAGCAAAAACATCACTCCTTTAAAATAAATAAAATAAAAATATCAGCTCAGCTTCAAAAATCCAGTAATCAGCCGTGTCGGAACCAGTAGTCAGGCCCTAAATTTTCAATGAGAAATGCTATTATGTATTACAGTTAAAAAACATATAAAATAATGTTTTAGACTTCGTCATACATTTTTCCAATAAAATCGGCACACTTAAGGTGAAGCTATTGCTCTCAATCGTCACATCCTATGTTTTTAGCCTCCAATCGACTTTTCTTTTGTTATTTCTGGTTCTTTTCAAATCTGTCTCCATTCTTTGAGCAGATATTGCTTCAATTCTATTCAAACATTTTGGCTTTTCAGATTTTTTAATCTTTTCAATTTTTCTTAATAAATTTAAGGGCTTAACTAATATATTTTAAATAGTCAATCAGGGCTTTCGAGCTTGCTGTTTTTATCCTTCCGATAAAGGTCTTCATTCGTTGTTTTGTAAATCTAATGGGAACTAAAGAATACAGTAGGTAACAATAAAAATGTAACTAGTCGTATTCAGTATTAAATTTTACTAAGTTTTGTCCCACAGGGCGATATGTATTAAAGTCCGACGAAAAGAAAATGATATGGTAATGATATATTACTGATATTACCCCAACGCAAGTAACATCCCGTTAAATGGAAAATTTCCAATTTCGAAGGTAAGACTACTACAATTTATAAAACTTCGGAACGTTTTAGCCATAGCTACAAAAAAAACCGTTTATAACATTTTCTAGACCCGATTTACACAGGAAACTAATTTTATTTACCCAACAAAAAACTACATTGCTCTTCATTTGAATTCAATTTTTCCCATAACCCTTACTCCCTTCAAATCATTTTTATACCCTATCCTAAGGGTATATTAATTTTGACACATAGTTTGTAACACCCCTTAATATTCGTCGTAGACCCATAAAAGTATATGTATTTATGATCAGGACCAAATCCTAAGACTATCTAGCAATGTCCGTCCGTCCGTCCGTCCGTCCGTACGGAATTTGTAGGCCTTTAAAATTAAGCTAGGAATCTGAAATTTGAACCACATACTCCCTAGGGCTCCGAAATGGTTAAGTGTAAAATTTTGTTGAATACGCCCACTGCCACGCCCACAATTTAGAAAAAACCGTTTTAAAGCTAAACTTAGAGAGATAGAGCATTATAACCTTCAGAAGATATGTAGGCACTGCCCTCCTTTAGAAGTTGGTCATTTTTTGCCACGCCTACTTTTTGTGGGCGTTTTTCACTAAAATGCTGTTTTCTTCGAAAATTTTCATAAAAAGCGAAAAAAAAAGTTTAACAAGATATTTACAAAGTTTTTTTCCACGACCACTTTTTGGAGGCGTTTTTTCAAAAAACCTTTTTTATTTTAATTAATAGAATGAAATAAAATGCTAGTCATCATCTTCTTAATTTTTTTTTTCTTTGGGGCATATAGGGATACTGTTCGCCCCAAGCGGACGTAGCCTTTCCTTATGTTTTTACGTAAAATTTATAATAGATAATTTGTTATGTTGTGTTGATGAACTTATCTAAAAAGATTTTCAAGGAAGTATTTGTCCAAACATCGTGGGTGCAGTGGCTTAGTGGTTAAGTGCGTTGGACCACTAAGCGAGAGGTCGCTGGTTCAAATCCCGACCTGTACCACCTGAAAGTTTTTATTCGCTGCCCTACCTCTTGCGAACGTCTGACAAACATCCAAGAGTAGGAAATGCCATGAGAAGCTTCTCAAAAATAAATTGCCATTCGGAATCGGCATTCAACTGTAGGTCCCACAATTCGTGTCAAAAAATATAACTTCGCACACACAATGGTTGGAGAAGGTAGGTTTTAGGTCATGTAGATATATGCCGTTTACGCCTAATCTGTATTTATTTTTATTTGTCCAAACAACAAATTAATATTGAAGTGCAATAAATGGGTCTGAAATGAGTGTTAAAAAATTCAAAATTGCCAAATTGACTTGTGGGTAAAACCAAATTTAATGATATTGAAGAAATTTGCGAAAATACCAGTTGGGGCGAATACTGGACCAAACAGTTAAAAATCGATCCCAATAGTCAGCCCCCTAATTATTTTCGAATTTGTTAATAAAAATTTTGTTTTATTTTTACTCACCCAAACCAAAAGTTACGAAAATCATCAAAACAGTAAACGAAATCAATTAAAACGGGCATACCTGTATTTCGAGCACACGTTCACATTAGCACTGTTTTTGAATGGGTTTTTCTATTAATTATTAACGAAGGTATAGTGTGAATGTCTGTGTAGCTTTATTAAAGTTGTTGATAGAATAAGTCATTTTTTAATTATGGTTAAAATTTTTTCATATACAAAAAGGGCGTGAAATGGCCAACAGCTGGTTGGGTGGCTTAGTAATTACTAAGCAAAGATATGTTAAAAAAAAGTCAATGACTTTCTATCGTTCTTATAATTCCTACATCTTTATGAAAGTGGCAGCACTGTAGGGCGGTTTTTCATGCAGGGTTCAGTGCATCTTCATAATGTAAATTAGTATGTAATTAAATATGTACATGTAACTGTGCAACAATCCACCGAGGACTTCTTATAACTCTGGGTAGGTAGGTTTAACTTTATTGGGCTCGGTGCAAAACAGAATTTGAATACGCGTTTGAAAACAGAGATGAGTCACAACTCCCATGACCCATCCCACCACAATCAAATCGCAAGACGTTTCCAAAATCAAGTAATACAAATTTAATGTAAATAAACAATAATAGTACCTACAGTGACAACGTAGCTATCAAAATTGTACTTAACTCCCTTCTTTGCACGCGACTTTTGATCTTTATGAACTTCCTTTTCGCCGGCTCATCATTCATAAGCCTGTTTAGCCAAATGAAAGAAAAAACTGCAGAAACTGTTACCCCAACATAATATTTATTTACAATTTTCCATGGCGACAATGGCATTAGTCAATTTTCACTGTTCCGCTATTTAGTTCCTGTTCCTGTCTCTGTCGACCTCTCCTGGTTCCAATTCCATTTCTATTTCCATATGATTTTGGTTTCTCTCGCTGTTAGTTTCTCTGTTGTCTGCACTCTGCTCTGCAGTAACAGTGTTTGGTACTCGATAAGTCATAAGCATAACTCAACTCATACACCATCACCATTCACCTTACGAGAAACAGTTCAATCGGAATGAGTTGATTTAACAACAAATATCCCCCCCCTGGGAATTTCCATTTAAAAAACTATGCGTACCAGTTTTTCCCCCCAGCTGCGCCGATACACTTTTGAAAACAATCTAATCTGTCAGTCCACCAACAGTGTATAACAGCTTTTCCATTGCATCTAATCTGTTATACAGCTGTACACAAAGTGTGCGGTCGTCTCATCGTGTTCGTGCGTTCCACTGTGTTGTTGCTTTTGCCTCGCTGTTCTGTCTTCTGCTTCTCTGTTGCTGCTGGCTGGCGCTGTCTCTGTGAAATTGATGCCGACGAATTGAGCAGTTTGTAACCGGCTTTGCATCTGTACGGTGGTGTGATTTGGTATTCGATATTTGGTCGTCGGTGTTTCCATCTAATTCAGTGTTTTCGCGAAACAATCGAAGAAAGTATTTATTGCACTACGGCGTTCATCTCAGGTAGCAATGCATAAAATCTTCTCTACATGGCGGACGGAGTGTTTTCTCGAAATATACATCTAACAAGTTGCAATAAAGTGTTTCTTCTTCACACCAAGACCGCATTTGAGTCTAGGAATAGAGTGTTCAAAAAGTAATAGTCATTTAAAAAAAATAAAAAATCACATACCTACTTACCAGCTCAACAAGTGATTTTAAAAAAAATATATATAAATATTTTGTTGTTTTATAAAAAATTACTAACTAACCTTTGCCATAAACGGATTAAGATAGAAAAAAAAACAAAATTTAACATCAACACTTCGATCTAGCTTCTCTCTAATTGAATTAGCATACAAATTATCGGAATAACACTAAAAAGAAAATCAGGTGAGTGTCTTTTTACCTGTCTGTCTGTCTTTATATCAAACGATACGTTACGTTCTGTAGTACGTACCTATTTTAATTCTATTATGAATTATTATTGAATTTGTTGCCTACTCATTGTGGCTTTATTTCGTACTTCGAATAATCGGAAAGCATCCACAAAGCAACAGGAGGAGAATAAAAAACAGGAGAAAAATATGTACGAAGAGTTAAATTACTAAAGGAACCGGTTTATGACCTTCCACAGCCAGCAGCAGTGTTTGTTGCTGCTGCTGCTGCTGCTGCTTTCGTTGCCTTCCTTCTCCTTTATCTGTGGTTTTTCTTTACATTGTCAATCGACATTTACTAGTTTTTTACATTTCGAATATATTTTTTGTGTTTTTTCTTTCCGAGTTTTGCCTGTCGATGATGGTAGAGGGCAGTGGTGGTGTTGGTGCAGTGCACGTGTTGTGCAGATGGATTGCATGCCATTGCTGTCATATAGGACTTCTTCCAAGCTGCTATCTATCTACCATCTTCGTTTACCGTGTAGAAGACGACGACGAAGAAACTAACCAATCTTTCCACTTTCAAGTGATGGTATGGTTTCTTCGCCCATACCTTCCACATAATTTTGTTGTTGTTTCCTTTTATTTTTCCGATCCGGAGTAGGTGCAATTATTTCAAAATTCGAATTGGGTGCGTCTTTTGTTTTAAAAAGGGAAATATCAAATCGATTGATGATTGATGATTGATGAGTTGAGGAAGTCTTGAAAAATATTGAGAGTTCCTAATACATACCTACCTACCTGTCACCACTGAAACGTGTACATAGGTGGCGAGGCGACTATTAGCAACTTAATATCCAGTTTTTAATTTTGCACAATAAATTCAGTTCGTGGCTAAACTCTATAGCAGGTAGAGTTGAATGCAAATTTAACTTTATAGCTCGGTGTAGGTATTTAGACGGTTTCCACATTCTAAAAACAAAAAAACAAAAAATCAAGATTTTGCTCCAAATGACCGCGCAAACCCAAGGCAATAGTGAATAAGTTTTACAAATTATGCAGGTGAAGGTGGGTAGGTTGGTTTGACTGTTTCGGGTGAAATGAGTTTCATTTTTTTTGACATTTAATTTCAAACTGAAGTATATAACTTGAAATTAGCATTATTCAAAAATAGAGTTCATCTTTCTGCTCCATGCATACCAAATATGGGTGGTTTTGTGTTGAATATTTTCAAACAGTGTGGATAGATAAACTGCATTGGAAGTGGTGTTCGACAATTCCGAATGAGGCAACATTGACGGCGTGACCCCTATACTAGCTGATAAAGAAAGAAATTTTACGACGGAAGAGCCGAAAACATGAACGTCTCCGAAAATCAAAGATGAACGGATAACTTATTCAACAGTTGACCCGATTTATTTCGTTATCACCTATAGCTTCGTCGCTTTAAACCCGACACACGCCACAATGTATCTAGGATCTAGGGTACGAAGAAAAACCGGAGCATGTGGTGTTTTTATCTACCCAAGGTTTCTTGAGGGTTAACTATGACTAAATAGCGAGGTAAATATGTTACACTCTTAGTGCAGAGAAATGTCATGGAGGAAATGTTCAAATCGGAGAGCAAATTACATGCGGGAAGCACTTAATTAATCCGCGTATAAATCGACCTCAGGCGACAGGGAAGCCAAAGAAGGGCAGAAAACCCCTCAAAGTAATACTTAAGGGTATATTTATTTTGATACATATGTACATATCAGTGATGGGAAATCAGTTACAATTGTATACAATCAGAAATAAAAGTTACACAGTTGCAATTCACCCGAAAAAGTTACAATAACTCAGAAAACTTTACGTTTTGGGGGACGTTTTTGTGAACTTTTTAACCTTATAAAGGGTTTAAGCGTTTTGCAAAGAAAAATGTTAACATTTGTGACGAGTTTTGCGTACAAACGCAAAATTTTTAAATAGCAAAACTTATCCACATAACAATACAGTATTTCATGTATTCTTTCATAAATCATGATTACATTATTTTGTATCATCACTCCTAAAAGATACAATTCTAGTTTGCAAAAAGTACAATTTGAAAAATTGATTTCGCCTCACTGATACACTTATTGTAACACCCCATAATAACGGGTGATCCAAGTAGAGATACTTTTTTCAAAAGCCTTTTTTGACAGATCACGTGTGAGTCGTGTCATGCTGTCATGTTATTTTTGTTTAGTATTGTTTGGCATTTCATAATGGAAAGACTTACGCGTGAACAACGTTTACAAATTGTTCAACTTTATTATGAAAATTCACGTTCTGTTAGGAATGTGTTTCGTGCACTTCGCTCAACTTATGGTCAACATAATCGGCCTACTGAGCGTACTATTCGCAACACCATCACCCATTTTGAGACCCAGCATTCATTATTGGATAATATTCGACCGAATAGACCACGTCCAGCACGCTGTGAAGAAAATATAGCGGCCGTAGCTGAGAGTGTACACGAAGACCGTAGAGAGTCGATTCGGCGCCGTTCGCAGCAACTCGGACTGACGTATGGAACGACTTGGCGCATTTTACGTCAAGATCTTAAATTGAAAGCGTACAAAATACAGCTTGTGCAACAACTTAAGCCGCTCGACCTTCCCAAGCGACATCGCTTCGCTCTATGGGCTCTTGAAAACTTCCAAGAAGATCCGACGTTTTCGAGGCAAATTTTGTTTAGCGATGAGGCCCATTTCTGGCTCAATGGGTATGTAAAAAAACAAAATTGCCGCATTTGGGACGAAGAGCAACCTGAAGAGATTGAAGAACTTCGATTCAGGCCTTGGAGGAAACATCACGCGTGTCATTCGCCAGTTACCAGTCGAAATGCTCGAACGAGTGATCGAAAATTGGACTCAACGGATAGACCATCTGCGACGTGGCAACGGCCAACATTTGATAGACATAATCTTCAAAAAATAAATGCCAAAGAATGTTCTTTCAAATGATAATAAACATTCTCCATTAAATTTGAAATTTCTGTGTTTTTTTCTTTAAAAAAGTAGGGAACCTCGAAATGGATCACCCTTTATTAGTCGTGTACCCCTGAAATGTTGTGCCGATCTAGTCATTTCCGTAACAACTTCTGCGTAGGGATGTCAGAACAATCTAAGCTTACCGAGACCACTTTACTTTAGAGGACACCATCTTTTATTTTTCGTAAAAGTTTATCTTAAGATTATCGAATACCAAGTGAAATTTCCTTCACATATTGACTACCATTTTAGCATAAAAACAACTTCGGAATGAATGAGAATATTAAGAAGAATATCCATGCAACGGTTTTCCCTGAAATGCACAAAGCAAAAAAATTATTAACCTAAAGTTTGATCAACAGTTCATTAGAAAAACACACCAATCTATGGTATAGACATATAGACAGGAACACAATAAGCGCGGTTCCAGAAAAGATAGTGCTGACAGAAACTTACTTATACCGGAGGTATCGTTTCCCCGAATTTTCATATGCAAATCAAATAGATTAACGATCTGCTGGATCAATTGAAGCTTCAAAGAGAACTACATCTTCACCAATAAGAGCAAACTTGCCGGCTTAAGCTGCTCCAGGGAGGAAACCAATTATATACACGATAATATCACTCGGCTTGAAGTCAGGGAGGACTCAAAATTTGTATTAAGCAAATGGAGTCGGGTCCCCCTCCCCAATGATCAGGGATGTTATCCAGAAACGCTCTGAACCTAGCACCACTGGTTTTTTCGTCGATACTGATCTGCCTTCCGGCATAACGTTCATAGCAGCAGTAGAACTCCTCTCATTGCGATTGCACCTGTAATGCATAAACAAGGCAGATGTTGTATCTCAGTCAGATGTCTTCTGACAATGTTGCGACTCTGAGGGAAAATGTTTCTGCTCTTTGCGCTCATATGAACAATTCGGGTCAAGGGTGATATCCAAATACTTCACTCTGCTAAGTTAAGAGCCCAATTCATGCGTATAAGTTTGGGTTAGGCCATGGATTACACAAGTTCAACCAGTCGCTGAACTACGTATATAATTTAAACGTATATGAACCGTTAAAGATGGGCCCATTCACAAATGCAAGATCTGCAAAGCAAACGCAATGCGAAGCAGTTCAATGCTACTCAACTACAAGTTTAAGTCTACTGCGAAGCACGTGCTTGCAAAGTAAATATCACACAAATGCAATAGGTTTCTGACAGCTGCACGATTTCGCTGAATAAATAAAGCTCAACAGCCAATACATGCATTTGTAAACTCACTACTTAGCACATTTTGCGAAATATTGCATTCATGAATGGGCCCGATATTCTAAGAAAATATAAAAGAAATAATTCCAAGAATTGTATCATTTATTCGTTCTCCTAGATAGGCAGATAATATTCACCTTCTGACAGTAAATTTTACCGAAATCGACTTCGTAATTCACTTCCAAGAGATATATTTTCGAAAGATTGAATTACAAAACAATCTATTCTTGGCTTGCCTCTCATGAAAATAAAAAAAAAAAACTATAAAAATGTAAATTCACAAAACCTACAAGACACCAAGTTTCACCATACCAAGCTCGAGGAAGGCTTAACGGCTTTACCTATTTACTAAACACCTTAAGCATGTATAAACAACTTCTTGAATCCATCCAAAGACGGGCTGATCGCTTCATCGAATCGGTTTAGTGAGGTACTAATTGATGGGCTTTGAAGTGGTCTCTATCTAGGGAAACAGCCATTGACACTGCCTACCTTTTTTTTTTTGTATTAATCCTACATTAGCCTTCGAGGTCACGGAAAAGTTGTTTACTTTTAAGCTCTAGAAACCTTTTTTCATGTCTAAATAATCTTTATAAGTAGCGATTCAAGTTCAACTTTTAATACTTTTTTTTTTAATAAAAAGTGGTTAAAATGTTTGCTTAATACTTTATCGACAACTTCAAGAAAATAATTCGGTGAACAGTGTGAAATTAGAGGTCATACATGTCGTGAGTGGATTGAGGTGTTTATTACTAATCTTTGCAAAGAGGATTAAGTTGACTTATACAACGAAACTTCCAGTCTTTAGGGGAGGACGAAGAAAAGTGCTTAAAAGGCTCGGTGATGTACACTTCGACCAAAATATATTCATATCAGGGGTCCTCTCTTAAACTTCGTAAAGTCCATTGGATCTTCTTTGGTCCAGTATTAACTACAAGCTTTCGGTCTAGCTTAAGCACTGTTTGAGAGATTAAGAGTAGGATCCTTTTATAGTGGTGGCTTGGAGCCTGGGAAGCTTACAACTCCAGTCTCGGTCCAAAAATACATAATCTAAACAATTAAAGTGATCGTTTCGGCTACATTCGGCCAAATTTTCCACGAAGATTTATCCGAAGCCGAATATTGAATTTTTCAACCGTTTTTCGAGAATTTTTCACATGAGCAATTTCTATAGTGGAATTTGCATCTGAATGAATGTTAGTTTGCATTTGTAGTTATTCACAGGCCAAAAAATCGGTCGGACTCTAGTGTTGACTTCGTAGCCTTTCCACCTTTCCAGCTTGGGTGACGAATCCGCAGAGGGCTTGAGCACAACACTAGGCAATATCACTGTATCACAGAAACCCTAAAAATTGCCGAACTTGCTCTTGGTGGAAGAATTTTTCGCTTTGATGGCTGACATAGCCAGACGGCCTTCCTTGAATATTTTATACAAATTGTGAAGAGAGATATGGAGGTGAGATCGCCACTATCATCCAGAATCAAATTTTAATTATTTGCCATTAAACACCAAGTTTTACCATACCATGCAAAACATGTATTTCCAGTGGCTTTATTGACCATTGTACCTCAGCTAAGGGTCTCAATGAGAACTGCTGTTTAGACGGTCATGTGGTCTTGTGGCAATACGAGCGCACATTAAGACCTTTACTACTTGCGGCAAGCCATTAGACCATCGATTTCGTCTTAGGCAATGATGATAGCCTTGCCTTTTATTTTATTTATTTTTCTTTCTTTTTTACGAGGTCCATGGGCAAGGGTATTTTTTCCAATTAAATAATTTGGCTTATTAATTCAGCTGCGATTTGGTTTGCTGTAGTTTTTTCTACATCAATTCGTTGCTGAGATATCCGATCGTAAATAAAAAATTAGACTTTTCTCTGATCATTGATATCTCAACAAACAATGATTGCACAGTAATTCCAAGGACAGTTTTAATAACTTAATTAAAATGCCTACAAGGCCCTCGAATATTTTTTGAGAAAAAACTGTATTTTTTTTTGTCTGCTTTACAAATGTTGATTTTAGGACAAAGGTTTCCAAGGTTTTTAAATTGATGCATCGAACCATTCTGCCGGACTTCTTCTCCAACCATTGTGTGTGCGAAGATGTATTTTTTTTTTGACACGAATGGAAGGGACCTAAAGTTGAATGCCGCTTCCGAACGGCAATTTTAGTTTTGAGAAGCTTTTCATTACATTTCTTACTCTTGGATGTTTTTCAGACGTTCGCAAGATTTAGAGTAGCGAATAAAATCTTTCAGGTGGTATGGGTGGGAAAATTTGAACCGGAGACCCCCTCGCTTGGTATTCCAAACTTAGCACCCACGAAGTGATGCAAAATTGTGCAAAGTTTTTTACAAAATTTGTATTGTAATCGATAAATAGGCCTTTGCCATTTACGTTTTAAAGACAACATTATGCAAATGTTGTACGCGGCTCCGATTCAAATGGTCCAATTTTGCGTCACTTTTTCGGGCATTTCGGCCTGTATTTCAGGAATTAATCATCAATCGTGTTCGGCTTGTCCACATAGACTAACGACTTTAGACAACTCCACAAGAAATAATTAAGAGACGTTAAATCGCATGATCTTGTCGGCCAACTCACAAGGCCATTTCGAGAGATAAGCTGCTCACCAAATTCATCCTTCAACAATTCCATTGTATCACGAGCTGTGTGGCATGTGGCACCGTCTTGATGAAACCACATGTCAACCAAGTTCAACTCAAAAAAAGTCGCGAATCATGGTTCGATATCGTTCGACGTTGACGGTAACTTTTCTTCCACCGTCGTCTTTGAAGAAAAATGGACCGATGATTCCACCAGCCCATGTTTTTTCGGGATGCATCGGTAATTCTTGTATGGCATGTGTCTGCTCATCACGGCTGTATCCGTTGAACCAGAAATGAGCCTCATCGCTGAAAACAATTTTTCGATAAAACAGCGGATTTTTTTTGATGATAAATTTCAATAATTTGCAATCGTTGCTCGTTTGTAAGTCTTTCCATGATTAAATGGCAGAGTATACTGAAAACTTTTCACTTTGACAGATGACTTTCGGACGCCATTACTAACCAGTGCTGCAAACCTGCCAACGAAACTCTTAAAAAATCATCCTTTAAATACGAATCATTTTCTCTTAGTGTAAAGGATAGCTTCAGTTTTGCTCGGGCTAACCTTAAGATCGCAAGTGATTGTTTATTTGGAGTGCTTTTTTATCGCAAGTTGTAGAAAAACGGCAGGTGTCACGGCTTACTTGAGTAATCTCAGTTTCAAATCCCCCAGTATGAGCATTCTATGATGAAGAAACATCAATAGGGTCCATCCATGAATTTCCGGAAACACTGACGAATTATACTTTTACAGATTTAACAACGTACATTTTGTTGACTCAGTGTAAACTCATTGAAGTTGAGCCTACGTGGGGTCTTCGAACTTCTTACATGAATTAGCTTTGCAACTCCTCAGCTGTCATGTCAAAATTCCATAAAAAAATCACCCAGACAGAGCACATGTCTAACAAACCTTCAACGTCTTAAAGAAAAAGTCAATGTACAAATAAAAACAAGCATAAATGTTAAGAAAATCTAGGGTCTCTGAGCTCTCATTACCATAAAATTTGCTTTGAATCACAGCGATTGCTAATGCTCCATTACTTCGTAGTGAACTATGAATAACGAAACAGTTTTTTTTTTTTTGTCTCCTTTGTATGAATTTCTAATGAGTAATTCTCAGTTTTCTTTAACGCTTCATTTGGTACAACAAAAAAAAAATACCCCCCCCCTCCCATATTAAATTTGCCTTCCGAACATTAAACCCACAAATACCATCGTTCATTTACTAGCAAAATGAATCAACAGTCGATCGATCGTATTTAACTAACGCAAAATGGTGAAAAAAAAAACCGGAATTCCACCAAAACTTTGGGTCCCCGACTATAACAAATTATTCTTCTCTAACCTCAAAAAAAAAAAAATCGTAAAACCTACAACAAAACAAAAACAACGACTTACGAGATTGTTGACAGCTGTCTATGCTTGAGTTTGAATATTTTCTTTAAATCTGCTATTATATACAACACAAGTGAACAATACAAATACACCCTAACCATTACAAAAAACAGTCTAAATTTATGACATTGCCTTTTTGGTTCATTCACTCTTCTGGAGCGATTGCGACACACAACCACACCCACGAGGTTTTAGTTTTTCATTTGATTTTTCTCTGCATTAATATTTGAGCAGTGATCCGCTGCCACTGCTGCACTACACCAATAATGTATGCGATACATAAATAAAGTACGAAAAGTACCTACCCAACATGTGTGTCTGTCTACTTTTCGCCTAACCTCACTAGAATTTTACTTGAACTCAGTTCGTAATGAAAAAAAAAAAAAAAAACGAAGAAATGTTGCCTGATTTTCAAATTCTTCGAAATGTCTTGCGCGCCGAAAGTCATTAATCTCTTCTGTGATCTGTGCGAGCTGTTTCGCTTTCGTGTTTCCAGGCAGAAGGAAAATGTTTATCATTACGAAGGAAGGTGCCCTAACACCAATTTATTGGTTTATTTTAGGATTTAGAGGAAAAAGATTAAAATTTGCAATTCGACGTAAAATGTGAATTCACAGATTTCTCAGCGAACATACCTACCAATTTAGTTTAGGTTACCTGCTAACAACTGATTGTGAGTCGAAGAAGGAAAGGTAAAAATGTAAACATTTTTTAAACAAACATAGGTACCCCTGACAAGTCGGCTTACAGCTATGTTAAACGAATAAACAGATAGGCGCTGCTCAAAATCTATTACATAAATATTTGTCAACAACACAACTGAACGAAGCTAATAAGAGTTAATTGACAAAAAATAACCGCGATAAATTTTCGTAATTAGAAGTACGATAACTAATGGGCCATTATTAGACAATGATTTAACAAATGAAAAGACCATTTCAGCAATTGAACGCAAGGCAACGCATTCATAAAGTGAAAGCCCAAATCGAATGCGTGGTGGTAGGCAATTATGATACAGATAGTAATACTCGATTCATTTGTCAATTAGTTGTTGTTTTTTTTTTTGTTTCGTTATTATTATTTTTGCACTGATAAATATCAAATGTTGGCATTTTAAAATAATGACAATTTTAGAATGTGATAAAAATATAATTGGCATCTAGTTGAATTTCGCTGAATAATTAATTATAAGTAATCATAATGTATTATGCATTTTTAAAAAATCATTTAATGATTAATATCGGTTTTGTAATACATATATATGTATAAAATTCAACATAGTTATGAGCTTAATATGTAGATGAGCCATATCTCTCGAAACATGGCGCCCAGCTAAAGCTACGATTACACGGATTACATTTATTCGCGTCATTTAAATGGCGCTTTGACTTAAAAATCGCGCGACAAAGCCGCCATATTAATGTCATTCTGTGTGATCGCCATTTTAGGGATAACATTTATGGCGTCATTTAAATGAATAGGAAAATGGCGGATCAAGTGGCATACATTTTGTGGCATTAAAATGACGGAAAAAATTGCCGTGTGATCGCTCTTTAATGACGCCTAGGTCAAATGACTTAATTTTTTGTATATTGCGTCATTTAAATGGCAGCCTGACGCAGCATTTAATACGGTATCTGTGCTCAAAACAGATTACCAGTCGAGCTTCCACTGAAACGCTCTCTAACATATTTGTGTTCTGTTTTTCGATTTGTGGCTTCACCAACCAATAATTGACCAAAAAATAATTGAATTGATTGGCTGACATATGCGCAATTGGATTAGTAATCCAGCTCAAAATCCACACTACTCCCGGCGGCTCAACCACATCTTTTGCCAAATACTTCGTATTCACTGCTTTCCAGCACATACACTTCTAAATACGCCGTTTCCGCAGTTTCCACCATCATCGCAAAAGTTATTTTTGACATTTTTTTATTTATTATAATATTTTTTTTCTTTTCACTGCTATTTCGCCGAAAGAAAAACACTAAGTGACATTAGCTATATTTTTCTCATTGGTCATTACCGTCTGATCACAAAACAAATAAATGACGCGAAATAATAGGAAAGGTGTCATTTGTCATTTTAATGAGGCAACTTATTACCATGTGATCGTCATTTAATAGCATCCCAACGGAAAATTCTGAATGACTCGCAGTATTCGTCATTTGGTTTTAGGACAAAAATGAAAATTATGGTCATTTCGTGTGATCTCCATTTTTTCGCAAATGACCAATAACGGATCGTAGCCTGAATGTCACTCTAAAGCAACATTTTTTCCAGACTTCACAGCGTCATTTTAATTGACTCGGAAAAATAACCGTATTTACTTTGAACGAAATAACGTTGACAATTTGTCACGACTTTTATTGTGTATAGTAGTTGAGTTTCCTCACGGCTTTAAATTTTCCTGTAAACTACACACAAGCTACAGACAACGTCGCCGTTCTTTCTATCGGTTCAAATCTAGGTCCTGTCTGCTCTCAGGCGCAGAGATCCCTGGACTTCAGCGATGTTTGGTGCACTAGGAATGGGCTTTTAGTGAAACCTCTTAAAACTATTAAGAGCCTCTCAACCAAATCGGTCAGCAGGGGCACACCTCAAGGTGGGGCTATCTCGCCTCTGGTATTGATTACGGTTCTCAATAAAATCTTGTCGAATTTAGACAGCGAATAACGTAGTCGACTGGTATCGGGGATGTTCCCGGACGTGATTAGTGAAACCATGGAAAGGGCGATGGGTAAGATTAGCGCTTCGGCCGCAAAGTGTGGTCTGGGCGTTAACCCAAGCAAAACAGAACTGATGCTTTTCACCACTAAAACCAAAATACCAACCTTCAAACTACCCCGTCTAAATACTTGGATGTCATTCTAGACCCCAGAAAACTTTCGGTACTCACTGGTACGTCCAATTCTCGCTTATGGGTCCCTGGTATGGTGGCCCGCCCTAAGCAAATCTTACAACATCACCAAGCTGAGCAGAGTCCAGAGAACGGCTGCAATCGAAACCACGGGAGCCCTACGGTCGAGTCCGACGGAGGCACTCAATGTGATTCTAGATATCCTTCGCCTGAATTTGCAACTCAGTGCTACGGGCACTGCTATATCCTCGATCTACTAACTGCAGTACACCCAAACTCAACTTCCAGAAAACCTTCACTACTGCTTCCCCGTCCAGCGGCTCCCGAACTCGTCCAGCGTCTTCCAGGCGGGGGTCCTAGCAGGCAAGATACTTCTAAATTGTACAAGAATTAATCCAAGCATATCCATTTTCATCGACAGTCAGGGCGCTATTAAGGCCCTCAGAAGGACATAGAAAGATAGTTGGGAACGAGAAAGCTTACGAGCTGGCCAGAATTGGCTCCTCCCATTCTGAATCCGGTAGTTTTATCCCCTTTGGGCTTCGTGAAGGGAAAAATCTCCTCACACTTCAAGGCGAGGGCAGAGTCCAGGTGGAGGCATCTGAGCAACTGCGTCACGTCTAGGAAGCCCGAATGTAAGAAATCTAGAACCCAAAACCTCATAAACCGAACGCTGGTGGCTGTAAGAATGGGCAGCAACCCTGCCAGGCTCGGCATAGCGAGCAACAACCATTGCCGTAACTACAATGACGCCAACGAGAGTGAAACAGTTTTTCATCTCCTATGCGGATGCCCGGCTCTGGCTAAAACCATTCTTTGCCGACCGTTCTGATATCTCAGACATGATATTATAACCTTTCTCAATTCTACCGGGTGGAATACGCAATACCCCTTACCCGAGGTTCCCCATGAGTGGTGGCATCAAAACGCCGCTACAGCTGTGTACTTTTTCATGTAGTCATGGAAATCGGCCACTCCACCTGCCTACCGAACCATTATTCTAGTTAATAAGTCGAGGGTATACATCCAGATCAAAGAAAATACCCCCATAGAATACCAACCCCCGTCCAATGAATATGACCTCGATGATGATTATTTTTTTTTTTCAAAAATTCTTTGCATTTCGGCTACAAATTACAAATTCAGGAGTGATGCAACTTTATAGCTATTAATGTCGCTCTGGCATTTATTTTTTATACGTTTTTTTTGTCATTCTTTGTGAATGAATGAATACAATGCCATAAATTCATTCGTCGTACCCCGGGGTGAGATCGAAGCACGAAGCCATGACGTCGCGTCGTGAATATTTTTATAATTCCGCTGTGATTATTACGAAAATGCGAACAGGAAACAAATGAATTTATTATTTGTCAAAAGCACATTTTATGAAAAGTCGTTTCGACCAGTTCAAGGTTTAACAAAAAACAAAAAAACAATAAAGACGACCCATCACCAAAGTCTTTGAACCAGTTAAAGATCACTTAATATTTTTTCTTTTTTATTGTCAATAAAATTCAACTATAAGGAAATAAATAATTTTACTAAGCTAATTACATTCGTAGTTGTATTTGTTTAAAAAATTACTTTTTGTAGAAGACAAATAATTAGAACGCCAATAAGGGCGACATTTAACAGAGGCGATGTACCTTCACTGCGGGCAGTCTTCTGAATCGGCTTCGACACTTGACACTTGGTTTCGTTGTTGACAAACTTGAACATCGACTCGATTATATTCGACGGAGTGATGTCATTGCATTTTTCCAAGTAAAACAGAACACACTCTTCGAAGTCCTGCAAATCGATGCACTCCTTCTTGCCCATAACCAATTGGGGCAAATCATTGACGTCTGGAATTCCATTCTTTGGTATGTATCCGGCAAATGAGGCATTCATACAACTGTTAATGTTTTCTTTATTCGCCTCAAGACACTCGGGACCTTGTTCGGCAACAAAGAGAGCGATTTGATCGCCACCCTTGTGACAAATGAATCCCAACAGGCGCGTCGCAGTGTTCAGCATTAACGCATAGTGTGACTTCTCTTCGTTGCTAAGGCATTGTTGAATCTTCACGTTGAAATTTTCCACACACAACTCAACTTGGGGTAGCTTATTGCAGTACTTGGAGAAGACTGTATCCAACTCACCGATGGGTTTGGCTATTTCGATTTCTTCTTGAAGTGCCGTCAGATTGGCCAAGCCGGTGATACACTTCATAAATTCGACTGCGCCCGATTGGGCTTGCAGGAATACGGTTTCATTATCTCCCGACGCCTTACGGCACTTTTCTTTGAGAATTTTCTTCGCATCGTCCACGGTGAAATTCGTGGCGGAGAATTCTTTTGGCAGGAATTGTGCTTTCAATTTGTCCAAATTGCTTTGTTGCGCCGCTGCATCTGATTGTACTATCAAGATCACTGCTGCGGCGACAACCGCTGCGAGGACCACGAATAATTTGTTCATTATTATAGCGACGGAGACGGAGACGGAGAATTTACTTGAACCAATGAAAACGATAAACTAATGTAATGCGATCGATTCAACGACTGGAATAGAGTCTTATTCATTGAACATTGAACCAAATTTAGAGTCGGCTAATCTTATCTTGTAGTATGGGGCAGCGCGTACCAAGGTAACCTGCAATCGTTCAAAGTGCGATACTAATTTTTATCGGTTTTGAAATTTTTACGATCGATTTTACTAACTACTTTGTGATGATTGTCAAATGACGAATGTGCATAGTTACTGTGTTAGAGTTATATAAGAATAGGAATATTTTTTTTAGAAATCAATCGGCTTTACCTCACCATACAATGCGCCGCTGTCGTTACTATAATACAATAATAGGGATCAGTGACACAGTGGAAACCTTTCATTGGATTATATTGTTATGGTACATCACTTTTCATTTCGTTTTGAAAAGAGAAATAATGTCGTAACTGTTTGCAAACTGAATTGTGAGTTTTGGTTCGCTTACGCAATAACAATTGAATTTTAAGAACACGATAAATATTATTAACTTGCATGCGACTGACTGGGGGACTGCCTATTAATTTATACAATTAAATTCTAAACCAATTAGGTAGGTTCGTGTATATGGATGTCTCCATTACGTATAGTATGGCATTAGATACTAATCGAAAAATATCACGCAGACATACTTTCTAAGCAACAGCATGAGCAGAGCATACACAATTATTCACACTTGTTGCAGAAAAATTATTTAGTGCAGAACGTTTTGGCATGGGAGAGCAATATAGCTTTAGCTTTAGCTTTAGCTTCACTGCTAAACAATGAGAAAGTGAATTATTATCAAATCTATGTTAAATACTTATCATTGATGTAAATACTTCGCACAGGGCTCTGAAGAAGAATTAGATATCGTTAGCGGTCATAATGGAATATCTGACTGCGAACCTTAAAGTTTTATTCACAGTTATCGTGTTTTATAATTTTTTTTTCTGTCAGGTTGATAAGTGGCATATATATGTGAAAGACTATAAAATACAGTAGCGTTTGGAAGTTTTACATTCTGCTTATATAGGGTCCGCCATTTAACGTTTAGCTCATGTCTGATTTGACAGATAATTAGTTTTATCCTTCCGCTGAACGAATATGGTTGTGTATACGCTTGAACAACGCTGGGAAATATTGCGACATTACTTTGAAAATCATGGTAATGTTGCAGAATGTGTGCGAAGAGAAGCACCGTCAGCTCCGTATGTTCGCTATCTTGTGAAAAAAGTGAAAGAAACTGGCATCCTCATCGATAAACCAAAGCATAAAAAGCCAAAAACAGTGCGTACACCCGAGAAAATTGCTGCTGTGGCAGAAAGTGTGCGTGAAGCGCCATCAACATCAATTCACCGTCGTTCTCAACAATTGAACATTTCGGAGACATCATTGAGACGAATTTTGCATAAAGTCCTTGGTATGACGCCATACAAAGTCCAATTGGTTCAGGAGTTGAAGCCAACTGACCATCCAATGCGTTTTCGCTTCGCTAAGTGGGCCTGCGTTCGACTTAGAGAAGATGCCGATTTTGCCAAAAAATTCATCTTTTCAGATGAAGCTAAACAAGCAAAATTGTCGCATTTGGGGCACAGAAAACCCGCACGCATCCATTGAAAAGCCGATAAACCCAAAACGAGTCACTGTTTAGTGCGGATTTTGGTCCAGAGGCATAATTGGGGCAATTTTCTTCGAAAATGAGCAAGGAGTGGCCGTTACAGTCAATGGCGATCGTTATCGGGCCATGTTGAACGAATTTTTGTTCACAAAAATTGAAGAGGATATTGGCAACATTTGGTTTCAACAGGACGGAGCTACGTGCCACACAGCCGAAGCTACACTCGATGTTTTGCGCCCTGTTTTTGAAGATCGCATTATCAGCCGCAGAGCTGATGTCGTTTGGCCGCTGCGATTTGACACCGTTGGACTATTATTTGTGGGGTGCCGTAAAAGATAAGTGTTACGCCGACATGCCAGAGACAATTGACGCTTTAAATTACAATATTCGTGAAGCCATTGGTGAAATACAGCTGCACACAATCGATAATGTGCTTAAAAATTGGACCGATCGTGTAGGCTACTTCATGGCCAGCCAAGGCAGCCATTTGAATGAAATTATTTTCCATTATTAACCGGAAGGATTGTACTTTCAAATAAAAAAAATAAATTTGAGAAAATATTCAGTAGTTTTTTTTTATAGCATTTTCAAAAAAAAAAAAGGTAATTTGGCGGACCCTATATTTACGTCTTTGCGTTTGAACCAATAAACTGCAACAGAGTATCGCGGTAGTTGCTCTAACTGGCCGTCACTTTCTTGTCATAATCACACAATGAGGTATAGAGGTATACAAGTTTAAGTTGGCAACACTATTTTAAATGGCGGCCATTTTGTCAGCTGTCAAGTGATTTATTTTTGATTTGGTTTGGCATTTCAACATGAATAGACTGACGCCTGACCAACGCTTCCGAATTGTGCAAATTTATTTTGAAAATCATGGTTCTGTTCGAAATAAGCGATGAAGCTCACTTTTTTGGTTGTATGGATACGTCAATAAAGAAAACTGCCGTATTTGGAGTGATGATAATCCTCAATTGTTGTGTTTGTTGGAACACCATTACATCTAAAACAAAACTGACTGTTTGATGTGCTTTTTATGGGTTGGTGGAAAAATTGGTCCGTACTTCTTTAAAAACAATGTTGGCCAGAACGTTACAGTCAATGCTGACCGCTATACAGCCATGATTACTGACTTTTTCGTTCAACAACCATGATGATGTGCAGGAGCTGTGGTTTCAACAAGCTCCTGCCACAATTGATTTATTGAAGGAAACGTTTGGTAACCGCATAGTTTCACGTTACGGACCCGTGAATTGGCCTCCAAGATCGTGCGATTTAACTCCGCTTGACTATTTTCTGTGGGGATATGTGAAGTCGCTAATCTACGCCGATAAGCCCGAAACGTTACTTGCCAATATTTACACATTTCTAAGGACATTACGACTACTTAATTCCTTCATCAGGTGGCGCTTAAGTTCAGAGTGGACCTTTGTGCGATCTATGGCTAAATGCCTATAATTGCGCCTTAGATGAAGCCTTCCTTTACTAAGCCATGCCTCCGAAGTAGAGTCGAAGATTCTGCGGGCCAGAACGTTGGTGCAGTACAACGCGGAGTTTTTTTTTAACAGGTCGATGTCGCTGTATTAGCCGTAAAGTTCTTCGTTAAATCCTCCATATAAGCGAAACTAAATATCTTACGAAGAATGTTTCATACGGAACGACCACTGATATATTTACCTGCGCTAAGAAGAGTCCATGGTTTATGTCTTATACAGTTTCGGACGAGGTCGTTATTGACCAGCACAAACAAAAAGTTTGACATGGCTCTCTCTAAATGATGTAAAAATCTTCAGGGCCTAAAAACGCACAGATATGTCGAAACAGAACGTTCTCATGAAACGTTCTTTTTACATTTTGGTTAAACTTGTGAATATACGGAAGTAGCACGTCTCTATTTTCATAATCGTACGCTTTCTTTTTATCTCCGAAGAAACCTCTGTTCTTCTCTTCTTTCTTGTTCGAGGAGTTCACGAGCCGCTCTCGTCCTTTGTGCAGCGCTGCTCTATTGATATATTGTTTTTCTGACGCTCTTCATCAAACTAGTGGTTTCTTGGTTGTTATTACTGTCCCTCCCTCTATTAAAGGTACCAGCCTAGTTTTCGCCGACGAAGCAAAATATTTGGGATCTCGCGGAAGATGAATCGATCCACTTCTTCACCGATGGATCAAAACCTGATGAAGGGGTTGGTGGTGGCGTTTTCTCCCACAGACTAAATCTTAGTCTCTAGTTTCATCTACCCAATCAGTGTGTTTCAGGCGGAAGTCATGGCAATTAAAGAAGTATTATTTTGGCTGAAAAGAAACGTGATATCCGCCAAAGATAACAGAATCTTCCCTGACAGCCAATCGCCCTTAAAATCGCTAGACTCAGTTTCTCTAAACTCTATAGTGGCCCTAGAATGTCGATCCTCTCTCATGGAGATGTCGAAGCAATTCATCATTCACCTTTAACTGCAACGCCGAAGAACTCGCAAAGTACGGAACCACGCTGCTTGATATTTTAGCTGATAAAGGTTCCTTAGAGATTTCAATTGCCACATGCAAACTAAAGATAAAATTAGAAGCTATTGAGGAAACCAACCTTAACCTTAGGTGGACAAGTGGTACAACTTGTCTAGCGACAAAGCGGATTTGGCCTAAGCTGGATCTGAAACGATCTCAGTGTTTGATCTCTCTAAAAAGACTGCACGTCAGCTCCAGGCTTGGCATGCTCTCAAATGCATTTTGACCAAACTGCATGGACGAGGAGGAAGCGGAAACAATCCTACACCTTCTTTGCACTTGTCCTGCTCTCTCCCAGAAATGTAAGGTCCACCTAGGTAACTTCTTCCATGACAACCTTCAACTACTGACGGTAAAGATCTCTTTCAAATGGTTGAACGTGTAGAGTAGTAAAAGTTTAGCTCCACGTGGTATCACATCGGACATCTTTTTGGTCTAAGTGATTCGGCCTCACCGACTTAAACATTAACCTAACCTAACACAACATAACCTAACCTTGGTGGTGGCCGGGTGAAACCCAGCACATCAGTTGCGGCGTATCTAATGGGCTTTCGGCATCAATGCCACTGGTCTTCAGCACTGTAGAGGACTTCTCCAGAAGTTGAGAGATAGCCAAAATTCCGGCGGCTTGTTGCAAAAGCAACCATTCCAACGTAAAACTTCCTCAAAGTATATCCACGCTGTTGTTGCGTCTGAGATATCCGTAGACGTCCCTTGGCCGCAACTAGGTACTGGTCCGAGTATCTGTTGACCGCTCGGAATGTACAGCCATCTAAAATACTTGGAGTCCGCTACATGACCGCCATGTTCTTTTATGAGGAAACAGTGGGTGTAGCGTTACATCCCGCGACGAATTCAATCAGGCTGATGTTGCAAATTTATATATTTTATAGCGTTCATCACGTGTCGAAAGCTCAATGATGAGGAACAGCCTGTTCCGGCGCCAGTTAACCACTTCGGGAATATAAGCGTGATCTTGGCTTAGTGTTGCAGCTGCATACAGACCTGGGATTCAAAGGTTGCAAAGCACATCATAGAAATAACACTAGTTGGCTACTCAACGTCCAGTTGTACTAGGCCTACCAACAGTCATCACATTAGTGAGTTGAGTAGTACGATGTTATGGTGAGAGGCTAAAGTCGTTGTTGAACTATTTACTCTGAATAAATATAGACTATTTTGTCTATCCCAAATGGGTCCTCGATTCGAAATGGAATTTGAAAAAAAAAACCCGTTCCACCAGGAGTACTGCATTAGCGAAATGTCTTCAACTCGAAATAACGCTTTATCACTGTTAAATTTCTTGTATTCAAGGGACAAAAAAAAAAACGAAATCATTCTTAAATATTCTTTCTTTTTGCAATTCACTCAATGGCTGCTGAAGTGATCCGCCGCTTCACCCTAGTTCTCATTTTTCTTTCTCCACAAACAATGAACTCTCCTGGCACATGTCGCTTGGTGGCAATAGCAACTGTATACAGTGTTTTTTTTTTCCTTATTTTTTTGATTAACGATCCCATAACATATTGTACATTTAAAGAGGACGACTCACAAAGGGTGCCTGAACAAGGGCATTTTTCACAATTGTTCTTTTATAATCCTATCAGTCCCTTCTGGGTTTATTATATTCGTCCTTCTTTTGAATGCTGAAGCTCTATAAATTAATCCAAAATTGTATTCGAATTAAAGATACCTATGTGTGTGATATGAAATAAAACATAACAACCTACCCCCTCCAAAGTAGTGGCAAATGCTGAAACTGTGAAAAGTTCCTTAAAAATTATTTGTTAAATTTGCAGAATTAAATGAAGAAACAAATTAGGAAATAATCTCGTTATTTAACTCAAGGCAATGCAGTGATTTTTGCTCTCTCTCTCAAAAAAAAAAAAAACAAAAAAAAAACCCAACCTAAAGCAAACAATCAAACAGAATGTTAACAAAACTCATAGAGGATGATAACAACAAGAGAGAGAGAAACGCATAGTAGTTGTTCAACATGCAGCGTGCCTGCAGCAGTTTTCTCGACGACGACTACGAAGATCCCCCTTATCCAAGCTTTTAATTCATTCATTCTCATCCGTATTTCTTTCCTTTTGGCCAAGCGAAAATGTCGACTGAACGTGCAAAGGACCGAACGGCCAGCCACTCACCCAGAGGAAATGGGTCACCATCAGAACCTTGTATTATTTTTTTTTTACTTTTATAAGGATACAAAAAAGCGGAAAATATATACACAAACGGCAACATTGCTGATTATTCTGTTTGTGCAAGTAATTTTCAATTCTTACTTAAGTAGATTCAAAAAAGAAGAAGATATATTTGTGTTTCAAGTTTAGATACATATCTGTCGTAGCGAGCGTCACATCCCTAACCAGCGCTGACTTAATTACTTTTTTTTTTTTTTTTTGAACTGACCTTACGCATAATAAGGATATGGGTTTATTTTTTTATCGCAATGTCTACAACCCCTGGTGTCAGGATCATACATTATCCGTCGTTGTGCACTGACTGAATGTCCTTGAATGTGGGAATAAAAATTGTTGCCATATGTACTTCCGTTTCGAAGAGGAAATGAGAACTCTTTAATTTATTGCTTTTACTGCCAAGTGGTAGGATTCTGACACTTTCCCCTAGTGATATAAATATACATATATTGTGTACGTATACAAACAAGGCAAACAACGGTCATAATGTTTTAAAACCCCTGCGGCGAGTATCCTCGAGGGCTTCCATAGTACAATGTGTACGAATCTAACAATAGAGGCGATCTTAGAATGAACGAAGAATATTTAATACATTAGAACAACAGAGTAGGGAGCAATTGAAAGTGTTTTGGGAGTAGAATGAATTTCTTTCAATAGAAGTGAGCGGTGCGAGAGGTCTTAAATTCATCCACTGACTGTCCCACATCTACCAGAAGTCAGATAAAAGATTTTAAAATTTGCTGCCTGCTGCAATCGACATACCTACCCATTCGTGCAAAAAAAAAAAACAAACGGTTTTAAAAGGCTGGGATGAGGCGCGAAGTACAGCCTTCAATGTGACTGAAACAAATGGTAGGTTGGCCAAAAGGATGGCGCTGGAGTGGCCAATAAACAGGAAGATATTTAATCATGGATTTAATTTTTTGCGAGGGAAAAAAGGAAAAATTCACTAAATTCAGCAATTTCTGAAAAAGGATTTCTGCTGCTTATAAAGGGTGTTTTTTTTTTAGAGGTTGGTTTTTCGAATAGAGATAAAACTGACATTTTGTGGTCAAATCTGGCAACTCTAATGTCATTTATGTTTAGTTTGGTTTGCCATTTCATCACGAACAGGTTGACAAATGAACAACGCTTGCAAATCGTGCAAAATGATTTCGAAAATAATTGTTCAGTTCGCGAACTTTACCGCAAGCTCCGTTCATTTTCTGGTCGACATAATCGTCCATTAGAGCATTTAATTCGGTTAACCATGGATCGTTTTCGCACTGCGCTTACTCTATGTGATAATACGCATCCGCAGAGACGTCGTACAGTGCGGCACAATTGCCGCTGTAGAGCAAATGTCACTATGTCAACAAGCAAAATTGCCGCATTTGGAGTGAAGAGAATCCACATGAAAAACTGACTGTTTGGTGTGCTCTATGGGCTGGTGGAGTCATTGGGCCATACTTCTTCCGAAATGATGCTAGAGAGTCAGTTACCGTTAATGGAGACCGGTATAGAGCCATGATAACCTACTATTTTGTTCCCGAATTGGATGGCACGAATGTGGATGAGATGTGGTTCCAACAAGACGGCGCTACATGCCACACAGCGCACGTCACAATCGATTTATTGAAGGAAACATTCGATGAGCGCATAATTTCGCGGAATGGACCTGTCAATTGGCCACCAAGATCGTGTGATTTGACACCATTGAATTTTTTTTCTTTGGGGATATGTGAAGTCGCTCGTCTACGCCAACAAACCAGAAACGTTAGGGGACTTGGAAGCCAACATTCGTGGCGTTATTGCCGACATACAGCCCCAAATGCTTGAAAAAGTGGTTGAAAATTGGACCTCTAGACTTGTCTTTATTCGAACCAGCCGCGGCATACAATTATCCTTCCAATAAAGCCAAATTGATGGACATTAAAACGATTTTCTTGCGTTTTATTTCAATTAGAAGTTCTATATCTCTAAGGAAACATCCTGTATTTATATCCGATTCGTGAGAAATACTTCTTCGATTACACCAATCTATCTCTGACATCGCTTTAGGTGGAATATTTATCCTTTTTGGCAATTTGACGGAGTAAATCTGTGGTAAAACTCTACGCCTTTGAATATATTTACGTCATTTCGCATTTCACCGTGAACTCGCTTTCAATATGCGACTAACGATATTTTTACCAAGTTGAATTGAAATGTCCAACACTTTAAATCTGGGCAAGAAATATCGGATAAGAACGGGGATCAGTTTGACTCACTGCAGTGGTTCGAATAGTCTGTGTAAATTCAAAAACATCGGTGACCAACGCTTGGCATTTTAAACAATTTTTAAAGATTTTTGTCGCACAACGATTTGTCGAAGAACTTCATTTGGGAAAGTTTGTAAAATGTTAACATTACTTGGTTTGGTACAACCCCAAAGTTGTATACCATATGTCCAAACAGGTTTTAGCACTTGCTTTGCATGCTGAGCTTAGAGAACTTTCCAATCGGCCAATGCATTTGATTAAATCTGATAACGAACTCCTCGCGTTTCTTCTTAACATGCCATTTGCATTTTAACGTAATTCCCGAGCATTTAACCTCGTTTGCGTACGGATTTTGAACCGAAATATTGCTTATATGTCGCGGACTGATTCGAATCGTCTACGACTAATGTGGCTGTATCATCTGCGAACGTCGCTACGATAGTGCCATCTTCTTGCGAAAATATAAAAACGGGCTAAGAACGCTTTCTTGTGGAACTCCCGCCGCAATTTCTTTGAAGTCGGAATACTCGTTCCCGTGTTTGACACGACAGAGTCTGTCCGGTAAATAAGAGTAACGTGCATATTATGACGCATTTAAAGCAGCAATATACCATTAAGTTTGAATGTGAATGATGAAATTTTTTAAACATCACTTTCAGACATCGTCTGTTTTTAACAAACGGATACTTTCCCGAAGTTTTGTATTAGATGCATTTGACTTTCGATTTCGACATTACTTTGATGTCAATAAATTCATTAAAACTGACGCGCAGCAAGTTTCGCAAACACAATGGCATCTGCGTGTGCTGTCATAGTTCGCTACATCTCCACTTCAAAAGTCAAAGCCTCTGGTAAATGTTCCCGGTATAGGTTTTTGGCAGCTGAAAAAAGGTGTATCCCGCGAAAAATAGGATAGATAGTAGCATAAGCGTATGAGGGGCTCTATCTTCAACCCCAACTGAAGTTTCAGGCCTTATAAAAAAGCTACTTTACAGAACTAGTCAGAACTTATGCATTCATACAAAAGGGGCGTTTAGTAAATTTGCCTTTGTAGCTAATGTTTTAAAGTCGTTTCATCAACGTAATCTTCCGCGCGTGCGTTGACATAATAATCACTATTTTATAAAAGAAAGTTTCAAAGTGGCTTATTTAGCTGATTTTTTAAAGACTAGTTCGGTTTGCCCGTCTGCTCAATAAGTAACCAACTACAACTTAATTGGCCCATCGGTTGCCCTATTATCAAGCTCCGTTTTGTCAAGACTTCACACTATCATAAGCAGGTATGTGTTGCAAAATAATTTGTCAGCTCACTAAACAGAAACGATACACGTATCGATAACCCGTTTGAAAGGAAGAATCATCGAAAGTCGCGAGGGAGCTCTGAGAAGTAGGACCTTATAACCCTCATCTACTGCTCTAAAAAACCTCCCGAAGACTGACTAGCGTCTGTTGCTACTCCCACCGCGAGTATAGCACTATCATATGCAAAAGTTGCCGTAGTTATTTCTTCACTTTCTGGAAGATCGCTGGTAAATATCAGGTATAGTACTGGACCAACTACACTTCCTTGTGGTACACCAGCTTCAATTTCTTCTAAAGTTGATGAGTTCTATTTTTTGTTTAAGCCTAAAGAACCGTTGGGATATATAACTCTCAAGAATCTTGGAGGACTGCTGTGAACCAGTCCTTTATGCCAAACTTTATCAAAACAAATATAGTGGAGCAAATCTGTTTCTCTTCAAATGCTTTTTCGGTCTTGTCTGTGATTCTGTTGATCAATCGTCGAATGCTTATATCTTAACCCAAATTATTGCTTTAGAAGCAAGTTTTTTTGTTCTAGAGTAATACTTGCGTATTAGACGAATGTCCAATGCCAATTGAGTTGGCTTGAAGAGTGTCAATTGTTTTAAATTTATTTACAGATAGATATTTCCTATGCTATGCCAAAAATCGTTAATATTTTTTTACTTATTATTTTGTGTTTATTTCGTGGCTATAGGTATTTCAAATGGCATTTTCAATCTTAAGAGCCTTTATATCGTAGCCTCCCACACATTTAGCTCGGAGCTTAATACCAAAAATCAAAAAAAGATTTAATCAATACATAAGTGATAATGTAGAATGTAGTGCGTCAAAAACGGGTGGATTTCCCACCCAAATATAATAATAAAGTGCACAGCTGCGTCATACAAAACTTTCTCGCTAAATAAGAAGAAATACCAATTTTATTTTTATTAAATAAATTTTCTCAAAAAATAAGGCTTAAGATTTTTGTTTTTATTGAAGTATTCTAAATACACAAAAAGATCTAATTCGTTTTAAAGTGGCAACGGAAAGTTTGAAAAAAATCGTTTAACAAAGTTTTAATTATTTTTGGTTGGTTCCTGGCGGTACCAGTAATTGATCCGTTTTTGAGATAACAAAGTGTATTTTAAAGTACCGTTATTGCGAAGTAAAAAGCAAGCAAGATGTTACCCCGAAAACTGTATACACGAACTTCGATACCAATCCGTCGAACCGGCAAACAGACGGACTTCTCTATAGTCGTATAGTCGATCCTCATTCAAAGTTTGAAACATCAGTATGATTGCAATAACTTTCACTTTAGTAGATATACTAAGGTATACGAGAAAGTAATAGATCAGTTAGACACAGTTCTCTACCTTGATGTGAAATTTTCCAATCAAAAAAGTTAAAATTTCCCAAAATAATGCTTATCTCATCTAAAAAAAAAATAATATAAAATGCATTAATATTCAATTAATTTTTAGTTTAAATCCACTCGTCGCGTGTCATCGATTAATCTTTAAATTCGGCAGGCGAAACATGTGCCACATCGTGAAATAGGGAGACACAACAATTTGTCGCTGTCGCAGTCGGTGCTGTGCATGAGTGTTTATTCCATTTTTCATTTTTTCCAAAGAGCCATATAATAAAAAGTTAAAATATTTACGTTATTTATTACGTTCCTCTGTATTTGTGTGAAATTGCTATTATTGATTCTATTTTTTTTATGTTAATAAAAAGTTGATAAAAAGGGTGAAATTCCGACAACGTGCAGGCGGTTCTGCAGTGAATTGTTAACACCACGGATATTTTGTCCTTAGAGGCTTTTTCCGTACCATCTAAAAGATAATGCTTGGTTTTTTTCTTTTTAAGTTTAACAAACGATAAGACATGTTCAGTGACGGCCTTCTAGCTAATCTGTAATTCTTGCTTCATGTAATCCCACGAAGTGTCTTGAATTTCTAAACATATTACACACGATTGCATTGCATAACTTACTACTACCTAAAAACATAAAGTGGTTGTAATGATTACTTTTTGTAATTAAATTGCTAATAATTGAATTGTAATTGAATTGCATATGTAAAAATGCAGTTACAATTACAAGTAATTGATAATGTAACTGCAGTAATTAGGTATTAAGAAACATTGTAATAGAAAATGTAATTATGCTTTAATTTAGAATGCAAATAAATATCAGTAATTAATAAATTAAAATTTTAGAATAAGTAAAAGAAATTCTGGCGCATTAAAAAGGATATCCCCCCAATAACAGCAACTTAAAAAAGCGATTCTTGAATTAAGTGAAAAATTGATTATTTAATTACAATTAAAGATTTAATTATATTCCTATTACTTTCGCGTTAATGAATTACATTGACAATTACCTGTGATTGCAATTGAATTGTAGGTCGTTTTCATGACCCCGGTCACCCCACTTTTGTTACTATCCAAAAGAGCGCTCTTGTACTACCATTCAGACACTTTTCATTAATGTACGAATGTATGAGAAGGAGCTTCAGTGATGAAGAGCTTAGATGTTCGGCATTCAACACTTCAGCCCCGAAAATCCGCCATCTGATGCGAGCATAGGCCGGACAACTGCAGAGAAAGTGTTCTGCTGTGTCATCCTCCTCACCGCAAGCAGGACAGGTAGTGGTGTCGCTTAAGCCTAACACATTTAAGTGTTTAGCAAAAGCTTGGTGGCCCGAAAGAACGCCTACAAGCAGCCTACAGTCGATTCTCCTCAGAGATAGAAGAAAAGATGCTGACCTTTTGCAAATGTCCGGGCGCAGTAGTTTGGTCTGTCTACATCCACCGCAATCGCGCCACCGAATCTTGTGTTGACGAGAAACCCAAGAATCAATGGAAGACATGACTAAAGATGCAGGCAGACCCAACACAAGTTCGGGTCCTGAGAAAACTTCTTCTGAACCTTGCCTAGCAAGCTCATCCGAGATCTCATTTCCCTGGATGAAGGTGTGACCTGATTCCGACCAAATTCAGAGAAAGCTTGAGTTCTAGCACTAACTTGGACGAGGTAAGAGGGTTTAGCAGCGCTTTTAATGCAGCTTGGCTATCACTGCAAATGCAAATGCCTCTAGCCCTCCACCTGTTGTTCACAATATAGCGCATAGCCATTAGGATGGCAAAAATCTGAGCTTGGAAAACGGATGCATGTTTACCCAAGGGGTAGTAAAGTCTTATGTCTTATATCGCGTTCCACAAAGACTCCAGCACCAGACCCCTGATACGATGGCATTCAATCCATGGTTCAGAGTTTGACCGAAGCCATTCCGTTACCTGTGGAAAGTTGACGTGGTAGTTTTTTCGCAGAAGGATTTCTGGTGTCATTGCATCAGACGGCATATCCATAAGGACAGGGTTCAAAGGATAATTCTCGAGCAAGTTCTTCAAAATTCCAGTGCGCATGGTACCAAAGTCCACCTCTCTTTAAGCGAAAGATGGTTTTTAGCGTACACCCCATGATATATAAATCAAGGGGAGGAAGATTCATCAAAGCATCTAGGGAAGAGCCCAAGAGGCCCTGTGCAGCCGAGAAATGCCGTACTTTGGAGTTTGGCAAAAGAAACAGTAACACGTTTCTGCAAAAGCCTTTTCCACCAAAAAACCGAGTAGCCGTCTAATCATGGCCGTATAGATCCAAAGGACCCGTTTCGGGGACAAGCCCCATGTCTTACCAAAAGCGCCTTTACACTGCCAGAAGGTCGACAGCGCTTTTGGACCATAGAAGGTTTTTATCAAGGATTACACCCAGATATTTGACTTCATCTGATATAGGAATGGGCACGAGATGGGACAGACCAGTGACGATTCTTCTTCTCGTAAAGAGAAAAACCGTGGTTTTAAGAGAATTCAAGTTTCATCATCTTTCGTCAGCCCATGGTAAGTTGCTTAAAACAAGTTGAATCCACATCTCTTCCGAAGCTGGAGAGTAATTATATTATTTATTAAAATGCATAATACATTCACGTAGATAGCGAGCACGCATATCTACAAGTGTGGATTTCCCTTCTAAAAAAAGAACACAAATTGGTCGCTATTTTGGAAATTTTCCAATCAGAAAGTTATTATTTACCAAAATAGTCTTTATCTCATCAACGTAGTATTTTAACATCCACACATTCAATAAATTTGATTTATCTTTAGATTTGGCAGACACAACTTTGCCACATCGTAAAATGGGGAAGCACGTCAATTTGTCGTCGGAGCTGTGCAAATGTGTTTATTCCATTTTTCACTTCAACTTTTTAAGTATATATAAAGCTTACTGTGTGCCTCTGTACGTATGTAAAATATCTAGTGGTGATGGCTTGTTGATGTTGATATCTATTGAAACCATTAGATGCGAGGAAACTGACAATTTTTTTTGTTAAAGCAAAGAACCCCCATGGTAACCTTAGGTTACTTTGGTAACGTACCCCTACCGTTTGCATCTTTAAATAAGATTTCGTCAACGAAATAAATTTTTTGCATACAAAGATTCTAAAATCGCATTCAACAGTTCTTTGATGAATAGAAATGTATTGAACAAAAGGATATATACCTACAGGTAGGACATTGGACAAATGGATAGCAGACATTCATTCCTGCAAAGTTGCATATTGTATCTCGTACTGTACATTTGCAAGTACATTTCATTATTCGAGTCCGAATGGCAAAGTCGAAAAGTTTTGTCCAACGATTACATAGTTATCAGATGTTTTCCGGTTGCAAAAGCTGGATTATCCTTCCTACCCAGTCGTATAATGACAATAACATTTTGTTTGAATTAGAGGGTCCTTTCCTGTAAATTTTAAAGCCTGGGACGTGTTGGTCTGGAGAAAAGAAATTCCTTGGTATTTTTTGTTGCTGATTAATGTGTAAAAAATGTTGTTGTTGAAAAACAAGTCATATGGCTATGGCACGCAGGTGACAGATGTAAAGAGGTGTAGCTCATAGAAAACACACACATACCAAGAGTATTTCTTTTTTGTCCGAAAGGCCGAATTAATATTGAATTTCTATGCTAATTTTAAGTTCGTGTGTTATCGTTTTTGTTATGTAAATGATACTATTTTTAGAAGACACAATTTCAAAGTCTCACACGAAATAGTCATGTTTAGTTTACATTCATCTTGACAGTTAGATGTTATCTGCAAAGTTCAAGAATAGTTTTTTTTTTTTTTTTTTTCTTAGTGAATGAAAAGTTTTGACTGTGCATTTAGTTCTGGTGCTGCTACCAAATTTTCTATGTTTTGTTTTTTATTTGCTTATAGGAGACCTTCTACGGAATGGTTATTTATCGTTTGCCATAAATGTAATTTCTATAATTTAACCCTCTCTAAGTTTGTAGACGCTTTTTTTTGACCTCCACATATTTTTTTTTTTTTTTTTTTTATAATGTACGCGCACTAAAGGGACTTTGGATACCCTTATAATGAAGTGACACAGTGCGGGCATTAGGGAAATGAAGGATAAGAGAAAGGGAGAAACCGATGCACGTTGGTTTTAAATGTTTGTAAATTATAATGCAAAGGAAAAACGGAGCGTGGTAGAGCATTCCACATTCGTATTGTACGGTTAAGAAACGAATCTTTATATTTCACAGTAGGCGAGTATTGTGGTTGAATTGCTGTAGGGGTGGAATGCAACTGGCTATTTCATTTGAGCACTTGTGGTGGAAATACCGATAAAACAATGACAGGCAGGAGACATTACGACGATGACTAGGAGAGTCAAGTGATTTCGCGATGTCTCGATCGCCAATAAGTTTTACCGCACGTTTTTGGATCCTGTCAAGTAGCTCCAAATATGTTATTGGTGCACCAGACCAGATATGAGCGTTGTACTCAAGTTTTGGGCGAATAAACGCCTTGTAGATTCTAGCCAGATCAGAAGGGGTGAAATAATTCTTGCATCGCTTAAGGAAGCCTAGACATTTCGCAGCGTTCTTGGCGACATCAAATATATGGTCATTCCAACGAAGGTTGTCATTTACGCACATACCGAGAATGGAAAGTCGTTCGGTTTCAGCGATGCAAGTGCCATCCATGGATAATGGCAGAGAATTAGGGTTTCGCTTCAATGACAGCAGACAGCATTGCGTTTTGGAAGCATTAAATTCCACACTGTTGGTTTTACCCCTTTTAAGTATGCTTAACATACGTTGCCGTTTCAGTTCAATGCCCGAAGATAAGGGGCGTTGCCCAAGAAACGAATGTGTAAAGCTGAGGGTACTGTCATCGGCAAAGGAATGAGTAGTATTAGAAGTTACAGAGAGGAGATCATATATAAAAATGAGAAAGAGAGTCGGAGACAAAACGGATCCTTGGGGAACACCGTCCAAAACGATTTGAATTGAACGGTCCGAAAGGTAATTTCTAATCCATTGAATAAAGGTATCATCGATCCCAAATGAACGCATTTTCGACAAGAGAGCTTGATGCCAAACTCTGTCAAATGCCTTTGAAATATCAAGCGCAACGACCTTACTTTCACCACCACGGTGAATAGATTGGTTCCACTTTTCGGTTAGATATGTCATCAAATCACCAGTGGATCCGTTGCCGCGAAAACCGTACTGCCGGTCATTAAGAAGTTTTCGGGATTCAAGATATTTCATAAGCTGACGATTTATCAGCGTTTCCATGACCTTGGAAAGAAGGGTCGTAAGTGCAATTGGTCGGTAGGAGGAGGGAGAGAAAGATTCGCCTTTTTGGGACGGGCTGGACAAATGCTGTTTTCCATCTTCTCGGAAAGAGCCCTGAAGAATAGGACAGATAGAAAAGCTTACGCAGTGGTTTTACCAGCGTGGAAGAACATCTCTTCAGAACCATAGGGGAAATACCATCTGGACCAGCGGATTTATGTATGCTGAGATCTTGAAGAACTTGCCACATATTGGATTATGTCCACGCATTCAAATGTAACCACGTTTGCTGTATAAAGGGTTGAAATGTCAAGTGAAATTGACACGAGAAAAGTAGCATTTAATCTAATCAAGGGCAAGTTTTATACATACACAAGGTTCGTAGTATGTAATGTAAACAGGCAGAACTGAGTTCACATCACATAGTAGTGCAGATGGATAAAATAAGGTCCTGAAACAGTGAATAAAATGGACCATTTATAGATACTTAGGTCTACACCCTTTTGCACTCGATTTGCCAAAATGTGTTTTTAATCGCACAAATCCACCGCTCTTAAGGCCCCGTCAAACAGAACGCGTTTTAACGCCGCGGTGATAAATTACAAATTACTTTTTTAACGCCGCGTCAAAAAAATTATTTGTGAATTATTTCTCTGTTATTGACTTTTGAATTGTTTCCGGAAACGGAAAAACTTATAGAATGTGTGTTGAAGCACTCATGTCTGTACGAAATGGGTGATAAATCATACAAAAATATAGCTTTAAAGGGTGAAATATGGCAACAAATTGGAAAAGAATTGAATGACAATAATTCTTTTCCTTTTTCGGGAATTTAGTAGCACGGGAAATAAAATTAACAATTCCTCATCCTCAGCTAATTGACATTTTGCGAGAAAATGAAAATCAAATTCAAATATCTAACGCACTACTGACAGGTCTCTGTGTGACGTTCTTCAACAAAATAATCCCAACGCCGCGTTAAAAACGCGCTCTATTTGACGGGGCCTTTACTATCTATCTATCACAACTGGGGAAACCATACTAAAACTGTGGCAACGCAGTGAACGACGAAAAAAATGTAAAACATAAGTCATGAGCGATTTTGTTAAGCTGCAGAACGACGTCGCTCTGCAATCAAATCTGTTTTAATGTTTAGTATATCGCTGAGCGATGACGTGATAAAATGGCGAAAATAAGCGCGGAATGTTTGATTTCAGCTGTCCAGATCCGTCCAGTATTTAAAGGAGACTATAAAAATAAAAATGTAACAAATAACCCGTCACTCAGACTCGAACTAGTCTAAGTTTCTAATTCGGCGATATCAGTTGACATCTAAGAGTAACATTTTTAAACGTAGATGCAAGCTGGATTTTCAACTGCAACTGCCGTACTATCTCCATCACGCATGAGCATGGAAGTACTTAAAGTGTTTTTTTAAAACTAATGAATACCTCTTAGGACTAAACCTGAATAGCTAAGAAAGTGACTCAGACAAAAATACTTTGTAAAATTACCTTATTCGACTTATGTAAATAGAGACTTCCTCCGAAGTCAAACATTTGCTCTAGGACCCCTCCAGGGAAGGCACAATAGGCTCTATAAGGAACCGCAGTGCCAGACTCCCGACTTGGCATCTATCTATCTATCTATGTAAATATTTATCGATGAAAATTATCTGACAAGCAAATCGCGGCCTAAAAATAAGCTAATTTATGCTCGACCTAGGTAATCTGGAACAGGTAAAATTTTCTTAAAAACCTTAGGAGTATCAACCAAGAATATATGAAATTTTATGCTTGACAGAAAAATTACTTTGCCTTGGAACTAAGCTAACATTGCAAACCTATTATGTAAAATTACCTTAGATGTAGGTAAGCTCTGCCTCATTTCTAATATAAATATTGATTATATGAAATACTCGCAACCTATTTAAAATTGTCTTAGGCAAACACTAAGGGGACAATGGTGTAGAGGATAGTGTGTCGCGAGAGGTACAGGTTCAATACCCAACGGGGAACAACGATGAACGCCACCCATTTTTTAATGAGACACGAATAACATCTCGTTTCTCGAAAAATTGTATATTTGCTTGGAAGCGAAATGGACCATAACCGAGGCTTGAGTTCTTCAGGAATTTGGGTTTCATCTTTTAATATTAAAATAATGAAGTTATAATTGGTCGTTGAACCTTAAAATTTGGCACAGGACTCAGGGAAAAATCTAACATTTGTGATTTTCCATCACGGTGGCGTGGTAGTCGCCCACTTTTATTCACTCAGCCCCCAAAAGGCGTGCAATCTTGATTTTTTACATGAGGATTGGCTCAAATAGTATTTATATTTTAATAATTGTCAAGTTTTTAAAAGCATGAAAATTAGGGCTCTATTGATACATATATCTTCAAAACTTCAAATTGGAACACTTGCCAAGTATAAAAATGTAAGTAGGTATATATTGGCCTTCTTTCTTAGATCTCAGAACTTTTTGTGCCAAAACAATTTTTGCATAAGAGAATTTAGCTATTCTTTAACATGTTATGATTTGTATTACATTGACCGGCGGTTTTTAGGTTTAAGACTCCTTAAATTTAAAATTTTAAGAATCAATTTCACCGCAAACGTCAACTCATTATAATGGATGAAACTATTTGGCGCAGAGCCGCATACTAAGCACGTTCGCCTACTTTATATTTTTGGGTTTGTCGACGATAAATCGTTTCAGCTGCAACATTGCTTTGTTATGTTCCTATTTGTTATGTTCAATATTTGTATCGCAAAGGTAGAAAGGAGTGTTTAAAAAGCTTTATCTCTTTCGAATTCAGTAATTACTGTTATCTTTCTGTTTCGCTCACTCATTTGTTGGGTTGAGCGTTATTTGTGGGCAGATTATCCTAAGTGCTTCAAAAGCTAAGCTTTGCCCATCAATACTAGAGAGATGAATGGAAAAAAACCACGTTCAAATGAACAATGCCAAAAATGAGTTGAATGAAATAGAATGCGAAGCCAAGTATGTTTGAGTGAGTGAGTGCGGTCAGGTAGAACTCGGACGCACAACATTCAAACCAAAGAAAACGAATTGCGGTTGCGTTTCGAATGGATTCGAATGAAAAAACGGGTTTTCAATTGTTGTCTTGTCGCGCATAAAGAAAAAGAAGAATCGAACGAAATGAATGCACCCAAAAACTCGAGTAATTCGAGTGTCTGTGGCTGTGCCAAATTTTTCATTCCGCTTTACGCTTCATTTATTCTCATTCAATTCGCTGAATGCCGTCTGGTGTGAGACACAACACGCACTCACATTGCTACTCATTCGTTTCATTGCGTGCCTCGCACTCACTCAATTCAATTCAATTCGAGTCCACTCAATTTAACGTATGTTGTGAGTGAAGCCATGTAGCTCTCTAATCAATACCTTGAAAAATAATATTCTTATTTGCCTATTGTCCGTCGATCTTTTTCCTTTTCGTTTGCCCAATGTTGTATTAAGATTTTGGACCTTTGCTATTCGTTTGACAATTGATTTGTTTATTATGAAAGACTTGAAAGAGTGCTTTTTTGAGTGTTCTTTCTTCCAAATCTGCATTTTGTACGATGAATATGGTGACGCGTTATACCGTGGTATATAAGTCAGACTTCCACAAGACGAAAAAGCAGTGAAACTGAAAAAGATTCTGGGAATGATTGAACCATAACCGTTCCATAAGAGCCACCACATTGTTGTTGTTGAAAAATATAAAAGATCAAAATTTGTAATTGTTCCCTCAAAGTTATAAAACTGTTTATGATATAAAACTGTTAGCTTCTGGTACAAATTTATGGACATACAGAAGAAACACCTATAAACAATCACCTCGAGGCTAAGAACCAGTAAGTAAAAGTTCGGCTCGGGTAATCAATCAATCTTGATTGATGATAAAACATTTACAATTCATGCACTTAATACGGTAGTTACTATGAAGGCTTCTGTCCCGAATACGTACGTATTTATCTGTACATAGATATTTAATTCATCTCACTTTAGTTCCGCCGCTGAACAATTACAATGCTAGATTTACTTACTCATCTCGTTATCTGCCCTCCAGTTTTCTAAATACCCATTCTGTGCTAGATGTGCATAAGAAGGTAATAAAACAAATTTCGAAGCGAATCCAAAATTTTATTTCCATGAAAAATTTGTTTACATATTTAAATTCTCCCCTTTCTGCCAAGAGTAGGACCGACCACTTTAGACTTTGTTCGTAGATGAAGAAAAAAAGCAACACTATTTCGTTGTTCACGCTCGCTGGCAAATTGGGTTTACTTATTAAGCAGCTTAATACCTTTCGTATTTGGTGTGCTAGTGTCAGCAACGTCGCGTGCGTCGTCACCCCAGCCAGCGCCAACAGCCTTGAAACGGCTTGCTTCACGCTCTAGTTGTAGACAGCCAGCCTGTGACAATATGAGAAAACACAAAAAAAAAAAACATAATAATAATAATGTTCTTTGTGGGCGATTATGTCTTTCGATTTCATTGGTGGCGACTGAAAAACTGTTTCGAAACTGAATAAAAAAAAAAAAAAAAAACAAAAAAATGCTAATGCAATTAGAAAGTCTTATTTATTTGGAAAATTTGAATAATTTAAATAGTAATTTTACAAATGAAGAGGTTTTATGACGCTTAAGATAATAAATGCCGTAATTCGATTAGGGAACGTTTACAGCTTTAGATACCAGCCCATTGACCTGTTTGAGTATTTATCCACATTTTTCCACTTTAAATTGGGTAGAGTTATTGCTTTTGCTTCCTTTAAAAAAAAGTTTAATAAGCAGAGGCTCAGTTGTTAGTACGTTGTGCTCACGATCCCTAACGGTGAATAGTCTATCCCTGAGTCACTGAATTCCTTCTTCCTTAGCGATCATCCTGTTTGAAGTAAGGTTTTCCTTGTCATCCCGAACTTTGGGGCAAGTATTTGAAGATCAACTTTGTTTGGGCATTTTTAACGATACTAAAATCATTGTAGCGGTTTACCTTTTCCTACAGAACCCAGTATCATCTCTCCATTTTATAAAGCAGAACTGATGGGAAAAATGGACAGCTTAGTACAGCTTTTAGTTATTCGAAAATAAATCTGGCTGTCTAACGATTTTATAATTTGCACATGCAAAAGGGATTGTCAGCAGCCGTATAATGTTATAGTAACACAGGGCGGGCATTAAGGAAATGAGGGATTAGAAGAAAGGATGAGATACCGATGCACATTGATTTTAAATGTTTGCAAATTGTAGTGGTCAGGAAAAACAGAGTGAGGTAGACACATTCGTGTTGTGCGGCATAGGAACGAATCCTTATATAGTACGACCGAATATAGGCTTTAGGGAGATGCTCATCAGTGCATTCCTGACATGGCGCGTATAACGGTTGAAGTGCTAAAGGGGAGGAATGCAACTGGCTATTTCGTTTGAGCACTTGTGATGGTAGTATCGAGAGAGCAACGATAGGCAGGAGACATTACGACGATGACTAAGAGGGTCAAGCGAATTCGCAATATCTCGGTCGCCAATAACTTTTATCGAACGTTTTATCAATTAGCTCCAAATATGTAATTGGTGCAACGGACCAAGTTAATTTTGTTCTTCGCACATAAGGCAAACACTAAACCGAATTAGGTCCTCCGCTTGGAAGATGATTATTTAAAACGCCGCCTGCGCTCTTATACAAACATTTGCTAGGCTTATTCCGACAGAAAGAACACCGACAGTCTATGGTCAGCATAGAGTCGACCACCTTTTTATGCTTAATTGAACATTTTCATGGACTTCGCTTTCTTTAACATTTATTTAGATTCAATAAAAAAATATTGGAGAACATAAAAAGAGCTCAATTTGATTTGAGCTAATATTCCCTTAAGTAAAGTATAATAGCCAGGTATTTCATTGAAATCTGAGGTTTCGCAAAAACCCCTGAAACTCCATCGAAATCAGGAGGTTACCCATGTTACCCTTGTTAATACCTTTTAACACATTCTACAAGTTCCACAAAGAGGTTTAAAAGCGGTTGGTAGCTGTTCAACTGTGTTACAAGTCAGCTTAACGATTTCTTGAATGATGATCACGCGAATTATATGAGGATATAAGCTTGTTATAGGCTGACTGAAACGTCAAACAAAACCCAGGTAGTGGTCGACGTGAATGCTTAAACGAGATTTCGAAATCTTTTAGTGGAAACCTAAGATTTCAGTGCGGTGTGGATAGAGTATAAGGCAGAGCTCCTATACAAAAGTTAGTTCGGTTATCTGTTTCGGGGTGGTGTAGGGCGCACGAGATCCACACATATTCTGTGGGTTATCTCGTAAAAAGTAGGGCGGGCCAAACATTTTCAATATTATTTTAATTTAAGCATCCACGAGATCGGGAGCTTTTTTTCAAGCTTCAATTTCATGTGTTCTTGTAAAATGCTTACAAACGTGCTCCGTCAAGAGATCTCAACGCTAAGAAGTGGTATGCTTTAAATTCGTCTTTATTCAATCTCGATGTTGAATTTAAATAAAGATGCAATTATACAAGCCAACAACTCCTAATAAACCATATATTTTAAGTACAATTTAACAATTTAGAAAATCGTTTGAACAAAAATCCGACTTACAACTTTTCAGTCCATAAAATTAAACCAAAATTGGATAAAATTATTCCGAATTCCTTTAAATTCAATTGATATTGCGGCCCGTTATTATCATCTCGTGGGCCAGTTATGACCCGAGGTCCGTATTTTTGGCATGGCTGCTTGGATAGCTAAATACCGCCCACATAAATAGTTCAATGGTACCTATCCAAAATATTTACAGAAGTGACGTATGGGCGCACCTTATCATTTATGTAAACATCAAAACGAGAAACAACTTTTTCCGTAAACAAAAACACATCATCAGTTCAACAGGTATTAAACTTGTTTATACGTCAGCCGGATATTTCGCGCCAGTCTGGCTAAGTAGTAACCAAAATCTACTGGCAGAATACATGCGCGTGCATGGTATAAACTCCACTGGTTGTGGGTGGCGATGGTGTAAAGGTTTGGAGCAGATCTGTCCTCTTATGCTACACTTAGGTCATCGTGGACCCATTGTGATGCCCTTTTGTGGGGGGTTAGCCATTGGTGTTAGAGATGGTCTCCACCTTCTGCCAAAGCTTAGCTTCCAATTGAGTTTCCTATCAAGGATCATTCCCAGATATCTCGCACTCTAAAGGAGTTCCCTCAAGGGTTGGTGGCATGAATGGCGGTATAATTTTTTTAAGCTCAGTTTTTTGGAAATTTTTCCCCCAACTGCTTTGCCCATATATTAAGCAATCCTAACGAGTTTTCCAACAGGTCGCTTAAGGCCTGTAGAAACTTTCATTTTGCAAGTAGTAATTCATTATCAGCGTATGCAGTGACCGGAACTCCCCTACTGTTACCCAGTACCTAGAGAAGATGGGAGATGACACCCCATTGTGGGGTGCTTCTCGCTGAAGTTACTCTTAGGTGTCGCCTAATTTCGCGTTGATGATCCTTCCACTAAGCTAGTTATCATCTCCAGGAAAACAGCAAGAGTATATTCTTTGATTTCCAATGACCTCTCTATAGTGCTAACAACCTCATGCAACGCGGTTTCCAAGTCTTAAAGGCATTAGGTGTAAAGGTTAGGTTAGGTGTTGTGACGTCGTAGGGTGTGGGTTCAATCCCCAATGGAGAACATCAACGCACGTCACCTAATAAAAAGTAGTCAAAAACATATAGTTTCTTCAACCACCACACCTAAAATAGGATTTTTGCTTGGTTATTTAATGAACCATTACCGAGTCTGGGTGCTGTATTTGGAATTTATTTTTTAAGTCCACTTCAACGACATTTTTGGCAACACTAAGCAATATTGCTTCTGTTGAAATCGAGAGTACTGCAAGATGAATGGAAATGCAAGCCAGATTCAACGAAAAAAAAAACTATAATCAAGGAACCAACCTTAAACTTATGACCCTGTAAGTCAAGTAGAGTTTTGCAAAACACTTATATAGGGTCCGCCAAATTACCTTTTTTTTTTTTGAAAATGCTATAAACAAAAACTACTGAATATTTTCTCAAATTTCTTTTTTTATTTCAAAGTACAATCCTTCCGGTTAATAATGGAAAATAATTTCATTCAAATGGCTGCCTCGACTGGCCATGCAGTAGCCTACACGATCGGTCCAATTTTTAAGCACATTATCGATTGTGTGCAGCTGTATTTCACCAATGGCTTCACGAATATTGTCCTTTAAAGCGTCAATTGTCTCTGGCATGTCGGCGTAACACCTATCTTTTACGGCACCCCACAAATAATAGTCCAACGGTGTCAAATCGCAGCGACCAAACGACATCAGCTCTACGGCTGATAATGCGATCTTCAAAAACAGGGCGCAAAACATCGAGTGTAGCTTCGGCTGTGTGGCACGTAGCGCCGTCCTGTTGAAACCAAATGTTGCCAATATCCTCCTCTTCAATTCTTGTGAACAAAAATTCGTTCAACATGGCCCGATAACGATCGCCATTGACTGTAACGGCCACTCCTTGCTCATTTTCGAAGAAAAATGACCCAATTATGCCCCTGGACCAAAATCCGCACGAAACAGTGACTCGTTTTGGGTATATCGGCTTTTCAATGTATGCGTGCGGGTTTTCTGTGACCCAAATGCGACAATTTTGCTTGTTTACATACCCGCCAAGATCAAAATGAGCTTCATCTGAAAAGATGATTTTTTTGCCAAAATCGGCATCTTCTCTAAGTCGATCGCAGGCCAGCGTTTCCCAGCGTTGTTTAAGCGTATACACTTTGTTCAGCGGAAGGACAAAACTAATTATCTGTCAAATCAGACATGATCTAAGTGTTACCATTCGCGAAATAAGCACTATTTGAAAAAAAACGTTTTTTGGCGGACCCTATATTTTTTAGAACGGCACACATTTGAAGCGGCAGTTTATCTTACATGTGGGGCATTGGGAGCTGTCTTAGTGGCTGAGCAGATTGAGGCGTAGATGACAAGACAAACTGTGTTTCATTCACTGTCCCAGGCGCTATTATTTTTTGACCAGCTTCACGTTACGCCGTCTAACGCTATAAATATGCGCTGCAAAGCTCGTGATGTGCTGCGTCATACGTGTGCCAATATCCGCTTTGTTTTAGATAATATTGCGTTCAACGACCCCCAAACTATAAAGGGTACTAGGGTACCCCTTTGAGTTTTCTCCCATGTGATGATGATTCTCAGGTTCAAAATGACTTACTTCTTAACTCTAAAGAAAAGAAAAAAAAAACAATCAACATATCGTTTGTGGGAATGGATTAAAAACTTAGCACCCCAAAATCTTACCAAACTTAAGACCATTTGTATTACGTATGTGTGTATTTTTTTTTAACAATTTAATTTCTACACACGAGCAAAAAAAAAGGCGGTTATCGACATAAAATTTAAATTTCCAACCACGCTTCCTCTGTTTTTAATTGTTTCGCTGACAATGAAAACACTTCAACACGTCCGGCAGCAAAAAAAAAAACAAAAACGCAAGAAGTGAGTACGTACATAATGTATGTTCACGATAGTAGTGCATTAATAAGAAAGAAAAAAACTAGTTATCCACATAATGGTGGACTGTAATCCATCCATTTTTGTGCCAAGAGGGGATTTTGTAGAATCAGGAAGTACTCACTCAATTCAAATGCCCAATACCTTTGTGTATTTATTGGAAATGAAAAAAATCTGTATGCCAAAAAAAAACCCCCCCAATTGAAGAAATTATTATTCTTTGACCAGTGAATGCGTCATTCGGGAATCTCAGAATAATGTCACCGCCACATTACACATCTGCGCACGTCTGACACACTTCTGACTTGAACACCTGCCCTTGCCCTGGTCTATGGGTGGAGATCATCAACCTATTTGCATCTCGCCTCAATTATCAGTCAGTTTGCAAATTATAAGTATTTGTTGAAACTCCAATTTAGTTTATAAAAAAAAGAAGAAAAAAAATATTGGCATATTAAAAACAAACAAGAGCATTGACACTTTTGCAAAAGATTTCACTGCCACATAATTCCCATTTTAATCTTTTATTAGAAAGTAGCTTTGCGTTAGACAATGCCATCGCCTTAAATGGTTTTTTAATGTGAAAGTAATTATTTGTAACAATTTAAGCGGCACGTTTTAGCGCTGCGCTGCCGCTGCAGTTCGACGTACAAAAACGTAAATAAATTACTGTTCAATTAAATGCTTTTAAGTATTTCATTTCATCTTTCTTTAGTTTTTTTTTTTGTTTTTTTTTTGTAGATTTAGATATGTACGGCTGTAGGTACTCCGATTTCCAATTATGCTCTTAATCGTGAGATAGAGTACAGTGACATAATTAAGTAGCTTAAATTAAAAAAATTCTATGAAAAATCATTTTGTATTTTGTAATCGCAAATCAAACGAAAGACTATTTCAAGTTGGGATGAAAGCGAACAGATAGAGGAAATATCTGATGTACATATTTGTCTTTTACTTCTTGTGTGGCCGGCCGTCTACGTGAAATGGGAACAAACTTTAGGTAGGTTTTGTATTTTTTTTTTTGTCGATTGGAAATTATTTTACGGAAATGTTTATGAATTTTTCGTTTTTTTTTGTTTTTTTTTTGCTTCAACCATGAGGCATTGTTTGTGGTCGCCAAGTAACCTCCGTCATAGACAATACAATTGATAATAATTACTCAATAGAATAAATCATTGAAACGAAAAATAAAAATTTAAATAATTAAAACGCATTAGTTGGTATTTACCTATTTAAAAATTACGTAATTCCATACCTGTGATTTTTCCGTATTCTATTTTTATCATAAAACACTCATCTTCTTTAAGTAGTAATATCATCAGCAACTAAAAAAACAGCACCTGATGTTGTAGGTTCGTACGTGAATAGGTACTGAATTAGCAATTAAATTCATTAGACAGAAGACCTTTATTAGCAATATGTACGACGAAATAATCATTAGATATTATACGTTTTCTAATTGCAGGTGAGCATCTGTAAGAAATTCGGAAGGTCGTCGATTATTATGTGCCTTTGCTGATATTCGACTACAATACGTACGAGTACGAGAACGAGAATGTATGTATGTGGACTTATGCTACACGCTGATTTCATTTATAAAAATATTTTTTTTTTTTGTTCGTAAACTAAGGCCTAATACGGCGGGGAACACACACTGAGTCTCAATCGTTTAAATTAAATTTTGAATAAAATAAGTACGAGTTCTCTCTGTCTCGGGCCATTTTAGTTAAAAAAAAAACTATTGAGATTTATGTGACAAATACTTGGGGCTTGAAACCTGCTATGGCAGTGCACGGCTATATACGTTGGTTGTGAGACCCATACTTACATATGGCGCACTATTTCGATGGAAAGCTGCAAAAATAAAAAACGTTCAAAGAACAGCTTCTTTAGCTATTTTGCAACCTTTACGGCAGAATTGGACACCTTTCTGCACCTAACACCGCTGGATTTACAGATCGAAACGACTCACGAGTTACTAGTCCTTCAAAAGTGGTAGTTTCGAACATGGCACAGTCCTAGCGGAGCTATGGCCAAGCAATCCAATTATATTAGATGAAATCCCTTCCTTGGTCGACTTTGCCATTCCGTTTGATATAATATATCAGGAGATATGGAGGATTGGCAATGAAATTCAATAGTCAAGTCGAACGAAATTACGATTTTCACAGAGGAAGGAACACGAGTTCTCTCGGTCTCGGGCCATTTTAGTTAAAAAAATTTATTGAAATTTATGTTTTTTTTTTTTTTTTTTAGTAGTGTCAGATTTTTACTGACTAAAAACACCACCCTTCTATAGAATGTTAGATACTGCAACTAAGATATAACTTATCAAGCAATTTTTCTATCGCGAAATAAAAAAACATTTGACAGGTTACTTTCCACTGAAAGATCCTGCATGTTCCGCAATTAGGACGCGGTTAATCGTTATCTTGCCAAGTCGAAAGGTTTCGTTCTTTGTAGTCGGCGCAATAAATTATTCTCATCCAAAATGTGTCGGACTGTATTATTGATATGTCCGATTAGTCGGTTTCTATGCTTTCGCGCGATGCTTCTAGTTTCAGCTTCGATTGTAGTTATTCCGAGATCCCTGTCGATATCGTCGTTTCTAATATACCACGGAGCGTGGACAATTTCTCTTGTTTTCTTGGTACAACCCCAAAGTTGTATACCGTAGGTCCACACCGGCATTAGCACTCGCTTGTATAAAAGCAGTTTGTTCTCGGTACTGAGCTGGGAATGTTTTCCGAGTAACCAGTACATTTCTCTATATTTGATATCGAGTTCTTTACGTTTCATTTTCACGTGCGAATTCCATTTCAGCTTTGCGTCGAGTGTCATTCCCAAGTATTTGGCCTCGTTTGCAAAGGGTATTCGGGCCATGTTTAGAAAAATTGGCAAGTCATTAGTTTTCTTATACGTGAAATTCACGTGAACAGATTTAGTTTCGTTGAGGGCGATCCGCCAGTCGCTCGTCCATTCATTTACTTTATTCAGTGCGGTTTGCAGTTTTGCAGTCGTTTCTTCGATAGTATTACCGGCTGCAAAGATAGCGGTGTCGTCGGCGAACGTAGCGAGGGTAGTGCAATCTTCTCTTGGTATATCGCGAGTATATAACAGATAGAGAAGCGGCCCAAGGACGCTTCCTTGCGGTACGCCAGCTGAAATTTCTTTAAGCTCCGAGTATTCGCTTCCATGCCTTACACGGAAGAGTCTATTCCCGAGATATGATTCTAAAATATCATCTTATATCCGAACGGGGAGAACTTGTCGTAATTTAAATTTTAAGCCGTCGTGCCACACCTTATCAAAGGCTTGTGAGACGTCAAGGAATACGCTTGAGCATATCTTTTTTTTCTCAAATGCTTTCTCGATTACGTCAGTAATTCTATGCACTTGGTCAATTGTCGAATGCTTGGTTCTGAACCCAAACTGGTGGTCAGGGATGAGATTATTATCTTCTATAACCGGTTGTAGACGCCTTAGTAATATCCTCTCGAAAACTTTGGATATGACTGGGAGAAGCGAAATTGGTCTATACGATTTTACTTCATTTGGCGGTTTTCCTGGTTTTAAAACCATAATGACTTCCGCAACTTTCCAACTTAGGTTATTTTCGCGATTTTTTTTCGAGGATTTTTGCAAACAATTATGGGATAAAATGGATCCTATATAATGAACACATCTTTCAAGTACAAGACAAATTTTGATTTTATTTTTTTGAACAATTATTACAATAAAACAGTAGCATCGAAAAACCCGTGTAGAAATGTAATGTTCGTGGCTTGTTGATGGTATCTCCGAGACAGGTCATCTGAAACAAAAAAAATAAAACTTTAAACGCGTTTATCTCAAAACAAGGTTTTCAGTGCTTTGTTGATGAAATTTCGGAAACTATCCGGCCGATTGTCATGAAATTTTAATGAAATATTCTTCATAGTTATGGCTATAGCGCATATCATCAGATTTTCGCGAAAATAACAAAATGGCGCACGTTTTTCGAAAAAGTAAAAAAACGCGTTTTTTTTGCAGTTTTTTGTAAAAAAAAAAATACTTCAAATCAAAATTTCAAAAATCTGATGATATGCGCTATAGCCATAACTATGAAGAATGTGTCATTCAAATTTCATGACAATCGGCCGGATAGTTTCCGAAATTTCATCAACAAAGCATTGAAAAACCTTGTTTTGAGATAAACGCGTTTAAAGTTTGAGCGGCGTCAAAGGAATCAGCCAGTGCTCTTAAGTAGTCACCTAACGGTCGCCCAAAAATATAGTTAGACTCGTCCGTTCTTTATGAAATTTTGATATAACATTTCAAAGTGAGAAGACGCCTTAAAGAACAGCTTGATAGCGATTGCGGGTGCCCTCCGTACTACGCCTACACCTTCTGCACCTAACACCGCTGGACTTACAGATCAAAACGACTCACTAGTTACTAGTCCTTCAAAAGTGGTAGTTTCGGCCATGGCGCGGTTTTAGCGGAGCTATGGCCAAGCAATCCAATTATAAAAGATGAAATCCCTTCCTTGGTCGACTTTGACATTCCGTTTGATATAATATATCAGGAGATATGGAGGATTGGCAATGAAATTCAATAGTCAAGTCGAACGAAATTACCATTTTCACAGAGGAAGGAACAAACTCTGTCATCTTCTTAGAAGATTCGAAACGATAGAGTGTCTGTAACACTACCAGACATAAGCAGTGTCTTCCAATCAGTGTTGACGCTCACACAAGGGGTCAGATCTTAAAAAAGGGGCGTGTCCACATCAAACATTAATCTTCTCTCCATTTAACGGCGAGATTATGATCAGGATTACAGGGATCATAACCCTCCCACTTCACTGTATTCCTACTGGTCCGCCTGTGGGGTTCGAAACAGAAGAAAAATCGTATCACGAACCACTTTTGACTGGACCTACACAGGGAATCGCTGAATGGATTTCAGTTGATTAGATATTGACAAGTAGCAGGATCGTGCATTTAAATGTATTTAATTTTGAGTTTGAAAGACCAAGTAATTCAATATATCTAGACTTTGAACAAAAACAAAATGAAAACTTCTCCCGCGTCCAATTTAATGAATTTAATTTTAAAGCTTTGAAATACGCATATTTCAAGACCAACATTATATTTCTTGATGGTCTCAAAGCTTAGCAATTTTAGTAGCATTTTTGCGAAACTCATTCTTTTTTATTAATATTAAGATTTTCAAGTCGATCTCAGTGATGTAACGCGGGTGAGTTTATCAACTCTAAAATAAAATGGCAGCGCTCAGCACATTTAATTAATTTTTCTTCCAATTGAAAATAAAATCTGACTTAAACTTAAAAAGGGCCCATTTTGATAATATTTGAAAAAGTGGAGGGCCAGGGGTCTTGAGGCTTAAAAAGAGACAATTTTGGCACTAAATGGGCCAAACGGCAACGATGCCGTTTCAATCAGAGGTTCTAACTGTCCTCAGGGCGGCTGAGCTAATGCAGATTAGATTGGTATCCGAAAGAAATTTCACAATCTACATCGATAGTTTTAGGCCGCACAAATCAACTCTGACATATTCAGGGTCTGTCGCACAATTCTTTAACTATTATGCAATCAGAACCGGTTGAGTGCTGGGTCCCAGAAAACTGCGGCATTGAGGGAAAAGAACAGACGGATGTGCTTGCAAAAGGAGAAGTGAGATTGCTGACATCAAACCCCCGCTTTATAGAGAAGGGCACTATCAAGGACATAACCGTACAGACTGCCAACCTAAGGTAGTCAAGTCTTGAAGGACACAGGGTATCTACGGCTCTCTAGCCACTTTTCGACGGAGTTAATAAAATTTAGCAGGAAAACGATAAAGACAATAACAGGATTCCTTATAAATAGGTACACTGTGGGTACTATTTCCCACAGTCTCCTGGGGAAACTCGCAAGGAGACTCATATTGTCAAATACAGACTTTTGCAAGATTCTGCGGTGATCTTCAGGCTATCGACGACATAACGCACTTACTGTGTGAATGCGAGGCAATACCGCGTAGTTGAATAACATTTTAAGGGGTTCGAAAAAGTAGCCCTAGACGGAATTTAAAGGCCCTAAAGGAATGTCTCATTAGGGAAATTGTTTAGATTTGTCCGTCCTTTGAATATAAATTTAGCTGGTGGGCCCATGGGAATTCCGATGGGAATTTCCATCATTTTTATCATAATTTAGCAATAGTTTGATTATAATGCTACGTTTCTACCGAGCACTAAACCGAGATTAAAATTAATCTGCCCCTAATCTACTTTAAATCTTAAGATTTACCATATAAATTTTGATCTACTAAACACAAGATTATCTTGATCGGCAACGGCTTTTAAACACACTCAATACCAATTAACCATACCTGGATATGTCAAAAGTGACGTTGGTTGCTGAAAATTGAGAGCGAGAAAGCAATTTGACAACCAGATATTGGACGTTTTGTGCGCAAATTTGAGATCCAGAGAGCGGGTTTAGATAAAACCTTTATATTAATCTCCTTTTTGTTCGGTGGAAACGTGTAGAGATTTATTGTTAATCTTTTGCCTTTAAACTCGGTTTATCTTTTGGTGGAAATGCAGCAAACTGGTTAGGCACTCTATATCCATGTATTTCTTCGCAATCGAATAAGTCCGACTTAATGCCATTCGTAAATAATTTTAAATACTAGTAAGTAGAACTGGAACTTGAAACGTTAAGTATCGGCAAAAGGGTCTTGGTGCAATTGTTAACAAAACAAACGCAAAATGCATACACATAATTATATAATGCTAACACAAACACAAAGAAAATCAAAGGGTCTAAATCACCTAAGACACCAAACTAAAGGGTGATTTTTTAGCTGGTTTGGTTTTGGCAACACTGGTTTTGACAGCTGACGTGTGTTTAGTACCTTGTGTCACTGTCAAACAGCTTCAGTTTGGTTTGCAATTTAACCATGGATCGTCTTACAAATGAACAACGCTTGCAAATTATTGAATTTTACTATCAAAATTCGTGCTCGGTTCGAAATGTTCATCGCGCGCTGCTTCCATTTTATGATCGGCATTCTCGACCTTCTGAGCAGTCTATTCGGAAGATTGTGACCAAATTTCGCACCAAATTTACTTTGTTGGACATTAAACCACCAACACGTTTACGTACTGTGCGTATTGAAGAAAATATTGCGGCCGTATCAGCTAGTGTGACAGAAGACCGCGAAATGTCGATTCGGCGCCGTTCCCAGCAGTTAGGCCTTTGTTACAGCACTACGTGGAAAATTTTGCGGAAGGATTTGGGCGTAAAGCCTTTTAAGATACAGCTGGTGCAAGAACTAAAGCCAGCCGACCTACCACAACGCCGAATTTTTGGTGAATGGGCTCTTGGAAAGCTGGCCGAGGATCCGCTTTTTTATCGAAAAATTGTGTTCAGCGATGAGGCTCATTTTTGGTTGAATGGGTACGTAAATAAGCAAAATTGCCGCATTTGGAGTGAAGATCAGCCAGAAGCATTGCAACAGCTACCAATGCATCCCGAAAAAGCCACTGTTTGGTGCGGTTTATGGGCCGGCGGCATTATTGGGCCATATTTCTTCAAAGATGATGCGAATCGCAGCGTTACTGTCAATGGTGAACGCTACCGAGCGATGATAACAAACTTTTTTTTGCCCGAAATGGAAGTTCTTGACTTGCATGATATGTGGTTTCAACAAGACGGTGCCACATGCCACACAGCACGCGAAACAATGGCGCAATTGCGAGGCGAGTTTGGTGAACAGTTAATTTCACGTTTCGGGCCGGTCAATTGGCCGCCTAGATCGTGCGATTTGACACCATTAGATTATTTTTTGTGGGGGTATGCCAAGGCTAATGTGTATAGGGACAAGCCCGCTTCGATTGACGAACTGGAAGCCAACATCCATGCATTCATTCGTGAGATACCGGCCGATATGTGTGAAAGTGTATGCCAAAATTGGACTCAGCGGATGGGCTACCTGAGACGCAGCCGCGGTCAACATTTGCATGAAATTATCTTTAAACATTAAATTGCAAGGTTCAAACTATCGATTCAAATAAATATTTCATTCATTTTTTCGAATTTTTTGTGTTTTTTTTTAAAAAAAAGTTCTAAACCTCTTAAAAAATCACCCTTTATAATCACGCAACACCGGCTTTAGCTTGCTTGCATGCAAGTCGTGTTCTTTAAAAATTGAAATTCTACTCATGCTACTGATTTCTCACCTCGATAAGTACACCATAATTGCCGGTATTGTCGCCTCTATGTCCGTCAGACGATTGTGTATTACCAACGAATTTGTCGTAGATACTCCAACCAAAAGGTTAAAGAACGGGCAAAACGAGAAATCCAAATGGGGAGAAATAAACTGTTTTTTAGGAGTTATAACTTGTTGCTATTCTTCCTCGATGGCGATGTGCAAGTTACTGCCGATATGAAAGCAAATACAATTCACTAATTCAAAGGCTGTCAGACTCGTGCTGCAAAGAGGCTTTGATAAATATCTATCTAACGAAACCCGAAAAAGTCAGAAATGACTGTAAGATAACATATTGAGGCAAAAAATACTACAAAGGGACTTTGGTAGAAAAACATTAAGTTTTCGTATACAATGAGTTCCCAGCTGTCGGGATCATAACACCACCTGCGGCACTGGACATGTTTCTACACTTTTAGCTTATAGATATTTCGAAAAAATACCAAGTGGGATGTCTTAGCTTTTCTATTTCGAACGACCTAGATATTGGAAATCAAACATTCGGATGAGATTCTCTTTTAAGATTAGATTGGAATAATAAATAATGCAGCGGCTAGTCCAGATAAACTGTCGGTATTTACGAATGGTTCCAAAACCACTGTCGGCACGGGATTTGGAATTTATTTCACTGGGGCAGATTTGAACGACGTTCGTTTCCCTACGGCTTCTTAATAACTGAAGTGTCTTTCGGTTCGGTGTCGGTTTTAGCTACATTTAGGGCTACGAAATTACTGCTAATGAAGAAAATATCCGACAGGAATGCGTCAACAGGGCGACTGGGCAGAGTTGGACTAACTTGGTCGGTCACAGATTAGACCAGCTTCGGCAAATGATATCTAAAAATATTTTGAATATAAATAGGTACGGACTTAGGACAATAATCGGGATAGCATCGCAAACGTTAGTTCTTTTAGAGGTCTCGATTATCTTAGTCCGAAACATTACTTTTATACTTCTAAGTGGTTTTCGTTTTCCGAGCTCGAGCTGAATCTTATTTGAATGCCTATCAAACTACCAGTATAATATATGACGTATACATGCTTAAACTACATTCTTCTTCGTCCTTTCCGTTGACGACGAGATAATGAACAGAAATGAGGGATCATAACTTCTCCTCGAATATAAACAAACTGGAGGCTAAGTGATCAACTTTAATGCAATTATGATAAAGTGTGAAAAGGATCGCTTTAAGCTTGAAAAGCTTTTCAAAAATGTTTAAAAATTACAGTGAGAATTTTGAACAGGGCACGGAAACGCACTCTCGCGAGCACACGCACGCAAACAGCTCACGTGCTCACGTCTCATTTAAAATTCGGGTTCGCGTCCGTGAGTCGATTTATATTTTTACTACCGCACGCGCACATGAGTGAGTTTTGGCTAAATTAGAAAATGTCCGCTCGCGTGCGCACGAAAGGCGCGAGTTGTTTTTAAATTTCGAATTTAAGAAATAAGGAATTTGATTGACATAAGAAAAAAGTGTTTTCTGTGCATTTCGAATGTTGCGAGAGATTTATTTCTATGCAATTTCAATTTAAAATTGTTTTGTGAATGGAATTACATTGTTATAAGACTAATTTAAATAGAAGATTTCTTAGTTGAATTGAGAAACCCATGCACGAGTAAAATATCTATTTTGCAAATTTCGAGCGGCGACGGGGCAAGACTTGTTTTTATTTCCCCACCACGTGCAAACACACTTTATGAGTTTTACCCACCCTTACCTATTTTCATTTCCTTTTGGTAAAATGTTATCGCGTGCGCCCGCGAGTCCAAAATCGTTTCATAACTCATATATGTCTCACGCAGGCGAATGAGACTTTTCGTCAGCGTACATTGGTGTGTGTAGATAGCGAACAGCTCACGAACTCGTGCGCTTTTTTAATTTCTCATTTAAAAGTGCACGCTTGTGAGCGTGCGTTTCCGTATCCTGATTTAAAAAGGAAAAAAATGTATGGAAGTTTGTTGAAGAGATTGGCATGCTAATTGACAACACACGTTTATTCTATTGTCGTCAGACTAGGTTTTTGTTGTCAAGACAATTTATACAGACCATAAAGTCAGGTTTTTTGCTTAGAACTTTAGTAAAACTACTTTTTCTTTCTGATTACCTTTCTGTTTGGGCGTTAGAATAGCTGACTATTTGGTAAGTGTTGGCCCTATTTTCGCTTGCCTTGCGTGTAATTGCAATGTGACCTTTTTGGTCTTCACTGCCAAAGGTAGGTGTCATCCCGAAGATCCACCACCAATTTAGATTTAAACACAGCATTTGCCAAGCTGTTCGTAAAAAAAAGCAGCCATCTGAATATGCATTTACTCCTTATAAAAGAGGATTTGATTTTGTTTATGCGACTTTGGGTTAGGTTAGGTTAGGTTTACGGGTCGGTAGATCAGGGATGTATTTTTTTTTTTAGGAAAGTGGCTGTACCACATTCAGGTGGTATTGTAATGCCGTTTTTGTGGAGGTGACGCCGATTTTAAAAATAAACATAAACATCAGATGACCTCCCCTTTTTGTCTGCCCTTGTTCCAATTAAGATCGACATACAGTGTTGACGCTTTCACTACGTAAAAGCCGTTAAAATTAGACAACATGTACATCAGAGTGTTCCAAACAAAAGTCGTATGGTCTTTTAAGACGACACTCCTGGGTTCCCCACAAAAAAATAGATATAATGGAGCGAGTCTTCCTTTGCCCCCTAAACAAGTTCATTAAAGTTGAAATTTACAATGTTAAAGTATAACTAATCTAAATGCTATAATTTCAGAATTATTAGACATATCTTAGTATTAAGGGTGTTTCTTGGCTTGTTGGTGTAGGCGAGCGGCTTCACATATCCCCAAAGAAAAAAAATTCAATGGTGTCAAATCACACGATCTTTGTGGCCAATTGACAGGTCCATCCCAGCGAAATTATGCGCTCATCGAGTATTTCCTTCAATAAATCGATTGTGACGTGCGCTGTGTGGCATGTAGCGCCGTCTTGTTGGAACCACATCTCAGCCACTTCATGCCATCCAATTCGGGAACAAAATAGTCGGTTATCATGGCTCTATACCGGTCTCCATTCACATCTCAGCCACTTCATGCCATCCAATTCGGGAACAAAATAGTCGGTTATCATGGCTCTATACCGGTCTCCATTCACGGTGACTGACTCTCCAGCATCATTGCGGAAGAAGTATGGTCCAATGACTCCACCAGCCTATAGAGCACACCAAACAGTCAGTTTTTGTGGATGTAATGGCGTTTCAAGGGTCTCATGTGGATTCTCTTCACTCCAAATGCGGCAATTTTGCTTATCGACGTAGCCATTCAACCCAAAATTCAACACTTTGCTCTACAGCGGCAATTGTTTCTTCGGATGCGTATTATCACATAGAGTAAGCATAGTGCGAAAACGATCCATAGTTAACCGAATTAATTGCTCTGATGGACGATTATGTCGACCATAAAATGAACGGAGCTGCGGTAAACTTCGCGAACTGAACCATTATTTTCGAAATAAATTTGCACGATTTGCAAGCGTTGTTCATTTGTCAACCTGTTCATGATGAAATGGCAAACCAAACTGAGCATAAATGACATTAGAGTTGCCAGATTTGACCACAAAATGTCAGTTTTACCTCTATTCGAAAAACCAACCTCTAAAAAAACACCCTTTATTAGGCAGTAACAATCACATAATATAATATGTTCAGCTGTTTCTTCGTCCTTGTTGCACAATCTGCAAGTAATGTCTTGTGCTATTCCCATTGTCATTAGGTATTTTTTGACATGGCAGTGCTCCGTGAGGAAGCCTGTGAGTAGGCTTCTCTAAGTTGCATTAATTGTTTCGTTTTTTTGTGGGAACTGTTTGGCATGAAGTTGTGATTGTCTGTTTCCTTTGGTTTCCCTCCAGAAATGTAGCTTATGTCCACACCAGCGTATAGGTTAGTATTAGTGCGAGGACCGCATACAACCGTTCCAACTCCGTCTGACGACTCCTTGGCAAATGTTGGTATGTTCTGTTCTCAGTTTAGGGAGACTGTTGAAAGTTGTAAGATGGCATGCTTTTTTCCGTTAGATGTATTCCACGTAGTTCGTGTTTTTTGAGTTTCTGTAAGATTACAGGATGGACTGGATTGGAATTTGGTTCATCCTCTGTGATGAGCTTGTAGGCATTTACCATAGCTTCTTTCATGAGTTCTAGATGAAGTGGTGGGTTGCTTAGGATAATCTCTAGTGCAGCAGCTGGTGTAGTTTTCATCGCACTAGTTTTACAAACACAGGCTAATTTTTGTATTTCATTTAGTTCAGCCCGTGCAGATCTCTGCGAAGCTTTATACCACCAAACGGCGGCCGCATACGTGATTGATTGGTTGCGTCCCCAGTTTTTACCAAGTAGACTTTTGCTGGTCCACAGTGAGATCCTGACCTTGTCGATAGTCTCAGTAAGTTGAGAGTTCCATGTAAGTTTTTCATCCAGTGTGATTCCTTGATATTTAACTTTCGACGAGAACTCTATTGATTCACCGAAGAGTGTTGCGTTTTTTAGTCTTTCTCGCCCCTTGAGATTGACCGTGAGGCCAACCTTTGTGCAGCACTCTGGAGGCCGTTCGAGATTGGGTCTTGGAATTTGCCTCTGATTAAGATAGATATGTCATCTGCATGTCCTTGGACATAAAAACTATCGTTACTGAGAATAATCAGTAGTTCGTTGGACCATAGTTGATTCTACAATACCCAGCTTGAAGTTATGTCGCTTTTAGTAAAACTTACGTTTTTCAGTCACTAATTGGGACGTCACCTTGATGTAAATGTTGTCTTAAGTTTAGGGATATACAAAGTGCCTCTAATTATCGTGTCACTGAATGAATCCCATTTCTTGACAAAATGTACCTCTTTCCTTCCTTAATTTAATGTTTAAAGAAAAACTCAATTTAGAAATTGACTCACCACTTTAGAACGACTCCACATCCACCAGCTGTTTGACATTTCGTGCGAAATATATTTATTCAATTCGCGCCAACTTCGTACTTTGAAAGTAGTCACATCCGCTGGGTGTTTAGTGTGAGCATGTATAGGTGACTCTAGCGAGTCTATTGAAAAGTTTCATTTCTCCTGAACTTCCTCTCCCAGTGCTTGCATCCGCCACATGCTTGTGCTGATATATCTATGCATGCAGGTATCATTTCAAGTTTTTGCCAAAACATAAAGGCGCATTAAAATGCACACAACGATTTAGGTCAGTATTATGTGTCGTTAATTAGCATTGAAAATGCTTCAATATGGAAACGTCACACACATACATAAATGTAGTATCTGAACAACCCTCAACTTACGCGCAACTTTTTTTTTTTTTTTTTTGATGTATTTCTAGGGCACGAAAACGTATTGAAATTGAACAAAACAAGAACAACATAAAAAATATAAAAATCAGGACGGAAATTACATTGCTGCAGAGTTGATGTGTAATATATTTATTTTTTAGAGATGAATAAGAACACTTTTCGTTTCGCTATACAATTCAAAGGTGAACATGAGATGTGCACACACACGTATGTATGTAGTAATTTTCGATTAAACTAAAAATAGTTTGCGCGTGTCGCCAAAAAAGAATTGGATGAGTGTGGCAGACATACCAAATACTTCTTTGAAAATGAAAATGTGAACCTATAACACTTGAACAGTTCTTTAGATGCCTGCACACTTGCACATCGCCCATAGTCGTAAGTGCTCTTGAATATTTTGCAAATATAGAATTTTTTCCGGTATCTTGGGAATTTCTGAAAAACTAACAGATAATATAAAGCTGACTACAAGCCTTTGTCGTATGCGAAGCACAGGTAGGTGATAGGTGCTGCATTCTATGAACACTAAGGTTGCAGACGACAGCCATTGTATCTATTGTTCTTTGATTTTTCAACAAGTTTTTGTTGGTACTGAAGTGTTGTTGTTGTAGGTATGTTGGCGACTACAATGCTATTCGATACTCATGGGTAAACTGAAGATATTTCCTTACATTCTTTGTGTTTTGAAGACAGACAAACAAACAGCTGCAACTATGTTGCGGATTCTAACTACCGGGACGGACCGACTATCGATTACGCATCATAATTGTTATTTTAAACTCTTTTGAAGACGCCTCATTGTATTATTTTATTTGCATATCCGATTACAAATTTTATTAATATTATTCTTAAAAAAGAAACACCAGCGCCACCTGGAGATCAAGTTTCAATTCACCACAAGGTTAATGCATTGCAAACCTAGGTACATATTTGCACATATCTCTTGGTGCAAACTCTCACACTGTCAGCTAATTGAAATTATATGTACATATGTACCTGGAGGCTCCCTTTAAACTTGATCTTGAAAACATTGCACACCACGGTACGGATTACGACATCTAGGTACGAATGGCTGCATAGATTATTTAATACGTTACGATGGAAAGACCCTTGTAGATTTTAATTTTTTTTTTCCAGTGAAAACAATTTACGTGCCTGTTTTGATTAGACAATTAGTTGGAATAAAATAAAATAAATAGTTAGTAAAAGTTTTCTGCATTTCCAGTTTGGAGTTTAGTAAATTAAATTGTACTTTCTTCAGCGCAATCAATGTGGTTTATATTTTATTCAATTTTGTATTTCTATTTATCTCTCGTGCGTTTGGCTGTTTCTTACTTCTGCACACTCTTTCTCACTCGCTCTCTTTCTCTCTATGTTTGTGTTACGGAACTAACATGTAATAGATGGAAAGGTATCTATTTCGTACAAGACCATGGAAGTTGTATGAAACTAGTTTGCTTACTTCGAATTCGAAAGATACTGCAAAACGTCTTTGGCGGTGCAGCCATGGCAAATAAGCAGTTCAACAACATCCGAGCAAGCGTTTTATATCGTGGCCAATTGATTTACTCATGCACAGGGTGTCATTTTTCATTTGAGAAAATTTATAAACTTGTTTGAGGACTATTGTAGTGAGTAGGTACACACTAGTCGGTTACTCGCAAGGTTACACGATCAAATAAAGACCAGTCCATGAAGCAAATCCGCTGAAAGCATTTCCTTATATAAGTGAATCAATGTCTGCGGATTATAAAAGAATACAAAAGCATTGTACCAAGTTCCTCCGAAATTATTAAGACCCCAACCGGAAAAACAGAAATGGCGATGTACAAAAAGTCGATCGAAAGTTGGGAAGGTTTAAACTTTTGATTAATAAACGTGATTAAACCTAGGTGAAAACGGTCAGTACGTCCGACTGCTAAAAATATAATCTCTAAAAGCTAAGCTTACCAAGACTATATGCCATGTTATCATTTGTGAAACAACAAATAGGTACTGTATGACTCGCTTTTCGAAAGCTATAATTTAAGTTTTGCTGGTATCAAATTTTATGCCTCAAAATTGAGTTTCATCGTCGTGCTGGAGAAAGCACCACTACCATCAGAGATGTGCCTGGACTATTGGGCTTAAGACGGTAGTACACTGGTGGAAACACGCTTATGGCGTTTACAAGATTCGGGAGGAGTATGCGATAACAAAATAAGAGGTCCATTTATTCGCTTCGTTAACCCCACTGGAAGTCCAAGTCCAAAAAGTTCTCGCGAAATGTGACTTGGTTCTTGGAACGTGGATCCACTCATTTAGGCAGTCACCGTGGATATGTTTTGTTGTTTATGCTGTGTGAGTTTACTGTTGGACTTGGTTTGATTACCCCATCTTCCCGGCACTAAAACTAACTACATCTAAAATTTAGTAAATCGAATATGTCAATTTTTTTCTGATTACACTGAATGACCGTTAATTATATCAAAATCAAAGTGATAATTTCTGGTGATATGCAACATTGAGTCATTTGAATTATGTTGATTAGACTGTATGACAGCATATGATAACAATCTAGGCAGTTTTTTTTTTTGTCAAATATGACCAATTATGTGACCGTTTGACATATTGTCTAATATTACCTTTGTTATTTCTATTTACAACAATTTGAAATACAACAATGAACTTTTGTTGCATAAATTTATTTATGTAATTGAGTAGTATGAACCACCGATGTTAACATTTGTTCACTTATAAAGTTTGGCAAGCATCCAAGACTGTCAAATTGAGCTTCGCACAAAAAATTCCATTTCGGACTAACTTTCATTGTTCATTGAATTATGAAAATGAAAACAGTATCCAACTTCGCGACTCGAACCAAGATGAACACTCTCTATCTAGAAACCCTTGGTGGAGTTTTTTAGTACGTCCGTTAGAAAGACTAGAGTCTACAGTCTGTGTTAAAGTTATGAGACTAGGCCTTTCATTTCTATTTTCTCATCAGCTATTGGTTCATTTTGTTAAGTTACCTTTGTTATGCCAATATTCTGCACCTCATACTAGTCCTAAAACAGAGATTCTCTTACCATGTGTGTGTGCGAAGCTATGTTTTTAACACAAGCAGATTATACGTACATCCTTAAGCTTAACGTCGATTCCAGACGAAAATTTTGACAAGTGTCAGTATTTGCTTTTTAAGCATGGCTTCTCCTTCGTTTTGTGTAAAAAGTTAAAACCTAGTTAGGGTCGAATGGCCAAGTATTTTGCTACTAAAGTACGTTATACTTGCTGCATATTTGAGACATAGAACTTGAAATTTAATAGTACGTTATCCTCTTGTAAATGTCCTAGTACCATGGTTCTGAAGTACTCTCATATCTGGTCTGGTGCACCAATAACATATTTGGAGCTACTTGACAGGATTCAAAAACATGCGGTTAAACTTATTGGCGATCGAGACATCGCGAAATCACTTGACTCTCTTAGTCATCGTCGTAATGTCTCCTGCCTGTCATTGTTTTATCAGTATTTCCACCACAAGTGCTCAAATGAAGTAGCTAGTTGCATTCCACCCCTACAGCAATACAACCGCAATACTCGCCATGCTAGGAATGCACATCAGTTTACCCTTAAGCCTGTATTCGGACATACTGTGAAATATAAGGATTCGTTCCTATGCCGCACAACACGAATGTGTCTACCTCATTCTGTTTTTCCTGACCATTACAATTTGCAAACATTTAAAACCAACGTGCATCGGTTTCTTCCTTTCTCTAATCCTTCATTTCCCTAATGCCCGCACTGTGTCACTTCATTGTAAGGGTATCCAAAGTCCCTGTGATTATTCATCAAATAGTAGCATCCGAAGATCCTCGATTGGCAACGAGTCCGTGAGCGAGAAAATTCCGTGAGGATTCCAATAAGCCAACATTAGCGGTCTCAACTCAAATTGATTTGCATGAATGAATAAACTCTGCAATCGCAATGCATCTTCATTGACCCGCACACCCTGTATATCAATTATTAAGCGTACGGATTCTTATATTGCTGTTAATTCATCCATGATCAATCACAACAAGATTAACAAGTTCAAGTTTGCCAAGATGCAAGCGCGTCTAAGTATGATTTCTTGAATTCCGCCACATTAACATTACTCCACTGTTAGTGATTTCTTTGTGGTGTAATGTTCAGTTTCTGTTTAAAAGATACATTCATCTGCACAAACATACACATATACTGTATGCATCTCGAAAAACTCGTTTTGGCAATGCCTATGGAGAAATTGTTTATTCGACACTTGCCAAAGAGAGGTAAAGAGGGCAGATATACCTACTCCACTAAATTACAAAAATGACAAATTTCAATGGCGGCATGTATATATTTTTATGAAATTAATGTCTCTCTTCTCATCTAGTAATCACCATTCCTATTAGTCAAATTGCATTCGTTTATATTAGACAGTTTTCTTTTTTGACAGCATCGTTAAATATTTTTTTTTTATTTTTTTTTTTACAGATTAATGAACGCCAGCTGAACTTGTTTTGAACATGATCTGGATATAAGGGTACGTATCATTACCCCCTGGAGAGTTTGATGTTGACAGAAATCCACAATGTATGTATTTAAGAATTTAACTGTACCTAAATTGGATGCATATTTCAAAGAGAAAAAAAAATGCTGCCTCCATTTTTAAATACGTATGCGACGAGCGTATGTGGATTTAGAGATTTTTAAGAATTGTTTCCAACCAAACGAAAAACTTCTTATGACTTATGACTTTTTATACAAATTTCATACTTGAAGTTTTTTTTTTTTTATTTGTCGAAGGTTGCTGCTATCTGATGGAGCGCTCAGACACAACTACAGGTCCATTGTAAAGGGTGATTTTTTAAGAGGTTTAGAACTTTTTTTAAAAAAAAAAACACAAAAAATTCGAAAAAATGAATGAAATATTTATTTGAATCGATAGTTTGAACCTTGCAATTTAATGTTTAAAGATAATTTCATGCAAATGTTGACCGCGGCTGCGTCTCAGGTAGCCCATCCGCTGAGTCCAATTTTGGCATACACTTTCACACATATCGGCCGGTATCTCACGAATGAATGCATGGATGTTGGCTTCCAGTGCGTCAATCGAAGCGGGCTTGTCCCTATACACATTAGCCTTGGCATAACCCCACAAAAAATAATCTAATGGTGTCAAATCGCACGATCTAGGCGGCCAATTGACCGGCCCGAAACGTGAAATTAACTGTTCACCAAACTCGCCTCGCAATTGCGCCATTGTTTCGCGTGCTGTGTGGCATGTGGCACCGTCTTGTTGAAACCACATATCATGCAAGTCAAGAACTTCCATTTCGGGCAAAAAAAAGTTTGTTATCATCGCTCGGTAGCGTTCACCATTGACAGTAACGCTGCGATTCGCATCATCTTTGAAGAAATATGGCCCAATAATGCCGCCGGCCCATAAACCGCACCAAACAGTGGCTTTTTCGGGATGCATTGGTAGCTGTTGCAATGCTTCTGGCTGATCTTCACTCCAAATGCGGCAATTTTGCTTATTTACGTACCCATTCAACCAAAAATGAGCATCATCGCTGAACACAATTTTTCGATAAAAAAGCGGATCCTCGGCCAGGTTTCCAAGAGCCCATTCACCAAAAATTCGGCGTTGTGGTAGGTCGCCTGGCTTTAGTTCTTGCACCAGCTGTATCTTAAAAGGCTTTACGCCCAAATCCTTCCGCAAAATTTTCCACGTAGTGCTGTAACAAAGGCCTAACTGCTGGGAACGGCGCCGAATCGACATTTCGCGGTCTTCTGTCACACTAGCTGATACGGCCGCAATATTTTCTTCAATACGCACAGTACGTAAACGTGTTGGTGGTTTAATGTCCAACAAAGTAAATTTGGTGCGAAATTTGGTCACAATCTTCCGAATAGACTGCTCAGAAGGTCGAGAATGCCGATCATAAAATGGAAGCAGCGCGCGATGAACATTTCGAACCGAGCACGAATTTTGATAGTAAAATTCAATAATTTGCAAGCGCTGTTCATTTGTAAGACGATCCATGGTTAAATTGCAAACCAAACTGAAGCTGTTTGACAGTGACAAAAGGTACTAAACACACGTCAGCTGTCAAAACCAGTGTTGCCAAAACCAAACCAGCTAAAAAATCACCCTTTACTACCATTCAGACACCTTACATTAATGTACTTAGTTTTCCCGTCTTTCGAAGAAAAACGAGAAGGAGCTTCAGTGATAAAGAGCTTATATGTTCGGCACTCACCACGTCAGCCCCGAATATCCGCCACCTTATGCGAGCATAGGCCGGACAACTGCAGAGAAAGTGTTCTGCTGTGTCATCCTCCTCACCGCAAGCAGGACAGGTAGTGGTGTCGCTTAAGCCCAACACATTTAAGTGTTTAGCAAAGCTTGGTGGCCCGAAAGAACGCCTACAAGCAGCCTACAGTCGATTTTCCTCAGAGATAGAAGAAAAGATGCTGACCTTTTGCAAATGTCCGGGCGCAGTAGTTTGGTCTGTCTACATCCACCGCAATCGCGCCACCGAATCTTGTGTTCACGAGAAACCCAAGAATCGATAGAAGACATGACTAAAGATGCAGGCAGACCCAACACAGGTTCGGGTCCTGAGAAAACTTCTTCTGAACCTTGCCTAGCGAGCTCATCCGATATCTCATTTCCCTGGATGCCAGTGTGACCTGATTCCGACCAAATTTAGAGAAAGCTTGAGTTCTAGCACAAACTTGGACGAGGTAAGAGGGTTTAGAAGCGCTTTTAATGCAGCTTGGCTATCACTGCAAATGCAAATGCCTCTAGCCCTCCACCTGTTGTTCACATTAGGATGGCAAAAATCTCCGCTTGGAAAACGGATGCATGTTTACCCAAGGGGTAGTAAAGTCGTATATCATCGCATTCCACAAAGACTCCAGCACCTGACCCCTGATACGATGGCATTCAATCCATGGTTCAGAGTCTGACCGAAGCCATTCCGTTACCCGTGGAAAGTTGACGTGGTAGTTTTTTCGCAGAAGGATTTCTGGTGTCATTGCATCAGACGGCATATCCATAAGGACAGGGGTCAAAGGATGATTCTCGAGCAAGTTCTTCAAAATTCCAGTGCGCATGGTACCAAAGTCCACCTCTCTTTAAGCGAAAGATGGTTTTTAGCGTACATCCCATGATATATAAGTCAAGGGGAGGAAGATTCATCAAAGCATCTAGAGCAGCCGAGAGAAGCCGTTCTTTGGGGTTTGGCAAAAGAAGCAGTAACACGTTTCCGCGAAAGCCTGTTCCACCAAACAACTGATGCGTATGAGAGTAGCGGTCTAATCATGGCCGTATAGTTCCAAAGACCCGTTTCGGAGACAAGCCCCATGTCTTACCAAAAGGTTTTTTTTATCGGTTTTCGATTCGACATGTTTGGACCATGGAAGTTTTTTATCAAGGATTACACCCAGATATTTGACTTCATCGGATATAGGGATGGTGACACCTTTAAGCACGAGATGGGACAGACCAGTGATGATTCTCCTTCTCGTAAAGAGAACAACCGTGGTTTTAAGAGGATTCACTGAAAGCCCATTACTAGTGCACCAGACATCGATCAAGTACTTGAAGTTACTTCAAAGAACGTGAGGATGATTATTGATTTGACATGATTAAAAATGATATTTCCCCTTCGACACCAAACTATTAGTACAAAAAGGCGAGCACATTTAGGTTTGCTTATAAGCATAGGTATGTACTTTAATGAGGAACATTCTTGTTTGTCTTTAGAATACCTGCTGAGTGCTGACAGCGCGAACATCATTCATGTATTCTCCACACGAAAAGTTAAACTATTTTCGTTATTTACAACTTTTCTGTGTGGAAGGTCGGCACAGAGTCTGTTGGGATGAGATAAAATAAACTTTATTGAAAGTTTACTATAACACACATGTAACTGACAGTGTTTGGAGGATATCTTCTATAGAAAATCCCATCCCAAACACGACTTCCTTTGGTTTGCTTGAGCACAATACAAACGTATTTTTCGATAGTTCGACTTTTGTATTTCTGTAGAGTTTTAAAAAAAATTGAAAAAAAAAATTCACTACGTAGGTACCACCTTTTGCGTAGCATAAATTCAAGCTACATTCTATGCGAAAGTTTTCTCGCAGCGATAGCATGTTGTGCATGCCAGTCTGTTGAAAAATGGGATTTCGGAAGATATAGACCATTATGTATGTATGTACCAAAATTGTAAACTTTTAAGGACGAACCAGTAACGAATTCGCGTATTTGGACATTCAGTTCATATGACACGATTTATTTGGTCTCAGATAGCCGCCAATTTCAGCTGAAAAAATATATACAAACAATTTAAATCTCTGTGGCATTTCAATTTTGAGGTAGTTATATGTTTTTATTCAGTTAGTTTGTAAAAAAAAACTTTTGACATTTCGACGTTAACGAAATAAGTTTCGTTTAGTTTGTGGCAAAAAGTGTTTTTTTTTTATTTATAGATTAATTCAATATCCTGCTAATGAAATACATAATGCATTTTGCATTTTGTAACTTTCTTCTGTTTGTGAATGCATTCAATGTTGCTTTTGTTCGCGGTTCGCTTATTCGCAGTTTGTGGCTCATATGAATGTTTGTTGGACCTTAACTGATGAATCACTGTAAATATTTTCATAAGCTGAACAAAATTTATTATTTAGTCTATGGGTGCTAAAAATTAATTTTCGAAGGTTATTTTGATAAAAAACCGAAAATTAAACTCTGTATTTTGTGTTCGACTACAGCCAAGGACAAATTTTTATATGACACCACAGATTTCGTCACAGCCAACTACTTTTTTGCTGCAAACTTGAATCAACGGGAATGCTAAGTGTTGCAAAATAATTTCTGTGTTTTTATACGTCGTTGTCAGATCTTACAGTTTTTGTGTTAGTTTTCAGCAAGCGCTAAATCTTTCCAAATTTGGAGAATCACTGGGCTCCTGCACCATGTTTGTCTGAGACTCGCCGTTTCGGACCTCTTTGTCGTCTTAAACCTGGGAGTGGGAGCCAATGCAGTTAACGTTTTCCGGCTCTTTGGACTAAACGCAATCTTGGTACATTTTATAGATTTCGCAGTTGTATCTTCGATTTTTTTCTCAAACCAACGAGTTTTTTAGTACCAACAAGTTTCGCATGCTCTTCAACGGCCATGAAAGCCTGTATCTATCCACTAATTTCAATATCGTTGCCGTAGCTGGACTGATTTGTTGAAAATAGTGCTTTCTGTGTTGACCCCTTCTCTGCGTACTTACAACCTGCTCAAGAACTAGTTTAAAGAAGTCGCATGATAGCGCATCACCATGACGAAACCCGGTGAATGTTTGGAGGAGTTAAGATATCACCTGCTGCTGAATTGCACATTGCACAGCGTTTTCGCTAGTGTCACGCGACACAATCGGATAAGTTTGGAAGAGCTCTTCACGATAAATGCGGCTTTAAACTCGATGCAAAGAAAGTGTGTCTGGACTTGAAATTTTTCCGAGTTTTCCAAGATTTACTTTATTGGGAAAATGTTGGTTTACCTTCGAACTGAAGGGCTAAAAGCCACACAGGTATATAGGAATTAGTGTGTTGCAGAAGGGCTTAAGATTGTCATACTAACGTATTAGATAGGATCTTTTTGCAAAACATAGGATAGTCTTTCTTCTAGATGAAGCATACGGAGAGCTTTAAGAGGGCCTTTTTAAGGCTTTTTGACAATCGCGACTTCAGTGTATATCGTCCAAAGTTCTCTCTTGATGATTTTCGATGAACATTTGTCTCCCTCGTGTTCTTTAGGAGTATAGTGATTCATGTCATGTCTTGTTGAAGTTTATTTTGATTTTGTTTACTTCACAAATGATAATGAAGTACAGCCGCCAGATGGTTTTTCCCACTCATGCGTGTCGTCGAAGGCTGTGGCTACTATACTAAGAGGTGCGATTCTGATTCGAAAATTCGATTCTCATTTCCCAACCGAGCTCTCAATCGAAGCGCAACAAGTGGTAAAAGACGACGTTTATTATTTCTTGTCGATTGAGTGAAAACTAACAGCTTTTAAAGTCCGGTGCCACCTGCTTCGGGGATGTGAAAATAGTTCATCCGCCACCATTAATCCTGACTTATCCTCGAAACTTCTTATCGACCTTAACTTCAAATATGTCGAAGCAGCTATCGTAAGGAATCTGTCATGATGACCGTATGAGCCGCAACCGCACTCTAATTTCCGTTTTCAAAAAAATGTATTATATTTTGATTTATGGCAGACCAACACTTCCTTGAAATAACAAAATTTGCCAAATTTATCCACCAAGACTCACCCTTAAGATGAAGTCCAATATTACTTTTCTCCTAAAGAATCCTAGCATTCGATTAGATGATAGCGAAAAGCGGAACCTTAGCAGTTCCTCGTTAATTCCATTCGCCTCCATTTTGTTTCAAAAGCTTGCAACTGAAAGAAGACTGATTTTGAAACTACGTCTAGCCCGTCCCAATGTCTCCCTCCTTACAGCACTTAACTTGCATCAGGGCTGATCCGCCCTCAAAAAGTTCCGCCCGTTAGGAGGCATTTCTAGAGTATTCATTTCGATTGCCTAATTCATCCGCTGCAAAGCTTCTCTCGAAAAGGTCGTATGGGTACTAGGAAATAAAAAACAAAATTCAGCTGTGTCGGTCTATGTTGTCTGATCAAAATCACTCACCTCAATTTGCATCGAGATCAACGATACAATCTAAATGACCGGCGATATACATACATTCTTAACACAAAATCTTTTTATATATGTATGTCACGGGTGTAAACCAAATAATATATGCAATGAAAAGAACACCAGTTGATGATCAATTTTAGAATGGAAAATAGGAGAAGAAAAGAAAACAACGGTTATAATTAGAATCAATGACCGCAATAAATAAATTCTTCTAGCATCTGGTGTTACCAATTACGCACGCTTTCTGTTTCTGATTGAGAAAAGTAGAATATTTGATTAAGCTTCTGCGCATCTCTGCTGCTCTCTTTCTAAGTCATTTGAACAACAAATAAACTAAAGTGCATATATAAACTAATTGAGGTCATTAATTGTTTGTTCTAATCAATTAAATTAAATCTTAGTTTCTAGTGTTCTTCTTAAAAGAAAGATGCCCAACTTGAACATACCTACCTTCGTTCGTTGGGGGCATTTAAGAAGATGGGAAATATGTTGTTACTCATTCTCCATCTACATACTTGTAGATTTGAATAGATTCTTTACTACGATAAGACGATGTCCGGGAATAAATTAAATTGTATTGTTAATTTGTGCAAATCTTTTAATTCCCTTAACTAGCGAACTCGTGAGAGAACTCAAACATTTGAAGAATTGATGGGAAATTTGTTTTGTTCTTCTGAAAAATGATGCGTCATTTGGGTAAACGTTAACTTAACTAAACTGACAATCCAGGTTCAAATCTTCCATTTATTACCACCTCAAATCTTGCGATGGTCTGACAAACATCCTTCTTTCTACAATCCGCTTCTATCCTTACTTAGTTACTTCGACAAATTTGACTCATTGCGATGTCCATTCAATCCCTGTCCGACCAGAAAGTGGAGAGTATCGATTTACAATTTCCTTATTAAGTTGTGTCAGGGACTTTGCCGACAACCTAGTCAGCATTATAAGAGGCAAACATGGACCTACTCTATCAGGTCTAATGCAAATCGCCCTAACAAAAGTATGGAACTGGTGTCAAGACAAAGGTCTTAATGTTAACTCCTTCTAAAGAAAACTATTGTTCTTTTCATCCGGAAAAGGAATCACATCCTTTCAACCCTAACACCAGTCTTATACCATTCTCAAACTAAGTAAAATATCTCGGTATCAAACTTGATCATAAGCTTAATTGGAATGCTCATCGAGAACGCAGCCTAAAAATGCCACTGCTATATTATGAGCATGCTCCTAACTCTTTGGTAAAAATGGGGTTTAAGTCCAAAAATAATAGATTTGTCCCACCAAATCATAGGCTTACCAATCATCACGCATTTAGTTCTAGCATGGTGGGAAAAGTTAAACCAAATATATGCCCAGAAAGCACTTCAAAGAATACAAAGCTCCTGTCCATCGGCTGCTTTAGAGAAAGTCCTTGACCTCCCACTGTTACACGATACGCTTAAGAAGGTGAAAAAATGCATCTTACAGGATACTTAAGAATCGTAAACTCTTCAAAGATAATACATAGCCCTTAGATTTAAGTCACCGACCTCAGCCCACACAAGTCAACTTTCGTAACCACATTAACCATAATTGACCGTTCGGTGTGGGAAACTGAAGGCCCTATGCTAGACAGGTCCCACTCAGTCTGGTATACGGATGGCTGAAAAATGCTAACGGGTATAGGAAAAGGTATCAGCAGACTCAACTGCAAAATTCCAGTGTATCTAAGCCACACAACGTCAATGTTCCAAGCAGAAATTTACTCCATCGAACTATCAAAGGTCAAATATATACAGCACTCAAATCTCTTAACTCCTTCAAGTTCAACTCTCTACTTGTTTAGAAACTGTCTAATTGACCTAAAACAACAAACTGCTCTCTACTGAATCTCAGGACACGAAGGAATTCTTGGCAATGAAGCGCCTGACGAGCTAGCTCGTAAAGGCTCTGTATCCCCTTTTATTGGCCCAGAGCCCTTCTGCGAACTACCCAAAAGTAATATCAAAATATAACTTAAAACATGGGAACACCAAAATGCGTATATCCCAATGGAACTCTATCCAAGGACTAATTGGTTTTGCCACAAAAAAAAAACGTGACGCTCAGATCGTAACTGACTTGCTCACAGGTCACAACGCCCGGAACCATCATCTGATGAAAAAGGGAAAAGTTGAACAGTCCCTGTGTAGACTCTGATTGAACATCCAGAATGCGATTGCCTTAAATAGTTCAACAAAGGACTCACCGAACCTCAAGACATTGTCAAATCATCGGCCTCAAAAAACTTAAGGTTCATCAAAGATCTAGGATTGTTGCCAGATCAAAACACTAATTAATCATTCATAGGGAGCATATTTTGGTCGCAGTGCCAATCATTCCAAATCTTAAACAAAAAAAAGTTGTGCCCAGTAATTTTTCATCGGGATAGGTTTTCTCCTTTTTTGAAGGAGGAAGTTTGTGGGTTTGGGCTTTGTCATAGCTCCAAGTGCAAAATGTTTTAAGCCATTTCCAGTGTTTCTTAACCACCGCAGCTTTAAGGTCGCATACTGACGGTTTGCCAGACTAAATCAGTTCTCTCTAATTTGGTTATCCTTAATACCAAGGATAGTTTGACTTTCTTCTTAGAACGCTAAGAACACGCAGATCTTCTTGACTTGGTTTCACAATTAATTCATTTTTAGATCCTTTCACATGTTTATTTAAAACCTATTTACTGTCATTGTCATTATCGGCCTTAAACTAATATTTCTACCGCCATTTCTCGCCACAAGTGAACGCTGCCTGTAGACAAGACGCAACACAAAACAAATTGCCTTCATTAAATTATATATAATCGAAATAGCATTGCCTGACAACAAAAGTCCACACTCCGTTTTGTTTATCAATTAAAAAAATATAAAAGCCTTCAGATGTAGACAGCAGGACTAGTGCAAATTGCAGTGAATGTATCCAATTAAAGGGTGATCCATTTCGAGGTTCCCTACTTTTTTAAAGAAAAAAAACACAGAAAATTCAAATTTAATGGAGAATGTTTATTATCATTTGAAAGAACATTCTTTGGCATTTATTTTTTGAAGATTATGTCTATCAAATGTTGGCCGTTGCTACGTCGCAGATGGTCCATCCGTTGAGTCCAATTTTCGATCACTCGTTCGAGCATTTCGACTGGTAACTGGCGAATGACACGCGTGATGTTTTCCTCCAAGGCCTGAATCGAAGCGGGTTTGTCGGCATAAGCTTTTGACTTTATATATAGCCACAGGAAAAAGTCTAACGGTGTGATATCACACGATCTTGGTGGCCAATCGACCGGCCCAAAACGTGAAATTATGTGTTCACCGAAATGTTCTCTCAATAAGTCCATTGATTGATGCGATGTGTGCGAAGTGGCGCCGTCTTGCTGAAACCAAATGTCGCCGAGATCACGAGCTTCAATTTCAGGCATCAAATAGTCGGTTATCATGGCACGATAACGGTCGCCATTGACGGTTACGTTCGCACCGGCATAATTTTTAAAGAAATATGGACCGATGATTCCACCGGCCCACAAACCACACCAAACCGTTTTTTTTTCTGCCTGAAGTGGCAGTTCTTCAATCTCTTTAGGTTGCTCTTCGTCCCAAATGCGGCAATTTTGTTTGTTTACCATTGAGCCAGAAATGGGCCTCATCGCTAAACAAAATTTGCCTCGAAAACGTCGGATCTTCTTGGAACTTTTCAAGAGCCCATAGAGCGAAGCGATGTCGCTTGGGAAGGTCGAGCGGCTTCAGTTGTTGCACAAGCTGTATTTTGTACGCTTTCGCGCCAAGTCGTTCCATACGTCAGTCCGAGTTGCTGCGAACGGCGCCGAATCGACTCTCTACGGTCTTCGTGTACACTCTCAGCTACGGCCGCTATATTTTCTTCACAGCGTGCTGGACGTGGTCTATTCGGTCGAATATTACCCAATAATGAATGCTGGGTCTCAAAATGGGTGATGGTATTTGCGAAAAGTACGCTCAGTAGGCCGATTATGTTGACCATAAGTTGAGCGAAGTGCACGAAACACATTCCTCACAGAACGTGAATTTTCATAATAAAGTTGAACAATTTGTAAACGTTGTTCACGCGTAAGTCTTTCCATTATGAAATGCCAAACAATACTAAACAAAAATAACATGACAGCATGACACGACTCACACGTGATCTGTCAAAAAAGGCTATTGAAAAAAGTATCTCTACTTGGATCACCCGTTATAAGGAATTCGGTTTTTTTTTGTATTCGTTACTGTTGCCGACAGTCTTAATTATGATTTCGATTTCGATTTTATAATCCATATCTTCTTCTCTGTTTTTTTTTTTTTAGATCGCTATTAATTACGAATAAAAACCAGCACCGTGACTGCGATATTAACTTGCAGCATCTATTGAGAAAACTAATAAAAACGGACAACTTTAAAAATGCCGGGCTCAAAAACCATTTTGAAAATACTGTTTTCACTTTGTGTGTGGTCATTTGTTATGCTGGGATTGTTTAAAATACGTGGCGGGCAAATAGTCCCCCAGGAATATGTGTCAGTTCCCATAAACGGCAGAATTCTACTGCAGAAGGAAAATAAATATGGAGTGGACCCCACATCAACCACCACAGACCGCTTTGATCCGTCGGAAATCCTGGTCGATAATAGAACTGGTATGGAGTATTTTTTAATTTTTCAATTTTTCAGTTTTTGAATTGCTAATTGAAATATATATATATATTTTTTAGCCATGGATGACGAGCAGCTAGTCCGGGACGTGGAATCGCGTATACCATCACTGCCCATTGCATATTGGAGTAAAAATAAAAACTTTTTACAACAAAAATCTTCCACATGTGCAAAGTATCCTTCGATATTCGAACTGGAATTCAATAACATCTACTGGCAGACGATGCGCACGTCGAACGGGACCTTCCAATTGTTTGGTGCATACTATGACATACGAAAGAGTTCACTCATCGGGCCGACGGTTCGCATTCTGGGCATGATTGATCGCATTGAACCCAAAGTGAAGACGTTTTGTCAATTTTGGTTCGATGGCCAAAAGGAACCGTTTATTGTGAAGACATTCGAATACAAGTACATATGGTACAATAAGTGGGGCAACTATAAACAGGGTATCTACCAGCCATATTTGATTGCTTGTCAAATTCCAAAGCCGTTCCACGGAATAGTCCCCTCGTCCGTTTCGATGGTTGAGAAGGAATGCGATACAGCGACGAACAACTTGCGAGTCATTTACAATCGACCTCGGGATGATCACAAGAAAGGATTCGCAGTCTGCGTAAAAGGTCTAGACTTTCTTTATGACGATCTTTCAGTTCGGCTCATCGAATGGATTGAAATGTTAAACATTCTAGGAGCGGACAAGATTTTCTTTTACAACTTGCAAGTGCATCCGAATATTTCAAAGGTGCTAAGTCATTACGAACAGGAGGGTATAGTTCAGGTAATTCCATTAACACTACCCGGCGGACAGCCGAACGTGCCAGGCTTTCAACATCTCTACCTCACGAAAAAAACAAATCATAAACGACAAAACGAAGTCATACCCTACAATGATTGCTTGTACAAAAATCTGTACTTGTACGACTATATCGCTTTGCTCGATATTGACGAGGTGATTATGCCAAAACACGATGGTGACTCTACGTGGATTGAATTAATGCAACGCGTCATACCGAAGGCAAAGAAAATCAAACCGGAGGGTTATGCCAGCTATAATTTCCGTAATGTATATTTTCTGGATGATCATCAACATGAGCATGGCTGGCACAAGGATATACCCAAGTATATGCATATGTTGCAGCACGTGCATCGAGCGAAGAACTACACAAAACCTAATCAGTATGTGAAATGCTTTCACAATCCCGAGAAGGTGCTGACGCTACACAATCACTTCCCTCTCGCGTGTTTGGGAGGTGTTTGCAAGTCATATCCCGTCGACACCGAGGATGCTCAACTGCAGCACTATAGAGCGGATTGCGTGAAAACGCTACTCAAATCGTGCGAGCAATATCGCGAAAACTCCGTCGAGGACAAAACCATTTGGAAGTACAAGGACGAACTGGTGCGACGTTCGATAAAAACCCTCGAAACACTGGGCTTTTTCAAGAAGTCCAATGGTAATGTGCCTACACCGAATACCGCAACGGAACGGTGATTTTTACTTAATTGGTGGTCGCTCGATTGGAGGCAAATGTATGAGGCATACGAAGAAAATAATTACTGGTGACGCAAAACTACCACCAAAAAACGGTTTTTCAAAATCCAAAACTTGTAACTGTAGTTTCTTCAAAAAAAAAAAAAAAAAAAAAATACTATATAAAACATAGAAACATATCACTTCTTCTACCCCAACCACAATTCCACATATAATCAATCACATACAATAATATTGACTAAATACTATCGGTGCTACAAGTAGATAGACCTAAACGCCAAAAATGAAGGATTTTGTTGAATTTTACGTAAGAAGCAGTTCTTCATGGGAAATGAACTTAATGAAAAAATAAAAAATCAAGTAGTGCCTTTTACAGTGACAACAAAGTGTCACAAAACAACAAAAAAAAAAATAACAGACAAACAAACGACGGACGTGTTGGTGTGAAAAATAATCTAATAACTGTTACCGTTCTCTCTCTCTCTCTCTCTCTCTATCTAACGATTGTTTCGAAAGCAAGCAATTATTCCATTCAAGCTCTCGAATGATTTACGCTTCAAATAGAAAAATAAATGAGAATACCCAATTTCAAATATGATTCTGCAATTATGAAATGCATACTCCTAATTTATAAATAAATATAATCATGAAACGTTACAACGTTGGCAAAAAACAAAAAAAACAACAACTATGTACTATAATGTCCTTCCCCCCCTAATCACTATTATTAAGAATTTATATTTTCATAATTGATTTATAGAAATTCAGATTCTCATTTGTTTTTCGAAATAATTATTATAAAAATTAATATATATATATATACAATATTTATATAATGTAGAGATCCCTTTACAGTAAGTATCTTAAAGGATTTAATATTTAATTTACTTAGTTAAAGACTGATGGCGTTGGTAAAACGATAAAAATAAAACTTATTTATAGTAAGTACACTGTTAAATAGGTGAAAAATAAAATATAATAACGAAAAAAAAAAATTACTTGCAAAGTAAGTTTTTACTAGTTATTATTGTTAAAAAAAAAAATTATAATAATATAATCATGTAAATATTAATATTTATTAAATTCGCAACATTAAGTATTTATTTCGAATCATTTAGTTAACAAAATATAAAATGCAAGAAGGAGCATATTACTTCTTTATTTTTGGCGAATTTATTATTACTTACTGTATACTGTATTTTACGTACTTATTTTTTATATATTAAGTTCTACATACATATACATATTATATTCTTTTCACAATTTCGATTTATGTATAGTTCTACTCATATCTTTTACATTATGATGCTTACTACACTTTTTTTTATTCCTATTTTGCCAATGATGTTAATTAAGTAAGTATCATATGTTTATGTTTAATATGTGAAAATTTTGTTCTCATCATGTACTTACAATGTGACAAAGAAGAAGTATACAAATTATATAAAAAAAAAAACACAAAAACACAATTATAATTAATAAAAGAAAAAAATACATTTAAAACAATTTTGAGTGCAGTGTTTTTATTTGGAAAATCTTCGCGCAACATTCTAAAAAAAAAAAAATTAATAAATGTTTGCCTGCGTTGTATTTAAAGGGTGATTTTTAGCTGGTTTGGTTTTGGCAACACTGGTTTTGACAGCTGACGTGTGTTTAGTACCTTGTGTCACTGTCAAACAGCTTCAGTTTGGTTTGCAATTTAACCATGGATCGTCTTACAAATGAACAACGCTTGCAAATTATTGAATTTTACTATCAAAATTCGTGCTCGGTTCGAAATGTTCATCGCGCGCTGCTTCCATTTTATGATCGGCATTCTCGACCTTCTGAGCAGTCTATTCGGAAGATTGTGACCAAATTTCGCACCAAATTTACTTTGTTGGACATTAAACCACCAACACGTTTACGTACTGTGCGTATTGAAGAAAATATTGCGGCCGTATCAGCTAGTGTGACAGAAGACCGCGAAATGTCGATTCGGCGCCGTTCCCAGCAGTTAGGCCTTTGTTACAGCACTACGTGGAAAATTTTGCGGAAGGATTTGGGCGTAAAGCCTTTTAAGATACAGCTGGTGCAAGAACTAAAGCCAGGCGACCTACCACAACGCCGAATTTTTGGTGAATGGGCTCTTGGAAAGCTGGCCGAGGATCCGCTTTTTTATCGAAAAATTGTGTTCAGCGATGAGGCTCATTTTTGGTTGAATGGGTACGTAAATAAGCAAAATTGCCGCATTTGGAGTGAAGATCAGCCAGAAGCATTGCAACAGCTACCAATGCATCCCGAAAAAGCCATTGTTTGGTGCGGTTTATGGGCCGGCGGCATTATTGGGCCATATTTCTTCAAAGATGATGCGAATCGCAGCGTTACTGTCAATGGTGAACGCTACCGAGCGATGATAACAAACTTTTTTTTGCCCGAAATGGAAGTTCTTGACTTGCATGATATGTGGTTTCAACAAGACAGTGCCACATGCCACACAGCACGCGAAACAATGGCGCAATTGCGAGGCGAGTTTGGTGAACAGTTAATTTCACGTTTCGGGCCGGTCAATTGGCCGCCTAGATCGTGCGATTTGACACCATTAGATTATTTTTTGTGGGGGTATGCCAAGGCTAATGTGTATAGGGACAAGCCCGCTTCGATTGACGCACTGGAAGCCAACATCCATGCATTCATTCGTGAGATACCGGCCGATATGTGTGAAAGAGTATGCCAAAATTGGACTCAGCGGATTGGCTACCTGAGACGCAGCCGCGGTCAACATTTGCATGAAATTATCTTTAAACATTAAATTGCAAGGTTCAAACTATCGATTCAAATAAATATTTCATTCATTTTTTCGAATTTTTTGTGTTTTTTTTTTTAAAAAAAGTTCTAAACCTCTTAAAAATCACCCTTTATTTACAAAGTACAAACAGATCTTAAGGAATTTTGGATACCCTTATAATGCTTTGTGTTATGCTGCATTTCCACTAAAAGATAAACCGAGATTAAAGGCAAAAGGGATTAACAATAAATCTTAACACGTTTCCACCGGAAAAAAAGAAGATTAACATAGGGGTGTTCTCCCAACCCGCTCTCTGGCTCTCAAATTTGCGCACAAAATGTTCAACATCTGGTTGTCAAATTGCTTCCTCGCTCTCAATTCTCAGCAACCAACGTCACTTTTGACATATTCAGGTATGGATTAGTGTGTTCACAAACCGATTCTTACATGCAAACCCAGTTTCTTTCAAGATTATGTTTTTACTCTTGTGTTTAGCAGATTAAAATTTGTATGGTAAATCTTAAAATCTAGGGCAGATTAATCTTAATTAGGGAAATGAAGGATTAGGCAAAGGAGATACTGATGCATGTTGGTTTTAAATTCCTTTAAAATGTAATGTGTAGGAGAAACAGAGCGTGGTAGAGCATTCCACATTCGTATTGTACGGTCAAGAAATGCATCCTTGTATTCATCTTAAGGGGTTACATGGGTTTATTCAGGGAAAAAAAGTTTTTTTTTTCAAAAAAAATATATACAGTCAACTCCGGATGTAACGACGGTGAAAGACTCAAATGGTCGCTATAGCCGAATGTCGGTATAACCGAAGTCAGACAAAAAAAAAATTCTTTACTACTAAATAGCTATCTATCTACAATTTACTACTCTTTTTTTTAAAAAATGTGTGTTTACAATATTTATACAATTGTTTTTCTAAAGTCTAGGATAAATCTAATATTCTGCGAGCACTGATGGGGCTCTGCGTTGTGCAAATGATAATTTATTATTGCATTTTTATTTAAAAAATTATTTATGAAATTTATTTACATTCATTATTGATTATTTGTCGTACAGCGTGAGGGGCGCCGACGGTCATTGGTGTGGTTTGTTGGGGTGGGTTGGAGATTCAGTTCGTTGGCTTGTATTCTTCTTGGTGTTAGATGGCGTGTCTGTGTTTCCATTGCTTTCCGGCAGATTGTCAACCACGGTTGTATCGCGTTCCAGCAACCACGTAGAAGTCTTCGAATGAATCTTCTTGGACTATTCCAAGATCTGGTTCAATTAAAGCCATCACGTGGGGATAGTAATCCTGTATTGATGGAGCCTCTGAAATAATATGAATCAAAGGGTTGGAATGAGATAGGATATTGCGCGTCATTTTCGTTAAAAGCGAGCACAGATATTGGTCAATGGGGATAAGATTGGCGGCTTCATATAGGACTTCTGTTCTATAATAGTGGTTGTTGTGAGGGTTTCTGTAGAGCGAAGTACAATGCCGAAGCACTTTTCGCTCGAAGATTTGTATTTTTTTCATGTAACTGGGACTGATAGTGTACCAGATGGGAAAGCAGTAGGTTATTATTCGACGTATCAACTGCTTGTAGAGAAGAAGTTTGGTCCTTGTCTCGAGTCCACCTCTTATTCGCATAAGTGGCAGGACTAACGATAAGGCAAAGTTTGCCTTTTGAAGGGTAAGGAAACGTTCTGAAAAGTTCACCCCTAAATATCTGACCTGTTGTTTTGGCAGTATTATGGAGTTGTCGGGCAGGGTAAGAGTTAGCCTTTTACATTTCGCTACAGTGTTGTTGCGAGCAGTGCCGTAGGGATTTCGAAATGTTATAAGCTCCGTTTTAGCAGAGTTTATTTTGATTCCCCATTTTTGGTAGTATTCCCAAAGTTTGAGGATGTGTGTCTTGACTCTGCGTAATGCAATGTTAGGGCAAGGGGAAGAAGAGTAGGTGATAGAGTCATCTGCGTAAAGCAGAGTCTCTGTTCGAGAATCATTTTGTGGTTGATCACAAGTATGGAGATTAAACAAGGTTGGGCCGAGGCGTGAGCCCTGGGCTACCCCTGCTTTGATATCCCTGATACTGGATTTGGAGTTCCCTATTCGCACATAGAACTTACGGTTGGTCAGTAAGCTGTGAATGATTCTTATGGTATGTGTTGGGAAGTAAAGGGATTTGAGTTTGAAGACCAAGCCTTCAATCCAAACGGAATCAAATGCCTTTTCAATGTCAAGTAGACAAGCAACGGTGGTCTCTATCTTATTTAACCCAATACTAACATCGGCGTGCAGCTTCAGCAGTGGGTGAAATGTCGAGTGATTGGATTTGAATCCGAATTGGTTGTTTTGTGCTATTTCTATTTCGGTGCAGACCGAGTTGATTTTGTTTAAAATCAACATTTCTAGAAGTTTGCTTATATTTGAGATCAGAGAGATGGGTCTAAATTTTGAAATGCAATTTGCAGATAATTTCTTTGGGATTGGAAAAACTTCCGCAATTTTCCATTTGGTTGGAAAATAGCAGTTGTTAATACAATTATTGAGAATAATTGTGAGAAAAATTATTGCTGATGGGGATTACTACTAAATAGGTACAAACACATGTTATGTATTATTTAGACAGAATTAAAAAGAAAACCTGTAACAGCAAATGTAATATAAAAATTTCGCCATTTATAAGAGATGCAACACTGTTTTGCATTTAAGTCAATTCCTTCAAAAAAATCCGTAATATTTCGCTGCTTAAATTTTCTTTTTTCAGCGAAAACTTTTTCTAGCCGCTTCTCAGTTTATAAGAATAAGCCACGAAACTTCAATGTCGTTTTCACCTTCACCAAATAGAGCAAATCTTTTTAAAACTGAAATGGCACCTAAAGCATCTGCGATTGTTACGAATTCCGGATTGTCAGACTCCTCCTCATCAGATAAGACTTCATGCATGTTGATTGCTAAAGCTACCTTTTCAACAACATTTTGATCTGTAGGGTCAACAGCCGTCAAAACATCATTGTCTACATCAATGTAAGTCTCCCAGTTACAGTAGTTTTCCTCGTTCGCCCAAATTTGAGCGAGTTCTGCCAAAGACAAACTATCCAGTCCATCATCGGTATCCTCAACATGTGCAGGTAAAGATGAAGAGTTACAGAAGCCTGCATGAGCGAAACATTTTCTTATGGTCTCTGGGGTTACTCTTTTCCATGCCGTGGTTATCATTTCTACTGCGTCTAAAAGGCTAACGCGAAATTCTGAAGTGTTGTTCTCAAGATGATTAATCATTTTTAATACCAATATTTTTCGATAATTAAATTGGTCGATGGGTTGAAAAACGGAAGTTTTGTTCGGTGGTAAAAATGCCAATTTAATGTTAGTCAAATTGTCTATATGTGGAAGGGCAGGACAGTTTTCGATAAACAAGATAATGTTTTTATTTTAGCGCTTTAACTCAGAATTCCATTTTCTCAAAGTCTTTTCAATAACCGCAGAAGTCATCCACGCCTTTTTATTGGCTTCATATTCAACCGGTAGGCATTTAATATTTTAAAAGCATCGGGGTTTCTTCGACTTACCGATGATAAGTAGCTTCCGCTTCACTCCATCCATGCTTGCAGCAACTAACACCGTGATACGTTCTTTTGACAACTTACCACCGGCACATTTTTCACCCCTTAGCTTTAGTGTTCTTTCAGGTGTTAGTTTAAAGAATCACCCTGTTTCATCTGCATTATAAATTTAAGAATTCGGAAAAACGTTTTGTAACCATTCACTGCAGTCACTTTGAGAAACACTGGCTGCTTCACCACAAATTTTGCCGACCACGATGTTATGACGTTATCGAAATCGAAAGATCCAACTTTCGGAACATTTGAAATCTTTCTTCCCTAGTGGGATGCCAAATTGATTAGGCTTTTCTTGTTGAATGGGACTGCTCAATGAAATATTTTTACTTCGTTGTGTTCAATGTTTTCATGTTGAAAATTTTCGATTCCTTTTTATTTTTAAAGAATTCGACTCAAAAACTTATTGTATACTCTCTCGATTTTTCCAAATTGTAGAAAGAGAGGAATGCGACATATTGAAATCTTTGCATAAATCTGCATTAGATTCCCCATTCTGCAGTCGCCAAATTGTTGTCGACTTTTCTTTAACAGTCAATGAGCGTCTGATAGATGGTTGTGCCATAATGCAGTCGATATCCCCAGATTAATTCGAAACAGATGCATCAATAACAAAAGAATAATCGAGTACATGAACGTCACCTACATCAGAAGTTAAATATGCTGCTTTAATTAACTAACTACTAGTACAACTACAAATATATTTTGCTTCGATTCAGAGTTTGCAAGAAATGAATTACATAGAAGGGGGACAAGCAACCGAAACCTACGCTAATTTTTTGCTGAGGCAACTTGATGATTTTTTTTCTCGCTATACCCGGCGAAAAAATTCAAATCCCTTAAAAAGCGGACGCTATATACGAAATTGCCGTTATATCCGAAGTCGCTATAACAGGATGCAGTTGTATGGAAAATATGATGTAAAATCAAGGGACTAAGAATTAGTGTCGCTATATCCGCATGATCGTTATAACCGAGGTTGCTATAGGCGAATTTCAAACTTTTTACTGTATTAAAGATACACGGTGATCCCTCGGAAAAAAGATGCGTCCGCGTTGACAGTAGAACTCGTGACAGGATAAAATGAAGTGGAAAAAAAATCGTGTTTTTTTTAAGATTACAAACTAGAATTTGGACGAAGGAAAATAAAAAAAATTTGAAAAAAAAAACAAATGTTTGGCAGACCTTTTTACAAAAAAAAATGCAAATTTTGGTAAAATTTGCTCTACCTGTGTAAAATTTCATCAAGATCGGTTGAGTAGTTTTCGAGAACTTTTGACAACCGACTTTGGAAACAAAGTTTCGAGAAAAACGCGTTTAAAGTTTGGATAACCTCAAATAAACTTCGTGATTCAATTGAGTGCAGTGCGCATCTTCCCAAGGCTGTATCTCCGAATCTTTTATTCGGAATGACTTTAAAATTTCTCGAGATGTTGCAGAAATTAATAAGACAATAAAAAAAATTGGAATTTTTGAAGCTGTGAAACCCACGTAACACCTTAAGGGTGAAATAATGTGCATTCCTAGCAACTGGTTATTTCGTTTGAGCACTTATTGTGAAAGTAGCGATAAAACAATGGCAGGCAGAAGACATGACTAAGAGAGTCAATCGACGTCGCGATATATCGATTGAAAATAAGTTTAAACGGACGCAGCATTCATTGCTGCCCAGTAGTGCCAAATATGTAATTGTTGCACCAGACCAGATATGAGCATTATACTCAAGTTTGGGGCGAATAAACGCCTTAAAAATTCTAGCCATATTAGAAGGGGTGAAATATTTCTTGCATCGCTTGAGGAAGTCTAGAAGTGTTCGCAGTGTTCCAAATATGTGGTCATTCCAACAAAGTTTGTCATTAACACACATACAGACGATGGAAAGCCTTCAGTTTCAGCGATGCAAGAGCCATCAATGGATAATGGGGGTTTCGCTTTAGTGACAGTAGACAGCATAGTGTTTTGGAAGCATAAAATTCTATTCTACTGGTTTTATTCCGCTTAAGAATACTCTCAAGGTCAGAATTTAATGAGTTTTACATACATTGACGTTCCAGTTCCACTCCCGAAGATGAGGGATGTGAATCCCAGGACGAATATGCTAAACTAAGGGTAATGTCATATGCGAAGGATGGGATTAGAAGTGACAGACAGGAGATCATTGATGAAAATGAGAAAGAGTTTGAGACAAAACGGAGCATTGGGGGACACCAGAATTTATATGGTGAGTTGCAGACTTGAAACCTTCCAAAACAACTTGTATTGAACGGTCTGAAAGGTAATTTCTAATCCATTGAAGAAGGGTATCATCGATCAAGGGTAGCTTGATTCCAAACTCTGTCAAATGCTTTTCAAATATCAAGCGCAACGACCTTACTTTCCCACGGTGAATAGATTGTTTCCACTTTTCAGTTATATATGTCATCAAATCACCAGTAGACCGACCTGTTGCTGCGAAAACTACCGTACTGCGGTCATTAAATAAGTTTCAAGCGGCTTTTCATCCAGATGTGTTGGTTTGAGAACTTCAGCTGATTACAAGAATTACGTTCGGTTTTAATCTTTCCAACAGTCTTTGCTTCAGGGACAGGCCAGTATAATTTTTGACTGCCTTGTGAAACCTACTTTTAGGGAAGCGATGTTGGCTAAATAGAATAAGAGACTCACTGAAAGCTTACATCTTCGTGCAATATTCTCTCGGGAGTTTGGGTATATTAGATAGTTTTATGGAAGACGTCTCCCAAAGCTGGACAAATTCACCTCGAGAGAGATGGCAAGATTAAATAAGAGAGGACTCTTCATTAACTTCTTATACATTTTTTTCAATGAGATTAGGATCGATAACTTGCGTTAGAATGCAGTCTAACCAAAAAGTTAGGCAGATAATAAAATTTAGACGAGTCCCGAGCAAAAGCTGTATCTGGATCGGAAGATTAACAATTCTCGACAGTGAAGGAGGGGAGTAACTATCAGATATCTTATGGACGAAGGAAAATTACATAACAATAGAAATAAAATCGGAAATTGTAGGAAATCTGTATTAAAAGGAAAATCATCCTTAAAGATATATTTTGTGACAAGACAACTACAGATGGAGCAGAATGGAGAATGAAAGAAGTGTTAAACGGTGAAACCGCGCGTTAAGGGTTAATCGGTTCTGTGGTGATGAGAGAGTTTATTACCTTCACATGTACAGAGTTAGAAATTCCAGCTTGGCTAAGACTTAAGTCTCGTAGTTCCGGTAGTAAAAAGAGAAGAGTGCTTTCAAGAGAGTGATTAATTAGCAGATAGGCGATGCGAGTTCGGGAAAAGCAAATGTGCCCTGACAAACTTGGCTCTGTTGGAGGTAATACACATAGATGCGAATTATTTGCCCGTCACCTTTTAGTAAACTCCTGTTTTGTTTTTCTTTTCACATATGAGACGGATCTTAAAGACGGAAGGAATTCGTGCCTCGTATACAGTCTTTATGCTGGGCCATAATCTCAACAACTTACTTGCGTGAGTGAGACGTTTGCACATCTAATATGTGACTTAAAAAAATCAGGAATATACCTCAATAATTCATGCGAAACATTGGATCCCCTTTCTTGAAAAAGATAAAAATTAAAAAATATTTACATAAAAAAAACATTATCCACTATAATCAGTTCATTTATTAAAATTTAAAAATAAATAAAACATATTTAAGAAAAACAAATAGAATAAACTAACAAGTCTTATAAAGCTTAAATAATACATTCTTAGGAATCAACGGAATTAAATTGAAATGCATAAAGTTGAATATAAATAATATGAGTACTTTTTTCAGTCTTATACAATAATTTAATATTCTAAACATTGCTCGTTTTCACATTCAGCAGTCGTTTCCGGCCAGAACTATTTCCAAAATGACCTAAACTGGCGCTCAACTGACAAGAATCATAAGCGGATTGAGGTCGTCCGTCATTACTAAACGAGCAAGAGGTCCAAACATAGACATAACGTCGAATTTGCTGTTTAAACGTTGGTGTAGTTAACGTGTACAGTACAGGATTTAATGCTGAATTTACTGGCAGAACCAACACTGCTAACCATGCATAAAGCGACGGTGATATTTGAACACCTGAAAGATATCAAAGTAAATATTCCCTTAAACTAGAACATGATGGAGTAAACGCATTCAATTCAGGGGGGTAAATCTGATAAACGATGATAAACGACTTTACTAGACCCTTTGTAAGATAAATAGAATCTAACTTCTTATAACACGTAATCAACAATAAAAAAACGTTTTAAGTAACAAAAGAACCGAAGGCTATGGAGGGCTCAGAGTTGTTCCTGCTTAAAAGTGAGCCCGTCAGATACTATTTCACTGTTAACAACTCAGGTTACTATTTTCTAATTCTTTGTGTGATTGATCGATCGAAGTATTAGCCGGACAGGAAAAATTAAATTTTGGATCCACAAAGTCCAAAAAGTGGCCGAAGAAACGACGTATGTTTCCAAATCAAATCACCGCACAGTCTCACAATGTCGATATTGTCTGAACTAAACTGAGTACCTACAGTTTATAGATTTTCCGCGACTAGATTCAGCAGGTTGATGTAGGCATAAAACTCGACATGCACTTCAGAGCTGAGCATTCCGTGAAATTCAACATGGCAGCATTGAGACGCCCCCTACTAATGTGCAATAATTAATTTAAATGGATATATTTACCGTAAAGTGCAGCTAGTTTAACAACTATTATTGGAAGCCAACACGCACCATCAATGGTAACAATTATGGCAAACCTGAAAATTCTAAAAACAAAATTGTGTTTTTAATGCTTGCAAGAGGAAATACGATATAAAGGGTGATCCATTTCGAGGTTCCCTACATTTTTAAAGAAAGAAACATTTATCATTTGAAAGAACATTCTTTGGCATTTATTTTTTGAAGATTATGTCTATCAAATGTTGGCCGTTGCTACGTCGCAGATGGTCCATCCGTTGAGTCCAATTTTCGATCTCTCGTTCGAGCATTTCGACTGGTAACTGGCGAATGACACGCGTGATGTTTTCCTCCAAGGCCTACATCGAAGCGGGTTTGTCGGCATAAGCTTTTGACTTTACATATCCCCACAGGAAAAAGTCTAACGGTGTGATATCACACGATCTTGGTGACCAATCGACCGGCCCAAAACGTGAAATTATGTGCTCACCGAAATGTTCTCTCAATAAGTCCATTGATTGATGCGATGTGTGGGAAGTGGCGCCGTCTTGCTGAAACCAAATGTCGCCGAGATCACGAGCTTCAATTTCAGGCATCAAATAGTCGGTTATCATGGTTACGTTCACACCGGCATAATTTTTAAAGAAATATGGACCGATGATTCCACCGTCCCACAAACCACACCAAACCGTTGTTTTTTCTGCATGAAGTGGCAGTTCTTCAATCTCTTCAGGTTGCTCTTAAACAAAATTTGCCTCGAAAACGTCGGATCTTCTTGGAACTTTTCAAGAGCCCATAGAGCGAAGCGATGTCGCTTGGGAAGGTCGAGCGGATTCAGTTGTTGCACAAGCTGTATTTTGTACGCTTTCAATTTAAGATCTTGACGTAAAATGCGCCAAGTCGTTCCATACGTCAGTCCGAGTTGCTGCGAACGGCGCCAAAGTCACAGCGTGCTGGACGTGGTCTATTCGGTCGAATATTACCCAATAATGAATGCTGGGTCTCAAAATGGGTGATGGTATTTGCGAAAAGTACGCTCAGTAGGCCGATTATGTTGACCATAAGTTGAGCGAAGTGCACGAAACACATTCCTAACAGAACGTGAATTTTCATAATAAAGTTGAACAATTTGTAAACGTTGTTCACGCGTAAGTCTTTCCATTATGAAATGCCAAACAATACTAAACAAAAATAACATGACAGCATGACACGACTCACACGTGATCTGTCAAAAAAGGCTATTGAAAAAAGTATCTCTACTTGGATCACCCGTTATTACTTCAAATTGATATACAGAGCTGATCAAAATAATAGGGAATTCCACTGCCAATCGCTATTTTTTTTTCCTTAGCCCTTTTTTCTCTTCTTTCCGAACAGTTATCAGTACCGTAATTTACACAGCGCATTGTCTTCCGTCTGGCATTATTTTGATCAATTTATCATTTGTGTAGTTGGTGCTGCGGTGCAAAGTATAAAACAAGTGTTTTTTAGGCTGTTCAAAATAATAGGGAATTTCGTTTGTTTTTTGATATTTTTATTAAAAAGCCGTAAAAAGGTAATTATGTCTTATTCTGTGAAAACCGTACGTAATTTTATAAACGCTTTTGTGAATTTATTAGAAATGGGACGTAATGGGCATTGTTTAGAATGAAGAAGGTCGCATCATAAAAAAACTGCGAGACGAAGGAAAGACCTTGAAATTTATTGCCAACGCATTGGGGAGGTCGATCAACTTTGTTTTTAATGCACTTTCAAAAGTCCCAGCACAAGAAACAAGAGGTAGGCCGAGAAAAACGACTCCCACTGATGATTCCCATATTGTGCTACTAGCCAAAAAAAAACCCCCTTCTTGTCATCAAGAGCAATTTCCGCTGAGTTTGGTAGCATAGTGAGTGCCCCAACTGTCCGAAGAAGGCTCCTGCAAAATGGCCTCCCTGGAAGAATCGCTCGGAAATTTCCACTGCTAAGCAGACGAAACATATGAGCCAGATAGGATTTCGCAGCGACTTTTAGGAACCACTCCAAAGAGATGTTTCGTAACATTCTCTGGAGTGGTGAAACTAAAGTTAATTTATTTAGCTCTGACAGCGGGAGAAATGTACGGCGGCCTCAGGGAAAAGAGTTCCACTTCCTGTTTACAAAAAAACCGTAAAACATGGCAGCGGTAGCGTCATGGTGTGGGGTTGTTTTTCTTGGTTTGGTGTTGGGCCCATTATTCAAATTAAGGAAATCATCATGTACAATGAAATTTATCGCCATATCTTAAAGGACGTGATGTTACTGTATGCTGAGGAGAACATGCCGTTAAGATGGCACTTCCAACAGGATAATGATCCCAAGCAGTGCTTGGTTGAGTAATCACCAAGTGTCGGTGTTACCATGGCCTTCTCAATCATTTCATTGAGAATTTGTGGGCGCAACACAGACATTTCAGAACAGAAAACAACTGTGGGCTGCAATTGAAAATCATTGGAAGGCCATTCCTGTGAGTAAGTGCCAAGAACTCATAGACTCCATGCCTGGTCGAATAAATGCTGTTCTTAAGAACAAAGGTGGTCATTCCGGACATTAATCTTTTAACATTTACGTTTGATGTGAAAGATACTAACACCCTCATGCACATATTTAATCTGATTTTATTACTTAAAAAAAATAATATTTACCTTGAATTTCCCTATTATTTTGAACAATATAATTTGCAGTAATTTCTGTCACAGAATGAAAAAATAAAAAGAATTAAGTGTTTTAATTAACGCATACTGATATTTAGCAATTAGGTTTCAAATATTTACTACAATCCTCACAAATCCTTCTATTTTTCGTTTTCCCCTTCTATTTTGAACAGGTCTGTAACTTGAGTTGATGTGACGATAGACCCCTCTACTGTACCACATTTTTCTTGTCTGAACTTAATCCATATATATGAGTATTTTTTGTATAATATAGATGCAAAATGTGTATTCACTTTTGACGCTCACTGTATTTTGGATATACATCGGTCGGGTATTCTCTCATTTCAATATAAAGTACGCGAACGGATCTATTACCACAAGTGGTAAGACTGGCTTTAAACAGCATTGCTTTTAAGGGAATATTTGTGTGCTATAATAATAACGGGTGATCCAAGTAGAGATACTTTTTTCAATAGCCTTTTTTGACAGATCACGTGTGAGTCGTGTCATGCTGTCATGTTATTTTTGTTTAGTATTGTTTGGCATTTCATAATGGAAAGACTTACGCGTAAAAAACGTTTAAAAATTGTTCGTGCACTTCGCTCAACTTATGGTCAACATAATCGGCCTACTGAGCGTACTATTCGCAACACCATCACCCATTTTGAGACCCAGCATTCATTATTGGATAATATTCGACCGAATAGACCACGTCCAGCACGCTGTGAAGAAAATATAGCGGCCGTAGCTGAGAGTGTACACGAAGACCGTAGAGAGTCGATTCGGCGCCGTTCGCAGCAACTCGGACTGACGTATGGAACGACTTGGTGCGAAAGCGTACAAAATACAGCTTGTGCAACAACTGAAGCCGCTCGACCTTCCCAAGCGACATCGCTTCGCTCTATGGGCTCTTGAAAAGTTCCAAGAAGATCCGACGTTTTCGAGGCAAATTTTGTTTAGCGATGAGGCCCTTTTCTGGCTCAAAGGGTATGTAAACAAACAAAATTGCCGCATTTGGGACGAACAGCAACCTGAAGAGATTGAAGAACTTCGATTCAGGCCTTGGAGGAAACATCACGCGTGTCATTCGCAAGTTACCAGTCGAAATGCTCGAACGAGTGATCGAAAATTGGACTCAACGGATGGACCATCTGCGACGTAGCAACGGCCAACATTTGATAGACATAATCTTCAAAAAATAAATGCCAAAGAAAGTTCTTTCAAATGATAATAAACATTCTCCATTTAATTTGAATTTTCTGTGTTTTTTTCTTTAAAAATGTAGGGAACCTCGAAATGGATCACCCTTTATTTCCGATTTTGAGGTATAAGAAAAACTTTTACTCATTTTTGACGCTCATTATATGTCAGTTTTCATTTTTCAAGTTGTAAACGAACAGATCTATTATGTCGTGTGATATTAAATTTATAAAAGCAAAAAGCATGGTTAAAAATTGGTCAACTATTTTTTGACGGATGACCTATAAACTTAAACTTTCTTCAATCTTACCTGCCGGCAACAACATTATCCCTTTCCCTCAAAGTTCGTCGCATCCCTCTGCCAGAATCATGTATAGCCTGTAACATCCTTATGTACGCAATTGATATAAACAGTAATGACAGGGTATTGAGAATGATAAACAATATTACGGAATATTCCCAACCCTATAAATCAAATCAATCCATTTTTAAAACACATTTAAATACTAAAAAATAAACATTCAAACAGACCTTAGCATAAGGATCATGAATATGCAATGGTAAGCAAACTCCATTATTTCCATAAAAATTATCTCCAAAGTATGACAACGATGATAGCGGAGCTGATGCCAATAGGATCGATATTCCCCACATTATGGATAGTCGGACAGTAGATCTGGAAGAAAACAAAAATTTCCAATTTATTTAAACAGAATTTACTATCTCAATCAACTTACTTGGACCTGCTAGTATTGCGGGTTTGTAATGGTCTCGTAACGGACATAAGTCTATCCCATGTGACAAGCGTCAGTAACAAAGTCGAAGATTGACAACTAAGTGTGCTTAGGAATCCTGAAGGAATAATTTTTAACGATTTGTTTTAGAAAAAGAAAATACCTAAACTCACCGCAAAATGCGCACACAGCACTATGACGCCAATCTTCTTCATGGACAATATAATTGCCACGAAATTGTATATCTACGGAGGCGATTATGGCTAAATAGATGCCCATAAGTAAGTCACTTGCAGCTAAATGTCGAATATACAGCGATTGTTCGGCATTGCTGCGTTTCTTATGGAAATATCTTCCCAATATGACAATCGTGTTTCCAACAACAGCAACTGTTGCCATAACCCAAACGCTGAAATGTAAAAAAAGACACATGTCAATATTTATTATAGAAACGTCTTATAAGAGTAGATTATAGATCACGGTGACGTGAAATATTGTCAAACGAAATAATGCCAAATTTTAAATAAGGCGCCTTTCGCAACGTGACTTTGGTAACCAGCTACGCGGGATTAATGGATTTCAACCCTCTTTCTGCACGCAACTTGGTTGCTCCGCTCTGGGTATGTGCTTTTCGTCAGGACAACAACTAAACTAACTAAGCAGGGTAGTTTTCGTTTCTTAAAATGATAAATTCCATGCGTTTTCATCTCATAACATAGGTTCAAAACTTCTGACTTGTAGGCTTAAATGCATCTTACTGCTAGGTCAGTTTTCCAGCGCCAAAGGGGAGACAACGTACAACCTAACCTAACCTTAGTTGGACAAGCCCAAGTTACAACCTTCGCCAGAGATTGGAATGTGTTAGATAGAGTATTTTCTAAAAGGTCTAGAACTTTAAAATACTTGGCTTTATTGGAAAGATAATCTTATAACATTACTGTTATATCATAAATTCTGGTATTTTGACGTCGCAGTTGGCCCGAGTTGAGTTGAATTCAGAAGTATTAATTTCGGAAAAAAAATGTAAAACGTAGAGTGCTTTGTAAGCATTTAACTCCGGAATCGTTTATCTCTTTTCACCAGCGAAATCCATTTTTTTTTCTTTGTACGTCCGCTGAACCACTCAGCCATAGGTACTAGTCCATTGCACTTTCAGACAGATAATTCCTTTTACTTTTATTTATTTTTGAGAAGCTTCTCCTGATAATTCTTATGCCGGTCGTCCACTACGTGCCCAACTCATTCAACCAACTTTGTCCAATTCTTTATTCAACTCAAATATAAAGGGTGATTTTTTAGCTGGTTTGGTTTTGGCAACACTGGTTTTGACAGCTGACGTGTGTTTAGTACCTTGTGTCACTGTCAAACAGCTTCAGTTTGGTTTGCAATTTAACCATGGATCGTCTTACAAATGAACAACGCTTGCAAATTATTGAATTTTACTATCAAAATTCGTGCTCGGTTCGAAATGTTCATCGCGCGCTGCTTCCATTTTATGATCGGCATTCTCGACCTTCTGAGCAGTCTATTCGGAAGACTGTGACCAAATTTCGCACCAAATTTACTTTGTTGGACATTAAACCACCAACACGTTTACGTACTGTGCGTATTGAAGAAAATATTGCGGCCGTATCAGCTAGTGTGACAGAAGACCGCGAAATGTCGATTCGGCGCCGTTCCCAGCAGTTAGGCCTTTGTTACAGCACTACGTGGAAAATTTTGCGGAAGGATTTGGGCGTAAAGCCTTTTAAGATACAGCTGGTGCAAGAACTAAAGCCAGCCGACCTACCACAACGCCGAATTTTTGGTGAATGGGCTCTTGGAAAGCTGGCCGAGGATCCGCTTTTTTATCGAAAAATTGTGTTCAGCGATGAGGCTCATTTTTGGTTGAATGGGTACGTAAATAAGCAAAATTGCCGCATTTGGAGTGAAGATCAGCCAGAAGCATTGCAACAGCTACCAATGCATCCCGAAAAAGCCACTGTTTGGTGCGGTTTATGGGCCGGCGGCATTATTGGGCCATATTTCTTCAAAGATGATGCGAATCGCAGCGTTACTGTCAATGGTGAACGCTACCGAGCGATGATAACAAACTTTTTTTTGCCCGAAATGGAAGTTCTTGACTTGCATGATATGTGGTTTCAACAAGACAGTGCCACATGCCACACAGCACGCGAAACAATGGCGCAATTGCGAGGCGAGTTTGGTGAACAGTTAATTTCACGTTTCGGGCCGGTCAATTGGCCGCCTAGATCGTGCGATTTGACACCATTAGATTATTTTTTGTGGGGGTATGCCAAGGCTAATGTGTATAGGGACAAGCCCGCTTCGATTGACGCACTGGAAGCCAACATCCATGCATTCATTCGTGAGATACCGGCCGATATGTGTGAAAGAGTATGCCAAAATTGGACTCAGCGGATGGGCTACCTGAGACGCAGCCGCGGTCAACATTTGCATGAAATTATCTTTAAACATTAAATTGCAAGGTTCAAACTATCGATTCAAATAAATATTTCATTCATTTTTTCGAATTTTTTGTGTTTTTTTTTTTTAAAAAAAGTTCTAAACCTCTTAAAAAATCACCCTTTATTTATAGCCTCGTACACTAGTGCAGAAACTCACGTTGTTCGCGTTGAGCAACCCAATTCGGTTAAAATTTTACCATGTTTGTGTTCAACGCGTTTCATACCCGTACACCTAGTTGATCAACTGGTATCATTTTGGCAAGACACTCCGTTGCTCGAGTTGCTTAACCACATGTTCGATGAGGTTGCGCATTGAGTTGATCCACGCGTTGATACTCTCGTACTCTAGACCAAGAATCGCACGTTGAGCAACGTTGTTCAACACACTCATCAACTGACATAAACAGCTGTAGCACACCTTTGATAGTCAGATTTAATTTTAATTTATTTTGATTCATCCGGCAAATTTTATTTTAAAAGAAAAAGAAAAGAAATATGGCTGCCGTATTGATAATGTTTTGGAAAAAATAAGCGTTGAGAAGTTGAGAGCCTCGTGAAATTAGAATTGAATGTGTTGATCATGAAATTGATAAGTTGGGCACGTAGTGGACGACCGGCATTACTCTTGGATGTTTGTCAGTCTTTCGCGCAAGATTTGGGGCAGCAAATAAAAACTTTTCGGTGGTACCGGAGACACCTCGCTTAGCAGTCCAACGCCTTAATCTCTAAGCCACTGCACCCACTCAGTTTAAGAAGAAGCATCACGAATAACACAAATATTGGCGCAGAGACATATGTGCATATATTGGGAACCTAAAATACAATGTTTGAATAAATAATACTTAATACGTACCTTCCACGTAGAAATACATTGTCCAAGAGGTGATAAGTACTACTGATACCATCTCCTTTGGGTTCGCAAACCCTTACGTGAGTTGCAGCTCGACACAAATGAAACCACGAAAAGTACCTTAAATAGAAGCTGATTAAACTGCCTGCAGTCGAATATTTTTTTTTCTTTCATGCTTACACATGACTTAAGGAAGTCAAATTTTGGAGAACCAAGTTCCCAATAGTCTTAAATTTGTTCCCGGACAAAAGTAACGATGTTAGATTGCCTAAACATCGAAAGGCAGTACTTCCAAACGTTTGAATACTATTATCATTTAAATGCCTAAAAGAAACTTGTAAGGCAAACATTTTTTTTCTATTTGTCAATAAAATATACTTACAGTCCTTTGAGTTTATTTAGATAACAAAATGTATCTGATTTGATTTCTGTTAAACTATTACCAGCCAAGAACAGATGTTCCAATTGCGGAAGAGGAAATGAGTCCCTTTCGATGTCAACGATTTGATTGTGAGCCAACGATAACGTGTGCAGTCTTCCAAGATCGGGAAACATACCAGGCGCTAATAAACGTATCCGATTCTCGTTTATGTACCTTTAGAATGGTTGAAATATAAGGTTAGTTACAATACTAGACACACACACTATTACTTATTACAATATCTCCAGGTTAACTAAAGGACGAAAAATGTCCTCTCCGAAAGCTTCAATGTGATTGTGCCGCAGATCACTTCCAGGAGTAAGTTCGATGAAATGAATAAATATATAATTATATTTTATTATAATAACAAAAAAAACTTACAGTTCCGTGAGTGCATTTAGGTTAAGAAAATTGTAATTATACAATTTATGTATTTTATTTCCAGATAGAATTCTGCGTAAAGAGAAATATTCATAAATATAAGTAAATATGGTAGTAAAATGGTAAACATTTTACCAGCTTTTGTACAACAAACTTTTTACTTATATAGGGTGATTCATAGTGAGGTTTGATTTTCAATAGGTTTTTTTTTGACAGATCACGCGTGAGTGATTTGATTTGTCATTTTTGTTCAGCATCGTTTGGCAAGTCATATCATGGAAATAGTCAGCTGTATTACGAAAATCAGCGTTCTGTGAGAAATGTTTTTCGTGCGATTCGAAGAACTTACGGTGCGCATAATACACCTACTGAAACCACTATTGCCAATACCATTCGCAAATTTAAGTCCCAGTTTACATTAGTCGTTGATACTCGACCGTTAAGACCACATCCAGCACGGTATGGTGGTACATTATAAATCAAACCTTACGATGAATCACCCTTTACAATATATCAGAGTTATAAAAGAATGCAATGCTTTGGGTATTGCAATCGCTGAAGTCGCAGTCATTTGATTTATTATTTCGAATGCAATTGAAATATTTCACACCAGAACTGTGACTCCAATATCGAATTCCCAATCTATTTTGAAGTCTTTTGTGAGACAATCATTTGTAGCAGTCAAACGACTTGAAATAAAAAGAATGCAGTACGTTTTGAATGCTTGCATTCAAATCTTTGAAATCTTTTTGCAAACTTTTACAATCATTTCATTCTTTTTGTCTTTTGAATGCAGTCTTTTGGCTGGATGAAGTCTTTTAACTGTTATTAAGTGTTTTAGTATTGAATTCTTTTTACTTCAGCATTACCTCGTTTACACTGGGAACTGGGTTTAGATATAATTTCATGTAAAAGAACGCAAACTTTGTTGTGCACTGAGAAAGTGGTAAAAGATCGAACGGAAAACAAAATGGGCTTTAGTCAATTTTTCTAGACACAGAATTTTGATTGGTAAAAAAATGAAAACTGTCAAAAGATCAAAACACATTCAACTTTGTTGTGCTCTCCTGTTTCATTGTGACAAATACGTATTCAAACTTTAACGGGTTTAGTTTTTTTACACCAAAGTATACGATTACTTTTCATTGCAACACTTTTAAATTTTTTTTAAACAAAAATTTGAAACTGTAAACGTCTCTTGATTTTAAATTTAAACTTGGATTTATTAAAAAAACGTGTTCCTTTTGCTTTGACAACTAATCTCTTACTTCTCTAAAGACAAGTGTTTGGAACCTTGTTACAAATTTTAAAAGAGGTGTTTAGAAAGTGATACACCTCTGAGGAATTACCTTTTCGTGGTGCCAAATATTCAACTTAATTCTAGTTCATAACAAAACACACCTTAAATGAACATACTCAATGAAAGAATGATTAATGCCAGTTTTCCTGAGACCAGCTGCATCCAGAGGAACACCACAAGGAAGCGTCATCCCTCCATTACGTTGGGTGTTTGATAGATTGATAGGATATGTAAGCATGAAATACAAAAACAGATTGATAAAGTTACTCCACACGTACAATGGAGAAGAATAGTTTGCGACAGGAACCTTGGTATTTGCTATTAGCGAACTTTTAAAAACTTACTAACTTGTGGACAAAACAATGAATTCTTCGAGTCAACTCTCAAATACCGACGAACTTCTGCTATTTAAAAATACATATAAGAAACTTGAAACTTCCACTGGAATCGAAGAACGCAAAGTATTTTACCTACAGATACATAGAAGATAGTTATAGAAAGTGTGAACTTAACATAGTTTGGTCACGAACAGACGCATAAAGATGCACCCAAGATTTTCTATCACATGCCCATAGATGTATAAATAGTGCAGTGCAGCGAAATGACGTTTCATTATAAATAGTTTGTACTTTAGAGGGGGAATGAGCTACAGTTTTAACTTATTTTCAATTTATTTAAAGATGGATTTTATGTAGAAGAACAGTCCCTTAAAAAAACAAAAAAGATTTTAGTAAAAAACACAGATGAGCAATTAACCAGATAGTCAACTCATCGTACCCCTGTCCCCGCCTTGAACGCGCAAAGTTTTTTAAAAAATTACTGCAAAATCAACTCGTAAATTTTCTATATGTGAATATGTGTGAACCACAAAGGATGCTGTTGATTGTCAAAAATATGGTGTTTGAAGCCCAGTTTGTCATTAATGATAACTATAAGACATTTTTTTCCAAAATGGATTCCTTCTCCTTGGCACAGTACTGCAGGGTAAGAGGGTAAGAGGTAAATGTAGGCTTGTGACCTGGCCGCTGCGGGTTCAATCCCGAATAATAAAATTCTTCATCATTCTTCTACATTCCTTATCGTCAATCGAATCATCTGCAATTTCAGCACCAGATAGAGAACCATGAACACCCACGTCATCGTCAACACGAATGAAAAACTAGATCCGGTTGCTGTTGAATCAGTATGCCTTTTTGATGTTATCCACACTTTCTAAATTAGTTGGGAATTGTTGTTTGAGTTATAAATAAAGGGTGATCCATTTCGAGGTTCCCTGCTTTTTTAAAGAAAAAAAACACAGAAAATTCAAATTTAATGGAGAATGTTTATTATCATTTGAAAGAACATTCTTTGGATCATTTCATGGTCCATCCGTTGAGTCCAATTTTCGATCACTCGTTCGAGCATTTCGACTGGTAACTGGCGAATGACACGCGTGATGTTTTCCTCCAAGGCCTGAATCGAAGCGGGTTTGTCGGCATAAGCTTTTGACTTTACATATCGCCACAGGAAAAAGTCTAACGGTGTGATATCACACGGTCTTGGTGGCCAATCGACCGGCCCAAAACGTGAAATTATGTGCTCACCGAAATGTTCTCTCAATAAGTCCATTGATTGATGCGATGTGTGGGAAGTGGCGCCGTCTTGCTGAAACCAAATGTCGCCGAGATCACGAGCTTCAATTTCAGGCATCAAATAGTCGGTTATCATGGCACGATAACGGTCGCCATTGACGGTTACGTTCGCACCGGCATAATTTTTAAAGAAATATGGACCGATGATTCCACCGGCCCACAAACCACACCAAACCGTTGTTTTTTCTGCATGAAGTGGCAGTTCTTCAATATCTTCAGGTTGCTCTTTGTCCAGAAATGGGCCTCATCGCTAAACAAAATTTGCCTCGAAAACGTCGGATCTTCTTGGAACTTTTCAAGAGCCCATAGAGCGAAGCGATGTCGCTTGGGAAGGTCGAGCGGCTTCAGTTGTTGCACAAGCTGTATTTTGTACGCTTTCAATTTAAGATCTTGACGTAAAATGCGCCAAGTCGTTCCATACGTCAGTCCGAGTTGCTGCGAACGGCGCCGAATCGACTCTCTACGGTCTTCGTGTACACTCTCAGCTACGGCCGCTATATTTTCTTCACAGCATGCTGGACGTGGTCTATTCGGTCGAATATTATCCAATAATGAATGCTGGGTCTCAAAATGGGTGATGGTGTTGCGAATAGTACGCTCAGTAGGCCGATTATGTTGACCATAAGTTGAGCGAAGTGCACGAAACACATTCCTCACAGAACGTGAATTTTCATAATAAAGTTGAACAATTTGTAAACGTTATTCACGCGTAAGTCTTTCCATTATGAAATTCCAAACAATACTAAACAAAAATAACATGACAGCATGACACGACTCACACGTGATCTGTCAAAAAAGGCTATTGAAAAAAGTATTTCTATTGGATCACCCGTTATTTCTCCAGGCTTTATCAATCAGGATCATGGGATCTAGAACTGTTGACTTAAGGGACGCAATTTCTTTGTGGTAGAAGGTTTTGACAACAAAAAATGTTTATATGTCAACAAAAGTCTTAGAAACATAGGGTTTTTTTCAATTTACCGAGAGATTTTCGAAGGGCCAAGGAAAACTTCAGTTTAACGCGTGATTCATTTTATCAAGTGTTTTAGTTGTCGAGAGTAGATTGTATGTTAACCGTTTCGATTTTAAAGTAGAGGAATGAACGGTTAATGGTTAGGTTTAAAAAAGAGTTACACCCTCCAGTTCAGTTGTTTTTTTTTATATTTTATTTGGAAGGCGGAGAAGAGACGCTATCGCTGGAACTAATCAGACGATTTTTAAAATTCGTAATGTATATATTTATAACTTATAGCCGATTTCCCTGCCTTCCATACAATAAAAGTGGTTTGACAGTAGAAAATATATACTTACAACACATTTAATCGGTTCATTGGCGGAAAAAAGTTATCTGGCAAATACTCGATATTGTTCTGATCCAAATATCTATTAAAAGAAAAGTATAACAGTTAATAATTGGTATACATTATTTATTTATTTATATGTTACGTACAAAGTGTCCAAGTAAATTTCTGAAAGTCGTTTAAACGCATTCGGATAAATGATGTCAATCGAACAAAATTTTAGAACTCTGTAGGAAGAAAAATTAAATTAGAAAATTAAGAATATTGAATAAGTGATTGCAAATTGAAAACACTGACCAACATCCGTGCATTGTAGGTGATGCAATATTTCTTTAGCTTAAAAAATATTTAGTTTGATTTTGGGATATCGCTTTAAATACTTTTATTCCAAAAATATAGTCACTATCATTAACGGTTGGCTTACATGGCCACGAAAACCTACCACGCAAAATGAGTGAGATGTACAATACTAAAATGTCTTCTGTCTGTGAGGGACAGCACTACCAAATATGCGAAAATGTGTAACATTGTTATGGTCGGTTAATGTTAATCTACGTCGTAGCAGCCGAATTTAGTGCGTTTGATCTGTTATCTCACTCTAACAACTTTGAAATCATCAGCCGTGTGATTTCTTTAGTCTCTTTCTCGAGCTGATAGTGCGCAAGGCAGTTGTCAAAACGGAAGGCACTATCTTTAACAGATCAGTCCAGCTGCTGGGATGTGCGGATGATATGGACATCTTCGGACGTTCCCAGCGTGCCGTGGTGAAGAAGGCTATTTGAGAACAAGCCAAACTAGTTAGCCTTGAAGTGGATGAGGACAAGACAAAATTTTATATGCTATTAACAAACAAACAATCATCTTTCCACCGACTATAGGACAAAATGTCACTATTGATAGCAGCAACTTCGAGGTAGTTAAGGAGTTCATCTACCTCGGTGTAAACATCAACTCCAAAAATTACATCTTGGTGGAGATTCGTCGAAGAATTACCCTAGGAAACCGCTGCTACTTCGGTTTGGCTAAACAAATGGGATCAAATCTCCTAACTCGAAGAACAAAGTGCATGCTCTACAGAACCGTTTATCTGAAAGTTCTGTTATACGGCGCCGAGTGCTAGACGATTAGCAGGAAAGGACGCCTAATACTGGGTTTCTTCGAAAAAAAATTCTTCGACGGATATTTGGTCCTGTGTGCGAGGATGGCGAATGGAGGAGAAGATATAACCGCGAACTCTATGAGGATGTACCAAGATGTGGATGTAGTCCGGAAAGCCAAAACCGTAACTTTACTGGCTAGGCCACAACAATACTCCGGGCAAGAGGATCTTCGAATCCCAGCCCGCACGTTCGAGACGACAAGGAAGACCGTTTTAAATGCCAAGCCATCGCGGCTGCCAGAGCGCTTGGTCTGACCGACTGGAAGCAGCGTGCCCGGGATGGAAGGCAGCCGTGTCTCAGGCAGTGACCCTTCACTGGTCGAGAGCCGGATAAGTTAAATGAGTAAAATATTATGAATTAATATTGGCAGAATTCGGAGATGCTTGTTATCGATGCAATAATACAAGGAAAGTTCTAATCCCTCATTTCTGATATTAATATCGTCGGAAATAAGAAAGAAGATAATCAAACAAAAGACGACTTTAATTTGCCTGTATTTCGATTACGAAACAAAATAATATTTACCTACAGCTGAAGTTCAAATTATTTGATGATAATTGTTTACAAAGCTTAATTCGATTTAGCTCCGAAATACTTACAAAGTTTCCACGTCCGGTAATTCATCAAAAAAACGTTCGTTCAATGAGGAGAAATTGTTGCCAGTTAAATCCCTGAAAATGTCCTCAATTAGATTAATTAGACCAAAGTTCTGTTACATGAACAAATTTTCACTCTCACTGTATATACATTTTTAAAGTTCTTACATAAAGTTGAAAAAGTGAGTGTGATAATTTGCACACAACAGAACCCATTTTGTATAAGAAAATTATTTACAGCATTCGAATTCCATATTCAGGCATGGAGGTGGGTATATTAACTAAATTTTGAAATCGACATAGAACCTCGCTACCTCTACAAGGACATCTCGACCAAGAACTATTCCAATCTGAAAAAAAAAACATATTTTTCTTTAACAAAAAACAAAAAATCAAACTTTATAATCAACATTACAACATGTTCCAGTAAGAACGTCATCGTTTCTGCCAAAGGGTTGTTTGCGAAAAAAGTGGTCCCAAAATATGGCATCTACCTCGTTTTCGCAATTCCATTCATCTGAACCATCATTGCAATCTGCAGACCCATCACAGTTTAGACGTTGCGGTACGCATTCCTCTGATGTATTGCAGTGGAAAAACCCCGCTTGGCAGTTGCCCAGTTCATCGGGTAACTGCATTCCCTCCATAGTAGGCGATCCAACGTAAGAGTTCGAAATGAATGTTGAACCGAACTGCAGAAAAAAAACTATTTCCAAAAACTAGGTTAAGGCAAATTTTTATTTCCATTAAATTATATCCATCAGGTTTTTCTGTAAAAGGAAGTTTAACTTTAAAACTAAGAAAAAACATAAGGAAAGGCTACAGTCCGCTTGAGGCGAACAGTACGATACCCTATCCATATCCCTATATGCCCCAAAGAAAAAAGCATTAAGAAGGTGATGGATATCATTCCATTTAATGAAATTTATAAAAAAAAAACGCCCCCAAAAAGTGGGCGTGGCCAAAAACTTTGTATCGGCGATATATTGCAAAAAAATATTTTCTAAATATCTTGTTAAACATTTTTTCCAGTTTCTATGAAAATTTTCGCTGAAAACAGCATTTTAGTGAAAAAAGCCCACAAAAAATAGGCGTGGCAAAAAATCATATATGACAGACTATGTGTCAAAATTAATATACCCTTAGGATAGGGTATAAAAATGAATGATACCTAAGTTCAATTTGTTTATGTCAGCCGGCATTAACCCTGGAGTGTATCCAAAGTCAACTCATGCTCATCATGCTTATTGAGAATCCGCAGCAACATGTGTTGGACAGTATATAGAATCATTAGAAGGGACGCACTTACAAAAGAAGCGACTACAAAGGAAATGCTTACAAATTGACAGTAATCATTTAATTTTAAATTTTAACCTTCCGTTAGTCGCGCGCACCTCACAGGTGCATACATTTTTTATTTTTGGCGCCAAACTTTTGCACAGTGGTTTAGCACCCCGCCCTTTTGATTAGCTTCCTTATTTTTGTTGCTCTAGTCACCAGTACCACCGCGACCTCCGTCCGTGTCACATTTGAGTCGAAACGGATCTTCTCACACCTCACAGGTGCAACGCGCCTATATAGGTAAGTTTTTTAAATGTGTGATTTTCAATTTTGTTCTTCTTAATTTTGCGTATTGTTTTGTGAATATGTGTTGGAGTGGATTTTACTAAAGCTACATAAAAATAGGAAGTTTTAAAACAAAGATTCACCTGGTAGGTGCAGCGCGACTATGCATGTAACTTTGTCTGAATCCTGAAGACGTTAGTAGACTTCACAGGTCTTTATTTGATGAGGCTCTCACTCAAGATGAGGACTTTGGTGATGTGTCTGATTCCAAAAGTCAAGACGATATTCAAGAGCGTAAACGAAATTCTGATACTGAGCAAAGCTGTGAAGAATCATCTGAAGATGAAGAACCAGGCGATGCGTCATACTACACGGCAAAACGAATAAAGACTAAGAAGGTCATCGACTCAATTCAATGGAATATTAATCCTCCAACAAACAAAAAGCGATTCGGTAATCAAAACTTGTTAGTTCATCTTCCAGAAGTGATTGGAGAAGCAAAAAAGGCAGAGACCATTCTTGAAACTTGGCTCCTTCTTTTTGATCAAACAATGCTAAATTCGATTGTTACGTGGACCAATCAATATATTGATTGTGTAAGAGCTGAATTTGAACGTCCCAGAGATACTCGCCCAACAAACCTAGTTAAGATAAAGGCTTTTATAGGTCTGTTATACCTAGCTGGTGTATACCATGCGTCACGCCTGAACTTGGATGAGCTTTGGAATACCGACGGTGACGGCGCGGTTCCGATTTTTTATGAGATGTCTTCGATTTGATGACATGGAGACGCGTACTAATAGACGGGAAATCGATCGACTTGCTCCAATAAGAGAACTCTTCACAAGTTTTGTAGATAATTGCCAGAAAAGCTATTCCCTTGGGGAGAATGTGACACTTGATGAAAAACTAGAAGGGCGTTGTGCATTTCGTCAGTATATACCTTCTAAGCCAGCAAAGTACGGTATTAAAATCTTTGCCCTTGTAAAGGGTGATTTTTTAGCTGGTTTGGTTTTGGCAACACTGGTTTTGACAGCTGACGTGTGTTTAGTACCTTGTGTCACTGTCAAACAGCTTCAGTTTGGTTTGCAATTTAACCATGGATCGTCTTACAAATGAACAACGCTTGCAAATTATTGAATTTTACTATCAAAATTCGTGCTCGGTTCGAAATGTTCATCGCGCGCTGCCTCCATTTTATGATCGGCATTCTCGACCTTCTGAGCAGTCTATTCGGAAGATTGTGACCAAATTTCGCACCAAATTTACTTTGTTGGACATTAAACCACCAACACGTTTACGTACTGTGCGTATTGAAGAAAATATTGCGGCCGTATCAGCTAGTGTGACAGAAGACCGCGAAATGTCGATTCGGCGCCGTTCCCAGCAGTTAGGCCTTTGTTACAGCACTACGTGGAAAATTTTGCGGAAGGATTTGGGCGTAAAGCCTTTTAAGATACAGCTGGTGCAAGAACTAAAGCCAGCCGACCTACCACAACGCCGAATTTTTGGTGAATGGGCTCTTGGAAAGCTGGCCGAGGATCCGCTTTTTTATCGAAAAATTGTGTTCAGCGATGAGGCTCATTTTTGGTTGAATGGGTACGTAAATAAGCAAAATTGCCGCATTTGGAGTGAAGATCAGCCAGAAGCATTGCAACAGCTACCAATGCATCCCGAAAAAGCCACTGTTTGGTGCGGTTTATGGGCCGGCGGCATTATTGGGCCATATTTCTTCAAAGATGATGCGAATCGCAGCGTTACTGTCAATGGTGAACGCTACCGAGCGATGATAACAAACTTTTTTTTGCCCGAAATGGAAGTTCTTGACTTGCATGATATGTGGTTTCAACAAGACAGTGCCACATGCCACACAGCACGCGAAACAATGGCGCAATTGCGAGGCGAGTTTGGTGAACAGTTAATTTCACGTTTCGGGCCGGTCAATTGGCCGCCTAGATCGTGCGATTTGACACCATTAGATTATTTTTTGTGGGGGTATGCCAAGGCTAATGTGTATAGGGACAAGCACGCTTCGATTGACGCACTGGAAGCCAACATCCATGCATTCATTCGTGAGATACCGGCCGATATGTGTGAAAGAGTATGCCAAAATTGGACTCAGCGGATGGGCTACCTGAGACGCAGCCGCGGTCAACATTTGCATGAAATTATCTTTAAACATTAAATTGCAAGGTTCAAACTATCGATTCAAATAAATATTTCATTCATTTTTTCGAATTTTTTGTGTTTTTTTTTTAAAAAAAGTTCTAAACCTCTTAAAAAATCACCCTTTAGAAGCCAAAATGTACTACACTTCTAACATGGAAATCTATGCTGGCAAACAACCTGAGGGACCGTATTGTGTCAGTAATCAATGTACTGACGTTGTTCGCAGAATGGTTGCTCCAATAGTCAACACAGGGCGCAACCTAACCATCGATAATTGGTTCACTGACACACCCCTGATGAGTGAATTGACTGGTAACAAAATTTCACTTGTTGGCACCTTGAAGAAAAATAAATGGCAGATTCCCGCTGAGTTAAAAAATGTGTCAAGGCGATCAGAAAACTCAAGTGTTTTTGGTTTCAGGAAAGAAGGAACGATGGTATCCTATGTTCCTCGCAAAAACAAAAATGTTATTCTCATATCCAGCCTTCACTTTGACGATACAATTGACGCTGACACTGAGGATTTTAGAAAGTTGATAAGTTGTGTGCAGCCTATAATGTAGCCAGAAATGTACGCCGTTGGCCAATGGTAATTTTTTTTTCTGCTCTCAACGTGGCTGGTATAAATGCGCAAATAATGCATACTGGATATGGCTATTCAATAAGCAGCAGAAGGGCTTTTTTGCGTAAATTAGCCAAAAGTTTGACTATGGAGGAAATGGTTCGACGAAACAACGAAGAGAAGAGTCTAACTATGTCCCTACGCTTGAGATTGGCAGAGGTAACGAAGCAGGGTATACAAGGAAGTGCACCCATACTACCACAGGAAAATCGCAATAAAAAAAGGAAACTGTGTGAACCCTGTCATCTCAAAAAGGAACGAAAAAAAAACCAAATATTCTCGTGCTGTTTGTGGGAAGTACTTATGCTTAGGCCACATTACTATACAATTTGTGAATACTGTCACGCTAGTGCACATGGTGATAAATTTACGGATGTGGAGGAAAATAAAGGATGATCAATTTCGAGGTTCCCTACTTTTTTAAAGAAAAAAGCACAGAAAATTCAAATTTAATGAAGAATATTTATTATCATTTGAAAGAACATTCTTTTCAGATGGTCCATCCGTTGAGTCCAATTTTCGATCACTCGTTCGAGCATTTCGACTGGTAACTGGCGAATGACACGCGTGATGTTTTCCTCCAAGGCCTGAATCGAAGCGGGTTTGTCGGCATAAGCTTTTGACTTTACATATCCCCACAGGAAAAAGTCTAACGGTGTGATATCACACGATCTTGGTGGCCAATCGACCGGCCCAAAACGTGAAATTATGTGCTCACCGAAATGTTCTCTCAATAAGTCCATTGATTGATGCGATGTGTGCGAAGTGGCGCCGTCTTGCTGAAACCAAATGTCGCCGAGATCACGAGCTTCAATTTCAGGCATCAAATAGTCGGTTATCATGCACGGTTATTCGCACCGGCATAATTTTTAAAGAAATATGGACCGATGATTCCACCGGCCCACAAACCACACCAAACCGTTGTTTTTTCTGGATGAAGTGGCAGTTCTTCAATCTCTTCAGGTTGCTCTTCGTCCCAAATGCGGCAATTTTGTTTGTTTACATACCCATTGAGCCAGAAATGGGCCTCATCGCTAAACAAAATTTGCCTCGAAAACGTCGGATCTTCTTGGAACTTTTCAAGAGCCCATAGAGCGAAGCGATGTCGCTTGGGAAGGTCGAGCGGCTTCAGTTGTTGCACAAGCTGTATTTTGTACGCTTTCAATTTAAGATCTTGACGTAAAATGCGCCAAGTCGTTCCATACGTCAGTCCGAGTTGCTGCGAACCGCGCCAAAGTCACAGCGTGCTGGACGTGGTCTATTCGGTCGAATATTACCCAATAATGAATGCTGGGTCTCAAAATGGGTGATGGTGTTCTGAATAGTACGCTCAGTAGGCCGATTATGTTGACCATAAGTTGAGCGAAGTGCACGAAACACATTCCTCACAGAACGCGAATTTTCATAATAAAGTTGAAGAATTTGTAAACGTTGTTCACGCGTAAGTCTTTCCATTATGAAATGCCAAACAATACTGAACAAAAATAACATGACAGCATGACACGACTCATACGCGATCTGTCAAAAAAGGCTATTGAAAAAAGTATCTCTACTTGGATCACCCGTTAGTTCTTGAGTTCCTTTCTAAGTTTTGATACGTCATACAGATAAATGTATGTAGGTATTCAAAACTAGTTTTTGTTTGCGTCTAAATTCTGTTACATTTTTTTTTTGTGAATTGTGAAATTTCTTTTAAGTTTTTTTTTTTTTTGTTTGAAGTTATTTTATTACTTTTTATTAATTTATTTATTTCAAAATGCAATAAAATATATTATTTATATCAATTTAGTTGTTAACTAGTTTTTTTATGGATTTACAACGCGCCCTGACGCTTAGCAAATGGATTTACAGGCATAACTTGAGAAATCACCTCACAGGTGCAGCGCGACTAACGGTGTGAGGAAATAGGGAGCGCCTAACGGAAAGTTAATAATAGTTTTAAATCGATAAGTTTTAAAGATAATTAAATACCCTTCTATTAGCGTAACGTTGTAAAATCATTCAGTAAACTTGTTAAGTTTACGATGCAGTAAATCAAAAGTAAACATTTTTATGGGAAACATTTTACGACAAGATGTTCGTAAATAAAACATTAACACATAAATTTATGCTTTTGCGCAAATTATAATCGTACTAAGTTGCATGAAACTCCTTGATTTGTTTCCGTTTGTTTTCTTAAAACTATTCAAAATTTAAAATTCAGTGAATGACTTATGACGTTTCGTAAGAATATATACAGGGACGCTACAAAAGTAGAGCGACAGGGACAGCAAAAGACGCCATATTTCTTGCCGCTCTTTTGACATTTCTCTTCAGTAAGGTTTGCCATTTCATGATGGAGAGATATACGAGCCAGCAACGAGTCGAAATTATTAAAATTTACTACAGAAATTCGGAGTCAGTGGCCTCAACGTTAAGAGCGCTACGTCCAATTTATGGTCGTCATAATCGTCCTAGCAGATCAACAATTGAGCGTCTAATGGAGGCACAGGCATAGTACAAAATGTTCCCGTGCCAGTGAGACAAAGAAGTGCCCGTAGTGTCGAGAATATTGCTGCCGCTGAGGCTTCAGTTGAAGAAAGCCCAAATGTGTCTCTCACACGTCGTTCTCAAGCGTTGGGCATCTCTGTGACGTCGTTGTGGCGAATTTTGCGAAAAGATCTTCGCCTACATCCTTACAAGATTAAATTGACGCAAGAACTGAAGCCGCTTGACCACCAGAAGCGTCGTATGTTCGTGAATTGGGCTGAGCAACAACTTAAAAATGATTCGGATTTTCATCGAAAAATCATCTTCAGCGATGAGGCTCATTTCTGGCTGAATGGCTTCGTCAATAAACAAAATATACGGCATTGGTCAGGCAGCAATCCACACGTACTCCATGAGTCATCATTGCATCCTGAAAATATTACGGTTTGGTGTGGTTTATGAGCCGGCGGCGTCATTGGGCCGTACTTCTTCCGTGATGATCAAGACCGGCACGTTACTGTGAATGGGAATCGCTACCGTTCAATGATAGCCGAATATTTTTGGCCCCAATTGGATGATATGGACTTGGAGGACATGTAGTTCCAACAGGACGGCGCCACAATCAATTTATTGGAAACCAAGTTTGGAGAACGTGTTATCTCACGAAATGGTCCAGTCGCTTGGCCGTCAAGTCTATGGTCTATGCCAGCGACGATTGATGAACTTTGTACGAATATCGCAGCAGTATCGGCCGTCGAAAATTGGGTTCAGTCTCTTCAGCGTCTGGACTTCTGCAAGCGTGCCCGTGGTGGCCATGCAAAAGAAATCGAGTTCCATACATAATGGCATCGAACGTACTTTCACAGGAATAAAGAATTTCATAGATATCCAAAACCGTTTTTGTTTTATTTATAAAAACTTTTGTAGCGCTCTTATTGAAATACTCGATACAATGTAGGTCCGTTCATTTACTTACAAATTCGTACTAATTTGTTAGAATTCTTAATAAATTCTACTCAATGCCGTTCCCAAACTCGAAAAATTCCTAAACGAAAGCCGCAGCGAGAGTGTCAGTTGTCAGTCTCCTTCATTGAGAAACCGCAGTAAATTCAGTTGATTGATTTGAAATAAAATATTTTGTCGGCTTAGGCTAAGGCCTAAGAACTTAGCGGGCAAACAAATTGTATGGTCACCAGCGTTGCCAAAAAAAAGTCCCCAATAGGGCCTCTGTTTTGCGTTTTGGTCTTGGGCAACTGGAAATGGCCCTCAAATATCGTTTTTTCCTCTATTGCCTTATTTTGACAAATTATTTAGTTTTCCTTTTCAAACATAACGGATGTTGCATAGACAGGTTTTTTTTTTTTGATGAATTCCGTTCACCCGACCAAAATGAAATGAGGATAGCAATATCTAAACTGAACTTCTGCAAGGCTACTGGGCCGTACGGTCTACCCGACCCTATCAGTGCGGGTCAGATACGGCAGATCTTAAAGAAAACACAACAGGTTCCAATCGAGGCCTGTTGGTTGAGACCCAGGTCCACCCCAGACAATATTGCCAGCAAGTAAGCTAGGTTTGTTACGCGAGTGATATATCAGCGAACCATATTACATTTCGATTTTGCGGCTAAGTTTCCCAAGGAATTGGTAGCGAAATAAAGTATTGTTTTTATTTTCGAAATTTTTTTTAATTTCAGACAAAAAAAAGGATCCATTTAAACCTTCAATGAAAAGTGGCTACTACTTTTCACAAATTGCCCTCAAAAAGGCCCCCAATATTTTTTCCTTCGTGGCCACGCAGTCAGTCGCAAGTGACGTTTTCTAAGCGGCAGAGCGGCGTCGCTCAGCTTTCAATTCTATTACAATATAAAAAAATTTGATATAAACCTTAGATAATTCTGTAAATGTTAAAACTTTCTTGTCGCTCAATTAATGGCCACATGCTAAGAGGCTAGGCTCTTAAAAAAATTTAGAACGTATGAAATTGTACGGATGAGGTCACGAAGTCGCTGAGCGGGAAGCGAGGTTTGTAAGCTTACGTTTTTACCGCTTTGCAGCTTGCCGCTCAGTGCGGGGTCTTAACCTTTATGCGTTAATTTTTAATTTTTAACGCACGCACGGTAGCTGCGGATTCCATGGGTCGGGGCCTTTAGAGTGTTAAAAGGCTAACTAACTCCACAAATGGAAATTTTACAGGAGAAGGAAAAAACTACACAAACAATTTTTTTGTCTCTTTAAAGTAGAATGGAGAATATGATAAAAATATGAAAATAATGATCTAATAAATAGGTATAATTTTTAGTTGGTTCAGCAAATATAATGAAATGAGTGAAATGAGTCAGTGTCACAAAAGACTGGCATGTATTTTGTTATGTGTTACTTCAAATCCGAGGTGCTAAATAAATAAATAAGAAGCGAACCACTAATTCTCCGCCATTATCCATGGATGGCACTTGCATCGCCGAAACCGAAAGATTTTCCATCCTCGGTATGTGCGTTAACAACAAACTTGGTTGGAATGACCACATATTCGATGTCGCCAAGAATGCTGCGAAATGTCTAGGCTTCCTTAAGCGATGCAAGAAATATTTCACCCCTTCTGATCTGGCTACAATCTACAAGGCGTTCATTCGCCCAAAACTTGAATACAACGCTCATATCTGGTCTGGTGCACCAATGACATATTTGGAGCTACTTGACAGGATTCAAAAACGTGCGGTAAAATTTATTGGCGATCGAGACATCACGAAATCATTTGACTTTCTTTGTCATCGTCGTGATGTCTCCTGTCTGTCATTGTTTTATCAGTACTTCCTCCACAAGTGCTCAAATGAAACAGCCAGTTGCATTCCACCCCGACAGCAATTCAACCGCAATACTCCCCGTGCTAGGAATGCACCTCAGTTTACCCTCAAGCCTGTATTCGGACGTACGGTGAAATACAAGGATTCGTTTCTCAACCGTACAATACGAATGTGGAATGCTCTACCACGCTCTGTTTTTCCTCTGCATTATAGTTTACAAACATTTAAAACCAACGTGCATCGGTTTCTTCCTTTCTCTAATCCTTCACTTCCCTAATGCCCGCACTGTGTTACTTCATTATAAGGGTATCCAAAATCCCTTTAGTGCTGTTGTCTGTCAAAAATGTAGAGTTTGCAGGCCATTTTGACATTAATAATACCTATCTATGTACATGAAGTTTTTTTTTCCAAAACAGATGCCGGATCAGTGATGCTATTGCGGGTGTGAGCTAGTCCATTTGATTTTCATGCAAAAACTTATGCAGACGCAATTCTACTCCTCGTTCATGCTAAAACTCATATTAAAACCAGAGGACGAGAGCGAGAGAGCAAAAATTTCCTTTCAGTCGACTATATAAAGGGTCCGCCATCTTACGTTTTTTTTTTTCAACTAGTGCTTATTTCGCAAATGGTAACACTTAGCTCATGTCTGATTTGACAGATAATTAGTTTTATGAACAACAAATATGGTTGTGTATACGCTTGAACAAGGAGTGGCCGTTACAGTCAATGGCGATCGTTATCGGGCCATGTTGAACGAATTTTTGTTCACAAAAATTGAAGAGGAGGATATTGGCAACATTTGGTTTCAACAGGACGGCGCTACGTGCCACACAGCCGAAACTACATTCGATGTTTTGCGCCCTGTTTCAAAAAAAAAGAAGTTATATGGCGGACCCTATATAATTTCTTTATATGGACGTTACAATACCACAGAATGAATAAATTTGAAGAAATAATAAAATTTAAGGCAATGGGTCATATGAAATAAACTTTTTTGATATTTTTTCCCATATTTTGAAAATCAAAAGCGGCTTGTTACAGCTATATTTGCTCATGGTATAAAGTTCTTACGTTTGTAAGATCGACTACTATCGAATTAGTCAGCATCAAATAGTTTTAATTTAATTTATTTATTTACGTACCAGTTAATATCGCGACGATTTGAAGATACACATTTCGCTTGATAATATATTCAACCACGAGCATCCTTAATCACGTTACGGTCCTCCAAATAGCTTAAGCTAGCTTTTATGTATACATCAGAATACAATTATTTCTGTTTGAACCCGAAATCGATTACTGAAAAGAAAAATATTAATCAAATCAACAAAGGTTAGCAAGCTAGCAATCTGCAGTAAGATTGCATTTCGCAGTTCTTCACTGACATCCGCAATAAATTACTCTGAGTACGCTTGAGTCTATGAGTCTTGAATAATTAATGATTTTTTATTACATTAGCTACATCGTGATAAAACAGATCCACGTTTAGCACAGGAAACCTTTTTCAAGAACCGAGGATCTTCCGGGTTCAAATAAAAGGGCCGCACTCTACACTTTTATACAAAGCCAAAGAAACAGGCATTTTGTCTATCTACAGCATCATGGACACAGATCGAAGATAGATTGTGGAACCGGTGAAGGTGTATTCATAGAGAAATTAAAGAAACACACTCGATCAGACTATCTGTTAGCAGTTTTTTTTTTAATCAGCTCTGGACCTGGCAATTATGAAAGCGGCCCGACCCGTACAGTATTAAGGTTGCCAATACGACGTAAGGATGTTGCCATATTCATTGGCAGTCAAGCGGCCGTAAAACCAATTAGTGCTATTAAAATAAAATCGAAGGTGGTTCATCGGTGTCGCGTAGAGCTCAATGCTATTGGCTCACAGCATGAAGCATATCTCGGGAAAAAGATTTATCTTTGGTTCAATAAGGGAAGAGGGAAATAAAACTGTTCAGCGTAGCGTGCAACCAAGGATATGTTTTCATAGGCGCCTGCTTGCCGAAAAGCACATACTCCGAGCGGAACGAAAGTCAAACCATTAAGATTTTACTGTTTGACAGTAAAGTTTGATACATTGCTGATACCACGTAATGAAACTAAATCTCAAAAATTACGACTTGCGGGCCGTGGTACTCCTCACTGTCTCTTTCACTGAACAGAATACTTGGAAACTCCTTCTTCCAAGAATATTACTGGGTAATCACGAGTTGGAAGGAAAGACTTTTAGGCCACAACACCTACCTATCGCCCACTGAAGTGTACCACAATGGGTCCACAAGGACCTACGAGTTTGAAAAAAGAAACTCCTCTGCTCCGCCGACCCATAAACCTAACCTTATTATTTGAGTTCCAAGTACACCGCATCCAGAAGTAGCTTTGCAGTAAATTGATCAAGAAGATCGCCCAATTCAGCCGGTGAATAAAAAGCATTCACTTGTCAGATTTACGTTCACCCACCTTGCGTGATTGATATAAAATACATATCTCAGCCGTAAAAATGTGTGAGTGTAAAATATTCTCGGTAAAATGAACATCTTTTCCAAATTGCTTCAAGTTATCATATCAAGTACTGAAAGTTCCTATGTTTTATTTTAATTATTTGAATGGAAAAGAATTGTTTACGTTGTGCTAAATTTAAATTCTCCATAGAATGTGATTGCTTTAACAGTCTTTAAAAAAAAAATGTATGTGAATAACTTAATGATGACCACATGGCCAAGGTGAATCGCTTTAAAAAAAAAAAAGGATTTTATGCAGCTTATTGTGTATACGTAAAAGAATGCGCTGAACCATATTTCACAGCATGTGAATCCAATGAACAAAGGCGAAAAACAAATTGTTAATTATTATTCATTTTTTTTTTTTTTTTTTTTTTTTTGATGTGCAATTTACTTATGAAGTCGAATAGGAACACTAAACGTCTGCTATTTATTGCAATATTGTTTGGAAATTTCCACAATAATTTTTTAAAAAAAGTTCCTCCAAGGGCTTAGATATCATCCTTTTTTTAATATTGATAAAATTAATTATTAATAAAATTTTTAATTTATTAACGCACCTTTAATACTAATTCAATTCCTATCGTTGAGTTCATAAATTCTTAAAAAACAACCTCATATGTAGGTAGATAATAATAAAAAAAACACACGAACACACACACACTATATAAATGAGCTCTAGGATTTGTAAAGTTATTAAAATTCCTCGTACTTTAGTCTTTGATATTCGCCTGCCGACTGTTTCCAACACAAAACATGCCTAATTGATATTGATAAAGATTTCTCTAATATATTGAACTTTCTTCAAAAATAGCATAAACAAAGTAAAAAATATGTATGCTCAGAACTTTAACGAATTGTATGCAAATGTACTTAAGCTTTCTGTTCTCACGCACAATATTTATACCAATTCAGATGTTTTTCATTCAAAAAATAAAAATGTGTATTCGGTAAATATTGCAAAAAAAAATAAAAACAATTCCTCACGTGCGGTTGTTCCGATGGAACATTCAGTCTGTTTTTGATTTGTTATTTATAAAATGATTGCTTATGTTACATTTGAGTATCTTAAAGAAATAAATCTTAGATATGAACATGATTTCATCGTTGCAAATAATATCATAATTATTGGAAAACTGTCTTAATCAAACATCAACAGGATACAACTTAGGTTAGGTTAGGTTAGGACAAGGGTTGTGATGTAAGAGTCACCACACAACACTAGGCACCGAAGCGGGCCCATCGCTCGATCCCTGGGGAAGCGATTTAATTTTTACTCAAAAGGTAGCCAAAAAAACTAAACACTGAGTTGTTGAAGTGTCTCCCTAAGAATTTCCTACGACTACGTCTCGCATAGACACCATAGGTGCAGTATATCCTCAACAGCCTGCAGATCACTACAGAGTCTGCATCGGACGGTCCAGTCTCTTTGCATTCAAATTTGGCATTATTTCTTTTTCAAAATTTAAATAAGACCAAATTGGCTTTATTTCTAAATACAAAGCGAAATAAAGCCAAAAAAAATTGAATACAATATGGGAGGCATGGAGCCTCCCTGCAACCTCCCCCCAGCGCTTGGTTTCACTGTTAGATTTGGAGTAGGTGCGAAGTTGGGTATATCCAAAGAATTATTGGGCTTAAAAAAAGTATATATTTTATAACCATCACGAAATCATTAAGAATTAGAATCTTAAAAACCAATCTTAAAAACCAAATTGCCAGTTTCAAAAGCCGAAATAAAGCCAAACTAGGAATTTGGTATTATTTCAATTTTGTAATGGAAATAATGCCAAATGTTTTTGAATTTGGCTTCATTTCGTTTGGCGTTATTTCACGTCACCTGTTTTCGCAAGAGGCAATGCCCTGTCAGGATTCCTACTAATAGTCTAAGCTTATCCCTGCTAAGTTTTAAAACTGCCTGGAACAGTCGAGAAATGACACCGGAGATTTTGACACCGTGTGTCCCCCAAGACTTGACCATCTTCGGATGGTAAGATACAACTTAATCAATTAAGTTTACATAAGAACAAAATTTTTTGGAAAAACAGACAACTGACGAATGAAAAACGGGTTAAGGGTGATAGCATTTTAATTATGTGAGCGTTCTATTCGATTACCGGTCCCTTTTGCAGTTCACACACCTTACAAATTTTAACAAATGAGTTCTCACAAGAAAGAAATTTGTTCGGAGAGTTCAAAACAAATTCACGTGTGTGAGAAAAGAAAATATCGTTTTTCACTTGCGAGAGTTATCGCAAAGATATGTTTTATGTTCCACATCGATTTTATTTGGTTGCCATTTTTGTGTGAATGTTTTTTTGTTAGTTGGAATTTGACAGTCGTAGAGAGAAGACCGTAAAAACGTGTTGAAATTATTTTAACATTTAATTTAAATAATTGTTCAAATGTAAGTTTTACGAATTTTACAAGATGATAGCGACTGGTCCCACGATCTCCTGATGTGACGCCCCCCGATTTCTTCTTATGAGGGTACTTGAAGAAAAAGGTTACATCAACAAACTAATCACAATCTCGATCCTTAAGGACAGCTTTAAAAACGAAATTACTGAAATTACACCAGAAGTCTGCAAAATGTGCTTAAAAGAAGCGATACTTACTTAGCAAGTAGATAGTTTACTTGTGGTCTCTACATTCAGCTCCAGCGAGGTATTCGTCGAAACGGAAATTTCTCTGATTTTATAAAAACCTGAATTAATATCTATTCAATGAGCCGATCGTGCTCCAATACTTTAAAAATTATTTTTGAAGGCTTCGATTATCGGATGACATATCAACTTTTTGTTACATCGATACATTTTGTACACCTCTATCTACATCTACATCTACATCTTTGTAAAGTAAATGTGTCGTCGCTTCTTAGTATGCGAACATGCGTTTATTTGCCGTTCCATTTGAATGCCGATGCCATTGGGAGAACGAAAGGATAAATATTTAGTTTATAACTTACTTACTTAACTGGCTCCCGACCCGTAGAGTCCTTGTTAGTGACACGTCAGCCTTTCGTCCACAGCGATCCTACCGTTCTGATGAGGCGTTCTTTGTCGGCCCTGGCTACTCCAGGTATGTTCAAAATTTCTTTCTCTGGGCAGTTCGCAACTTCTTCCCCTTCTTGCCACTTCCACAGTCGAACTGCAATAAGAAAGTAATTAAAGTCGACGTTTGCCCCTCGATAATTTAGCTCGTTCAAGATCCTCGTTAGATTCGCCGACCGTCTGGAGAGCGCCAGTTTACTGTGTCAATCCTTAGCCCTGGAAACCTAGTGGTAGGTCGAGTTCATAAATGTAAAAATGCTGCAAGCCTGCCAATGTCGAGTTTATTATTGTAAAAGTACTGCATTATGATTCAGAAGTTCGGCAACATTTGTGTTCATAAAAGAAAATTAACAGTCAGCGTGCATGTGTTTTTGTTTTTTTTTTCGCGCTGTATGAGAATGGCAGGAGAGAAAATATGTTCACAATTTTCGCAAATTGTATTACTTTTTACTAAAATATATGTATATTTATTTTGCATTTAAATATAAAATTAATATTTACGTTGTAGGACTTAATAAGATCAAAAAATCTTTGGAGATACATTTTTTTGGGCGCTTTCCAAGTGTATGCTGTCCACGAGATTTATAATAAGTCTTAATATATTTTTTTTTTCAGACATTGTTATGGATTGATGGTGATTCTAGTATTCGAGCGTTTATTGATTGACAAAATTATTTTCCCATCTGTGAAACTTTTGTTTGTAATATGCAATTATGTACTCATTTTTGTTAATGCATGAATGCCGCATTCATGCAGCTTCGTTTGCTTTCATAAATGTATTCAATGAATATTTATTGCAGGACATGGGCAACATTTACTTATCACCGTAGTACAATTTACAACATGTAAGGTTCATAAAACTCCTGATATGGTCTACAGCCACTTATCGACTTAAAATCAATCACTTTTGATCCAAGCCGATTACTCGGCAAAACAAATCCGCATACCTGTCATCATCCATTGCATCTCCTGGATCACCGCATCAATGTCATGTGAACAGACTCGTATTTTTAAGTTGCGCCAGTGTTGGCACATTCCAGATACAAATTTTCATGTCCGTTGACGTTTTGGGACTTGTTGCCGTTTAAAAGAAATTATCAGGTTTTGACACAATCGGTAAGTTACCCCAACGGTACAATCCCCAAACCAGGAGGGCCAGCCCTGTAATTTTGGTACCAGTAAACGTACCACCATCTCTCTTTCAGACCCCTTACTAGTAGACTAGTTCTGAAAACTCCTTACTGACGAGTTCCAAATATGTCAAAGTAGCTGTCTGTCATAATAACAGTTGACGACACCATTGATAGTGATTGATAGTCCAATTGACTGAGGACAGTACCCGATGGTTATCAGGGGTACAATTGAAATGTATATAATGGGTGATCCATTTCGAGGTTCCCTACTTTTTTAAAGAAAAAAACACAGAAAATTCAAATTTAATGGAGAATGTTTATTATCATTTGAAAGAACATTCTTTGGCATTTATTTTTTGAAGATTATGTCTATCAAATGTTGGCCGTTGCTACGTCGCAGATGGTCCATCCGTTGAGTCCAATTTTCGATCACTCGTTCGAGCATGACACGCGTGATGTTTTCCTCCAAGGCCTGAATCGAAGCGGGTTTGGCGGCATAAGCTTTTGACTTAACATATCCCCACAGGAAAAAGTCTAACGGTCTAACGACCGGCCCAAAACGTGAAATTATGTGCTCACCGAAATGTTCTCTCAATAAGTCCATTGATTGATGCGATGTGTGGGAAGTGGCGCCGTCTTGCTGAAACCAAATGTCGCCGAGATCACGAGCTTCAATTTCAGGCATCAAATAGTCGGTTATCATGTAACGATAACGGTCGCCATTGACGGTTACGTTCGCACCGGCATAATTTTTAAAGAAATATGGACCGATGATTCCACCGGCCCAAAAACCACACCAAACCGTTGTTTTTTCTGGATGAAGTGGCAGTTCTTCAATCTCTTCAGGTTGCTCTTCGTCCCAAATGCGGCAATTTTGTTTGTTTACATACCGATTGAGCCAGAAATGGGCCTCATCGCTAAACAAAATTTGCCTCGAAAACGTCGGATCTTCTTGGAACTTTTCAAGAGCCCATAGAGCGAAGCGATGTCGCTTGGGAAGGTCGAGCGGCTTCAGTTGTTGCACAAGCTGTATTTTGAACGCTTTCAATTTAAGATCTTGACGTAAAAGCGCCAAGTCATTCCATACGTCAGTCCGAGTTGCTGCGAACGGCACCGAATCGACTCTCTACGGTCTTCGTGTACACTCTCAGCTACGGCCGCTATATTTTCTTCACAGCGTGCTGGACGTGGTCTATTCGGTCGAATATTATCCAATAATGAATGCTGGGTTTCAAAATGGGTGATGGTGTTGCGAATAGTACGCTCAGTAGGCCGATTATGTTGACCATAAGTTGAGCGAAGTGCACGAAACACATTCCTCACAGAACGTGAATTTTCATAATAAAGTTGAACAATATGTAAACGTTGTTCACGCGTAAGTCTTTCCATTATGAAATGCCAAACAATACTAAACAAAAATAACATGACAGCATGACACGACTCACACGTGATCTGTCAAAAAAGGCTACTGAAAAAAGTATCTCTACTTGGATCACCCGTTATATATCTTAAGTAAGTTCAGTAAATAAAATTCGTTTTTCCGTCTACGTATATACATGTATTTTTTTTTTATTTTTTTTATTTTTATTTTTTAGTTTGTATGCACGATTTTCTATACCTAGTTTTTTTTTTAAATTAATTATTTGTTACTTTTTGTAATAAATATTATTTATGTCTTTAGTCTGCTTCAAAAAGTAATTATCTTTTGACTCATTATCTTTGTATTATATATTTTTTTTTTTTTGACGTATATAATAGGTACAGTACCAAAATCGAACTTTTCACGTATATAAAAGTGAATTTCCTTTAATAAAATTTAACATACAATATTCTGTACAATAGAAGTCAGTCATCGATCCTTCTTTTAATCATGGTTTTTGTTTTTGTATTTATAGTTTTCGTATTTTGAATAAATTCATTTTAAGAAAGAAAATATATATATATGTAATAATATATTTCATATTAATTTTTGTTCAATGTTGAACGCACATAACATAAATTGAGCTACATTATCGTATTTACATACAGACTACAAATAAACACGGTAGAATAAGAGTACATTTCCCTTCAAAAAAAAAAAATTATAAATTTGTAACTTTATTAATTCTCTTAATTGTATTGATAAATTTTAATTTGAGAATACGAAAGAGTATGTTAGGAAAAGTTTTATTGCCAAAACTTATTTTCTTTTATATTTGTTTTTTTTTTTTTTGTTTTTTATATATCTGTAATTATGCATAAATACGACCTAACCTATTTTTTGGGTGTAAAAAACTGAATTTATCTCATTCTTATTGGTTTTTTTTTTCTTTTGCGGATGAATTTATGGAATAAATCGCACGGTCATGAAGCGCTTAGAACTGAAACTGTGGAACCTCTATTCGAATGATGCGAAGTGTCGCATTCCTCATTTGCACAACTTGATCGTACGAGACATAGGTGATTAATAATAACGAAAGCAACACCAAATAAATAGTGCTCTATGAAGGACGTATTTTAATATATTTTGAGCCACATTAATCTTTTAGTGGGATCTTCGTTTCATTTTAAGTTTTAAGACAATGACTAAAATTCGTTCCCCCAACAGTGGTTGCGATTGACCTCGTAATTTGTAATAACAATTTGCCATTAACGACAGGTCGAATCGTTTGCCGTAACAAGGCTACTGAATTTCCTCAAACTCATACCTAAAGTCGCTCAAAATGATATACGGTATTGTCATTATAAGAATGTTTGCTTCCATTTGCCTATCAATCAATCGTCGTTCTACAGAGTAATGTTAAATATGAGAGTAGCAATGAAAAGCCAGCTAAGCCACCATTTTTTATTATTTGAAGCATTAAATATAATTAAATAAAATATTAGGGTTCACTTGTTATAATAAGCGCTTGAAGTCAAAACAAAATGGTATTTGGCGAAAATTACAACAGTGGCTTTTACAAAAAGATAAATTGCCTTTCATTTAAAATTATTTATGGAATTTTTTATCAAATGTAACCTTTGAATAAGCTCTTATTCTCAATAACGCAACGACATGTATGCAGTAGTTTAGATATTGCAACAACCTAGTCAAATACGCTCCCAAAAAGTGGCAAACAACTTTGAATTTTCCAATTCTTAAGAAGTACGTTGTTTACACGTAATTTTGTTATGACATTTTTCTCGTCTTCTAACGAATTTTTCAAAATAAAAAACATTTCACTCAAAAACAACCCCAAAGAATAGGTGAATAGTGAATCGTTCAAAGTGTTATTGCCTACAGACTTTCGCCTAATACAAAGTATGGCACTTAAACCTGCCGTGGTTTGAAAGAAGGAAGTTGGGCTATTAATTATTCGGTGCCCAATTGTTTCCTGAAGAATATCTTCCTTGTAATACCACATAGGACTGGGCATTCGCATGAAAAAAAACCGGCACTTCGATGAGTCAACTTCTTTCATATTATATAGGTAATCGTTCAAGCCGTAGTAACCTCTGAGGTAACCTTATACGTTTTTGATATTATGCCGACTTATATTTAGACAATTGGCATTGTTGTGAGGCTGGATTGCTCGCTATGGCTGTCTTAGACCTGCTTTGTTACAATGCATTTCTAGGATGCCACTGAAAGGTATCACAATGGACTTGGAACTTAAGTGTGGTGAAGAACAGACCGCTCTGCTTCGTGGACCCATAAACATAACTCAACAACAACCCACCCGATTTACTGAATCGCTACTCGTCCGTCTGTGGGGTTTTCCGGCTACAATTTGAAGTCTACAATAAAACGTTTAATGCTGATCTGAAGCAAATATTATACAAATGTTTAAATTATATTAAAAACGTGTTTCTTATACTTTCTTGTAGAAACGATGTTGATATTGTCTTATTGTCAGTCACCATAAAAAGATGAAAAGTCGTTTGACGAAATGTACAAATAATTGATGATATTAATTACTGTTCCCCCTCTTAAATATAAGATGCTTTGATTGTCCGTCAAAGGAAAAATATACCCATTTGCAGGAATAGCAAGGGAAAACAAATCCATCGAAAAGTAGCACACTTTACACCCAAAAATAGGTGAAGTTAGCTGTAGAAATGCATAATGACACTTTTTTTTTTTTTTTTTGAAATGAATAAATATTTATATAAATTTTAAATGAATTTGTAAACATATTATGTAGATATGATTTCAGTGTAATGTTATTAATTTATGTTGGAAAATAAATTTGTTTTTTTTTTTTTTTTTTTTCATGGAAACAGTCTTACATTATGTATAAATAATCTTTAAATGTCGCACAAAACAGAAACAGAAACAGAAATTTTGTAACTGAAGTTAGCAGCAACAATACCAAAACTATATAAACTGAATTTACACACGTATGAAATATAGGATATATAGGAAAACATTAGGCATTCTATGACCTTCTTAAGTAAATTTCCTTTACACGAACAATTTACATAGGATTATTGCACAGATTTGTTTTGTTTTGTTTTGTTTTTGGTCAATCACATAATCAACGCAAGCAAACGAACATAACGTCATAATACATTTACATATATATATATATATATATTGTGCGTTAAGTATCCTGATTGAGGTCGGCTTCCGTGTAGTCAATGTCACTATCATTATCGAACCCATACCAATATCACATGACCATTATTTGAAGTGCTACTCATTGATCTATTGTCCGATATATTCGACGCTGTGGCTCGGGGGTATAATGAATGCGAGTTCGAAAATGTTGTGGTGATCCGGGAACACTCTCGGATCCACGTCTTGGTGGCGGGAGAGGCGGAGAAGCATTAATGAGTCTGAAATTAGTTGTAAATAAATATTTTTTATTTCATGGTTTCTATTTTTCTTACCGCCTATTTAACAAAGGAGATCCCGGTGGCTGCCCGCTAAGTTCCAGCAAATTTTTCCTTAACAGAAGTGGTGATTGACCACGGTTGTACCTAGGTGGTGGATCGGGACTACGATGTCTTCGATCAATACCTGTCAATATGTGGGGACTCGGTGACTGCATATAATTTCGCTGTTTTGGATCGGCTGGTGTTTTCATCAATTTGTCTGCACACGTAGAGGAAGGATCAGCAATGGGAGATCTCATTAGGGTGGCACTACTATTTGGTGCATATGACATGTTCCCACTGCAACAGGGTTCCGATTTTCGATATACACTTCCGCAGTTACTTGCGTGTTGTTCGGGTTTTATGTCTTCATTGGTTCGATGTGAGGAATTCAACTGCAACTTAACATATGAGGAAAATTGTCGCTTCATCGCACCTGCAAGGGAATTAAACCATCCTACAAAATTCAAGGTTGGTGATGATAGCGGCAGTGGGAGAAAAAGCACATGTGTTTAAACAAGCGAGCAAGCACAATTTGTGAGGTATGCAATAAAATGTATATGTATGTGATTTGTAATTAAAAAAGTGTGTATGTTGTTTATAAACCTTACTCGTAGATAGATTTTGTATGCGATGCCAATCACCCAGATGTTTTATCATCATTATTTTTACATCCCCAAAGATAACACTGTTGTTGGCTCACCTCGGTACATAAAAAAGGAATAATTATGACCGGCAGTTTGACATAGTCTTTATAGTGTTTTCTCATAATTTTTATTAGACCCAATACCAGTGATAAGAAATGGTTTTTGCAATACACCACCAAAATATACTCGTAAACCTAGTTGATTTCTATATGGATCAGTCGATGATAATTAAACACTGGCAGCATTCTAATAGCTTTGCCGAGCCTAACCTAGCAATGAACGACTATACTGCAGCTAAGTATAAGTCACCGTACTTCCTTGCTGCATTCCTAGACAGTCCTTTTATAAGCTATCATATGCTATCATACTAAAAAAAATACCATCAAAAGATTAAATTTATTTGGGGGTTCTCTTGAAAACCAACTCTGAAAAGCTCATAATGAGAACTCATTTTGACTGCAAATTTTCTTCTACAAGGTGGCGCAAAAGTAATCCTCCTATCAGAAAATGCTATAAATTTTGCGAATGGCCCCTAATGTCAGTTCTGTTTTGACATTTGTGTAGCAAACACATGCAAAATACACGTTAATAAACAATGTTAGGCTACACTGCTCCAGAACGCGGAATATTGGTGACTATTTATTTGAGCAATAATCGGAGGCGTAGCCGATGATGTCATGGAAGCGCCGTCGATATCGACCAGACGACGTGCCACGCAAATGGGTATCAGTCTTTACAGCGAATTTTGGTACAAGATTTGAAGATGTTTCCGTACAAAGTCCAGACGGTGCATCAGCTGTTAGCTGCTGACCGCCAATCGCGTCTAACATACGCTCAAGCCATCCTTAATCACCACCAAGAGGAAGATGATTTTTCATCAAAAATAATCATGAGTGATGAGGCCCATTACGTAAATAAGCAAAATTTACACTTCTGGGGCACTTCTGGCATCCGTATGTAACCCACGAAGTGCCATTACACCCGCTCAAAGTCACTGTATGGTGTGCTGTTTTCGCTGGAGGAGTCATCGGACCTTTTTTCTTCGAAGACGTCGCGGGCCAAACGGTTACTGTGAATGTTGAGCGCTACAGAGCAATGATCAACGAGTTCTTTTTGCCGCAACTTGATGAATTGAGATTGGAAAACATGTGGTTCCAACAGGACGGTGCAACGGCACACACTGCACGTGCCACAACCGATATGCTGAAGGATGCATTTCCCGGGCGCGTAATCTCCCGTTTTGGCGATTTGCACTGGCCAGCAAGATCGCCTGATTTGACCGCTCCAGACTTCTTTTTGAAGTCGCGGGTTTATGTCAACAAGCCTCGGACTCTTGCAGCTCTTAAAGACAATATCCGTCATGAATGTGAGGACCTATCGCCGGAAGTTTTGGCCAAAGTGATGGAAAATGCCATAAAAAGGGCTCAAATGACAATCAACTGTGGCGGCGGCCATTTACATGACATCATACTCTCGACTTGATGTAAAAAAAATTAAAAGACCAAATAAAAATAATCCACAAGAAGAATCAAAGTTTTTCATTTTTTTTTTTTTGAAATTACAGCCAAGAAACATCGGAAGGTTATTTTTGCGCCACCTTGTATTACTTCAATATAATAAACAGCTATATTTATTAACAAAACTAGAAGCTGTATATTTATTTATTTAAATATAAATGTGGATAATTTTTTTTTTTTTTTTTTGGATTATCAATGATTTTTACATCTTAACTGTGGCAACGTGGATCCAAAATGAAAATTTGTTCCCTATTAACACTTGGGGCATCTGGTGGTAATTAGTCAAACAAGTTTCAAGATCAATAATCATGATCTCGATGAATAGTTAGATCCTGTGTATTTGTTTTAATGCATACAAATTCAAGATACTTCTATATCATTTCTGATAATAAAAAACGGCCGCTGACACAAGCCCTTGTATAACTCCCCTCTTAAATATAAAAGCCTACTAAATACTTGGATACAGTATAGATGTGTAACCGTTTAGAAGCGTTTTATTCCAAAAAACCCTATTAACTTAAATATATCATCATTCTTTTGACTGGACCTACACAGCGAACGGCTGAACGGTTTTTTGGAGGTCTTTTTTATAATTTTGTATTCACAAGGAGCAGGTTTGTGCATTTAAAAATATTTAGTTTTGTGTTTTTGAAAGACCAAGTAGCTCAATAATTAGACTTGGAACGAAAAAATGCGACCTTCTCCTTCCCCTAATTTAATGAAATTAATTTCAATCTTTAGAGCTTTGAATTACGCATATTTCGAGTCCAATTTTATATTTCTACGTGCTCTAAGAGTTTAGAAATTTTAGTTAAATCTTTGCAAAACTCCTTTTTTTTTATTAAAACGTTAATTGACCAAGATTTTCATCAAATCGATCTCAGTGATGTTTACTTTTTATAATTTGCTTTCGACGTCTATTCGTGATTTTTAAGGAGCACCTACAAATACTGTGGTGTGGTAATACGAAAGCAAGAGCGAATTATTTATCTTCTTTTCTGTTTTATGCATTTATTTGCCTGTTTGAACCGATTCTCGAATGAGTTTGTGCGCCACAGACACACAATCCACTCTATCAAAAGTTATAGGCCATACAAACTCTGTTGTTACAAAGCCGCAGAAGTGCAGGGATGTGTGTGCACAGATCAGAAGAGGTTTAATGACTATCTCAACTCGGATGACTCTGAATCTGATCAACCTTAACAGTAAGTGAAAATGTTAGTTCTCAATGGATAGAGATTTAAAAGAGAAAGAGAAGTATTAAATATTTTGTGCGTTTGGCGATTGGCGAGCCAGTTCAGTGCCAGGGGATTTGGATTGGTACTGGATACTGGATGTTATGTCTCTATCTCATTGTAACTCATCTTATATCTGTGCTCTGATTTGTGGTCGCTCGGTTGACAATTGTATGTATTTCATCGTTCACCAAGTATAGTCAATTTTTAGGGATCATGAGTAAGCGATCAAAGAAGCGACATAGTTCTTTAACTTCAAACGCTTACAGTTTGCTGTTAAAATTTGTTTCGCGACGACAATTAACAAATCCCAAAGACAGACACGTTAATATTGCGGGTGTGAATCTTCAGAATATGTGTTTTTCTCACGGTCTCATACAGTAATCTAATAAATGTGGCAGGCAAGTAGTTATAGACAGTCAATAATTACTAATTTGAGGTATAACTACTCTAAATGATATAATTTCAGAAAAATTAGATATAGCTAGAAAAACCTCTTTACATATTTTATAGACCTAATTTAATTACACAAAAAATGTAAGCAGCATCGTGTGATTTTATAAGACCGAAAAAAAGTTATGACGCCTTAAGTAAAAATTTAAAAATTTCGTTTTTCAGCTTTTCATTTTAAATGCATTTCTTTCAAAACATTTGACATTTTAGCTATGCTAACGAGGTCTACGAGTATGAACAGCCTAATTAGATCGAAATCGCGAATTTTTAGACTGGTATATATTTTTATAAAAAAACTTAAAGGTAAATACCTACACACTCCGTCAGCGAAGTTATACGTAGGTCTGGTAGTAACTTAATAACTAGCTGTAACTACTCGCGACTTAGAGATTGATATGATATAAAAGCCAGGATTTATTTATAACGGGTGATTTTTTAAGAGGTTTAGAACTTTTTTTAAAAAAAAAACACAAAAAATTCGAAAAAATGAATGAAATATTTATTTGAATCGATAGTTTGAACCTTGCAATTTAATGTTTAAAGATAATTTCATGCAAATGTTGACCGCGGCTGCGTCTCAGGTAGCCCATCCGCTGAGTCCAATTTGGGATACTCTTTCACACATATCGGCCGGTATCTCACGAATGAATGCATGGATGTTGGCTTCCAGTGCGTCAATCGAAGCGGGCTTGTCCCTATACACATTAGCCTTGGCACAATACAAAAAATAATCTAATGGTGTCAAATCGCACGATCTAGGCGGCCAATTGACCGGCCCGAAACGTGAAATTAACTGTTCACCAAACTCGCCTCGCAATTGCGCCATTGTTTCGCGTGCTGTGTGGCATGTGGCACCGTCTTGTTGAAACCACATATCATGCAAGTCAAGAACTTCCATTTCGGGCAAAAAAAAGTTTGTTATCATCGCTCGGTAGCGTTCACCATTGACAGTAACGCTGCGATTCGCATCATCTTTGAAGAAATATGGCACAATAATGCCGCCGGCCCATAAACCGCACCAAACAGTGGCTTTTTCGGGATGCATTGGTAGCTGTTGCAATGCTTCTGGCTGATCTTCACTCCAAATGCGGCAATTTTGCTTATTTACGTACCCATTGAACCAAAAATGAGCCTCATCGCTGAACACAATTTTTCGATAAAAAAGCGGATCCTCGGCCAGCTTTCCAAGAGCCCATTCACCAAAAATTCGGCGTTGTGGTAGGTCGGCTGGCTTTAGTTCTTGCACCAGCTGTATCTTAAAAGGCTTTACGCCCAAATCCTTCCGCAAAATTTTCCACGTAGTGCTGTAACTAAGGCCTAACTGCTGGGAACGGCGCCGAATCGACATTTCGCGGTCTTCTGTCACACTAGCTGATACGGCCGCAATATTTTCTTCAATACGCACAGTACGTAAACGTGTTGGTGGTTTAATGTCCAACAAAGTAAATTTGGTGCGAAATTTGGTCACAATCTTCCGAATAGACTGCTCAGAAGGTCGAGAATGCCGATCATAAAATGGAAGCAGCGCGCGATGAACATTTCGAACCGAGCACGAATTTTGATAGTAAAATTCAATAATTTGCAAGCGTTGTTCATTTGTAAGACGATCCATGGTTAAATTGCAAACCAAACTGAAGCTGTTTGACAGTGACACAAGGTACTAAACACACGTCAGCTGTCAAAACCAGTGTTGCCAAAACCAAACCAGCTAAAAAATCACCCTTTACGTAGGTCTGGTAGTAACTTAATAACTAGCTGTAACTACTCGCGACTTAGAGATTGATATGATATAAAAGCCAGGATTTATTTATATAAGTTTTATCTTTTAAATGTTTGTTTAAACTAAAATAAACTCCTACAGACTTATTTTAAAATTTGATCTATATCTATCTAAACTAATCTTGAACTAAAACTAGATATCTAAATTTTTATTATTTCTAATTCATCTATATTTAAATAATTTACTTTATTCTTATTGTAATTTATCCTTTTTTTAACACGACAGGTGGCGCTAATAAACAATGCAGG